>OY829537.1:59139143-59747455 GCA_963691705.1 Viola odorata
ATTCATTTGTAGTTTAGTGACCAGTTGTAATCTTTTTATTTATGCAGGGCCCGCGACAACCCTCGTCAAGTAGCCATATCTCAAAAACACCTGCGGATGAAATATCCCTCATGGGACGGCGTGGTCTCAATCAAAGGGGACCAAAAGCTGGCAGCCGAATGCTACTTACTTATGACTCAAAGGAGTTGTGACCGCTACGTTTGCGTGGCAGACGACCCTTTCGATGATAAAGAAGAAAAGCGCACTCAGCCGCTAGATCAGATGGTATCAATCCCTATCGGTAAGGATAGTGAAATGAATCTCTTAGCTAGTGAAAAACTAAGCCTTGAAGAGAATGCGCAATTAATCCGGCTGTTGAGGAAATGCAAGGGAGAATTTGCGTGGAAGCCAGCAGACATGCCCGGAATCTCTCGGGAGGTTGCGGAACATCGGCTGAACGTTAGTCCTGACGCCAAGCCTGTTCAACAAAGGCGACGTGCTTTTTCATCGAAAAAGATAGCAGCCATTGAAAAGGAACTGCTAAAGCTCACAGAGGTGGGGTTCATTCGAGAAGTCCAATACCCAACCTGGCTAGCTAATCCTGTGTTAGTCCCAAAGCCTAACGGGGACTGGCGCATGTGCATCGACTTTACTGACCTGAATAATGCCTGTCCCAAGGACTGCTATCCCCTTCCGCGAATAGATCAGTTAGTCGATCAAACCGCTGGGTATGCTTATCTAAGCTCCCTAGATGCGAATTCCGGGTATCACCAAATCCCTATGGCCATAGAGGACGAAGAAAAAACTGCCTTCATCACTCCTAGGGCTACATACTGCTATACTGCAATGCCGTTTGGGCTAAAGAATGTCGGTGCAACATTTCAGCGTATGGCAAACAAAGTTTTTGAAAATCAAATCGGGAGAAATGTAGAGGCCTACGTAGACGACATCTTGATCAAAAGTCGGAGTTTCAGAGAACACCTCGCTGACTTGGAAGAAGTTTTCAATGTGATGAGAAAGCACAAGATGAAGTTAAACCCGCGGAAGTGCATGTTTGCATTCCAAACGGGAAAATTCTTCGGCTATGTGGTCAGCCGGAAGGGCATCCAACCCAACCCGTCAAAGATAAAAGCCATCCAGGATATGATATCCCCGCGGACTGTCAAAGAGATACAGAAGTTAACCGGGCACATCATTGCGTTGGGGTGATTCATATCTAAGCAAGGCGAGAGATGTTTGCCTTTCTTCAAAGTCATCCAAAACAAGGCTCCTTTCGGATGGACAGAGGAATGTGAGAAAGCGTTTGCAGGACTAAAAGCTTACCTATCATCAGATTTAGTGCTGACGAGGCCTGAGCCCGGCGATGAACTATATTTATATTTGAGAATAGCTGACGAGGTAGTCAGCGCCGTCCTTGTGCGAAGTGAAGGGCACGTGCATCGTCCTGTATTCTTCGTGAGTCATATATTGAAAGATGCCGAACTGCGATACGCTCCTATCGAGAAGATGGCACTCGCTCTAGTATAGGCCACGCGAAAGATGGATCGATACTTCCAAGCCCACCCCGTCACTGTACTTACGGATCAGCCGTTGAGAAGAATCTTCAGAAAACCTGAATCTTCAGGAAGAATGTTAATTTGGGCTATCGAGCTCGAACAATACGGGCTGCAATACAAAGCTAGACCAGCCGTTAAGGCCCAAGCGTTAGCTGACTTCATAGCTGAGTGCACATTCACAAGGGACAAAGATAGATCTATTGGAGGAAGAAGCAGAAAGTCCATGCCTACCGTCTCCGGAGACATATACAGATACGTGGGTCATCCACGTAGATGGAGCAAAAAATCAAGAATTAGCTGGCGCAGGAGTTTTCTTAGTTGGACCAAACGGCCTGGAGATGCGATACGCTATCAGAATCCTGCAGCCATTGTCCAACAATGTGGCTGAATACGAAGCGCTGCTGGCAGGACTCAGAATTGGAAACAGTTTCTCTATCGGAGCTACCCCCGGTATGGAGAAGGAAGATAGAACACGTTTAAAGATCCGAGGAGATTCCAAGCTAATAATGGATCAGGTTCTAGGGAACTCCCAAGCCAGAGAACCCATCATGGCCCAATACTTAGCCAAAGTGAAGCATGAGCTGTCAGAGATACAGGAAAAAGGCACCCTGGTCACCTTTGAGCACATTCCTAGAGAAAACAATGAAGAGGCTGATAGCCTCGCCAAGATGGCAGCCAATCCGGAGGCCTCAATACCCAGTGACGTTCGCTATGGAGAACTGCCTACACCTTCTTTCATGGAAGAGCAGGCATCGCTCTGTGTGGAAGAAATGGAAAATGATTGGAGGATCCCAGTGATAGAATATCTGAAACATGATAAACTACCGGGGGACCAGATAGAGAGAAAGAAAGTCCTAAAATGGGCAGCACGATGCACATATTATAACGGAGAGTTAATACGCAGATGTTTCTCCCATCCGGCCGCTAAATGCATAACGGAGCAAGAAGGCTTACACGTGTTACGTGAAATTCACGAAGGGATATGTGGCATGCACATTGCTAGCGGTACTCTGGCAGCCCAAGTCTTTCGGTCGGGATTTTACTGGCCCACCATTCGACGAGATTGTCATAACTTCGTGAAAACCTGTCAGAAATGCCAGGAATATGCCAAGATTCCTCGAAAGCCGGCTGTACCAATTTCAGAAATAGTTGCTCCCTGCCCGTTTGCAAAGTGGGGGATTGACATCCTGGGCCCGTTTCCAAAGGCCAGATCTCAGTTAAAATTTGTGGTCGTAGCGGTAGACTACTTCACAAAGTGGGCCGAAGCCGAGGCGTTAGCTACCATCACCACCGAAAAAATTTGGCGTTTCTTCAAACACCAAGTCATCACGCGATTTGGAGTACCACGCGTGCTAGTTAGTGACAACGGGACACAATTTACAAGCCAGTTCTTCAGGGATCGATGTGCAGAATTCCAGATAGAGCAAAGATTCTCCTCTGTGGCACATCCCCAAACCAATGGCCAGGCGGAAGTAACTAACCGCAGCATCCTTAGTGGCATCAAAAGAAACTTGGAAGGATCCAAGAAGAAATGGCCAGACGAATTTCCATATGTGCTATGGGCCTACCGCATGACTGTCAAGGCCAGCACGGGAGAGACCCCGTTCGCGTTAGCATTCGGAACCGAGGCTGTCACACCAGTCGAGATTGGCATGATGAGCCTCCGGGTGGCTCACTTCAAAGAAGAAAACAACGAAGAAAGGTTACGAGCTAACCTCGATACTCTACCAGAAACACACGAGGAAACCCTCCTGAAAACCCTGTACTACAAGAGGAAAATGGCACAATATCACAACCGGCAAGTGAAGGAGCGATTGCTCAAAACCGGAGATTTAGTGCTCAGAGACAAGCGGGCGGCAGGACAACGTATGGGAAAACTCAGTCCAAACTGGGATGGACCGTATCGTGTCACCCGCATTGTGGGAAAATGAGCATACCATCTGGAAATGCTCGAGGGAACGCCCCTGCAGAACTCTTGGAACATCGCTCGGCTGAGGCTATACCACGCTAGGAGCTAATCGGGTAACATCAAAGTTATTCTAATAAATGAATATTGAGATATTCACTATGCGTTTGCTACTGGTAATATGCAGGTAGCGAAGAATGCCAGGAGTGAAAATCCTATCCTTGGGATGGCTGGTCCTGATCAGACAGCTCACTAAGACGAGGCACGCCCTGGCATAACAAGGCGTTTGGGAGTGAAAATCCTATCCTTGTGGTAACCGTGCTCACATAGACGGCCCATTAAGACGAGGCACGACCCCAAACGGCTCCCCGGAGTGAAAATCCTATCCTTGCGGCAACCGTGCTCACATAGACGGCCCGTTAAGATGAGGCACGCCCTGGAATCCTTGGGAGTGAAATCCTATTCTTGTGGTAACCCCATAAGGAGAGGCACGCCCCAAGGAGAGACCAACTCCGTCCTGGAAGTGAAAATCCTATCCTTATGGTAACCGTGCTCACATAGACGGCCCATTGAGACGAGGCACGATTCCACGGACGTGAGGTACAACGCTTGGGGGTGAAAAGTCCTATCCTTGTGATGGTTGGTCCTGATCAGACAACTCACTAAGACGAGGCACTCCCCAAAGCCAATCTGTGGCGAAAGGAAACAAAGGCATCCCAACTAGTAGCCGCGCGGTTGATACCCGGTGAAGCGATGTTGGAGCCAATCTGTGGCGAAAGGAAACAAAGGCATCCCAACTAGTAGCCGCGCGGTTGATACCCGGTGAAGCGATGTTGGAGCCAATCTGTGGCGAAAGGAAACAAAGGCATCCCAACTAGTAGCCGCGCGGTTGATACCCGGTGAAGCGATGTTGGAGCCAATCTGTGGCGAAAGGAAACAAAGGCATCCCAACTAGTAGCCGCGCGGTTGATACCCGGTGAAGTGATGTTGGAGCCAATCTGTGGCGAAAAGAAACAAAAGAAATCCTAACTAGTAGCCGCGCGGTTGATACCCGGTGAAACGATGATGGAGAGGTGTCCATACTGCAACAACAACATTGAGACAGACATAAAGCCCCCTCTGGCAACAAGGGACGACAGGAATATGAGTGCAACAGATGTGGAAGCAACGCTGATTTACTCTCAAAAATGCTATCGGAGGATATAATGGTAATGTTACTCGAATGCAGCTGATGAAAAGCAAACGGGATACAACGCGAAACTATGTGTCTATGGAAACCTAACGTCAAACGTCCTATGCGGACAAGAGACCAAACAGTATTATAAAGGAAAGTAGAAAAAGAACTTCTATCCAAAAAGAGTGGATTAACCCAGTCAAGGCCGACATTGTTTAAAGTATAAAATATGGACGGGCCCGTCAGCCACAAAAATGTAAAGCATCTAAACAACAAAAAGTCTAAAGATTGGGCGGCGCGTTGACCCCTCCTTGCTGAGCAGCCTTCCACTGGTAGAAACCGCTAGCAGTAATGGTTGAGGCCCTCTTGTCAAAATACGCAGAGAGATCGTCAATACGGAGCTCCTCGACTCCATAATGATGCATCACGGCTTCCGACATAATTCCCCCACCCTGCTCCAAGTACCAACGACTCTTCTCAGCGTTAAGAGAAAAATCGGCAGACAGCTCAGCGTTTCTCTGTCTCTCCAAACGCAGACTATTCTCCTTCTGAGAGAGGCGTATGGTCAGATCGGCACGTTGTCGCTTCTCCTCTTCCAAAGCCAACTTAACAGTCTCTAGCTCTTGCTTAACAATGGCAGCCTCTCCCCGGGCAGCCTCCATACCTTCCTTGGCAGCATTGAGGGCATCTTCAAGACGTTGTCGCTCTTCCAGCAGCCTGTTTATCTCTCCTTGCTCGTTAGCTACAACTCTGGCATTCTCCTCATCCATAGAGTGAAGATGGCAAAGCATAGAAAACGCCTGAGAGCGAAGGAAATTGATGCGCCCCTGCTCGCCCCGAGCCACAAAGGCATCCCTCTCTCTTGGAAGGGACAAAATCTCTGCCACCAGATAAGCGGTAGAGGAAAGCACGGTATCATGATCAGCATCGGCAGGAAACTGCAGAATACTATCCCTAAAGGAGCGTAAGCTGACGTGATGAGTTGGCAGGAGAGGAGGCTCGTATGGAGAGATACCAGTCATTAAGGCAGGGGCGGGGCCACCCCTCGCAATAGTCGGATGAGGCATGGGAACAAAGAACAACGCACCAGGAGAAGCTGGCCGGCTAGTAGAGCCTTCCACGTTAGGCAATGAGACCTCATTACCTCCGGGCACCTCAGGATTAAGGGCATCAGAATCATAGCCCGTTGGGGTGTGCGCAGAAGGGATCGGAGAACCAGGAGGCACATGGGGTTGACCGCCAAAATCAACAGGTTCAGAGTGATCAGCAGACGCACCCTCGCCCCCGAGGACACTTGAACTATGATTGGCGGCCGAGGAAGAAGGGCTATTCTGAAGATCATAGCGAGCCTTCTTCTGACGCTCGCGAAGGACATCTGCGATAGCCATATCTCCCTGGGAGGTAGAGGGGGCAGAAGCAGCAACAACTTCCTAAAATAACACAGAACGTGATAAGGAAATCGTGTAAAAAGAAAGACAAAGTTTTAAAAATAAGAAAAATGCACACCTGAGTGGTGGAGGACACAAGAGGAATCCCAACAGGAATCGGATCAACCGTAGCCTCTGAAGAAACAACAGTCTGGGACGAAACGGATGGGGCAGCACGTGCTTTCCTAGGCCATTTCTGTCTTACAACCCGAGTGCCCGTAACGTTAGCGGTAGCAGTGACCTCCCCTTCCTCGGCGTTAGCAGCAGCAACAACCCTAGCTTCAGTGGCAGCTTTCTTTTTCGCCTCCTATTTCCTTCTCCTCTGGAAATACTCGGGCTCCCAACTAGGCGGAGGCACTGCACAGTCACAAAACGTTAGCGTTAGTACTTCTTGACAACGCAAAAGAAAAAGGTCAAACGCTCACCCTTCTTGCACTGTTCCACGGGCAACCCGTTGGCCACTTTTCGGGCATCAACACTAAAGTCAAATTGAAGCAGCGTCTTCAACCAGCCATCCTCCGGGTCGGAAAGGGGTTTCCGATGACCACAAGCCCCATCTTTAATTGTTTCGTTGAAGCCAGCCCTCCACAACGGCTCAGGCAGATCAACAATAAAAAATTCCTCTTTCCAGTGAGGAATAGAAGACTCAATGCCCATAAGTTTCCAGGTAAAGGGCTTCAAAGAACCGTCTTCGTAACGAGGCGATATCGATATCACCCCTTTACGGGAATACAATTGGAAAATGTCATGAAGCAACGCTAAGGTGGGAGATTCTATTCCCTTGAAACGGCACAGTGCGGCAAAAGCACTAACAACGCAAATTGCGTTAGGACTCAACTGAGCCGGAGCCAAATCAGAATCAGCCAACAACAATTTTACAAGCGGGTCAAGAGGGAGACGAAACCCATGATCGAAGAGCTTAGCATACAGCATTCTACTATTTCCGGGCAAAATGCTGTTCAGTCGAAGCGACTCAGAAGCAGGATGCACGGGATATTCCTTGGGAAATCGCGCAGAAAACCCAGCAAGTCTACGGTTAATTAAGGGCAGCGTGTACAGAGAAGTGGGAGTAGTATCAATTACTTCTTCCCCGGAGGACCTTTGAGGGTCTCCTTCTTCAGAGGATTTCTTAGTTCTAGCCATGGCTAACAAGGAAGAAACAAAGAGAAAAGAAAAAGGACGTGTACCTTGTACCTTCGTGAAAGAGAATGCGAGGACTTTTGCACCAGAAAGAGAGAGCGGCGCAAAGTATTTATCCAAAGACGTAATAGCGTATAAGGGAAAGATGGAAAAAGAAAAAGGGGGTAGAAGAAACAATAGATATAACCCTGAAAGGGCGACCAGTCAGCAGCAGACACGTGGCGAAGTAGCGCGTCATAAAGTAAGGCACGCGCCAGAAGGTGCAAATTTGAAATAAGAACGAAACGCTTCTGCATTCGCAACTCCCTAGGAGACGCCTGCTCCAAACGCCTCTCTATGGAAGGACACGTGTCTTCTTTCATCATTACCCTTCAAGTCGCATTAAATGAGGGACAGGGGATTGATTAAAAAACATAAAAAGTAGCGCTGGCCTTGCCAAACGGCGCGATGATACAAAGAAGATAAAGAAGGAATAACGGTAATATCATGATGAATCATACAGTACGACAAAGGATACAAAGCGTTAGCATTATTACAAGAGAAACAATGTTCGAATGGTTTTCAAGAAATAACAAAAGAGGAGACAACAACAAGAAAAACAAGGAAAGGCCCAGGCACCATCGCTAGCGTTAGGTTCTCTCCCTTGAAGGGTCAGAAGAACCGTTACCACCTTTGCTAATCTCACCCATCACGATAGATATGTAATCAGCTACCTGGGCCGGATCCGAAGGGTTACCTTTGAAACGGGCTGTAAATCCAGAAACGAAGGCCTCCAGAACCCTCTTTCTCCATAACTCTTCCTTTAGTGGCGCCCGAGCAGACTCCTCATCTAGAGCAAGTATCTCTTCGCAGAGAAAGAGATTTTTCTTCTTTTCTAGCGCCAATTCCGCCTCCAGAACCTCTACCTTAGCTTCCCCATAGATTTTTCTCTGTCCAATTCTATTTGGGACGATTCGCAAAGACGCGTCAGCAACCTAGAGTGCTCCACCGCCTTTTCAAGCTGCACCCTTGCAACACACAATGCGCTAGAAAAATTACGTGACTTGCGATCGTGAATTTCGAATTGATAATTCAGATGACGGAAGAAGTCCAGAGAATCATTCAGAACATGGCGAAAGCGTACCGAGGGAGGGAGTTGAAGAAATTCCTCTTTCTCCTTTTTGGAACTCAGCATCTCTCCTATCAAGGGTGCAGTAAACTCATCTCGAGAAAAAGGTTGGGGAACCCCGACAACGCGAAGGGCATCGAAGCAAAACCCTGCAAGATTCATACGGTAGGCCGGGACCCCGTCAGGACCAAGATTGATCGAGGGAGGTGGAGAAGAGCCCTGAGAAAAAGTACTCTTGAAAGGAGTAAAAAACAGCTGTGGAGTAACCATAGGCGGTACCTCAGCAGTCGAATCCGCCACAGGAGGTGTGACCACTACGTCAGGAATACAATGAGCAATCGGAGAATCGGGAGCGTCAGATATGGGAGGAGGACATTCCATAGGTAGGCCCTCTCCCTCAGTAGAATAAGTTTTTTCCAACGCCTCAGCGGCTTCCATTGGCTGAGAGGCACCTGCCTCAGACGAAACAGCAGGCGTAGAAACAGTTGCCACATCCACAGGAGATGTCCCGGTAGCTTGTCCGCTAGGGGCCACTCGAAGTTTTTTCCGACGCTAGGAAGCAGCAAGGGAAGAAGCGTGGCAAAGGTCTGACTTAACATCCGCATCCTCGTCATCGCTAGTAATTACCGTCGTTGCGACAGGGCTGGAGGCCGTCCTCTTGCGGCGCTCCGGTAGCCAATTTTCCACAAAATGAGAAGTTCGCACAGAGCTAATGGGCCTTCGCCCTCCCCGGGCAACCGTCTTAGTTCTCTTCCTCGGAGGAGGAATGCCACCCCGACTAGAGCCCTCGGCCGAAGGCGAGGCCGGTAAAGTTTGAAGCGGCGTCACGTTCAGAGGAGTGCCAGTGTCACCTGGGAATAAACCGTTAGCTTCTTATAGCAAACAAAGCGTGCGAGGACCAAAGTAATGAAAATATGGAAAGAAATAAGCTCACCCATAATGCACTCTTCCAAAGGTTTGAACAGAGCAAAGGCACGAATACGGTAGTGGGTATTCTCGTCTAACAAAGCGTTAGCCTGGTCCAACTCAGTTCTGGACAAAATCGTGGGATTCGTCCAAACGGGCCTATCAGTTCCTGATTGAAATTGATACGCCACAAACGTGACGGTAGCTCCAGAATAAAGAAGCTGCTCTTCCAATCAGCTACACCCTTCTTGAAGCCGTGAAAACGTTGCCAAAACGACTGCACGAGCGCATCATCCCACCGGGGAGTAATCTCGATTAAACAATTGTGGCAAATCATGCTAAAGAATTTGCGAAACAAATTGATAGATGGGGTAAAAATGTTCTTCAACTTGCAAGCGCGAAGAAAAGCATAAACCGCACACCAAGAGGAAGGAGTTATCTGGGCAGGATTAAGCCTAGTCTCCCGCAGCAGAGCTAATATTGACTCATGAACGGGAAAGCGGAAACCATAAAGGAACATTTTAAAATAAAGAAGCCTACTGTGGCCCCACGCTGGATTGTGAAGCCGCATATCACTTCCAGGAATAGAAGGCTCATGCCCAGGAGGAAAGGTAATACCATGTTCCTCCAATTCGGTTTTCAGAACCACATCGCAGGTAAAAATGCTCGGTGATTGGGCGACCTCGGGATCCATGGGCCTAGAGATAATCTGGCGAGGTCTATTCCTAGCCATAGCAAACCAACAAAAAAGGAAATCTGAGAAGGGACGAATTGATACCTTAAAGAAGAAGAATCGCAGAGAAATCGGCGGACAGTGACGAGCGGCCGAAAAGGTATTCGGAGAAGAAGACGAAGGAAGACAAAAAGGAAAATTCGAAGCGAGGGCAAAAGTTTTGAGAAATTGGAGAATGGCCCTTCTTAAAGGATAAAAATGCCACCGCATTAATTGAGTCACCAATCGGGCGAAGACGCGTGTAAAAGAAGTTGGCCACGTGGAAGCGCATTTAAGAAATTTGAAAAAAGAGAAGTTATTTGTCGAGACTCCCCAAAATGGCGACAATGTTGACCCAGTCAGAGTAACCGCGAAGCGATTGCCTCAGTCAGGCCAACCGCTTGCATTAGCTATCACCAAGAACCAGCAGGCTAACGGAAATAACGAAAAAAAAAAAAAAAGGAAAGGTAGAAAGCATTATTTTATTCATAAAACGCCAATAGGCGGGTACAACGCAAAATAGCTAATCCTCATCAGGCCAGTAAATGCCATGGTGATAAACCCCGTCATCATCAAGGAATGGCATCTTCCCGTCAGCATTCGGGACAGGCTGGTCTGCCTCCCTTTCTGGGCAGGACCCTGACGGGCCTGACTTTCCTTTGACATTCGAATCTGCCAACCCCGCACCAGTACTGGTGGGAAAAGCCTTGTTTAGCAAACAATCAGGGGAAGGAAAGCGTTTGCCACCCTCTTGAATAGCAGAACCAGAAGAAGCCAAAGTCGCAAAAGGCGTTTTGGAAGTCCGTTTCCCCTGCCTCTTACGACCCTTCCAGCGGACCAGAGGCCTCCATGGTGGTGATGGAGGGGGATGATCTGAGTCCGGCGAAGTCGGGGGAGTCGGCAAGGAGTCGTGATCCATGGAACTCAAGAAATAAAAATTTGCCATGTGACCTGCAAAAGCAAAAAAGAAGGAAAAGGATGAAGATGAACAGGAAGAGGAGACCAAACTCCCTTATATAGTCGAGTAAGCACTTCGATCCCTGAAAAATCAATTAAGACGCTTGGGAAAAATAACTGCAATTGCAGAATCCGATCCGCCACAGGCACATCTGCTCGTTGAACGCACCAATCAAAGGGCACCAAAGAACCGCCCAACCACCTGCCACTGAAAAGACGGCCCTGTAACAGTCAAGACAGATCATTCATTGCTAATTCTCGGAACGCGACCACTGCAGTACAATGTCCCAAGGAAGATCCATTTTCAGTTGGGCTCATGACAAATATTTCCAACCAATAAAGCAAGCAACCAAGCAAGAAAAAAGAGAAGACTTGGAAAAAAGCAGAGACAGCTATTTATTTATGGCCAGGTGGCCTTAGCGTTCAAATATATACAAGAAACATAAGAAAACCAACGAGAAGAAGCAAAGCCGGCGGTCAGATATTGGACCCCACATCATCTTCCCCTGGCACAACGGGAACCTCCCTTAAAGCGTCAGCGATAGAAGTCAGTTCGGAAGAGCAAGCTCTCATGCCCTTTAGACAGCAGACCAGCAGATCTTTCCTCTGCTGCAGCATCGAGGCCACCACATCAAGGTGAGCACTGACAGTGGCCAGTTTCGCCAAACTCTCTAGGGGACTAAAATCCTCCAGAGTTATTCCCAGCTGCCTAGACAAAATAGGGGTTAGCACCCCCTGCAACTCCAGGACATCCTCGGAGGTCTTGGTGATCATCCTCTCCAGGAAGCCGATATCACCCTCAGTAAGATTCTTCAGGGTCAGAGTTTTAGAGATCAGGAAATTGCGAGTCAGTTCATCCATTGCGAAATATGAAAAGAAAGAACGTGAAAAATGCGAAGAAACTGGCACAGAGAAACCTCTGATTTATAGATTCTGACAAAAAACCGTCAGGACCATCTTCTGAGGCAAAACCGCCCCGGTACTTAGAGGAACTCTTTGTAAGAGAAGGGACTTTAGCCCTTGGTAAACACTCGGGCTCATTTTCAGTTGGGCTTATGATAACAATTCACCTAAAAGAAAGGGTATTTTCGTCTATCACCCGGTGAGAAGAGACATAGCTACTGTTTCGCACCACCACGATAGGGACAAGATTGCTACCTTCCCCGAAGGCTAACGCCACGAGGGCTAACGATGCCCTACCGGCTCCTCTCACGGACCTCGTGGATGGCTCAAGGAGTTATCTCACCCCAGAGGAAACCACGCGTCAGGGTTAACACTCCGGCCAGTATCCTACCGTGGCAATACCTGCCTACACACCTACCGCCAAGGTAGCGTATCACGATAAGGGCGAACCACAGACCCTAACGCTAGCGATAGCTACATACTCGTTTACATGGGCGGGAACGCCCCTTTCTTCTATAAATACCTCCCCCACAAAGGAGGCAGGTAAGCATACTTTACTGGCCAAAACTCTGCCAAATTCAGTACACATACTGACTTAAGCATCGGAGTGTTTCCGCCGGAGACCCCCTCCGGCGCATTGCAGGTACCGTGGACCGTCGCGCACACTGACCTGAGAGGAGCTGCTCCGCCATATATCCTTCGGCAGAAGACAAATTATTATCACACGATAATAAGATATCATAACTGATGTTACCCGCGATATGTAGAGCATATAATCCATATCGGCAAGAGAGAGTATTATGGCATTATCGCCGTGTGTGCCTTTGAGTGAAGAATATTATTCCCAAAGCGTTGCTGCCTTGAATATTAGCATTACTCCCCTGATGAGATAACTTGATTAACAGAAGGATTTTAGGAGTAAAGATTTTCATAATCACGCCATACTGATGCAGATATTCATCATTAGCAGAACATGCCATATGGATAGATATAGATGTATCCTTTTTTGTAGGAATATGTGTCGGAGCAATACGATACTGTAGAATATACGCCCCCCTATCAGGGAGAAAATAATGCGGTGACAACTTTTTGCCAATATAGCGGGCAGAAGATATTGTGATATCGCCCTCTTTACTGTTGTCATGTTCCCCCATTAAATAATGAGGGGTATTTCTAGGATATCCACAGATTCCTGACTGTTCCTTAGATGGAAGATATTGTATCCTTAAGAGGATTAGTATGGTCGATGCCAAAAATACCTAGTAGTGTTTCCTGGATCAAGATGACAGGGCATGTGCCGGCGATAGTATACTCACCATGTGAATCATGATAACAGACCGTATGATGTTACCGCGTGCACGGGCGTCAGTCTCTTCATTATTTTAGTGTTTCCATGATTTTCCTGCAAATTCTTAATTATTGCTTTATTGCGTTAGTAAAACGGCATGCAATGATAAACATTGGTTGCCTCTATGAGCATTCACCCGCATGTGTCGGGGTAATGTTGATGTTGCGTTTTCTTTCAGCTTCGCTGAATCCGGCCTCGTCGGGGCATTACTTGTGTTGTTTTCCAATCCAGCCAACTTCACCGGGTATTTGTCGTCCGGTTACTTGCTGGGATATCACAATTTGTTCTGATTTTCCACAATTGGCCTGGAGTGTGCCTCGTCTTAGTGAGTCGTCTGATCAAGAGCGGTTGTCACAAGGATAGAATTTTCACTTCCAGGCGTTGACTCCTCGCTTCCCTAGAGCGTGTCTCGTCTTAGTGAGCCGTCTGTATTAGCACGGTCATCACAAGGATAGGATTTTCACTTCCAGGGTGGAGTCTTCATTTCCCTGGGGCGTGCCTCATCTTAGTGAGCCGTCTGTATTAGCCCGGTTGTCGCAAGGATAGGATTTTCACTCCTAGGGGTGCCAGGGCGTGCCTCGTCTTAGTAAGTCGTCTGATCAAGAGCAGTTATCGCAAGGATAGGATTTTCTCTCCTGGCACCCTTCGTTATCTACACGTAATCAACCACACAAAAACACACGTCAATATTTCTGATTTGACTGTTAACGCATGTTATTGCTTCCCAACTCTAAACGTGCAGAAACATGTCATATTCTAGTATGATATAATTTCAAATGAGCTATGTTCCAAGAGTTGGGTAAGGGTGTATCGTCAAGTGTTTCTAAGTGGTATGCTCCCTTCCCAATAACACGGGTAACGCGATATGGGTCATCCCCGTTTGGACTGAGTTTTCACATGCGTTGTCCAGACGCTCGTTTGTCCCTGAGTACCAAGTCTTCTACTTTCAGCAGTCGTTCTTTGACGCGCCTATTGTGATATCGCGCCATCTTTCTCTTATAGTACAACATTTTCAGGAGTGTTTCTTCATGCAGTTCAGGCAACGCGTCGAGGTTCGCCCGTAACCTCTCTTCATTTATTTCTTCCTTGAAGTATGCCACTCGCAGGCTTAGAGTACCGATTTCTACCGGTGTGACGGCCTCAGTTCCGAAAGCCAATACGAAGGGTGTTCCTCCTGTACTATTTTTGACGGTCATGGGGTACGCCCACATCACATACGGCAGCTCATCTGCCCATTTCTTTTTGGCACCTTCTAGGTTTTTCTTGATACCGCTGAGGATACTTCGATGGTTACCTCCGCGAGTCTGTTAGTCTGTGGGTGGGCTACGAAAGAGAACCTTTGTTCGATCTGGAATTCCGTGCACTGGTCTCTAAAGAATTGACTTGTGAATTGGGTCCCATTATCGCTGACTAGCACTCGAGGTATACCAAATCGCATGATAACTTGGTGCTTGAAGAAACGCCATATTTTCTCCGTTGTGATGTTAGCCACCACTTCCGCTTCTGCCCATTTCGTGAAGTAGTCCACTGCCAGGACTATGAATTTCAGCTAAGATCTTGCCTTTGGAAACAGGCCTAGGATGTCAATTCCCTATTTGGCAAAAGGACAAGGGGCCACAATTTTGGAGATTTCCATGGCAGGTCGTCGGGGAATTTTGGAGAACTCTTGACATTTATGACAGGTCCGTACGAAGGTATCGCAGTCCCTGCGAATGGTAAGTGATAAGAATTTGTCTTCTGCCGAAGGATATATGGAGAAAGTGGTCCTCTCAGATCAGTGCCCACGGCGGTCCGCAGTACCTGCAATACGCCGGAGGGGGTCTCCGGCGGAAACACTCCGATGCTTAAGTCAGTATGTGTAGTGAATTTGGCAGAGCTTGGGCCAGTCATTCGTGCTTACCTTCCTCCTTTGTGGGGGAGGTATTTATAGATGAAAGAAGCATTTTCGCGCGAGTAAGTTTGCTAGGGAGCAACAGGTCCCGTCAGGGGCAGGGTTTTGCCCATGTTGTGGTATACCAACAGGGCAATGCGTGGAGACATGGTTGTTACCCAGGCGAGGTAACGGTTGGTGCGTTTCCCGTGGGGTGGGATGGCACCTCTGGTTGTCCAGAAGGGGGATGTGGGGACCCCCCCTTCGTGATGTCAGCTCTCCTAGCGTTAGCCTCTTAACGGGGGAGATGACAGCCTCGACCCTACCGTGGAGGTAGGAACAGTGGTTTCGATCTTTCCATGTGGGATAAGAGACGGAAATACCCTTATCGTTAGGTGGGTTGTTATCATAAGCCTAACTGAAAATGAGCCCAAGTGTTTACCAAGGGCTATCGCCTCTTCTTCATGTGTGAGTTCTCTTCGTACCGGAGCGACTCTTTGTCAAGAAACGAGCTGACCCTGACTATACTTGTCCAGGAGCTATAAATTGAAGCTTCTTTTTATGCGAATTTCTCCACACCTTTTCGTCCTTTCTTTCCACCTTTCACTATGGATGAGCTGACCAGAAATTTCCTGATCTCTAAGACTTTGACCCTGAAGAACCTTACTGAGGGCGATATCGGTTTCCTGGAGAGGATGATCCTTAAGACCTCCGAGGACGTTCTGGAATTGCAGGGAATTCTGACTCCTGTTTTGTCTAAGCAGCTGGGGATATCTTTGGAGGACTTTAGCCCTCTGGAGAGCTTGGCGAAGCTGGCCATCACTACTGCTTATCTCGATGTGGTAGCTTCGATGCTGCAGTAGAGGAAGGACCTATTGGCCTGCTGCTTGAAGGGCATAAGGGCCTGTTCGGCCGAGTTGACCTCCGTTGCTGATGATTTGAGTGAGGTTCCTGTTGTGCCCGGGGAAGATGACGCCGGATCTAATGCTTGACCGCTGCCTTTGCCTCCTCTTGTTATTTTCTTTTATGCTTTTTGTATATTCCTAGACTTCTTCGGCCGCTTAGGCCATAAATAAATGGTTGCTTCCGCTTGTTATCGAATCTTCTTTTTCCCGCTCGATCCCTTGATGCTTTAGTTGGGATATTCATTATGAGCCCAACTGAAAATGAGCCCGCCTCGGGACATAGCCATTGTCGTGGTTATGTTCAATGAATGTTCTGTCTCAACTGTTTCCAGGGCCGTTTTCCAGGAACAGGTGACTGGGTGGTTGTTTGGTGCCTTTTGATTGGCGCATTTATCGAGTAGCTATGCTTGTGCCGGATCGGATTCTGCTATTGCGGTTATTTCTCCCAGGCGTCTTAATTGTTTCTCAGGATCTGCGTGAGGATCGGAGTGCTTCCTCAGCTATTTAAGGGAAATGCTTTCCCCTTTCCCTGTTCATCTTCCTCTTTTCCTTCTCTTTCTTTTTTGCAGGTCAGAATGACAGATTTTGATGAGCGCGATTCCTTGCTAACTCCTTTGACTTCGCCGGATTCGGATGATCCCCTTCTGACACCACCGTGGAGACCTACTAAATGCCTCGCCAGGCGCCAGGGTCGCAAGAAGCCAGTGAAAGCGAAGAAGCAGACCTTTGAGTCCTTCTTTGCAGGCTTTGTGCCCCACTACCTGATGTTATCGAAAGGTGTTGAAACATCATCGTCTGCCCCCTCCTCCTCCTTCCGAGAAAGAGGCCCTTATTCATGGCACTGACTCGAGGCCGGCAACTTCTACTATTGGGGAGAGTTCTCGTGCCTGTTATGACAAGATGGTAGCCCACGTGACAAAGCTTGTGCCTAAACCTACCGAGTATTCCCTTTCCTGCAACAGTGGATTACCATCGTCCCCGGAGGACTATGATTACTGCTATGACGCGGCCTGGGCTGATGAGGATTAACGCCTTTGTGTTGTATATGCCTGTTGGCATTTTATGAATGAGATGATGTTTTCTGCCTTTTTCTTTTGTCGTTATTTCCCGTTAGCCTGCTGGTCTTGTTGACAGCTAACGCAAGCTGTTAGCCTTGCCGAGGCAATCGTTTCACGGTTACTTTGACTGGGTCAACTCTGTCGTTCTTTTAGGGAAATAACTTCTCTCTTCGAGTTCTTTAATGCTTTCCACGTGGCCAACTTCTTTTTCCACACGTCCTTGCATGACTGGCGGCTTAATTAATGCGGTCGCATTTTAATCCTTTAAAAAGGACCATTTTCTCTTTCCAAAACTTTTTGCCCCCGCTTCGAATTTTTCCCTTCGTCTTCCTTCGCTTTCTTCTCCGAATAACTTTCCGGCCGTCCGCCGTCCTCTGCTGATTCTCCCGTAGATCTTTCCATCTAAGGTACCACTTTAATCCTTCTCAGATTTTCCCTTTTTGCTGGCTTATTATGGTTAGAAATAGGCCTCGCCAGGTCCTCTGGAAACCCATGGATCCAGAGGTCGCTCAATCGCCCAGTGTTTTTACCTGCGATGTGGTTCTGAAGGCTGAGCTGGAGGAACACGGTATCACCTTTCCTCTCGGGCACGAACCCTCTGCTACTAAAAGCTACATGCGGCTTCATAATCCGGCATGGGGTTCTTGTAGGCTACTTTATTTTAAGATGTTCCTTTATGGTTTCCGTTTTCCCGTTCATGAATCAGTACTAACGCTACTGCGGGAGTATAATCTTAATCCTGCCTAGATAACTCCTTCTTCCTGGTGTGCGGTTTATGCTTTGCTTTGCGCTTGCGAGTTGAAGAACATTCTCACCCCATCTCTCAATTTATTTCACAAATTCTTTAGTATGAGTTGTCATAATTGTTTAATCGAAATCACTCCTCGATGGGATGACGCGTTCGTGCAGTCATTCTGGCAGCGATTTCGCGGCTTTGAGAATGGTGTGGCTGACTGGAAGAGTAGTTTCTTCGCTCTTGAGCTACCGTCTCGTTTGTGGCGTATTAATTTCAATCAGGAGCTCATAGGCCCCATTTGGAAGAATCCCGCGATATTAACCAGAGCTGAGCTGGAGCAGGCTAACGCTTTGTTAGACGAGGACACCTGCTATCGCATCCGCGACTTCGCTTTATTCAAGCCTCTGGAGGAGTGCGTTATGGGAGAGTCTGCCTCTTTTCATAATTTTTTAATTTTAATTTTTAATTTTTTTTTTAGAGTATGCTAACGCTCGGTTCCCAGGTGATACCGGCGTTCCTTTGAATGTTGTACCACTCCAAACTTTACCAGCTTCCCCTCCTGCTGGAGGGTCCGATCAGGGACGCGCTCAGCCTCCTAGAAGGAGAATCAAAACGGTTGCCCAAGGAGGGCGAAGGTTCGGCGGTTCCGCTCGAGCTTCTCGCTTCGTGGAGAATTGGCTACCGGATCGTCGCAAGGGGGCGGAATCTAGCCAAACTGCGACAAGGTTGGTCGATAGCGATGACGAGGATATAGATGCCAAGCCTGACCTTTGTCATGCCTCTTCCATTGCTTCTTCCCTGCGTCAAAAAAGGCTCCGAGTGGATGCGAGCGAACAGGCTATCGGGACGTCTTCTGCTGACGCAGCAACTGGTTCTACACCTGTCGCTTCTCCTAGGGGAAGGACTTCCCAGCCAGAGAAAATTATTGGGGTGCCAGCCGCCACTTGTTTTACCGAGGCAGAGATTCCTCCGACAGCATGTCCTCCTCCTACAGCTGCCGTTCCTAATTCCCCAATTTCTCATTGCATTCCCGACGTGACGACCACATCTTCTGCTGCGGACTCAGCGGCTGGGCCGTCGCCTAGAGCCCTTCCCGAGCTATTCTTTACTCCTATCACGAATATGTTTACTGAGGGTTCAGTTCCGCCAATCAATCTTTCCTATGGTGGTCCTAACGATGCCCCAGCCTATCACATGAACTCCGAGATGGGGCCGGCTTTAATGAGGAAATCAGCCTGAGCCTATGTGGAGGGCCGGCTTTAACGAGGAAATCAGAGATGGGGCCTGGGGTGATCGGAAACCCCTTTCCGACCCGGAGGACGGCTGGTTGAAGACACTGCTTCAATTAGACTTCAGGTGGCTAACGGGTTGGACATAGAGCAGTGCAAAAAGGGTGAGCGTTTGACCTTTCCTTCTGCTCTTCCAAGAAGTGCTAACGCTAACGTTTTGTATTTGTGCAGTTCCTCCACCCGGTTGGGAGCCAGAATATTTCTGAAGGAAGAGGAAACGAGAGCAAAGAAGGAGAGTCGAAATCGAAGCTCGAGCTGCCGCAGCTGCTACTGCTACCACCGCTGAAGGGGAAATTACTGCTAACGCTCCAGACGTTGCCCAACCGCCTCTTCGTACTCGCACCGTAAGGAAGAAAAGGGCTAGGCAGGCACGTACTACACCTTCCGTTTCCTCTCATACTGTCGCCTCTTCAGAGGCAACTGCTAGCCCGATTCTCTCTGGGATTCCTCTAGCTCCTTCGGGTGCTCAAGTACGTATTTGTCTCTTCTTATGGTTTCCTTTTCCCTTCGTGCCACTTTCTCATTATACTTTGTGCTATCCAGGAAACCGCCACTATTTCCACTCATTCTTCCTCTCAAGACGACATGTCTATGACAGACGTCCTTCGAGAGCGTCAAAAGAAGGCTCGTTATGAGTTTCAACAAAGCCCGACTTCATCTGCTGCCAATCCTTCTGGGGCTGTCCTCGGGGGTGCGCCAGTTGAGCAGCCGCAGGGTGCCAATTTTGGCGGTGGTCCTCAGGTTTTGAGTGATTCTCCGATTTATTCCAATCTGATGGCTCATCATGGCGAAGTGCTCGGGGGTGACGGGCTTTCTGTCCCTAACGCTGACGGTACCATTAGTCGACCATCTTCTCCTCTCACCTTGCTTTTTATTCCAGTGTCTCCTCCGATTGCTGCGAGAGGTGGCCCTGCTCCCAGCTTGATGGTTCACGCCTCAACTTATGCTCCTCCTCTGATGCCTACTCACCGGTTCAGCCTGCGCTCCTTCCGAGATAACTACTTGCAGTTTCCGGCGGATGCTCCTCCTGACTATGTCCTCTCATGTACCTCCTTCTTGGCAGCTGAGATAATGTCTATTCCAAGAGAGAGAGATACTTTTGCGGCTAGGAGCCAGCAGGAGCGTATAAACTTTCTTCGCTCCCAGCTATTTTCCTCGCTCTGCCATCTCCATTATATGGATGAAGAAAATGCTAGAGTAGAGGCAAACGGGCAGGGGGAGCTGAACAGACTACTATCAGAGCATCAGGGTTACGTGAATGTCATTGCTGCTGCCAAACAAGAGTCGGAGGCTGCCAAACAGGAGGCCGAGGTTGCTGCTCAGGAGGCAACAACTGCTAGGATATGGGCCGTCTATGTGAGCACGGTTACCACAAGGATAGGATTTTCACTTCCAGGACGGAGTTGGTCTCTCCATGGGGTCGTGCCTCGCCTTAATGGGCCGTCTATGGGAGCACGGTTGCCACAAGGATAGGATTTTCACTCCCAAGGATACCGGGGCGTGCCTCGTCTTAGTGGGTCGTCTATGTGAGCACGGTTGCCACAAGGATAGGATTTTCACTCCCGGGAGCGTTTGGGGTCGTGCCTCGTCTTAATGGGCCGTCTATGGGAGCACGGTTGCCACAAGGATAGGATTTTCACTCCCAACGCTTAGCCATGCCAGGGCGTGCCTCGTCTTAGTGAGCTGTCTGATCAGGACCAGCCATCACAAGGATAGGATTTTCACTCCTGGCATTCTTCACTATCTGTATTTTATCAACAGCAAACGCACAGGAAAATATATCTTGTTAGAATAGCATTGATATTACCAGATAGGATGGGCTAGTTCTTGGCGTGATATAGCTTCAGCCGAGCTATATTCCAAGAATTCTGCAGGGGCATTCCATCGAGCGTTTCCAAGTGGTAAGCTCCTCTTCCCACGACACGGGTGACGCGATACGGTCCATCCCAGTTTGGGCTGAGTTTTCCCATGCGTTGCCCTGCCGCTCGTCTATCTCTGAGCACTAAATCTCCAGCTTTGAGCAATCGCTCTCTCACTTGCCGGTTGTGGTATTGTGCCATTTTTCTTTTGTAGTGCATAGTTTTCAGGAGAGTTTCCTCATGTGTTTCCGGTAGGGCGTCAAGGTTAGCACGTAACCTTTCCTCATTATTTTCTTCTTTGAAATGAGCCACCCGAAGGCTCATCGTTCCGATCTCAACCGGTGTGACAGCTTTAGTTCCTAATGCTAACGCAAACGGGGTCTCTCCAGTGCCGGCCTTGACAGTCATGCGATAGGCCCATAGTACATATGGCAGTTCGTCTGGCCATTTCTTCTTGGATCCTTCCAGGTTTCTTTTGATGCCACTAAGGATGTTGCGGTTGGTTACTTCTGCCTGGCCATTGGTTTGAGGGTGCACCACGGAAGAGAACCTTTGTTCGATCTGAAATTCCGCACACTGATCCCTGAAGAATTTGCTTGTGAACTGCGTTCCATTGTCGCTGATCAGTATGCGCGGCACCCCGAATAGCATAATGACTTGGTGTTTGAAAAAATACCAAATTTTTTCAGTGGTGATGGTGTCTAACGCTTCGGCTTCGGCCCATTTTGTGAAGTAGTCTACCGCCACGATCACGAATTTCAACTGAGATCTAGCCTTTGGAAATGGGCCTAAAATGTCAATGCCCCATTTGGCAAACGGGCATGGAGCGATTATTTCTGAAATTTGCGCGGCCGGTTTTCGAGGAATCCTAGCATATTCCTGACATTTCTGACAGGTTTTCACAAAGTTATGGCAATCTCCTCTTATTGTGGGCCAGTAGAATCCCGACCGAAACACTTGGGTTGCCAGTGTATCGCTGGCTATCTGCATGTCGCATATCCCTTCGTGAATTTCTCGTAGCACATGCAAGCCTTCTTGCTCTGTTATGCACTTAGCGGCAGGATGGGAAAAACACCTCCGTACTAACTCTCCGTTGTAATATGTGCATCGCGCCGCTCATTTCAGGATTTTCCTCCTTTCCGTGCTCTCCTCTAGCAGCTTGTCATGTTTCAGATATTCTATCACTGGGGTTCTCCAGTCGCTTTCTATTTCTTCCACACACAGTGATGTTTGTTCTTCCATGAAAGAGGGTATGAATAACTCCCCGTAGTGCACTTCGTTGGGTATGAAGGCTTCCACGTTGGCTGCCATCTTGGCGAGGCTATCAGCCTCTTCATTGTTTTCTCTGGGGATATGTTCAAAGGTGACCCGAGTGCCTTTTTTCTGCATCTCCGACAGCTAACGCTTTACTTTGGCCAAGTATTGAATCATGATGGGTTCTCGGGCTTGGGAGTTTCCTAGGACTTGATCCATTATCAATTTAGAGTCTCCTCGTATTTTTAGGCGCAAGTCGCATTCCTCCTCCGCAACGGTAGAGGCTTCGACGGAGAAGCTGTTTCCAATTCTGAGCCCTGCTAGCAATGCTTCGTATTCAGCGGCATTATCTTCTCGAGGGACATGCTCGATGTTGACTTGAATACCCCTTTTTCTTTTTTCCATCAACTCGTGTTTCACCTTAGAGAGATATTGAATCATAATGGGCTCTCTAGCTTGAGAATTACCCAAGATCTGGTCTATCACTAACTTGGAATTGTCGTATATCAATAGCCGTAAGTCTCCCATTACTCCGGTGTCATGTATGGCTTTTGTGGATAACTTTTTTCCTATCCTGAGTCCAGCTAGCAGTGCCTTATATTCTGCCGCGTTGTTGGATAACGGCTGCAGAATTCTGATGGCATATCGTATCTGTATGCCTAGTGGTCCGGTTACGAAGATTTTGGCTCCAGCTAGTTCCTGGTTCTTGGCCCCATCCACATGGACAACCCACAAGTCAGTGTAGGTTTCAGGGAACGGGAGATCCAAATCATCTTTTTCCTCTTCTGGTAAGTCGGTCAATGGATCCTGCGTAAAGGTGCTATGAAGTCTGCTAGGACTTGGGCTTTTATGGATGGTCGGGCTTTATACTATAGCCCAAATTGTTCGAGTTCAATGGCCCAAATCAAAATTCTCCCCGAAGACTCAAGCTTTCTGAAAATCCTTCTCAAAGGTTGGTCTGTGAGCACGATGATGAGGTGGGCCTGAAAATACCTGTCCATTTTGCGTGTGGCCTGCACCAACGCAAACGCTATGTTTTCAATGCGATCATATCACAGCTCAGCATGTTTCGAAACATGACTGACGAAGTACACGGGGTGGTGGACGTGGTTGTCGTCTCGCACATGGACAGCACTAACCACTTCGTCGGCGACACCAAGGTACAAGTATAGAGTATCTCCCGGCTCTGGTCTTGTCAACACCAGATCAGATGAGAGATAAGCTTTTAGGCCCACAAACGCTTCTTCACACTCTTTTATCCATCCAAAGGGAGCCTTTTTACGTATAACCTTGAAGAAGGGTAGGCATATTTCCCCTTGTTTGGAAATAAACCGTCCTAGGGCAATAACGCGCCTTGTGAGCTTTTTCACTTCCTTGACGGTTCGGGGGGATATCATGTCGTGAATAGCTTTGATCTTCGACGGGTTAGGTTGAATGCCTTTCTGGCTGACTACATATCCCAAGAAACTACCCGTTTGAAATGCAAACATGCATTTACGGGGGTTCAACTTCATCTTGTACTTTCTCATAACGTTGAAAATTTCTTCCAAGTCTGCTAGATGGTCCTCAAAGCTTCGACTCTTGACCAACAAATCATCCACATAGGCGTCTACTTTCTTTCCAATTTGTTCCTCAAACACCTTGTTTACCATACGCTGAAAGGTTGCCCCAATATTTTTTAGTCCAAACGGCATCGCCGTATAATAGTACGTGGCCTTTGGGGTGATGAAGGCGGTCTTTTCTTAGTCTTTGACAGCTATAGGAATCTGATGATATCCGGAGTTGGCGTCTAGAGAGCTCAAATAAGCATACCCGGCAGTCTGGTCAACTAATTGGTCGATTCGAGGGAGCGGGTAGCAATCCTTAGGACATGCGTCATTTAGATCAGTGAAATCAATACACATGCGCCACTCTCCGTTAGGCTTTGGAATGAGGACGGGATTGGCTAGCCAAGTCGGATATTGGACTTCTCGGATGAAACCTGCATCTAGAAGTTTTGACACTTCTTTGTCAATGGCGATTGCCTTTTCTATTGAAAACGCTTGTCTCTTCTATTGGACGGGTTTGATGTAGGGATCAACGTTAAGTCGATGCTCCGCTACCTCTCATGTCCGCGGGTTTCCATGCGAATTATCCTTTGCATTTGTTTAACAACCGAGCTAGCTGCATGCTCTCTTCCGGGCTTAGCTTTTTGCTAACCAGGAAGTTTGCCTCTCTTACCCCATTAATGAGGACGGGCACCATCTTGTCCACTAGCTTGGTGCGTTTTTCTTCTTTTTGTTCGAAAGGATCCACCGTCACACATACATACCTGTCGTAACTCTTTTGCGTCATGAGCAGATAACACTCGGCTGCCAGTTTCTGATCGCCTTTGACTGAGACCACTCCATCCCAAGAGGGATACTTCAACCTCAAATGTTTTTGGGATATCGCTGCACCGAAACGATTGAGGAATGGGTGTCCGAGTATGGCGTTATATGGCAAGGTAAGGTCTACAACCAAGAACAACAGTTCTTCTAATCTTTTGGACGTGTCCTCTCTAAAGTATATAGGCAGCAGGGCGACTCTAGTCACCAGGATAGGAACTCCGTCTACCCCAATTATCGGCTTTTTGCAAGGCGTCAGCTCGCTGGTAGGACGCTTCATGAGGTTGTAAGCCTCTAATGAAAATAAATTTACTGCGCTGCCATTATCGATAAGAGTTCTTCTGACTCCATGGTTGCCAATAACGGGTGTGACCACTAACGCATCATTATGAGGAAAAACAACACCTTTCTCATCTTCTTCGAAGAAGGACAATACCATTCGATTTAGAGCACTTATCGCTTCATTTTTCACTAATGCGCCTTCACGTTTATGCTTCTCTCTTGTTGTTAGCATTAACGGCACAGACTCATCCAGATACGGTGTGCCCCCAGCTATGATGTTAATGATGTGAATGCCCTCATCATGGATTGCTAACGCTTCCTTGACTCTCCCACTAGGAGTGGCGTCGTCTCCTAGGGTGTGAGGAGGCGCTTGTCTGCTGTCTGGGGCCCTATTCGTCGGGTTATTCCTGGCTTCTTCTCTCGCCTTAGTGGCGAATTCTCCGAGATATCCTTCTTCCACTAGACGTTCTATCATGAACTTTAACTCTCTGCACACGCTGTGGAGTGTCCCTTGACTTTATGGAACTGACAAAAGGCATTTTCTCTTCCTCCCATGATTACCCCTAGTTTCACAGGGGTTGGATAACGGATAGGCAACTTTCGTTGTTGAACGATCGCTAAGATTTCTGCTCTCGGAAGTATGAGGGAAGGAAGATCAGGGTCATAGACTCGGCCTTTGGGCGGGTCTGCTTGTCGCTGAGTGGGGAAGTTGCCGAGTCTTCCCCTTGAAGAGTTGCCTCTTTACCGGTTCGAGGCTCTAGGGATATGATCTTTTCGCTGGGCATAATCGTCAATAGAACGAGCGTCAAGGGATGTCCTGGTAAGTGCGCTGGATGCATGGAGCGCGTTTTGTGGCACATTTCGAAGGTTATCCCTATTTTCTTCCTCCTCCATCCTTGCATAATTATGACCCTTCAACCTTAGCGTGTCTAAAGTCGTTAGAGGGTCCACCATTAACGTGTCCCGTAAGTTTCCATAACAACAGTTTTGCTTTAAGGCCTCCATAGCGAAATCAATGGTGACACCTGGCGTTAACGACATCTCTATATCGAAACGTCTAAGGAACTCTTTCAGAGATTCATAGGGCCCTTGGTGTATATCGAACAAAGCTGCAGCAGACTTCCTAATGGGGACAGCCGTGCTGAACCGGCTTCGAAACTTAGCTTCCAAATGCGAAAAACTGTCTATGGATCCGACCGGGAGTCCTTCAAACCAAAGACGTACGACTTCTGATAATGTCATGATAAATGTCTAGCACAGGGCCGCATCACTGTGAGTTTGAAATTGTATAAAGTCTTTCACCTTGTTAAGGTGAGAGATGGGATCCTTCGTGCCGTCATAAGACTCCGTGGAGAGTTTCACGTGCCGATTGACTCTGTGATGCCTTATGCGATAAGTGAAAGGATGACCCACGTTATCATCGGGGATTTCACGAGGATGACGGGGAGGAGAAATTTCTAGATGATGCCTCTGGCCTAGAGGATCAGGTACGTGGTGTCGTCTAGGGGACCGGCTGTGACTTCTCGGTGAGCGGGTTCAATATCTCCTACTACTTGATCTTTCGCTGCGTCTGGGGATACGTCCCTAACCATTTCATCTCTCTTGCCATCCCAATGATCTCTATATTCATCATGCCAACGTTCTTCTTGAGATATGGGAATTTCTCATACGTGCGACGCGGGAGGTTCTGCCCGTCCATGAACGAGTTGCGCAAAGTTGACGGGGGCCATCGTCATGGGCAGGGTCAACGGGGTGCTCCCGTGTTGTTGAGGTGATAGCGGCCGATCAGTGATAATAGACGGGGTAAAAGTGAATATCAAATGAGGGGGAATAGTCGGCCTTGAGGCATTGGGAGTCGAACCAGCAGCTAATGTGGTCAACTGGTCCACTTGGGTATGCAGAGCTAACAAAGAGTTCGCCCAAGGGTTGTTTGCGCTATCGATCACAGATACCATCAGTAGGGGAGTAGAAAAACTAGATCCAGCCATTTGGGAAGGTGGAGTAGTCATCTGGGGGAATGATGTTCCCGTTGTTGGTCCAAAGAGAAAATTCGTTTGCCCAGAAGGAGTTCCCTGTACTGCGGTAGAAATATTAACGGAGGTAGAGGGAAAAAGTTCCCTACGAGGAGCGAAAAGAACACCGTAGGGATGAGGAGGTGTAGATTTTGAATCAGAAGCCATGATCCTTCGATTTCCAGAAAAAACAGAACAAAAGCTCTCAATGAAAGCACCAATTTGATAAGATTCGGACTTCTGGAGGGTAGGTGAGGAAAATGGTCGTTCGGAATCTCTGTTCTTGGTATCCGGTGTACCTATAAAGCGCCGGAGGGGGTCTCCGGCGTAGACACTCCGATGGTTAAGTCAGTATCGCTATTCAAGATGGCAGGGGTTCGACTAGCAATCTTAGGGTTATTTTACCTTGAGGGGTGAGGTATTTATAGGCAAAATGTGAGTGTTATCTCTAGGGGGTGGGCATTATCTAGGGAAGATAACGCCCAAGTTCCTCAAGTGACGTCATGTCCTGCCTGGGATGGGATAACGTCGTTAGTGTGGCTAGATAACGTGTGAGACCTCCCCCCTCCCCCTCCGCTGATGTCGACCATCCCAGGATTTCGCGTGAGGTGAGAGGTGGACGCCCGGTGGGAGCTTTAGTATTCCGGCCTTAACGTTGGGTATAAGGACGAAAATGCCCCTGGAATTGCTTCTATAGTTATTGTTCAAAAAATATCACTTTATGGTAGACCAAGGTATTGTTCTAGGGCACGTTGTCTCTAAAAAAGGCATAGAGGTTGACCAAGCTAAGATAGATGTTATCAAAAGTTTACCTTACCCCTCATGCGTGCGTGAGGTTAGGAGTTTTCTTGGGCATGCTGGATTTTATCGTAGGTTTATCAAAGATTTTTTGAAGATTGTGGAGCTTATGTGCAAGCTGTTACAAAAAGAAGTGGACTTCAAATTTAATGAAGCTTGCCAAGTGGCGTTTGACAAGATCAAGGAGAAACTCACGACAGCCCCTATCATGCAAGCACCAGATTGGAGTCTCCCATTCGAATTAATGTGTGATGCTAGTAACTCAACTGTTGGTGCGGTTCTAGGGCAGAAAAAGGGTAAAGATCCACACGTGATCTACTACGCCTCCAAGATGTTGGATGAGGCACAAAAGAACTACACCACTACGGAGTTGTTTACAATAATCTTTGCATTGGATAAATTCATAGCGTATTTGTTGGGAAAAAAAGTCATAGTATTTTCTGACCATACGGCCTTGAGGTATCTCTTGGCCAAACCAGAATCTAAGCCAAGACTGATCCGCTGGATTTTACTTTTACTGGAATACAATTTGGAGAGAAAGGACAAAGCAGGAAAGGAAAACTTAGTCGCGGACCACTTGAGCAGATGCTTTGTGAAGGCTGGCTTGGAACCAATTAGTGATGACTTTTCGAATGAACACCAATATGTGATCCAAGAGATGAGACCATGGTTTGCTGATCTCGTCAGTTTCTTAGCCACGGGTAAGCATTTTGGAGACCTGACGGCTCAAGAAAAGGTAAAAATTAAGCATGACAGCAAGTATTTCATCTGGGACGATCCTTATCTTTGGAAGATTGGATCGGATCAATTGATTAAGAGGTGTATCCCTCAAAGTGAAGTCCCGTCTGTCTTCAGATTTTGTCATTCTTATGCATGCGGTGGACATTTTGGAGCTAGGAGGACGACCTTAAAAGTCCTTGAGTCAGGATTTTATTGGCCTACTCTATTTCATGATAGCTATAGATTCTGTAAGACATGCCATGAATGTCAAAAGATAAGAAACATAAGTTCTAAAAATCAAATGCCCATGAATGTCATATTGAATTGTGAGATTTTTGACTTGTGGGGCATTGATTTTATGGGGCCTTTTCCTATGTCTAACGGGAAACAATATATATTGCTTGTTGTGAATTGCGTGTCTAAATGGATAGAAGTGAAAGCAACTAGGACTAATGATGCTAAAACTGTTGTTTCATTTTTGAAAACTAACATTTTGAACAGATTTGGTGTGCCTAGGGGGATCATTAGCGATCGTGGGACACATTTTTGCAATAGGATTATTGTTTCACTTTTCAGAAAATATGGTGTAACACACAAGGTTTCCACTGCTTACCATCCTCAGTCGAACGGCCAAGCAGAAGTATCAAATAGAGAGGTCAAGTCGATCTTAGCTAAGACAGTTGGCTTAGATCGGTGAGAATGGAGCCAAAGGCTGGATGATGCGTTGTGGGCACACAGGACCGCCTACAAAACTCCCATAGGAATGACTCCGTACAAATTGGTGTATGGGAAAATATCCCACCTGCCAGTAGGTATGCAACATAGAGCTTATTGGGCAATTTGAAAATGCAATCTAAGGTACGACCAAGCAGGTGAGGAAAGGAAGCTTCAAATTCACGAGATGGAGGAACTGAGGAACCAAGCTTATGACAATCAGCTCTTAGCTAAGATTCGGATGAAAGCTTATCACGATAAGAAGATTGTTGAGAAAAACCTCCAACTTGGAGGGAAGGTCCTTCTGTACAATTCTCGATTTAAGCTCTTTCCTGGTAAGCTTAAGACTAAATGGGAAGGTCCATATGTTATCACTAACATCTACCCTCATGGTGCAGTGGATATTAAGAATGAAAAGACAGGTATTCTGTTCAAAGTCAATTGACAACGCCTTAAACCATTCCTGGAAGGGTTTCCAACATTCGAGGAAAGCCAGGTGGTTGAAGACTGATAACAATCAAGACAGCCCTAACGGTGCTACCACACTTGCGGCTCCCGCCGGGACGATTTCCCCTAAGACCCGTAGGATATCTTCATATTGCCCCAGAATCGGCGAAGGATTCCTAGGATGGTCGACATCAGCGGGGGGGGGGGGGGGGGGGGGGGGACTTACGCGACTCTATACGCACGACACCATCCCATCCTAGGGACCCACGAGGTTATCGTTCCCGGCAGCCCCGTCCGATATCGCTCATGACGTCATCCATAGGTATTGCTTGTGACATCACCATCAGACATCGCCTGGATTGTTATCGCCAGGTATCGCCGAATAGGCCTATAAATACCCCTACTTTTCCAATCTGAAGGTAAGATCAAGATCACTCAGACGAACCTCTGTTATTTTTGAAACCCGAACTGACTTAAGCATCAGAGTGGCTACGCCGGAGCCCCCCCTCCGGCACTTTGCAGATACATCCGGCACCGACCGCCACCGTTCCGATCAGGCACGACTCCGAATCTTATAAGATCGACGTTGAATCTTATCAAATGGTGCTTTCATTGAGAGCTTTGGTATATTAAGTGAGCGTCCTTAATAGCCAAGCTCCGTCTAGTCGGAAGATTGGAACGGTCATGATCACGGGATCGGAGCCGATCCGATCATCATCCTCTAATATCCCTTTCTCAATCCGCAGACAGTTATTCCCTTTTGCTACTGCTGATCTCTCTATGACGACACAACCAATTATTTCGGGATCTCTGGACCTCTCGGCTGGAATTGCTGGGGGACTGGCCTCCTCGCAGACGGACATCTTGTCATCTCAGATAGCGGGATCTGATTTCTCCACTGCTCTTTCGGGGGGATCTGTGCTCAACCGTAAACATCCCTTTGCAATGGAAATAGCGGCCCTTCGTTCTCGGCTGGAATATTTGACTGAAATGGCTGCAAGAGTCACGCCTGGTGCTTCTGGATCTAGTCTCCCTCCCCGCGTCATGTTCACACCATCTATTGTTGCTGATCGACCTTTATCACCGTTGTTTCTAGAAAACTTCCAAATGCCTTTATCCGCGGGAAATCCTCCGATTAGTGTTGAGCAGTTTACTCAAGGAAGAGTAGAGGCTTATGTACCATAAATGCCGCAAGGTCTCCTCCTGCCAGGGGACAGGCAACTTGAGGGGGTTAGGAACCGGTGGGACGGACGGAGGGAAGGAGCCAACAGAAGCGTGTCTCCCGAGTACAGTGAAAGATCCAGTAGTCGAAGGTATCGAAGTCGTTCACACAGGAGCCACAGTCGATCTCCTAGATGACATCTTACGCTAGAACCACGAAATAGGGGGCGTCAGGCCGAAATGTCTCCTCCGCGTCAGGCGTGTGAAATTCTTGATGATACATCGGGCCACCCATTTAGCCGTCGTATAAGGCGTCACAGGGTCAGTCGGCGCGTGAAGCTTCCCACTGATATTTATGATGGCACCAAGGATCCCATCTCGCACATTAATAAAGTGAAGGATTTTGTTCAGTTTCAGACCCACAGTGATGCGGCGCTATGCCAAATATTTGTTATGACATTATCGGGTGTTGCGCGTCTTTGGTTTGAGGGTCTCTCTGGTGGATCCATTAATAATTTCTCACAATTAGAATCTAAATTCTGGAGCAGATTTAGCACGGCAATTCCAATCAGGAAATCTGCCGCCGAGTTATTTGACATACAACGAAGGCCTCAAGAAACCTTAAAGGAATTTCTTAGTCGCTTCGATTTGGAAATGTCCTTAACGCCGGGCGTTACTATTGAGTTTGCTATATAAGCTCTGAAAAGGAACTGCCGCTATGGAAAACTGAAAGACGCGCTCATGGTGGATCCTCTAGTGACTTTAGATGCATTGAGGCTTAAAGCCCACAATTACGCAAAAATGGAAGAGGAAGAAAATAAAGATAAGACGTATAACGCGCCGCATGAGACATCTCAAATTACTACTGTTCCCGCGAAGCTACTACCTGACGACCATTTTATCGACGATTACGCCAGGCGGAAGGACCATATCCCTAAGGCCTCCAACAAATAGAAGGGTCATTTTTCGAAGGGAAAAACTGGTGGTTCCCCCTCTCGACGTCACGGGGATTCTTATAAGAATCGGACGTACGACCCAGATTTTCCTTCTCTTAACGTACCAAGGGCAGAGATTTTAGCGATAGCGGAACAGCGAAATCTTCCCATCCGCTACCCCGCGCCTACGAAACCAGGAGTGCTTCTAGGGAGAAGGGAGAATGCTTATTGTAAATTCCACAAAGCCAGGGGCCATTCCACAGAAGTGTGCAGAGAGTTAAGATCAGCGATAGAACGTTTGGTGGAAGAAGGATATTTAGGAGAATTTGCCACCCAGATAAGAGAAGATGCCAGAAATAATCTCATGAAAAGGACAGCAGATGAACCACCAGTTCCTCCTCGCGTGCCGTAGAAGGATGATGCTCCCAGAGGTAAAGACAGGGAAACTCTTACGGTTGATGACGAATATATCCCTATGATTAACATTATCGCGGGAGGAACCCCTTATATGGACGAATCAGAGCATCTGACAGCTGCGAAAGGAGACAAGCACACACATGATGGCATGACAAAAAAAGGAGATGCGATAGGCATATTGGATCGAATGATATTATCCTTTTCCGAAGAGGATGAGAAAGGCGTCGTCTATCCGCACAATGATGCATTGGTGGTTACGCCCGTCATCGCCAGTCATGGAATCAGAAGAACTCTTATTGATAACGGGAGCGCGGTGAACCTCTTTTCGCTGGAAGCATACAATCTCATGAAGCGACCTGATAATGAGCTAACGCCTAGCAAACGGCCTATAGTCGGCGTTGATGGGGTTCCAATCCCTGTCACGGGGGTGATTACTTTGCCCATATACTTCCGAGAAGACACCTACAAACGATCAGAGAACCTGTTGTTCCTTGTCGTGGATCTGAATTTGCCTTACAATGTCGTACTTGGACGACCTTTCCTCAACCGCTTTGGAGCGGTGATATCTCAGAAGCATTTAAAGATGAAATACCCCTCCTGGGATGGGGTAGTATCCGTAAAGGACGATCAAAAGCTAGCGGCGGAGTGCTACTCACTCATGACTCAAAGAAGCTGCTATAGGTACGTATGTATAGCAGCGGACCCCTATGAGCAGAGTGATGAGAAGCGTGCTCAACCTCTGGACAAAATGGTACCCATTCCGACAATCGGTATAGAGGAAGCAAGTTTCCTGATCAGTGAAAAACTCAGCCCAGCGGAAAACCTTCAACTGGCCCGACTGGTGAACAAATGCCAACGAGATTTCGCGTGGAAACCCTCCGACATGCCAGGTATTTCGCGGGAAATAACCGAACATCGGCTGAATGTGGACCCAGATGCCAGGCCGGTACAGCAAAAGCGACGTGCATTCTCTAATGAAAAGGCGTTAGCTGTAGATAAGGAGGTAGCAAAGCTTCTTGGCGCAGGGTTTATCCGCGAAGTTCAATATCCCACCTAGCTAGCGAACCCTGTCCTTGTTCCTAAGCCCAATGGGGATTGGCGCATGTGCATCGACTTCACGGATTTAAATGATGCCTGCCCTAAGGATTGCTACCCGCTTCCTCGCATAGATCAGTTAGCTGATCAGACCGCTGGATACACTTATCTAAGCTCACTGGACGCCAACTCTGGATACCATCAGATCCCCATGGCCCAGGAAGATGAAGAAAAGACTGCGTTTCTCACTCCAAAGGCCACCTACTGTTATACGGCGATGCCGTTTGGGTTAAAGAACGCCGGGGCTACGTTCCAAGGTATGGCCAACAAGATATTCGAAGAGCAAATAGGGAGGAATGTGGAAGCATACGTTGACGATATATTGGTGAAGAGCGCAAGCTTTCAAGATCACCTACGAGACTTAAAGGAAGTCTTTGACGTAATGAAAAGGTATCGCATGAAGTTAAATCCTCGAAAATGCATGTTTGCATTTCAAACAGGAAAATTCTTGGGCTACGTGGTCAGCCAAAAAGGCATCCTGCCTAACCCCTCAAAGGTTAAGGCCATACAAGACATGATATCGCCAAGAACCATTAAAGAGGTGCAAAGGCTAACCGGGCGAGTCATTACCCTTGGGCGATTCATTTTCAAGCAAGGAGAAAAGTGTCTCCCTTTTTTCAAAGTCATACGCAAGAAAGCCTCATTCGGGTGGACCCCGGAATGTGAGGAGGCATTTATGGAGCTGAAGGATTACCTATCGTCTGACTTATTATTGACGAGATCCGAAGTAGGCGATACCTTATATCTGTATCTTGGCGCCGCAGATGAAGTGGTCAGTGCCGTCCTCGTTCGCGACGATAACCAGTCTCATCGCCCGGTCTATTTTGTGAGCCACGTCCTAAAGGATGCGGAGTTGCGATACGCCCGAATCGAAAAGATAGCGTTCGCTCTTATACAAGCCACCCGCAAAATGGATCGATATTTTCAGTCTTATTCCGTTATCGTGCTCACGGACCAGCCTCTGAAAAGAATATTCCGAAAGCCTGAATCTTTCGGAAGAATGTTGATTTGGGCACTCGAATTAGAACAGTACGGATTGAGGTATCAGTCTCGACCGTCCGTAAAGGCTCAAATCCTGGCTGATTTCATAGCGGAATGTACCTTTACAGAAGATCCTTTGGACGGCGTACCTGAAGCGGAATGGGGCGATATGGATCTCCCGTTCCCGGAAACCTACACGGACCTCTGGATCGTCCATGTGGATGGAGCAAAAAACCAAGAGCTAGCTGGAGCTGGAATCTTTATAAATGGGCCGCACGATATGCAAATACGATACGCCATTCGAATCCTACAGCCGTTATCTAATAACGCGGCAGAGTATGAGGCGTTGCTAGCCGGGCTCAGAATAGGGAAAGGACTTTCCTCTAAAGGGAGGCACGATACCGGAAGAACAGGAGACCTGCGTCTAAAAATCTGTGGTGATTCCAAGTTGATAATTGACCAGGTCTTGGGGCACTCTCAGGCCCGGGAACCCATCATGATTCAATATCTCACCAAAGTAAAGCGAGAATTGTTGGAAATAAAGAAAGAGGGCATGCAGATCAGCTTCGAGCATATCCCCAGGGAGGAAAACGCTGAAGCTGACAACCTAGCCAAAATGGCCGCGAATCCGGAAGCATCCATACCCAAGGGCGTATATTATCGTGAGCTATCGGTACCATCCTTCATGGAAGAGCAAGCGTCTTTATGTGTGGAGGAGCGTGAGAGCGACTGACGAATTCCCGTAATCAAATACTTGAAACACGAGGAACTGCCTGAGGATACCGCTGAAAAGAAGAAGGTACTGAGACAGGCAGCTCGTTGTACGTACTATGACGGGGATCTGATTCGAAGGTATTTTTCTCACCTTGCCGCCAAATGTATAACTGAACAAGAGGGTCTTCACACCTTGCGCGAAATCCATGAAGGGGTATGTGGTATGCACGTGTCAGGCGGTACCTTAGCGGCACAAGTTTTCCGATCCGGATTCTACTGGCCCACCATCCGAAGAGATTGCCACAACTATGTGCAAACCTGCCCTAAGTGCCAGGAGTTTGCCAAGATTCCTCGGCGGCCTGCCACTGAAATATCTGAAATTATCGCCCCTTGTCCTTTTGCTAGATGGGGGATCGATATCCTAGGCCCATTCCCATAGGCAAGGTCTCAACTGAAATTTATGATAGTGGCGGTAGACTATTTCACTAAGTGGGCAGAAGCTGAAGCAGTCGCCACAATCACGGCAGAAAAAACTTGGCGTTTCCTCAAATATCAAGTTATCATGAGGTTTGGCGTACCTCGTATCCTTGTCAGCGATAATGGGACGCAGTTCACCAGCCAGTTCTTCAAAGACCAGTGCTCAGAATTTGGAATCGAGCAACGTTTTTCCTCCGTGGCTCATCCGCAAACTAATGGACAAGCGGAAGTAACCAATCGGAGCATCCTTAGCGGCATCAAGAAAAATCTGGAAGGGTCTAAAAAGAAATGGGCTGATGAGCTACCATACGTGATGTGGGCGTACCGCATGACCGTTAAGACTACCACCGGAGAAACACCTTTCGCGTTGGCCTTCGGGACCGAAGTTGTTACATCGGTGGAAATTGGAACCATGAGCCTACAGGTGGCTCACTTTCGGGAGGAACTGAATGAGGAAAGGTTACGAGCTAACCTGGACGCGTTACCAGAAGTCCGAGAGGAAATCCTTCTGAAAATGCAGCATTACAAACGAAAGATGGCCCGTTATCATAACAGGCGCGTCAAAGAACGGTTGCTGAAAGTCGGTGACCTGGTGCTCAGAGACAAGCGAGCGGTAGGGCAACGCATGGGAAAACTCAGTCCAAACTGGGATGGACCATATCGCATCACCCACGTTGTCGGGAAAGGAGCCTATCATCTGGAGACTCTCGATGGTACACCCTTATCCAACTCTTGGAATATCGCTCGCTTGAAGTTATATTACTCTAGAATTTGATTTTATCTGCACCTTTGATTTATGTCAACCCTAACCATGACTAACGCTCGATGAGAGAGCTTTCGTGGAAGTTTGTGGTTGCCTTTGTGCAGATAAAAAAGGGGGTATTTTGGGGAAGTGAAAAGTCCTATCCTTGTGATGACCGGTCTTGATCAGATGGCCCATTAAGTGAGGGCACTACCCACCATACCTTGAATTAGCGTCGGATTGAAAGATCCTGGACACCCCCGGGGGTGAAAAGTCCTATCCTTGTGATGACCGATCTTGATCAGATGGCTCATTAAGTGAGGGCACCACCCGGTATCTTTGGGAGTGAAAAGTCCTTTTCTTGTACTGACCGTTCTCGTGGAGATGACCCAGCAAGACGAGGCATTCCCCAAAGAAATAGAAACTCCGTTCTAGAAACAAGAATCCTATCTTAACGACTGGGCTGCTACAGCTAGGTCATTAAGTAAGGATAGGGTTCTAGACGCGAGGGCAACGCCCAAAAGTGAAAATTCCCTAGCCTTGTGATAGCCGTCCCGATCCGACAGCTCACTAAGACGAGGCACTTTAAGGGCCGATCGTGAAAATAGAGAAACGCGGAGAATCGCGAAATCCCAGCTAGTAACCAGATGTGTAATCCCTGGTGAAGTATAGAGCTGATAGCGAAAGCGATTCCCGCGGGTTCCAGGGTAACGCCCTATGATGGCAGCAAAAAGGCTTCTACGGGTAATTACTATCCCTCGTAACGTGTTTTTGTTACTGATGATTTACAATTGAGAATGCGCAGAATACTTTTCGGGCAGCGGAAGGAGTAAGGATCTCATAAGCAGAGATATCGCTAGGCTTACCGAGAAAGTTAACCCAATACCAAATTCTGTAATTTTGGTGGGAACGCTAAGGATCTGTTCGGAAAAGTAAGCGCATTGGGAAAACATGGCGAAGATAACGCCAAAGGAGTTTGCAAAGAGGCGACTAAATAAAGGAAAGTCAGCAATAAAAGTGGCTTGAACACATCAAAATGTTTAAAGGGGGCTACAAACTTTGGTGGTCAAAATAATAAACAAAAATTTAGTGACGCTTGATCACTAAGGAAAGAGCGGTAAAGCCTCGAAGTACGTCAACCTTCGGGGTGCCTCCGTTTCTAGCCTGCCGCTTTAGCTTGGTGAAAGACCTCCACATTAAGATGGCCAGATCTTCGTTTGAAAGCGGCAGTGACCTCATCGGGTTTGTACGCGTCAACCCCGTGGACTTCTTCAAAGTAAGCTACCAAAATAGCGGCAGTCTGCTCGACGTGCCACAGGCTCCTATCGGCTAACTCTTCCTCCAGGGCAGCTTTCTCCTTGGCCAGGGATGACTTCTCATTCTCCAAGGCAGTAACTTTGGCCCTCTCCGCTGCCAAGGCGACAGATTGTTCTCCTTTCTGCTTCTGATGAGCCAACAATAAGTTTGTACGCTCCTCCAGTAACTTTTTCTTCTCATTCCGCTCTCGTGCTAATTCTTCCAAAGAGGAGGAAAGAGAAGCAACCTGATGCTGCGCTTCCTCCGCCCAGTAATGGAACTGCATCATATTTGTAAAAAGGTTGGAGCGTAATGAGTTCACCCTGTCAACCACGGGCCTGGAAAGGAAGGCTTCCCGTTCTGTCGCAGACGCTAGTACTTGGGAAGCCAGCAAAGCCGTAACCTCATCCGAGTCGTCACCCCCAAGTGCCGCCAGACCAGTGTTACGCAGATCGTACAGTGCAACTTGATGGGTCACAGTAATGGCCCCACTTAGCGGACTAAGATCCGCCACAAAGTTAAAGGTGGTACCTCCTTCGCCATAACGGGCATGTAGGGGGATGCTTGAAGGAACGAAGGCCAGAGGAAAAGGAGAGCGAGCCTGTGTGGACGAACCCCCTGGAGCAAAATAAGCGCCATGAGGCTGATAACCTGAAAAATCTGGCATAACCTCCTGATATCCCATGTTGGAGGAATATGCGTGAACAGGACCACCAAAAGAATTGGGCGAAACCCTGAAAGTCTCACCCGTGCCTAAATTCTCCAGAAATCCTAACGGATTCCCTCCCTGGGGAACAGTCGTAGAGTCAAACCCGTCCGCAGATCTGTTCTCCATCTCGGCGGTAGAGGAAGATGGATTTCTGCCCTCCTCTCCCAACCGCTGTCTCTTCTTTGAGCCAGTCAGCGCATAGCCCAAATCCATATCGCCTGAGGGAAGAGCGGAGGTAGCGACAGCAATAGTGTCCTGCCAAAAACGCGATATGAAATAAAGAAAAGAAAGAAATCAAACAACGACAGACATAGAAATGTAGTATATCGTGGCTAAAAGGCACCCTCACCGTATCAGCGTTGGGAGGAGGTGCTTCTGAAGAGCCTGCCGCGTCCAAAGAAGGTGTAAGAGCGGCGACACTTCTCGTTTTTCTCTTCTTTTTTCCTTTGGCAATGGCCTTAGGAGCCTTGGAAGAAGAAGAAGGCTGGGCAGGAGGAGCAGCGATGGTCACAAGGGGAACGCCTGAAGGAATGTCAGGATCCCCCACACCGGCCGAAGAAGAGGAAACTTGAACAAGAGTAGCGAAAGTAGCCGGAAAATCGGTGGGGTTATCAGTTGCCTCCGTGGAAGTAGCTCTCTCTTTTTCTTCTCTCTCTTGAGCCTTTTTCAAGCGTCTCCTTACGCTCTCAGGTTTATAGTTGGGATCCGTCGCTGCGAAAGCACAAAATAACGTCATCATTAGTATCAGCGATAACAAAGAAAGGAGTAACGCGACACTCATGTTTAACACAAGATTGAATGTCCATTCTACAAGCCACTTGACGAATGTGAACGCTGATTTCCAGTTTGAGCAATGTGCTTAACCAGTCTTGCTCACGTTTCGGAAGGGTCCCTGGTCGGCTCCAGACGTTGTCATTCACGTTTTGGTGAAACCTAGATCGCCACCAGGAACCAAGATCTCCAGGAAGATCTATCACAAAAAACTCCTTTTTCCAGGCATCAACGGAAGACTCGATATGGAGGAGTTTCCAAGTAAAAGACTTCAGAGAGTCATCGTCAAAATGGGGCGATATCGTTATCACCCCCCGGCATTTCATCAGCTTAAAAAGAGATTTAAGCAGTAGAAGGGAAGGGGAAGTAATCCCTTTGTATTTACAAAGTTCCAGAAAAGCATAAACACAACAATATGCATTTGGGGATAGTTGGGCCGGAGTCAGATCGCCGACAACAAGCAATTCTTTGACAAAAGAGTCAATGGGAAGCCGAAAGCCATAACGGAACATTTGCGCATACATGACCCTACGATTGCCCATCAAAATGCTGTTCAAACGTAGTGACTCAGGGGCAACAGTGGTTTTATAATCATCAGGAATATCAGCATTATGGGCGGCCAAATGCTCACGGAGAGCGGCCTCAGATGTGATAACACTAGCCGTAATATCCATCCTTTTCTCATCGGCAGATTTCGACTCAGTACAGCGGGTCTTAGCCATGGCAGAATTAAAGAATTAAAAGATGAAGAAGACGATGGAGGAGAAAGGAAATACCTTCAGAGAAAAGCACTTCAAAGAGCCTTGAATAGTGGGGAGAAAATAAGACGGCTAAAAGAAAATATGAGAAAGGGGGATGATAAAAGAAAAGGGAAAAGAATAAGTATTGGGTTTTATAACTCTAATGATCGAACGAAACGACGAATGCCACAATCGTTACGTGGAAGCGGCATAAGGAACAGACTCAGGTAATGAGTGCAATCCTAGAAAAGCGCTACAACGCCTCGATTTAGGCAAAGTTCTCAAGCACGCTAGGCCGTAGCGCTGGAAGAAATGGACGCGTGTGCCTGCACAATCACGACTTTTCTAAGGAAAGGATAGCAAGCATTAAATGCTCTGAAAAGCAGGTACCATCTCTTGGGAAAAACAAGAGCGATATCGTAAGAAAGGAGATAACGCAAGATGGCGTTGATTAAAAGAATAACGTTGGGTTAACACGAAAAGGCGAAATGAAAATCAAATAGCAATGAAATACAAGTATTGTCACACAACAAGGCGTTATTACAAGACAAAGAAACAAATAAGCGGAAAATCTTCTAAATAGAGCAACCTCGATTAATCATGGGCCCTCGCGAGCATCGCGATCACCATTCCTCCGCTTTTCTCCAGTCTCTTGGAAGTGTAATCGGTCAGGACTGACGAGTCAACAGTTCCCTAGCGATAGAGACTCATAAATCCAGCGATACAAATATCCATGGTCTTGTTCTTCCACCAGGCTATCTTCGAAGGCACTTTGGCCAAATTCGCATCACGAGATGCTATCTCTTCGTGAAGGAAGATATTCTTTCTGTCAGCCACCACCAATTCCGCCTCCAGAAGGTCTGTCTTAGCCTTCCCTTTTGATCTTTCTCGAGCAAGCTCAGCGCGACAGTCGTCCAACTCCGCCCGGGTCGGCTCCTGAAGCTGCGACAGCTCCGTTACCTTCCCTAAAGCAGCATCTAGTTCTCCCTTTAAATCAAGAGAAGGCTGAACCTTGTCACGCTGATCCACGAAAAAGTAGTTTAACTCACGGAAGCAGGCCAGCATGTCAGTCAGAAGACGTGAATGTCGTACGTCGGGAGGACGCCGCAAGAACTCTTCTTTGTCCTTCGAAGAAGTAAACATTTGCCCCACTATCGGGCCCACTGGCTCCTCTCGCGATGACGGGTCTGATACTCCTAAAGCACGGAGACCGTCGGTGCCAAGGGAAGACAAGTCTAGCTGATAAGCGATGGGGCCTTGAAGACCTTGAGGGGAAAGATTGGCGATATAAGGAGGAGAGCAATTTTTTGCAGAATCACCAATGCCTGAAATCGAAGAAAGAAACAAAGGTTGAGGCTTCCGTGGAGGAGGAGCGATTGGATTCGGAGTTGGTAAGTTCACATCTGGAATAAATGAGCGAATAGGGGAGCTAGGACCGCCAGACACTGAGGGAGAGCCCACCGCTGCCGAAGCCTCGTTAACCTTGGGAGGAATGGCAGAGGGCACCTTGGTAACTTCCGTCACTGGCAAGGGACCCGTAACGTGTGAGGCGTCAACTTCCTCGGAAGGAACCCCATTGATTTCCTCCACGGAAGGAACTGGTGGGTCAGACTTCTCTTTGCGAACTCTCTTTACGAGACGCTCCATTTCGGCAGCGATCTCTTCGCTATCGTCCTCGGTTGACTCCGTGGTAGGATCACTTTTTCTGGACCTAAGTTTCATTCGTTGGGCAAGGGTGGCATGACACAGCTCGGAACCAGTATCCATGCTTCCGCTATCACTGTCAACCTCTTCAATCACGAGATTACTTGGGGCCACTCCCTTACCGCGAGGCGGCAGCCAATTCTCAAGGAAATGGGAAGGTCGGGCAGATGTGTTGCGTGTCGCGACGGTTTTGTTTCTCCTTCCTCGCGGCGGAATAGGCGGACGACTAGAGCCTTCGGGTGGAGGAGAAGGAGGTAATGTCTGAAGCGGCACCACGTTTAAAGGAGTGTCACTTTCCTCGGAGGATCGACCCTCGGCGTTACCTACCGATAAAATATTTTAATATGACAAGAAAGTCGAAGCGATAAGGCGATAAAAGAAAAGACTCACCAACGACACACTCTGACAAAGGCCTGAACCGAGCAAATTCCCGAATGCGGAAAGGCCCTTCTATTTCTAACAAGGCGTTAACATTGGATACATCCATACTAGACAGCACATCTGGTTCTCGCCAAGCGGCACTGGTCATCTCTCGGTTGAAACCACCACGCCAATACCGAGAGGGCAAGCGAAGGGTGAAGAAGTCATTTTTCCAGTTGTCCACATTCTCTTCGAAACCTTAAAAATTCTGCCAGAAAAATCGAACCAGAGCACCATTCCATCTTGGGGTAATATCCACTAAGCAGTTATGACACCTCAAAGTGAAAAACGTGCGGAACAGATCGAGCGATGGAGCGAAAATATGCTTCATCTCACACGAGCGAAGAAAGGCATAAAGCCCACACCAGGAAGGTGGAGTTATTTGAACGGGATTGAGATCGTAATGGTTTAGCAGTTTCATCAAAGAAGTATGAAGCGGGAGACGAAACCCGTAGGTAAACATCTTGAAATAAACCAACCAGAACGTCCCCCACATGGCATCAGTGAGCCGAGTATCTTTCAATGGGACAAAGGGGCGATATCCCGTGGGAAAAGTGATACCGTTCTCCTCTAACTCAGCCCTTAAAACCTCATTACAATCAAAAACACTACGAGCTCTCCTGACTTCGGGATCTAGAGGATTTTTGATATTTGCAGAAGGCCTAGCGCGAGACATAATGGAATGGAAAGTAAAGCTATGGCAATAGAGAAGCAAAATACCTGGAGCAGAGAACCAGTGAATCGGCCGTCGGCACCGGCGAGCAATTGCAGTAAAATCCCTCGGGAAGAAAGAAGCACAGAAGAAAGGAAATACGAAGAATTTCGAAATATTAGCAAAAAATACTAAAAGAGAAGAGAAAATTCCTTATAAAGGTTAAACCTAAAAAAGGAACAGCTTGTGAAAATAAAACACGTGCAGAGTGGAAAAGGATGCGTGGGTAGTCATCGATGTCTTTTGGGAGAAGACAGTTACTGACTGAAAATCGAAAGGCGGTTGCGTCAAGCGAAAGGTCTACTCCCGCGATAATCCTGGAAACATAAAGGAAGAAAAGCGGCAGAAGAGCGAAAAGAAATAAAAACGTCATTTTATTATTTGGAAAAGCCATACGGCATCTACAAAGAGGCATGGTATGCCCAACTATTCGCCGTCAGACCATGAGATGCCATAGCAGTAGACCACGTCATCATCATCTTCACCTAAAAGCGATGGATCCTCGCCAGCGAAAGGGAAAGGTTCCTTAACCTTCTCCCCCACGCGTGTGGATGATCGATCCGACTCCTCCTTGACAGACGGCGACACCGCTTTAACAGCTGAACAGGCGGAAGGAGCCCTTGGCGGTGACTCGTTAGGAAGGAAAGACGTTTCTTTCCCCTTCGAAGAGAAAGAAGCAAGAGAATCAAAGAACGATTTAGATGCCTTCGCAGCATCTTTCCTCCGCCTCTTGCGGCACCGTCGGCGAACAGGCGGCCTCCAGGGAGGCGACGGAGGAGGATTATCTGAATCAGGAGAAGTTGGAGGAGTTGGTGGAGAATCTCGGGCGAACGTATCTAAAAAGTGAGAATCAGCCATAAGATCCCAGAATATTAATAAAAGGAAAAAACAGCAAGGAGACGAAGAATAACGAGGGGAAAAAGATCCCTTAAATAGCCAGAAAATTGGAAAAAATGATCTTCGATCTTCCAACCCGACTCTTGAGAGAAGACACGTGTACAGCCTGAAGTGCAGATATGGATTTACAGTCACGCCTATTGAGATTTTCCCCTAATCGAGGAAAATCGCAAAATCGCCCAATCAGTTGCTAGGACAACAGCGGCGTAGATTTAATATTGAACAACCAATCAGAAAACCACCCAATGGCTGAACCGTTTTTAGTTGGGCTAAGAATATCTCCAAGGAAAAAAAGACAAAGGGCGCATTAAAGAAGAAGAACAGTTGCAAAACAGCGTACTAAAATCAGTTTATTTATTATGGCATAGGGGCCAGAAAGTACATTTACATGCCAGGAGGAAAAGAGAAAAGGACCAAAGGGAGCCATCGCTATCAGGCGTCAGAGCCAGCGTCCTCAGGCACTTCGGGAAGGTCTCTCAGAGAATCCATGACCAGAATCATATCATGGGAGGTAGCTCTCATCCCCTTCAGGTAGCACCCCAGCATATCCTTGCGCTGCTGCAGCATGGCGATCACCACTTGAATCCGAGCGATGGAGGCAGCCAGCTTTGACACGCTCTCCAAAGGGTTGAAATCCTCCATAGACGTGGCTCCCAGCCTGGAATGAAGAGGGGTCAGCATTCCTTGCTGCTCCAGGATGTCCTCAGAGGTCTTGACCAGCATGTTCTCCAGGAACCCGACGTCGCCATCATTGAGGTTCTTGAGAGAATGGCCCTTGGAAAGGAGGAAATTCTTAGTCAAATGATCCATGATGTGAATTTCCAGAGATGAGGAGAACGTGGGTGGAGAAAGTTCCCCAATTTATAGGCCCCAAAGAGAGGCCTTGGAAAGAACAAAGAGGTCCTCAAAAGGCGAGCCGTCTCGTCACCCTTAAGGGCTGATAAGCCTAAAGCAGAATCAAAGGTTGATGCTCGTATGCTATCCGCGACATGGATGTTCGAAAGGATGCGAGATAAAGTATGGAAAAACGCCAAAAGGCACGATATCATGGGTAGCCATGACGTAAAAGCCATATGGTTACCGGTATCCACAGTGTAAGGCCGCGTTGATGTCGCAGGTGGACTTAGATGTGTAAAACCTCGTCGACATCGCACGCATCTGGTGGTATAAAGCCGCGCTAATCGTAGGCAGCTGATGGCGTAAAGCCGCGATGATATCGTTGCTTCCTTAAGCGAAAGAGGAAAACGGGGCCCGCGTGACCTCAAACCCCTGTAAGTACAAAGTTTACTAACTTCTCTATAAATGCCTATCTCCTCCGTGTTTTTGCAGTACACTTGAAAGGATGATGGACCCGGAACGAATGAAAATCCACGACATGACCTGGTTGCAGTCCTTGGCGGTATCACAAGTGACACATCAGCAGCCCTTCTACGACATGAATAAAGTTGAGACTCCGTAAGCCCTGCCAAGAGGCCAAATAGACTAACATCGCTGGGCGAAAGCAATGCCCTCATGATCACGAGCGTAATAGCAACGTCTCTCGTGGACCTCTTAACGCCTCAGAAAAATAGGTCTCTAGATAAGAATGAAGGACGGAATCCGCTTGTTTGCTGGAAAGTTCAGAACTAAGTTCCAGCTCATCACTTAACACGGTTAACATCGAGCAGTCAGAGAAACTCGGAGAACCTGCAGACATACCGCCCCACGAAAGAACAAGTTTTCATCTAAGATTTTAGACATGGACAACCCTTGGTAAACATTTGGGCTCGTTTTCAGTTGGGCTTATGATAACAATCAAGACAGCCCTAACGGTGCTACCACACTTGCGGCTCCCGCCGGGATGATTTCCCCTAAGACCCGTAGGATATCTTCATATCGCCCCAGAATCGGCGAAGGATTCCTAGGATGGTCGACATCAGCGGGGAGGGGGGGGGACTTACGCGACTCTATACGCACGACACCATCCCATCCTAGGGACCCACGAGGTTATCGTTCCCGGCAGCCCCGTCCGATATCGCTCATGACGTCATCCATCGGTATCGCTTGTGACGTCACCATCAGACATCGCCTGGATTGTTATCGCCAGGTATCGCCGAATAGGCCTATAAATACCCCTACTTTTCCAATCTGAAGGTAAGATCGAGATCACTCAGACGAACCTTTGTTATTTTTAAAACCCGAACTGACTTAAGCATCAGAGTGTCTACGCCGGAGCCCCCCCTCCGGCGCTTTGCAGGTACATCCGGCACCGACCGCCACCGTTCCGATCAGGCACGACTCCGAATCTTACAAGATCGACGTTGACTCTTATCAAAGACCCACCTGAGATTCAGTGAAAAGTAGAGCAGAGTCATGCCTAGGATAATAACTAAGGTGCTACATGGGAGGCAACCCATGCTTTTTAATTCTTTTCTTTCCGCTCTTTTATTTTCTTTCTTTTTGTTTTGTTTTTATTTGTGAATAAATTGTTTGTTCAGTTTTTTTTTCCAGAGTTGCTGACCCATTTTCTTCCAGGAATTTCTTCAGGACTTTGCAAAGACAAAGTGTGGTGAGGGTGTTTGGCTAAGCCTTTTTTATCTAAGCCAAACCTTCTTACGTGTAAAAAAGTGTGGTGAGGATTAAAGGACGCGCGGAAAGAGGGAAAGCAGATTACGTGTCAAAAAGTGGGAGAAAAAGTAGGAGTAACGGTTAGAATTTGAAAATTAAGCTTTTTCAAATTCTAATTAATAAAAATAATGATGAGATAAGCCCCTTATCTCCCACTAAACCCTAAAATCCCTAATTTTTCTCTCATAAAAAATCTCTCAACCCATTCTCATCCAACTCTCACCACCTTCCTACATTCACTCCACGATCAACTCTCTTCAATCATGGTTAAATCAAATAAATCCTCCAAGAAATCAGCCACTCTAGAATCCCCGCCGAAAAATCAAACATCTCCTATCTCTTCGCCATCTCCCACTCTCACAAATCTAGAACAAGATCTACCCAAGAACCTAGATGAAGCACTCAAACTAGCAAGGACAATCATGTCGATAAAGGAAAATCCGTCTGCTTCTCCCTAGCAGCCTTAAAAGGAAGTATTCTCCACTCCTCTTACAGTCACAACTTCTGGGTCCCCCAAGGGAAATCTCCCAACCAGTAGGAAGATTCTTCTCCCAGAAGAACCAAAAACCCAATCTAGGGTTAGCAAGGAGGGGAGTCCAGATGTTGAGGTGATTTCAGAGATAGACTCCGACGAGAAGCCACAACCTGCTTCCAGAACCAAATAGGTGGCTCGAAAGAAGGGTGCGAAGAAGCAAGTCGATTCTAAACCCTTGTCGGATCAGGGTTTAACCAAGGAGAAAAAGAGGGCAGGGAAGAGAAAGATTGACACAACTGATGAGGAAGAGCTACCGGCTAAGAGGACGCGCTCAGCGTCTGCAAAAGGGAAGAAGAAGCAGGAAGAAGATGAGCCTGACAACGACTCTGATGTAGAAGTGGCTGCAGTCTTGGCCAAGCCTACTGCCAAGGTACTCCTACCTCCCTTAAGCTCATTAAATGGTTGTTTGAGGCCTGATACCCCGGATCTTAGGACTAGATTACATGAGAAACATGCTTGTAAAATTACCCAATTTGCTATTCTCGATTTCTCATTTCTGGACGCCTTGGGTGTGGGTAACAGGATTAGGCAATTTATAATTAATATTGGGTGGGAATCATTTTTGTACCTTGATTTGCCTGCTTATACTGAGTTGTGTTTGGAGTTCCATGCATTTTTCTGGCTAGATCAGGATAGATTGTATGCCAATGGAAGGGTTAATCCTGATCTAGGTGCATCTGATGTGGTTAATTTTAGATTGCTTGATATTTGGTCTCACTTGTCTATTGATGATTTTAATATCTTGCTTGGCTTTGTCAAAGAGGATGAGGTTAATTCTGAGGAGTATAAGAATGCCTTGACTGATTATCCCCCAGATTGGGATAAGACAGTAGCCTATAGGGAATTAGTTGGTGACCCTAAGGGGAATTTTGATAAGAATGCTAAGGTTCACTAGATCCGAGATCCTACTTTGAGGATGCTCCAAAGGATCATTTTCATTAACCTCTCTGGTAAGACAACTATCTCGGGCAACATTTCTAAGCTTGAGGTTTTTCTACTTTGGTTCATGTTGCATAAAAATAGAGTGAACTTAGGCACCCTTATTTCTTCCATTACTGCAACTGCTAGGGGTATTGATCTGTCTACTCTAAATATGCATTTATCCTGTACTGTTAAGATCATGGATCTTAAGACTTTTTGACCAAATGGGCCATTTCCATGAGGAAAAAGGCTTTCTTTGTTTTAATACAAGATTCACACAAGTGGCAGACCACCTCTATGGGAAGAAGGTCAACGGCAATTTCTAGCTGCGACCAATCTATCTTGATGATGCGGTCCCCCATGACAAAGAGCCTAATCTTGGCCAAGATGGAAAGACAAGTGACCCAACTGATGATCCAGACTTTGTCCACCCGTTAATTCCAGAATGGGCACGGGAACTCCTCCTCATGCAGCGTGATTAGATGCAGGTCTTCACAGAAAACCAGTATATGTTCCATGACTACCAGTTGGATGCTAAGGAGCAGTTGAGGTAGGTGGTTGACCAGCAGCAAGCTCTATTTCAGCATACCGAGAAAGCCCAGCAGGAACAGCTCCGTAAGTTTCTAGAGTAGCAGGAGAACAGATTCCAACGCATCCAGAACCTCCTTGAGGTCTCCTTCAAGTTTATCCAAGGTATGGATAAAGCTGTTGCGCGCATACGCAACAAGGTAGATTCTCATTTTAGCAGCAGCAGCGATTCCAGTGACTCCTCCGAAGAAGGAGATGGTTATGCTCCGTCAGTACCTCATCCACCTCAGCCTCCACCTCCTGCAACTCAGTAAATGCCCCAGGTCGTGTCTTTTTCTTTTCTTTTCTTTAATTTTTATTGTTTCTTTTCTTTTTGTTTTAGCTCTCATTTACACATTGAGGACAATGTGTCCTTTAAGTGTGGTGAGGGTGTTTCTGTGTGACTTGTCTATACATACATGTTTTTTGCGTTTTTGTGTGATTTTTCTTTTGTTGCATGAAATTTTTTTCGAATCTAGGCTAAGTTAGGTGGCCTAGATTGTCTAGTTAGAGTCTGATGCATGACTTTTGTTGTCCTTTTATGTGTGTTTTTTAGGCATCTGTGTTTTATGTTTTGCTAGAGTGTCGGCAAATTTTCTGGACCATGCTTGAAGCCTTCCCCTTAATGTCTTAACCTTGACCTTTAACATCCTTCACCTTGTGACCCCGTATCTTATGAGCAAGGCGACTAAGTGGGTTAACATATTCAACACCAGTAAGGGTACGATTCCGGGTACCTTTTAAACATCCATCTTGTACATGATTATGAGGCCTAGCATTGTGTAACTGATTTGATAAATAGACAAGCTTCCACCAAAAATATTAAGTATTCCCCTAAAGAAAAACTACTAGTGGTGAATAGAATCTCTGCCTTATGGTATGCTGAATTTGCTCTGATATTCAGAGAACTACTTTTATGCCTAGTATAATGCGTGCTTTAAAAAAATTGTGCAATAATTTATCTTGATATTTCTGCCTCATTAAGCATTAATATTCAAGAAACTTTCAAAAGAGCAAAGAAAAAAAAATGAATTTGTCTTGATATTTCTGCCTCATTAAGCATTAATATTCAAGAAACTTGTAGCAATACTGGCATAGATAATTTTTCAGCAAGGCAAAAAAAAAAAAAATTAATGAGATGAGTAGTTTGAATTAGGGGGAGAATATGGGAAGTCGGTGGATGCCTTGTCTTGTTGAGTATGTTATGGAATACAAAGATATTATGATCATGTGGAATTCGGATGTTTGGGGTGTTGAATAGGCCATGTTCATAAGGGTTGGGATCCATTGAGAAGTATGCTGACTGTCATAGGTATGAAGCTGTAAAGGATTGGCCAAGGGTATTCTGTCTAGAAAAATTTACCATTATGTGTTTTTGTTTCTATTTTGTTTAGAGTCTTTCTTTTGTTTAGAGTCTAGTATGCTTGGGGGCAAGCATTGTTTAAGTGTGGTGAGGTTTGATTGACGTTTATTTTCATGCATTTTTATCATCTTAAACTACATTGTTTATGGTGAAAACAGTCACTTTCACGTCAATTTGCTATCTTTTGAAGGAAGTCTTGGGAAATGAAAGAAATGAAGGAAACGTCAACCTTGAGCGATAGAGTAGCAATCTTGGCCGCAGGCTTTGCCGAGAAAAAGGCGTGCTGGTCATGGACTCAAGGAAGATGCGTTTGGATTGAACCGACAACTGGTTGTTGCGTCTACTGGGAGGACTCTAGGGATTCACTTTGATTCCAATTTGAACAAACAAACAATCTGGCTGTTTTAAATACTTATTTTATTTTATTGTATGTTCCGAATTTGAACAATTGGGATTTTATCCTTATCTTTTATCTTTTTGACGTTTGGAATTTGGAAAGGAATGTGATGGGCGGGGACCCTAACCTTGTTAAAGGTTAGGGAAGGCTGTCAATTACGGGATCTTCCTTCTTCCACTTCTGGGTTGTAAACACTTTACTGCGATAATTCTTTTGAATATCGCATTTTAATTCTATTTTTATGTTCATCAATTATTTCTTTATTTCTTCGATTATTATGTCTAGTAGCTAAACACCCAATTCTTGGTAAGGGTTGAGTGGGTGCACTTGTGAATCGTGAGACCAATCAGTTCTCAATATCTTCTCATTCGTAATTGATTCAAGTTCTACTTCAACAAACTGGTTCCTATCTAGGCTAAGATCTGATCAACCTTGGGCAAGATAAGGAATTTATAGCCAGTCACGAAGGGGACGAGCCGAAGCCGGAGTGACGCAAGTAGGCAGCTTGCTTCGAGGAAGCTAGTGGGTTTGGATCGATATAGGCCTAACCAGACTGACAATCTAGGGCTCCGAATTGGGAGCAGCTTGGCCTAGACTCTGTCTTTCCCTGCACCATTGAGAAAACGCATGTGCCTCAAGCCAGTAGCCAATTGGATAAACCTTTTAACCAGCAAGGTGTCCATTGGTTAGGATCACTAGGAAAGGGAGTTCCCGCCAAGTGGTTTCAAGAGGAGGAAAGTAGGATTGGAAAGGAGTTCCTCCCAATCTATAGCAGTGTTATGAAGGAGAAGGAGAAAATCCAAAGTTCGATGATCGAATGAACAAGGAGTTTACCCCACATCAGTTCACAACCAAACACAATCGCCAATCTTAGCTAAGACTCATTTTTGCCTATGATTGTCTCTTTATCTAATTTTTACCTTGTTCCTTTTTATTGCTTTGTTTATCTTAATTGTAGAAACAAAACCCTCTCAACTCCAGTGACAAGGAAGTGGAGTCAAAACTACAATTTCCCGAAAGATCTCTGTGGACGATCCTCTTACCACGATCTACAAGTTCCTTGTGGACGAGTGATAAGTTGTATTCCTACCCCTAATTTCGTATATTTTATACAACTAAATTTGATGCCCTCGACACGCAATCAAATATGATGTATTTTATACATATTTCCCCTTTCTTTCCTAGGCCTTTTTAGATCTTGATGCTACTGATATGCCCTTATTTTCCCACTAGTTGCAGATCTAGGCTTTTGGAGAGGAAATCCTAAAAAGATGCATTATTTTGCTGGATTTCAAACGGATTTGGGCAGCTAGGCCTTGCAGCTGCGTCTTCGCGATAGTAGAGGAATCTGAGTAGAAAAGGAAAACCTTTGAAAGAAGGAAATCAGAAGATCCGCTTAGACATTCTAGAGATTCTCCTGTTTTGGCAAGAAGACTGTTTAGGAAAACTACTCCAATTAGATTTAGGACTTTATTTGTAATCCCTTTAAGTACTTTTGGTAATTTAGCTTTTAGCTACGCTTTTCTCTCACGGAATTCTGTCATACACTCTTCCGCCGCTGGCGCCCCCTTTCCTTTCCACTGTAATAAACCGGAGCCTTACTCCGGTCGGTATTAATCAATAGTATTTTGTATTTTCTTTCATTCTCTTATGAAATTTAATTGCCTTGTTTGTTTACTTTCTAGCATGAGTAGCTAAACCCCACCTTCTCGATAGAGATCGTCGAAGGTTGCTAGGGAAGGTCGTGAGGTCTGATTGGTCTCAATACATTTGCGGTTTGTATTTATTTATTTATCAACCGCTTGTTAATTTACCTATGATTGTTTAAAAGCTTGATCAACTTATAATCGAATATAGGTAATTACAATCATCCTTGTAGTAATAACTAATGTGAGGCTGCTTGGTAAAGTAGACAACTAGTTTGGAAGTAATCGGGTTCCTGGTCTCATCCAACTAGGTTAAATAGATAATTAGGGTAGTGCCTCGAACGTACTGAGTGTCTCGCGCTAGGTATGTCTTTCCTCTTCTTAATGGGTCTTTGAGTATTTTCTCTATAAACGTACGTTGGAGGACGGCGAAGTGTCAAGACTATTCCACAAACGTACCTTGAGGTAGTTTCTCGTACTAAGGAAAGTAGGGGACCTAAACGTACCTGGTCCCCATAGCACATCTATAAACCATAAATGGAATATTTTTGCAGCGATGACCGGCCAACCGTGAAAGCAACCGAAGATAGATCTCTATTGAGAACTCCTTCTCTACTGATTTCATACTTATTTCTATTATGTTCGTTTCCGTTTTCTTAGTTTTTAACCAAACAACCTCTCAAAACCCCCCCATTGGTTACTATTCGGTTTGATACTGCCAGTCGTAAGCAGATTTAAGCGTCTTGTCGTTAGTCCCTGAGTTCGACCCTGTTATCATCACTATACAAAATTTATTTTGTGCATTAGGCAATAGGTTTTCTTTATTATTTTTTACGACTTCGACAACCGGTCAAATTTTGGCGTCATTGCCGGGGACTAACGGTACCGATTCTCTTGTTTGTATGACCAGGTCTTCAAACCCGATTCTTTTTCCATTCGACCCAAAATTCCGCAGAACAGAGAGACTAGCTCGGAAGTTAGCCAATCAATCTTCTATTTCCGCACCTATTTCACATCCTGATACAAACCCCCCCAATCTGAGTAACCCAGACACTGTTAGGCGTCTAGACCTAGAGGACTACGAGCCAGTCCCTTTCGCACGTCCTATTATGGCTGATGGAGGAGAAGTTGAGAACAACCAAACTATTGAGGACCTTAATGTTACCCCTGAGCTGATGGGTACCTTCCTAGTTCCATCATATGATGTGAGGATTTTGTCTAAAGATAATGCCTTGAATTCTGCGTGCTCGCTCAACATTTTCTTAAAATCCTTGTTTAAACCTAGACACGTTTTACACAAACAGAATACATGAGACGAGTTCAAAGAAGGAACAAATATGAAGTACATAGTTAACAACTGCATGCACTATGACATCAAAAGAGAAATATAGTCTGCTAAAATAACAAACAAGAAAGTAGAATTCAACTAAGAGTAGAACACCTTCTAGTTCATCAACACTATGAGCCCAAATGTTGTTTCCATACATACGCTTCCATAGCACCAAGGCCTGACCAGGTCTGAAACCATATGACTGAACCCATTTCTGTAAGAGCAGATTCCCACAATTAATAACAGAATTTAGTTTTATTTTCCTTAATTGTAAGATTGGAAGAGAGTTTCGATGCATACTTCAACTTCATTGTATGTCATTTCCTTAAGAAACACCTTCGAACTCTCTAGTGAACTATCATTCGCACCATCATTTCCTAGCCAAATAAGCAAGCAAACAACAAGCTAATAAGCAAATAAAAAGCAGGGAAGCGAGAACTCTAAGATGTAAAGCGCATATGGACACGGACTTACTGTTATCAAGTGGGAGAACAGGGGAGCATGCGACAGTAGAACGGGAGCGACGATTGTAGGAGAAAAGGGAATTACGGTTGGGATTAGCTGAAGTAGATAGCTGCTTTAGATGTGGGGGAAAAGATGCGAGTACGGTGCTGGTCGGGAATTGAAAGGATAGCGACGACGGATGAAGAATGTTGTAGAAGAAATGCAGAGTTAGCTCTCATGCTTAACCATACACGCCTCATCCACACACATAAAGAGGAATGTAAAGCTAGATTTTTCATTTTGAGAATGAGAAGAAATGAGTTTTGACAGGGGAAGGAATGTAAAAAAGCTTTAAAAAAAAGGATTTTGAGGGGAAGGGGATACGAACCCCTTCCCTTTAGAAAGAAATTCAAAATTTCACCACTGAAACAAAGTTAAACATTAATAATTAATACATATATATGTATTTATATATAAAAAAAATTTCGGCTCAAACGGTTCTACGGTTCAGTTTACGGGTTTTATATTCGAGAGACCCGGACCGAACCAAAAATTTCCAGTTCTAGTGGGATAGAACTGAATCAAACCGGAAAGTTACGGTTCGGTTCAGTCCGGTTCGAGTCAAATTTTTCAAGTTCCAGTTCAGTTTTCTTACACCCCTAGTGTTGGTCAGGCGGATCGGCACCTCTATCTCTTCGGCAGTGAATGGCTTGAAACCCTCGTAGAAAGGTTTTAGGTGGTGACCGTTAACCTTGAAAATAACTCTGGTATCCAAACTCTGGATTTCAACGGCGCTATGGTCATAGACGACGGTGACTTGGTATGGACCAGTCTATTTGGACTTCAGTTTGCCTACAAAAAGTCTAAGGCGAGAATTGTACAACATGACTTTCTGACTAGTCTATTTTTAGGAGAGAGTAGCTTATCGTGATAGGCTTTCATCTTGCCCTTGTAGATCAAAACTTTCTCATAGGCATTATCTCGCAGCTCTTCTAACTCTTAGATCTGTAATCGTCGGTGTTCTCCGGCGTCACCAAGGTCTATGTTGACTTTGCGGATGGCCCAGAATACCTTGTGCTCAATCTCGACAGGTAGGTGACACAACTTGCCATAGACGAGTCTGTACGGGGTCATGCCAATTGGAGTCTTGAAAGTTGTCCGATAGGCCCATATAGTATCATCCAACTTCAAGCTCCAGTCTTTTCAGGATTGGTTGACCGTCTTTTCCAGAATGGATTTGATCTCCCGATTTGACACCTCAGCTTGACCATTAGTTTGAGGATGGTAGGTCGTTGACACACGGTGGGTCATGCCATACTTGTTAACTAGGTTGGCCATAATGCTGTTGCAGAAGTGTGTACCACGATCACCAATAAGGGCTCTCGGAGTTCCAAACCTGTTAAAGACATAAGTACGCGGAAAGTCTACAACAACTTTGGAATCATTAGTTGATTGAGCCTTAATTGCAGTGGTTCTACCACTTATTCTTATGCATTTTTGAATGTTAATTCTATTGATTTCAGTTGAATTCCATGACAATATTGCAGGGAACTGATCTGGAGAGGAATTGAGCGGGAAGGAGCTAAAAAGAACCAATTCTTGACAGAATTGGAGCAGGTAGTACATACTAAACTTTTTGATGAAGGAGACGTTAAAATTGTGAAGTAAAGATACGAATGGATAGCCCAATGTGTTAGCTATCTCTGGTCCAAATTTGGAGTCAATTGGGCAAGTTGATCATCAGAAAGCCCAGGGTGATATTTTTGCTGACAGAAGCCTACACCAATAAGGACTCTCATTCGTGTCAGGCGACTTCGATGAACCCATTCTGGCCCAGTAAGATTTGGCCATATAATATTGAAGCCGTTCCCGACATTTTCGGATGTTAGCTTTCGTTTGGCACCAGTTTCATCCCGTTTGGATGAGCGGATCAAAAATTAGCCTATGCCTACATTTTCGCGCATAGAGTGTGCGCCCATCAACCCGTGACTTGAAGATGATACTCCTATGGAAAGACCAGTTGTGCTAATCATTCCAGAACCTCTCATTTATATTCTAGATATTTTATATAAGTTATTACTTCCATTTTGAAGTAGTTTCCTAAATAGAATTCTTACCTTCTTAGAATTATGGTTTTGGATACCTAGTGTTTTGTATAAATAAAACCGTTTGGTTCCATTGTGAGGGAGGCTGAGGGAGACGGCAACAACCTTTATTTTTCTCTTTTCTCTGGTTTTGAAACCTATTTATATATCAAATAGTTTCATCGTTTTCATCATATTTCTCTAGTCTTTCTCTAATTAATCTTTCTTGTTCCTGGTAGAGGCATTTAAGCATGAGTATGAGGTTGCATGAGACCTAATCATTCTTATTAATCTTTATATCAACATTTAATTGATTTCGAGCTTAATCTTAATGTGTTTTCTATTTGCTTTTAGATGTTGCAGCTAATCTGAAATTGAACAGATCTCATAGCCGTCATTCTTCTAGGTGTCTCGGTCGTAAGCCCAAGAAGATCGAAGTAGATACCTACGCATTACTGGGTGTATCTAGGAAATGGTAGGAGAAAAGTTTAATCAAATCCAGTCCGGATTGACGCCCGAGGATACTAGTCTGGAGTTGTCTTCCCCTAAGCTATTGAGGATGATTGCACCATAGTGGTGTAATCGACTCAAGCAAGCAGCCAACTCAGTAAACCCTTTAACCAACAAGGTGCTAGTTGGTTAGGCATCATCTCTAAGCGTACCTGAGATGGTGTTGATACAGGAGGGAAGTAGGGGTCATAAGCGTACCTTGATCCTATAGGAACTCTGTAGAGTAAAGATGAATACCCTTACGTCCATGATTGCAACTCATATCTCATCGCTTGCCTAGGCTTTACTAAGAACTCCCCTCTTTTATGATTTTCGTCTTGACCAAAAATCCGTGTTTTAACCAAGAATCAGTTTCTTGGCCAAGACAGTTTAATTGCTTTATTTATTTTTCTGTCTTTAGTTTAAAACAAAACCCTTCCCATGCACCTAAGTGATATATTCTGGTCTTCTATCTTGTTTAAGTCTAACCATTCTCTACGGATCGATCCTCTTACCACTATCTACATGTATTGATAAGTTGTAATTTATTTTTGGTGGATTCGACACCCATCATCAGTCCTGGTCGCCTTGGCCTCGACCCATTTGGAAACATAATCAACCGCAAGAACAATATAAATATTACCAAATGAACTAGGGAGGAACCCATGAAATCAATACCCCATATATCAAAAATCTCACAAGCGATAATACTAGTGAAGGGCATATGATTTCGGGCACCGATGTTACCTGTCGCCTGACAGCGAGGGCAAGCTGCACATAACATGTAGTAGTCTTTGAACAATGATGGCAAATAGAGTCCTGCTTGAAAAACTTCCAGCGCCGAAATGGCCTCCTTCAGTCGTGGAATGGCAAAACTGAATGATGGAGGGCACTTTGTCAAGGGTCACACAACGCTTTATGATTTGGTCCGAGCAATGCTTCCAAAGATAGGGGTTGTCCCATACATAATACTTAGCTTACCTCCTAATTCGGTTATGCTCTGAAGTCGTGGCATCTGCGGGGAAAGAACAAGTGGCGCAAAAATTAACAATATTATAAAACTAAGGGAATTGAACAACATGGGCTAGACAGAGATATTCATCCGAAAAGTGTCACGGATAGGTGTTTGTGAATTGTCCTCCTAAGAGGGCAGTCTGCTCAAATGACCAGTAACAGAATTTTTGGCCCCCTTCTTGTCTTTAATGTTGTTGTCAAACTCTTATAGCAAGAGGATCCATCGAATGAGGTGAGGCTTGGCGTCGACTTTCATTAATAGGCATGTAAGAGCTGCGTGATCAGAATAAGCAATAACGTGAGTGCCTAGAAGGTATTGGCGAAACTTATCTAATGCAAAAATAACAACCAAGAGTTCTTTTTTCGTAGTGGTATAGTTGCATTGGGTTACATCTAGAAGCTTCGAGGCGTAGTAGATGACATAAGTCTCGCGATCTTTCCTCTGGCCTAAGACAGCTCCAAGGGCATTGTTACTGGCATCACACATGATTTCGAATGGGAGAGTCCAGTCTAGTGCTCAGATAATCGGGGCAGAGATGAGCTTTTCTTTGAGAGTGTCGAACGAGGCCTTGCAACTTGCATCAAACATGAAGTCGACGTCCTTCTAGAGCAGCTGGAACATGGGCTGGGTGATCTTGGAAAACTCCTTGATGAACCGCCTGTAGAAACCTACATGGCCAAGAAAGAACGTACTTCACGAACACAAGTGGGATACGACAAGGATTCGATTACCTCATTTTTTACCTTGTCCACCTCAATGCCTTTGGGAGAGACAATATGGCCTAAGATAAGGCCTCGATCCCATAAAGTGACACTTCTCAAAATTAAGCACAAGGTTAGTCTCGACACAGCGTTGTAAAACCCTTTTTAAATTAGATAAGCACTTGGTAAAAGAATCACCATACACAGTAAAGTCGTCCATAAATACCTCAATACCATTCTCGATAAATTTTGAGAAAATACTTACCATACAACGCTGGAAAGTGGCTGGGCATTACAGAAACTGAACTGCATCCTACGGTAAGAGAATGTGCCAAAAAGGGCAGGTGAAGGTGGTCTTCTCCGGGTCCTCAAGAGCTACTAGAATTTGGTGAAAATAGGAGTATCCATCCAAATAACAATAATGCGTCTTGCCTGCTAGTTGCTCAAGCATCTGGTCAATGAACAAGAGAGGGAAGTGATATTTCCTCATGGCGGCGTTCAACTTGCGATAATCAATACAAACACGCCAACCATTCTGTATCCATGTGGGAATAAGCTCGTCATTCTGGCCAGTGGTGATGGTGATGCCAGTCTTCTTCGGCAGGACCTGGATAGGACTCACCCACATGCTATCCAAGATAGGATAGATGACGCCGGTGTCTAAGAGCTTAAGCACCTCCTTCTTCACGATATCCATCATAGAAGGGTTTAATCAGCGTTGGGGTTATCATATAGATTTACTATCGTCCTCAAGATGGATACGGTGGGTACATAGGGCTGGGGACAATCCCTTAATATCGACTATGGTCCATCCGATGGCCTGTTTGAACTCCTTAAGCAAAGTGACTAGCTCCTCTTCCTCGGGTGAATCTAACTTACTGGATATGATCACTGGAAGTGAGTTATTGTCGCCAAGGTAGACATACTTAAGGTGCGAAGGCAAGGTCTTTAACTCAAGATTGGGTGTCTGCACGATAAAAGGGGGGAGCTTAGTGTGATCGGTAGGAAGAGGTGAAATAAGTGGAAGAGAAGGAGTAATAGAATGCTCGTCCAAAACAGCGACGACTTCCTGAAACTCGGGTGAAGTCACAAGCCGTAAGGCCAAGGTGTCTAGTGCGACTGGCGTAATGCTCCTATCTAGGGCTAGCTGCAGAGGGTCGGCAGAATGCAAGTTAGAAATTTTATCAATAACAGGATCAATAATAACAACAAAATTAACGCTAGAAAACTCAGTAGGGTATTTAATGGCATCAAACATAATAAATATAACAATCTCGCCGTCGAATTCCAAAGAAATTGTTGCGTCATGGACGTCGATCTTGGATCTTGCAGTCCTGAGAAAGGGTCACCCTAGAAGCATGTCAGAGGCCTTGATGGATTTTTCGTCCTCCATATTGATCACATAGACGTCAGCTGGGTACACGAAGTTGCCGACTTGTACTAAAACATCTTCAATAATACCCTCGGGGTAGATAACAGACAGGTCAGCTAATTGAATGACAACTCGGGTATTCTTCAGAGGTTCAAGGCCGGGACTATTGTATATCGTCAAGGGCATGACAATGGTACCTGCACTAGAATCACACATAGCCCTACTAATGTCAGTAGTACCAATTTTACAGGGGATGGAGAACATACCTTAGTCCTTGCACTTCGACAGTAGCTTCCCTTGAATCACGGCAGAAACGTTAACTCCCAAACTAATTTTGTTCACTCCTGCCATTTTACACTTGTTAGTGCACAAAGATTTTAAAACTTTGGCATACCGATGAACATTCTTGATAGCCTGTAACAAAGGGATGTTAACTTGCACTTTACTAAACATATCAAAAATCTCACGATCCTCCTTGTCCTTTTTAGACTTAACAAGTCTTTGGGGAAAGGGAGGTGATAACAATCCACCTAAAAGGGTATTTTCGCCTATCACCCGGTGTGGAGAGGCATAGCTACTGTTTCACACCACCCCGGTAGGGACAAAATCGCTACCTTCCCCAAAGGCTAACGCTACAGAGGCCAACGGGGCCTTACCGGCTCCTTTTACGGACCTCCTGCTTGGTTCAAAGAGTTATCTCATCCAGAGGAAACCACGCGTCAGGATTAACACTCAGGCCATTATCCTACCGCGGCAATATCTATCTAAACACCTACCGTCGAGGTAGCGTGTCACGATAAGGGCGAATCACAGACCCTAACGAGCGATAGCTCCGTACCCGTTTACTCGGGCAGGAACGCCCCCTTTCTTCTATAAATACCTCCCCCACAAAGGAGGCAGGTAAGCGGACTTGACTGGCCAAAACTCTGCCAATTTCAGTATACCTACTGACTTAAGCATTGGAGTGTTTCCGCCGGAGACCCCCTCCGGCGCATTGCAGGTACTGTGGACCGTTGCGCACACTGATCCGAGAAGAGCTGCTCCGTCATACATCCTTCGGCAGAAGACAAATTATTATCAAATTGGTGCTTTCATTGAGAGCTTTGGTTCTATTAAGTGAGCATCCTTAATAACCAAGCTCCTCCTCCCCGAAGCTAGAAGGATTATGGCCTCGGAGTCAGATTCGGCGTTGTCCCGAACTTCCAACATCCCATACAACACCCGCAGACGCTTGTTTCCCTTCGCTACCTCTGATGCCCCCACCCCAGGGCAGGACGTCACTGCAGAAGACTTAGATCTTCCTCCTGGGTTAAGTGCAGAAGAAGTTACATTCCAGATTTGCTCTCCCTTCTCCCATATAGCAGGAACCAGCCATCCTACCCCCCAAGCGGGAAGATCTATGATGGGAGAAGCGGACAACCCTTTCGTGAATTCAATAGCAGCTCTCCAAGCTCAACTGGATCAGCTGACAGAAATGGCTGCTGGATTTACTCCTCATGCCTCAAGACCTGGTGTGTCCTCCCAAGTGATTTTCACCCCGTCCCTTGTCACCGAACGACCCTTATCGCCCCAACAGTCTAGGGCGCTCCCGTCCTCCTTACCTTTCCCCTTGGCTCCCATAAACGTCCCACCATTCACGCGCGGACCTGCTGACCATTCTGGACAATACAGGGGAGGAATCTCTATCCCCGAAGCAGTCCGCCAGCGTGACGAGTACAGGGAGCCTTGGGATGATCGACGGGGAGATATAGTGAGAGATCCATCTCCTAGATACAACGAGAGGTCTAGCAGCAGAAGTCGACGAGCTCGAACTCCAAGGAGCCGTAGTCGTTCTCCTAGGAGACATCAGGAATATGACCCTCAAAATCCCAGATACGACCCTGAAATTCCACATCAGCGTCAGCCTCATAGGATCTCCGATGCTAACGCGGGTCATCCGTTCAGCTACCGTGTCAGGCACCACAGAGTCCATCGACATGTGAAACTCCCAGCAGAATCCTATGACGGCACAATAGATCCCATTTCTCACCTCAATAAGGTGAAGGATTTCGTGCAATTCCAAACGCGCAGTGACGCAGCATTGTGTCAAATTTTCGTAATGACGCTATCAGGAGTGGCACGTCTATGGTTCGAGGGGCTCCCCGCCGGGTCTATCGATAATTTTTCTCAGCTGGAAGAAAAATTCAAAAGTCGGTTTAGCACGACTATTCCTATCAAAAAGTCAGCAGCTGCGCTGTTCGATATCCATCAAAAACCACAAGAATCGCTGAACGATTTCTTAGGACGATTTGATCTTGAAATGTCCCTAACGCCGGGGGTCACTATCGATTTTGTGATTGAGGCCCTGAAACGCAATTGTCGATATAGTAAACTGAAAGATACGCTAACGGTGGGCCCCCAACGACCCTGGATGCATTGAGGTTGAAAGCGCATAACTATGCGAGAATGGAAGAGGAAGAAAATAGAGAATGGATCCGAGGCATGCCGGCGGACCCATATGTGGCCCCTAACGTCTTGAACAGCAATGCCCCTGACGCTAAACCCACCGAGGATCCTGGGCAGCGGAAAGAACATAACACCAAGACCTCTAACCGGCAGAGAGGCAATTTCTCAAAAGGAAGGTCTGGAGGATCCCCCACTCGGAAGCAAACGGACCCGCCAAAGGGCCGAATATACGATCCTGACCTCCCATCTCTCATACTCCCGAGGGCGGAGATCTTAGCAATAGTCCAACAGAGAAATCTGCCTATCCGTTACCCAGCTCCCGTGAAACCAGGAGTAATCATGGGAGGAAGAGAAAATGCATACTGCAAATTCCATAAGGTCAAGGGGCACTCAACGGATGTATGCAGAGAGTTAAAATCGGCTATAGAGCGATTGGTCGAAGAGGGCTACCTTGGGGAATTTGCCACAAAGGCCAGGGAGGAAGCCAGAAACAACCCAACTGGAAATACAACTGAGCAGAGGCAAGCGCCCTCGCACGCTACAGGGGCTAACGCAGTTCCCCTCGGGCCAAATAGAGAATCGCTCGCTATCGATAGTGACCAAATGCCCATGATAAATATCATTGCAGGGGGAGCACCCTATTGCGAGGAAATTACGCCGCAAACGCCCAACCCCGGAGAAAAGCGCAAACAGGAGAACGCGCAAACGAAAATCGAGGTGATAAGCGCCTTAGACAGAATGATATTGTCTTTCTCAGAGGAGGACGAAAAAGGCATCGTTTTCCCGCATAATGACGCGATGGTTGTGACGCCCGTCATTGGAAGTCATGGGGTAAGAAGGACCCTTGTCGATAACGGGAGTGCAGTGAATCTATTTTCATTAGAAGCGTACAACTTGATGAAACGACCTGACGGTGAGCTATCGCCTTGCACGAGGCCTATCATTGGGATCGATGGAGTACCAATCCCGGTAGCCGGAATAACATCCCTGCCAGTGTACTTCCGAGAAGACACATCCAAACGCTCCGAAGAGCTACTATTTCTGGTTGTAGACCTAACGTTACCGTATAACGCCATTTTGGGGCGACCATTCCTTAATCGTTTTGGAGTGGCCATATCTCAAAAACACCTGTGGATGAAATATCCCTCATGGGACGGCGTGGTCTCAATCAAAGGGGACCAAAAGTTGGCAGCCGAATGCTACTTACTTATGACTCAAAGGAGTTGTGATCGCTACGTTTGCGTGGCAGACGATCCTTTCGATGATAAAGAAGAAAAGCGCACTCAGCCGCTAGATCAGATGGTATCAATCCCTATCGGCAAGGATAGTGAAACGAATCTCTTAGCCAGTGAGAAACTAAGCCTTGAAGAGAACGCGCAATTAATCCGGCTGTTAAGAAAATGCAAAGGAGAGTTTGCGTGGAAACCAGCGGACATGCCCGGAATCTCTCGGGAAGTCGCGGAACATCGGCTGAACGTTAGTCCTGACGCCAAGCCTGTTCAGCAAAGACGACGTGCCTTTTCATCGGAAAAGATAGCAGCCATCGAAAAGGAGTTGCTAAAGCTCACAGAGGCGGGGTTCATTCGAGAAGTCCAGTACCCGACCTGGCTAGCTAATCCTGTATTAGTCCTAAAGCCTAACGGGGACTGGCGCATGTGCATCGACTTTACTGACCTAAATAATGCCTGTCCCAAGGACTGCTATCCCCTTCCGCGAATAGATCAGTTAGTCGATCAAACCGCTGGGTATGCTTATTTAAGCTCCCTAGATGCGAATTCCGGATATCACCAAATCCCTATGGCCGTAGAGGACGAAGAAAAAACTGCCTTCATTACTCCTAGAGCTACATACTGCTATACTGCAATGCCGTTTGGGCTAAAGAATGCTGGTGCAATATTTCAGCGAATGGCAAACAAAGTTTTTGAAAATCAAATCGGGAGAAATGTAGAGGCCTACGTAGACGACATCCTGATCAAAAGTCGGAGTTTCAGAGAGCACCTCGCTGACTTGCAAGAAGTTTTCAATGTGATGAGAAAACACAAGATGAAGTTAAACCCGCGGAAGTGCATGTTCGCATTCCAAACGGGAAAATTCCTGGGCTATGTGGTCAGCCAGAAGGGCATCCAACCCAACCCGTCAAAGATAAAAGCCATCCAGGATATGATATCCCCGTGAACTGTCAAAGAGATACAGAAGTTAACCGGGCGCATCATTGCGTTGGGGCGATTCATATCTAAGCAAGGCGAGAGATGTTTGCCTTTCTTCAAAGTCATCCACAACAAGGCTCCTTTCGGATGGACAGAGGAATGTGAGAAAGCGTTTGCAGGACTAAAAGCTTACCTATCATCAGATTTAGTGCTGACGAGGCCTGAGCCCGGCGACAAATTATATCTATATTTGGGAATAGCTGACGAGGTAGTCAGCGCCGTCCTTATGCGAAGTAAAGGGCACGTGCATCGTCCTGTATTCTTCATGAGTCACATATTGAAAGATGCCGAACTGCGATACGCTCCTATCGAGAAGATAACACTCGCTCTAGTGCAAGCCACGAGAAAGATGGATCGATACTTCCAAGCCCACCCCGTCATTGTACTCACGGACCAGCCGTTGAGGAGAATCTTCAGAAAACCTGAATCTTCAGGAAGAATGCTAATTTGGGCTATCGAGCTTGAACAATACGGGCTGCAATACAAAGCTAGACCAGCCGTTAAGGCCCAAGCGTTAGCCGACTTTATAGCTGAGTGCACATTCACAAAGGACATAAAGACAGATCTATTGGAAGAAGAAGCAGGAAGTCCATGCCTACCGTCTCCGAAGACATATACAGATACGTGGATCATCCACATGGATGGAGCAAAAAATCAAGAATTAGCTGGCGCAGGAGTTTTCTTAGTTGGACCAAACGGCTTGGAGATGCGATACGCCATCAGAATGCTGCAGCCATTGTCCAACAATGCGGCTAAATACGAAGCGCTGCTGGCAGGACTCAGAATTGGAAACAGTTTCTCTATCGGAACCACTCCCGGTGGGGAGAAGGAAGACAAAACACGTTTAAAAATCTGAGGAGATTCCAAGCTAATAATGGATCAGGTTCTGGGGAACTCCCAGGCCAGAGAACCCATCATGGCCCAATACTTAGCCAAAGTGAAGCATGAGCTGTCAAAAATACAGGAAAAAGGCACCCTGGTCACCTTTGAGCACATTCCTAGAGAAAACAATGAAGAGGCCGATAGCCTCGCCAAGATGGCAGCCAATCCAGAAGCCTCAGTACCCAGTGACGTGCACTATGGAGAACTGCCTACACCTTCTTTCATGGAAGAGCAGGCATCGCTCTGTGTGGAACAAATGGAAAATGATTGGAGGATCCCAGTAATAGAATATCTGAAACATGATAAACTACCGGGAGACCATACAGAGAGGAAGAAAGTCCTAAAACGGGCAGCACGATGCACATATTATAACGGAGAGTTAATACGAAGATGTTTCTCCCATCCGGCCGCTAAATGCATAACGGAGCAAGAAGGCTTACATGTGTTACGTGAAATTCACGAAGGGATATGTGGCATGCACATTGCTAGTGACACCCTGGCAGCCCAAGTCTTTCGATCGGGATTTTACTGGCCCACCATTCGACGAGACTGCCATAACTTCGTGAGAACCTGTCAGAAATGCCAAGAATATGCTAAGATTCCTCAAAAACCTGTTGTGCCAATTTCAGAAATAGTCGCACCGTGCCCGTTTGCAAAATGGAGGATTGATATCCTGGGCCCGTTTCCAAAGGCTAGATCTCAGTTAAAATTCATGGTCGTAGCGGTAGACTACTTCACAAAGTGGGCCGAAGCTGAGGCGTTAGCCACCATTACCACCGAAAAAATTTGGCGTTTCTTCAAACACCAAGTCATCATGCGATTTGGAGTACCACGCGTGCTAGTTAGCGACAACGGGACACAATTTACGAGCCAGTTCTTCAGGGATCAATGTACAGAGTTCCAGATAGAGCAAAGATTCTCCTCTGTGGCACATCCCCAAACCAACGGCCAGGCGGAAGTAACTAACCGCAGTATCCTTAGTGGCATCAAAAGAAACTTGGAAGGATCCAAGAAGAAATGGCCAGACGAATTGCCATATGTACTATGGGCCTACCGCATGACTGTCAAGGCCAGCACGGGAGAGACCCCATTCACGTTAGCATTCCGAACCGAAGTTGTCACACCAGTCGAGATTGGCATGATGAGCCTCCGGGTGGCTCACTTCAAAGAAGAAAATAATGAAGAAAGGTTACGAGCTAACCTCGATACTCTACCAGAAACACATGAGGAAACCCTCCTGAAAACCCTGCACTACAAAAGGAAAATGGCACAATATCACAACCGGCAAGTGAGGGAGCGATTGCTCAAAACCGGAGATTTAGTGCTCAGAGACAGACGGGCAGCAGGACAACGTATGGGAAAGCTCAGCCCAAACTGGGATGGACCGTATCGTGTCACCCGCATTGTGGGAAAAGGAGCATACCATCTGGAAACGCTCGAGGGAACGCCCCTGCAAAACTCTTGGAACATCGCTCGGTTGAGGCTATACCACGCCAGGAGCTAATCGGGTAACATCAAAGTTATTCTAATAAATGAATATTGAGATATTCACCGTGCGTTTGCTACTGGTAATATGCAGGTAGCGAAGAATGCCAGGGGTGAAAATCCTATACTTGTGATGGCTGGTCTTGATCAGACAGCTCATTAAGACGAGGCACGCCCTGGCATAACAAGGCGTTTGGGAGTGAAATCCTATTCTTATGGTAACCCCATAAGGAGAGGCACGCCCCAAGGAGAGACCAACTCCATCCTGGAAGTGAAAATCCTATCCTTGTGGTAACCGTGCTCACATAGACGGCCCATAGAGACGAGGCACGATTCCACGGACGCGAGGTACAACGCTTGGGGGTGAAAAGTCCTATCCTTGTGATGGCTGGTCCTGATCAGACAGCTCACTAAGACGAGGCACTCCCCAAAGCCTATCTGTGGCGAAAGGAAACAAAGACATCCCAACTAGTAGCCGCGCGGTTGATACCCGATGAAGCGATGTTGGAGCCTATCTGTGGCGAAAGGAAACAAAGACATCCCAACTAGTAGCCGCGCGGTTGATACCTGGTGAAGCGATGTTGGAGCCAATCTGTGGTGAAAGGAAACAAAGGCATCCCAACTAGTAGCCGCGCGGTTGATACCCGGTGAAGCGATGTTGGAGCCAATCTGTGGCGGAAAAGAAACAAAAGAAATCCTAACTAGTAGCCGCGCGGTTGATACCCGGTGAAGCGATGTTGGAGCCTATCTGTGGCGGAAAAGAAACAAAAGAAATCCTAACTAGTAGCCGCGCGGTTGATACCCGGTGAAGCGATGTTGGAGCCTATCTGTGGCGGAAAAGAAACAAAAGAAATCCTAACTAGTAGCCGCGCGGTTGATACCCGGTGAAGCGATGTTGGAGCCTATCTGTGGCGGAAAAGAAACAAAAGAAATCCTAACTAGTAGCCGCGCGGTTGATACCCGGTGAAGCGATGTTGGAGCCTATCTGTGGCGGAAAAGAAACAAAAGAAATCCTAACTCGTAGCCGCGTGGTTGATACCCGGTGAAGCGATGTTGGAGCCTATCTCTGGCGAAAAGAAACAAAAGAAATCCTAACTAGTAGCCGCGCGGTTGATACCCGGTGAAGCGATGTTGGAGCCTATCTCTGGCGAAAAGAAACAAAGAAATCCTAACTAGTAGCCGTGCGGTTGATACCCGGTGAAACGATGACGGAAAGGTGACTATACTGCAACAACAACGTTGAGACAGATGTAAAGCCTCCTTTGACAACAAGGGACGACAGGAATATAAGTACAGCAGATGCGGAAGCAACGCTGATTTACACTCAGAGAGATTATCGAAGGATATAATGGACATGCTACTTGAATACAGCTGATGAAAAGCTAATGGGAGACAACGCGAAACTATGCGTCTGTGGAAACCTAACGCCAAACGTCCCGTACGGACAAGTGATCAAACGGCATTATGAAGAAAAGCAGATAAAAAACTTCTATCCAAAAAGAGTGGATTAGCCAAGTCAAGGCCCATATTGTTTGAAGTACAAAATATAGACGGTCCCGTCAGCCACAAAAATGTAAAACATCTAAACAACAAAAGGTCTAAAGATTGGGCGGCGCGTTGACCCCTCCTTGCTGAGCAGCCTTCCACTGATAGAAACCGCTATCAGTAATGGAGGAGGCTCTCTTGTCAAAATACGCGGAGAGATCTTCAATACGGAGCTCCTCAACTCCATAATGATGCATCATGGCTTCTGACATGATTCCCGCACCCTGCTCAAAGTACCAACGGTTCTTCTCAGCGTTAAGGGAGGAATCAGCAGAAAGCTCAGCATTCCTCTGTCTCTCCAGACGCAGGCTATCCTCCTCCTGAGAGAGGCGTAAGGCCAGATCAGCACGTTGTCTCTTCTCCTCCTCCAAAGCTAACTTAGCGGCCTCCAACTCTTGTTTGACCGCGATAGCCTCTCCCCGAGCAGTCTCCATACCTTCATTGGCAGCAGCAAGGGCATTTTCAAGACGCTGTCGCTCTTCCAACAGCCTGTTTATCTCTCCTCGCCCGTCAGCTGCAGCTCTGGCATTCTCTTCATCTATATAGTGAAGATGGCAAAGCATGGAAAACGCCTGAGAGCGAAGGAAATTGATACGTCCCTACTCGCCCCGAGCCACGAAGGCATCCCTCTCTCTTGGAAGAGACAAAATCTCTGCTACCAAATAAGCGGTAGAGGAAATCGCGGCCTCATGATCAGCATCAGCAGGAAACTGCAGAATACTGTCCCTAAAGGAGCGCAAGCTAACGTGATGAGTTGGCATGAGAGGAGGATCATAGGGAGAGATACCAGCCATTAAGGCAGGAGCGGGCCCACCCCTCACAATAGGTGGATGAGGCATCGGAACAAAGAACAACGCATTAGGAGAAGCTGGCCGGCTAGAGAGGCCTTCCGCGTTAGGCGTCGAGACCTCAGTGCCTCCGGGCACCTCAGGATTAAGGGCATCAGAATCATAGCCCGTCGGGGTGTGCGCGGAATGGATTGGAGAACCAGGAGGCACATGGGGTTGACCTCCAAAATCAACAGGTTCTGGTTGATCAGCAGATACACCCTCGCCCCCAAGGGCACTCGAACTACGATTGGCGGCCGAGGAAGAAGGACAATTTGGGAGATCATAGCGAGCCTTCTTCTGATGCTCGCGAAGGACATCAGCGATACCCATATCTCCTTGGGAGGTAGAAGGGACAGAAGCAGCAACGACTTCCTAAATAACGCAGAACGTGATAAGGAAACGGTGCAAAAAAGAAAGACTAAAGTTCTAAAAATGTTCACCTGAGTGGTGGAGGATGCAAGAGGAATCCCAACAGGAATCGGTTCAACCGTAGCCTCTGAAGAGACAACGGTCTGGGACGAAACGGATGGGGCAGCACGTGCTTTCCGAGGCCGTTTCTGTCTTACAACCCGAGGGCCCGTAACGCTAGCGGTAGCAGTGGCCTCCCCTCCCTCAGCGTTGGCAGCAGCGGCAGCAGCAGCCCTAGCTTCAGCGACAGCTTTCTTTTTCGCCTCCTGTTTCCTCCTCCTTCGGAAATACTCATGCTCCCAACCAGGCGGAGGCACTGCACAATCGCAAAACGTTAGCGTTAGTACTTCTTGACAACGCAAAAGAAAAAAGGTCAAACGCTCACCCTTCTTGCACTGTTCCACGGGCAACCCGTTGGCCACTTTTCGGGCATCAACGCTAAAATCAAATTGAAGCAGCGTCTTCAACCAGCCATCCTCCGGGTCGGAAAGGGGTTTCCGATGACCCCAAGCCCCATCTTTAATTGTTTCGTTGAAGCCAGCCCTCCACAACGGCTCAGGCAGATCAACAATAAAAAATTCCTCTTTCCAGTGAGGAATGGAAGACTCAATGCCCATTAGTTTCCAAGTAAAGGGCTTCAAGGAACCGTCTTCGTAGCGAGGCGATATCGATATCACCCCTTTACGGGAATACAATTGGAAAATGTCATGAAGCAACGCTAAGGTGGGAGATTCTATTCCCTTGAAACGGCACAGTGCGGCAAAAGCACTAACAACGCAAATCGCGTTAGGACTCAACTGAGTCGGAGCCAAATCAGAATCAGCCAACAACAATTTTACAAGCGGGTCAAGAGGGAGACGAAACCCATGATCAAAGAGCTTAGCATACAGCATTCTGCTATTTCCGGGCAAAATGTTGTTCAATCGGAGCGATTCAGAAGCAGGATGCACGGGATATTCCTTGGGAAATCGTGTAGAAAACCCAGCAAGCCTACGGTTAATTAAAGGCAGTGTGTACAAAGAAGTGGGAGTGGTATCAATTACTTCTTCCCCGGAGGACCTTTGAGGATCTCCTTCTTCAGAGGATTTCTTAGTTCTAGCCATGGTCAACAAGGAAGAAACAAAGAGAAAAGAAAAAGGATGTGTACCTTGTACCTTCGTGAAAGAGAATGCGAGGAGTCTTGAACCAGAAAGAGAGAGAGCAGCGCAAAGTATTTATCCAAAGACGAAATAAGCATATAAGGGAAAGATGGAAAAAGAAAAAGGGGTAGAAGAAACAATAGATATAACCCTGAAAGGGCGACCAGTCAGCAGCAGACACGTGGCGAAGCAACACGTCATAAAGTAAGGCACGCGCCAGAAGGTGCAAATTTGAAATAAGGACGAAACGCCTCTGCATTTGCAACTCCCTAGGAGACGCTTGCTCCAAACGCCCCTCTGAGGAAGGACACGTGTCTTCTTTCATCATTTCCCTTCAAGTCGCATTAAATGAGGGACAGAGGGATTGATTAAAAAACATAAAAAGCAGCGCTGGCCTTGCCAAACGGCACGATGGCACAAAAAGATAAAGAAGGAATAAACGGTAATATCATACAGTGCGACAAAGGATACAAAGCATCAGCATTATTACAGGAGAAACAATGTTCGAATGGTTTTCAAGATATAAACAAAAGACAACAACAAGAAAAACAAGGAAAAGCCCAGCACCATCGCTAGCGTCAGACTTTCTCCCCCGAAGGGCCAGAAGAACCGTTGTCACCTTTGCTAATCTCACCCATCACGATAGACATGTAATCAGCTACCTGGGCCGGATCCGAAGGGTTACCTTTGAAATGGGACGCAAACCCAGAAACGAAGGCGTCCAGAACCCTCTTCCTCTATAACTCTTCCTTTAATGACGCCCTAACAGACCCCTCATCTCGAGCCAGTACCTCTTCACGGAGAAAGAGATTCTTCTTCCTTTCTAGCGCTAATTCCGCCTCCAGAACTTCCACCTTGGCTTTCCCGATTGATTTTTCTCTGTCCAATTCCGCCTCCAGAACTTCTACCTTGGCTTTCCCGATAGATTTTTCTCTGTCCAATTCCTTTTGGGACGATTCACAGAGGCGCGTCAGCAACCTAGAATGCTCCACCGCCTTCTCTAGCTGCACCCTTGCAACACACAATGCGCTGGAAAAATTACGGGACTCGCGATCGTGAATTTCGAATTGATAATTCAGATGGCGGAAAAAGTCCAGAGAATCATTCAGAACATGGCGAAAGCGTGCCGAGGGAGGGAGTTGAAGAAATTCCTCTTTCTCCTTTTTGGAACCCAGCATCTCCCCTATCAAGGGTGCAGTAAACTCATCTCGAGAAAAAGGTTGAGGAACCCCGACAACGCGAAGGGCGTCAAAGCAAAACCCTGCAAGATTCATACGGTAGGCTGGGACCCCGTCAGGACCAAGATTGATTGAGGGAGGCGGAGAAGAGCCCTGAGGAAAAATACTCTTGAAAGGAGTAAAAAATAGCTACGGAGTAACCTTAGGCGGTAGCTCAGCAGTCGAATCCACCACAGGAGGTGTGACCACTACGTCAGGAATATAATGAGCAATCGGAGAATCGGGAGCGTCAGGTATGGGAGGAGGACATTCCATCGGTAGGCCTTCTCCCTCAGAAGAACAAGTTTTTTCCAACCCCTCAACGGCTCCCGTTGGCTGAGAGGCGCCCACCTCAGACAAAACAGCAGGCGTAGGAACAGTTGCCACATCTACAGGAGATGTCCCGGTAGCTTGTCCACTAGTGACCACTCGAAGTTTTTTCCGACGCTGGGAAGCAGCAAGGGAAGAAGCATGGCAAAGGTCTGACTTAGCATCTGCATCCTCATCATCGCTAGTAATTACTGTCGTTGCGACAGGCCTGGAGTCCGTCCCCGTGCGACGCTCCGGTAGCCAATTTTCCACAAAATGAGAAGTTCGCACAGAGCTAACGGGCCTTCGCCCTCCCCGGGCAACTGTTTTAGTTCTCTTCCTCGGAGGAGGAACGCTACCCCGACTTGAGCCCTCAGCCGAAGGCGAGGCCGGTAAAGTTTGAAGCGGTATTACGTTCAGAGGAGTACCAACGTCACCTGGAAATCAACCGTTAGCTCCTTACAGCAAACAAAGTAGGCGAGGACCAAAGTAAAGAAAATATGGAAAGAAATAGGCTCACCCATAATGCACTCTTCCAGAGGCTTGAATAGAGCAAAGGCAGGAATGCGGTAGTGGGTATTCTCGTCTAACAAAGCGTTAGCCTGGTCCAACTCAGTTCTGGACAAAATCGCGGGATTTGTCCAAACGGGACCTGCCAGTTCCTGATTAAAATTGATACGCCACAAACGTGACGGTAGCTCCAGAACAAAGAAGTTGCTCTTCCAATCAGCTACACCCTTCTTGAAGCCGTGAAAACGTTGCCAAAATGACTGCACGAGCGCATCATCCCACCGGGGAGTAATCTCGATTAAACAATTATAGCAAATCATGCTAAAGAATTTGCGAAACAAATTGATAGATGGGGTAAAAATGTTCTTCAACTCGCAAGCGCGAAGAAAAGCATAAACCGCGCACCAAGAGGAAGGAGTTATCTGGGTAGGATTAAGGCTATACTCCCGCAGCAGAGTTAATATCGACTCATGAACGGGAAAGCGGAAACCATAAAGGAACATTTTAAAATAAAGAAGCCTACAGTGGCCCCACCCTGGATTATGAAGCCGCATATCACTTCCGGGAATAGAAGGCTCATGCCCAGGAGGAAAGGTAATACCATGTTCCTCCAATTCGGCTTTCAGAACCACATCGCAGGTAAAAATACTCGGTGATTGGGCAACCTCGGGATCCATGGGCCTAGAGATAATCTGACGAGGTCTATTCCTAGCCATAGCAAACCAACAAAAAAGGAAATCTGAGAAGGGACGAATTGATACCTTAAAAGAGAAGAATCACAGGGAAATCGGCGGACAGTGACGAGCGGCCGAAAAAGTATTCGGAGAAGAAGACGAAGGAATACAAGAAGGAAAATTCGAAGTGAGGGCAAAAGTTTTGAGAAATTGGAGAACGGCCCCTCTTAAAGGATAAAAATGCCACCGCATTAATTGAGTCACCAATCGGGCAAAGACGCGTGTAAAAGAAGTTGGCCACGTGGAAACGCATTAAAGAAATTTGAAAAAAGAGAAGTTATTCGTCGAGACTCCCCAAAGGGGCGAGACAGTATTGACCCGGTCAGAGTAACCGCGAAGCGATTGCCTCAGTCAGTCCAACCGCTTGCGTTAGCTATCACCAAGAACCAGCAGGCTAACGGAAGTAACGACAAAAAAGGAAAAATATAAGGCATTATTTTATTCATAAAACGCCAACAGGCGGGTACAATGCGAAACGGCTAATCCTCATCAGGCCAATAAATGTCGTGGTGATAAACCCCGTCATCATCAAGGAACGGCATCTTCCCGTCAGCATTCGGGACCGGCTGGTCTGCCTCCCTTTCTGGCAGGACCCTGACGGGTATGATTTTCCTTTTGCGCCCGAATCTGCCAACCCCACACCAGCATTGATGGGAAAATCCTCGTTCAGCGAGAAGTCAGGGGAAGGAAAACGTTTGCCACCCTCTTGAGTAGCAGAACCAGAAGAAGCCAACGTCGCAAAGGGCGTCTTGGAAGTCCGTTTTCCCTGCTTCTTACGACCCTTTCGGCGGACCGGAGGCCTCCACGGTGGCGAATGAGGGGGATGATCTGAGTCCGGCGAAGTTGGGGGAGTCGGCAAGGAGTCACGATCCATGGAACTTAGGAAATAAAAATCTGCCATGCCACCTGCAAAAGCAAAAAAAGAAGGAAAAGGAAGAAGATGAACAGGAAAGGGAAACCAAACTCCCTTATATAGCCGAGTGAGCATCTCGATCCCTGAAAAATCAATCAAGACGCTTGGGAAAAATAACTGCAATTGCAGAATTCGATCCGTCACAGGCGCGTCTGCTCGTCGAATGCACCAATCAAAGGGCACCGAAGAACCGCCCAACCACCTGCCACTGAAAAGACGGCCTGGAACAGTCAAGACAGAGCATTCATTGCTAATCCCCGGAACGCGACCACTGCAATACAATGTCCCGAGGAAGACCCATTTTCAGTTGGGCTCATGACAAATATTTCCAACCAATAAAGCAAGCAACCACGCAAGAGAAAGAGAAAACTTGGGAAAAAGCAGAGACAGTTATTTATTTATGGCCAGGTGGCCTTAGCGTTCAGATATGTACAAGAAACATAAGAAAAGCAACGAGAAGAAGCGGAGCCAGCGGTCAGATATTGGACCCCGCATCATCTTCCCCTGGCACAACGGGAACCTCCCTTAAAGCGTCAGCGACGGAGGTCAGTTCGAAAGAGCAAGCTCTCATGCCCTTCAGGCAACAGGCCAGCAGATCTTTCCTCTGCTGCAGCATCGAGGCCACCACGTCAAGGTGAGCACTGACAGTGGCCAGTTTCGCCAAACTCTCTAGGGGATTAAAATCCTCCAGAGTTATTCCCAGCTGTCTAGACAGAATAGGGGTTAGCACCCCCCGCAACTCTAGGACATCCTCGGAGGTCTTGGTGATCATCCTCTCCAGGAAGCCGATGTCACCCTCAGTAAGATTCTTCAGGGTCAGAGTTTTGGAGATCAGGAAATTGCGAGTCAGTTCATCCATGGCGGAATACGAAAAGAAAGAACGTGAAAAATGCGAAGAAACTGGCACAGAGAAACCTCTGATTTATAGATCCTGACAAAAAAACCGTCAGGACCATTTTTTTGAGGCAAAACCTCCCCGGTACATAAAGGGACTCTCCGTGAGAGAAGGAACGTTAGCCCTTGGTAAACACTCGGGCTCATTTTCAGTTGGGCTTATGATAACAATCCACCTAAAAGAAAGGGTATTTTCGCCTATCACCCGGTGGGGAGAGGCATAGCTACTGTTTCACACCACCCCGGTAGGGACAAAATCGCTACCTTCCCCAAAGGCTAATGCTACAGAGGCCAACGGGGCCTTACCGGCTCCTTTTACGGACCTCCTGCTTGGTTCAAAGAGTTATCTCATCCAGAGGAAACCACGCGTCAGGATTAACGCTCAGGCCATTATCCTACCGCGGCAATATCTACCTAAACACCTACCGTCGAGGTAGCGTGTCACGATAAGGGCGAATCACAGACCCTAACGCGAGCGATAGCTCCGTACCCGTTTACTCGGGCAGGAACGCCCCCTTTCTTCTATAAATACCTCCCCCACAAAGGAGGCAGGTAAGCGGATTTGACTGGCCAAAACTCTGCCAATTTCAGTACACCTACTGACTTAAGCATCGGAGTGTTTCCGCCGGAGACCCCCTCCGGCGCATTGCAGGTACTGTGGACCGTCATGCACACTGATCCGAGAAGAGCTGCTCCGCCATACATCCTTCGACAGAAGACAAATTATTATCAGGAGGTTCGATAATTTTATGGATGTACTCCTGTGTGAACTCAGGTTCCTTCTCATCCTTCTTCGGTGAACCTCTGGGATTGTGAATACGCTTCTCCTTCTCTATTTCTGCCTTCTGCTCCTTCGGATTAGGCGTAGGCTCGGGGTGCTTGGCGTATAGGTCTGGATGCACACGGGAAGGAATTTGGGTACCACCGCATAGTGACATGGCACATGCATCGTGTTTTGGGTTGGCTTATGGTTGAGGTGGTAAATGTCCTCTGTTCTTCAGTTCTTTTATCTATGCATTCATAACACCCAATTTTTTTGTATATCAAGAATAACAGTAGTGAACTTACTTACCTCATCAACCGGCTGTGTTGGAGGGGCTTGGCCTTGAGGGGCATGGTATGGATACTGCTGGTTGTTGGGGTAGCTCGATAGTGGCTTGAAGTTCTGCAAATTAAAGGGAGGTTGCTGCTGATTCGCAAAGGGATGTTGCGGTTGTTGCTGACTAGGGCGAGGCTGCTGTGAGTTGTTTGACCACCTAAGGTTGGGATGTCTCCATCAATTGTTGTAATTTTGCGTGTAAGGTTCAAACTTCCTAGGATCACTGTTATAGTTACCAACTGCATTAACTTGTACCTCATTGGGAATATAGGGGTAGGCGTCTGTCGGGTGGTCCGTGATATTACAAAACCCACATGCCTTGATCTGGACAGGTTGTCCCGAGGCCATGTTCTGAAGCATACCAGTGATGGTGGTCAATTGGTTCTCCATGGCAGCAACGCATACGTCGTGAGTTGTCTGGGGTCCTCTGTCTGATGGCATGGCATTCTTAGCATCAGTTCTATAGTGGCTTTGGCAGCGGCTGGAGTAAGGGCATAGAGAGAACTATGACCAGAAGGATCCAGTAAGGCATTGTCATTCACCTTCAACCCTTCATAGAAATACCGAGGGTATGGTCAGCTAGATTGTGCGAGGGGCAGAGGGTTTGCATCTTCTTAAAATGCTCGTAGTACTGACTGAGATTCTCATCGTCCTTCTAAACAATGGACACATGTTCTTTGCGTGTGACTCTAGCCATCGAGACTGGCAATACTTGTCAGTAAAGGCTTTGGACATCTAGGCCTAAGAGGTGATGGATTTGGGAGGCAGATCATAGAACCAATCCTTGGCTTCTCCTGCGAGGGACCACATAAAAGCTCTCAATTTAGCATGCTTAATCTCCACATTAGCTGGTTTCATGGCCGCGCAGATGGAGTGTAGGTGCTGAAGGTGTCGGTGGGGGTTCTCCTTAGGAACACCATGGAATGTAAGGAGATAGTGTAACACGGCGGATTTAATTACCCAATCATTTTGGACAGTGGGCCAAGCGATGGAACTACTGGTTAGCTCAGGGGCAACATATTTGGGTAATTAAGCCCAAAGATTATACTTCATATTTGTTCCTTTGTTGAACTCGTCTCATGTATTCTGTTTGTGTAAAACTTGTCTAGGTTTGAACAAGGATTTTAAGAAAATGTTGAGCGAGCACGCAGAATTCAAGGCATTATCTTTGGACAAAATCCTCACATCATATTATGGAACTAGGAAGGTAGCCATTATCATTTTACTTGTGCACTTCTTGTTATTTTGTTTCGTGATTCTTTGTTTTGTAAGTTTGTTGCACCATAGTACTATTTTTATTGTGAGAATCTTCTCATTGATGTTGAAACTAACAGGAACTTGCAGATATTATATAGGTTGGATGATGGTCTGTTGATAGAAATTGTTGTTATACCTTGCGATAATGGTAGAAACACAGTTTGTGTTTCAAGTCAAGTGGGTTGTGCCATGAATTGTCAGTTTTGCTTCACTCGCAGACAAGATTTTATCTTCCTTTTCTGAATATTATAGCCATATTAATATTATGTTTTTCATCATATATATAATTTATATCATCACATTTCTCTTGACTTTGCAGGATGGGTTTGACTTAGTAGACAAGGTTGTTTGGAAACTGCTCACAGTCGCTTGTTTGGAAACTGTTCAGTCTTAGGACTATCATACTACTCTTTTATGGGGGTCCCTTGCATGGAAAGTTACAGGTTTTTTCATTTATTTTTATTTCTTTCAAAGGAACATGATAATCTTTGGAATGTGAAGTTAGAAAGTAAACTAAAGACCTAACTCTCCTCACTTTGCAAAAGGCACCACTGAGCTACAAGTCCATGGTCACAGAAAACAGACTTGACCTACCATCATATGCTTTATGTTGTGTTCCTTACCTGCATATTTTGTTTATGTAATTTAGTATTTCTGGTAAAACTTCAGTAGTTTGGTCTACTGGGAATATCAAGGAGAGTTTTCTCTTCTTTAGGTAGCTCTTCTTTTTGTTCTCCGCCATTTAAGTTTATCCCTGGTCCTGTCATTTACCAGCAGGAGCATTTTTTTTGGCCTAACTACTGAATGTACATAACACAATAAATCAAATTAATAAATAAAACTAAACATAATAAATAAACAAATATTAATTCACATTTAGTTCCAGACGATGGCTGCAGGCTTGTTCATGATTTAGTTTAAATTTGAATCTAAAATTTTTTAATGTAAATTTTTTAAAAAAAATTAATTTAAAAAAAAACTAAAACTAAAACTGAACCGAACCGATCCGAATCGTCTAGTTCGATTCGGATCCGATTCTAGCCTAAAAACCGGACCGAACCGTCCCATTTTCACCCCTAACCAGCACTTATCCGTGTTACCATCGTCTAGGCCTTGACGTTAACTGAGGCTCTTCATAGGAGGCAACTCACGTTTCTTTCCTTTTTTCTTAATTTTCCTTTTATTTTATTTTCCTGTTTTTCTATTTTCCTCATTTGATTTCTTTCCCTCCGATTTTATTTCCTTTTTTTCTCTTTTCTCACTTTTCCCTATTTAATACACCCGGATTTCCTTCCCTTAATTTCTCTTTCCTTGTTTTTCTTTCCCATTTTGAATTCTCTCTCCTCTTTTCAATTTTTCATCATTTCTCTCTTTTAATTTTGATCTCGATCTTTCCCCCAGATTTTCTCCATCTCCCATATTTTATTCTTTCCCTTTTCCTGACTCATTAACTTATCCCCTATGGTTTTCCCTTTTCTACTCCTTTTCTAATTCGAATTCCTTCATTCTTTATTTGAAAAGGACTGATAATCAGTTGGGATTTTATTGCAGTTGGGATCCTATGGACCACCACTCACGACCCGCCACGTCCTCACAAAGGACAACGGCTAGTCCTTGTAGCACTATAAAAGGGAAGTCCTCATTCTTTCTTTCATTAATTCCTTCTTCCTGCTTTTTATCTTTTCTTTGCTCTCTACTTCTCAGACCCCTCCCCCAACAGACCTCTAAAACTTCTCACTCTTTTCAATGGCACGCTCCAAGCATGTTCCTGTCTCCAACCGTCCCGATCGACAATGGCTACTCTGACCACGCCCCCTGCGGTCATCGTACCCCTCTCTACTGTCTCTGGACCACCTCTAGTTGGATCCACACCCCTCACCCTAAACCCCAGAAAGAGCCCTCGCACTCAGAATACCCCTCTACAGTCGCAGATAACCATACCAAAGGCCACTACTTCTACGCTAACTGCTGTCACCACCCAACCATCTGAAGCCACCACTATTCCCACCAAATTATCTACCAAGAAGCCTTCCACTATTCCCACATCCAGCGACCCACCTACTAAACAATCCACTCCAGTAGCTAAATCGACCCTATCATCTATCCCTAAGCCTAAGCCAGACACTCCCATCGCTCCGCCATCGCCAGTGGTTGAGCCTGTCGCTCTAGCCGATGACGAGCAAGAGGGAACCTCTACAGGAGAATATGAGGACGAATTTGGAGAAGAATTTTGGGATTCAGAAGAGGTACCGGGGAAGAGCACCCAGCCCTAGACGATTGATGCCATCCCGATTTCTCAACTATCGAGCGCCTCTGGCGCGGCGGTCAAAGGCGCTTTAACTCCAGATGATAGAGATGAAGAGGATGGTGAGGATGATAAGGACCAAGAGGAGAAGGATGACAGATTTGAGATGGAGGTTGATGAACAGGGTAACCTGGTGGAACCCATAGACGAGGAGGTCCGAATTATAGGCTCTGTCTCGTCCGCCAGTGGCCTGCCCATGAGTCGAGGTATTACTTCACGGGGTCATCTGATTGAGCCTGTATCATATGCAGAGAGCCAACATAAGCCCAAGAAGGTTTAATTGATGGTGCCTATTGAGGATGATGAGGAGGACGATTTCGAGGGAGAGGAAGAGACAATAGAGGTACTTGAGAGGAAGACAAATATTACGAAAGATGTTGAGAAGGATGAGATGGAAGAAGAGGAGAAGGAAGAGGTGAGGATTGATGCGAAGGACGTTGTGCAAGACATAGAGGAGGAGCCAGAGGAGGAGGATGAAGTCCCTCTATCTCGTAGGAAGCGTAAAACCTCAGCAGCCCAAACAACGACCCCGCCACCTCGCAAGTCCCAGCGTACTTCGAGCAGCAAGGGCAAGATACCCATCGCTACACCCATAGCTATATCAGCACAGATGACATGTTCCTCACTATCCTTGATGCGATCTTAGATAGCTAAGATGCGTTGAATTGACGATCGTTATTGGAAGGTTTGAAGTTGTGCGAAATTTAACTCAATCTATTCTTCTCGTTGATATAAGGATCGCTAGGAATCCACCTAACTCCGCCAATCTCCAAGTCGAGGTTGAACAAAGCCTGATGAAGTAAGGAACACTAGGAATCCACCTAACTACGCCGATCAACAAGTGAGGTTCGTAGGATAAGGTCCGCCAAGAGTCCACTTGACACTGCCACCTAGGGTTTTGTTCTAGTCCACGAACACAAGAGCAAAGCTTTCACAAGATAAACGTCTCACAATCACAAGGGATCAAATTTGGTTGAAAATATTCTCTCTATATTAATGAAGCCAATCGGCTATATATATGGGAAAAGCCTAGTACAAGTTGTAGTTACAATTTAACTCTAAGTTCTAATCACACTAGGAATAGAAAACCTAATCTAAGTAGAAGTAGAACTTCTAATTGTCTAATAATTGTACAAACTAATTAATAAATAACATAAAAACATTATAGAAGCTCTAGAAGTGATTCGCACAGCTGGGCTTCAAGTTGGGCAGCAATCCTCTAGTTACATGTTGTCTTGCATTCATACTGCGCAACAAAATGTAGACCAACGCTAACTTTCAATTGGCTCGTCCGATTGAACTGAAACCTATTCCAAATGAAAGTTAACATCCTAAAATAGTAGACAGAGTACTCTCCTTCTGGTCCTAGAAGAACAGGTCCGAAATATCTCGTGAAGCGTTGACTGACGCGTTTAGAAGTCCTTGCCTGCGTAGGACTGTTGTTAGCGAAAATGTCTCTTCGAATAACACGCAAATGGATCATGCGTTTGAGCGGAAACTTGGTCATAATGGAGATAACATCTTTAGGTTTCAAAAACATGGTTGATATCACGATTCTTACTTGTATTGGTCCCAATAGGTTTGGAAAAATTCGCCTGTGTCTTCTGCGCCTAGAACTCCTGCGTGCGAGAATGTCACCATGAACCATCTTGCAATTTACTCGTGAAAATTGGCTCAAACTTAGCCAAGATCTTCCTAAGACACCAATAGGTCTTGTATTTACTTTGGTTGCGCGATTGAAGCCTCGCTTCCATGTCTTGGCTTGGTCGGATGTGAAGCCTTGTGATAGGAGCTTCCAAGCCACCTTCCATATCATCCTTCGCCTAATGGCTTGATCCAGCAGCGTCTCTTGCCTTGTCTCCATGTGTATAGGTTTTATTAACCTCACTAGATTCTTTATGACGTCCTTGGCTCGGCGTATTCATCCATCTAGCCCTTCTGCTTGGTGTGTGCGTGTGGCGAGGCTAGGATCATATCATTCCCTCCCCCTTCAAAATGATTCACCCTCGAATTTGTTTCCTTAATGACAAAAATACTCCTCAAATTAGAATAAACAAAGGAAACACAAGAAGAAAAGGGATTACCTAAGACAACCATCTCGACAGTGGTGTTTTTGTGTGCGGCGATGGTTTGGGTCAAACCAACGTCTCTCTTCGCAGCTGAATTTTTGACTTGAGTAGGCAACCAAGGTTGGTGTAAGAACATCCTATCTCTCTAAACAATCACAAAGAACTACTTCAATTCTTCATAGTATTCCTTAGTCGCATAAGGAAAACTCACATTGCGTTCAACAATTGCTCCCTTCTTACCTTGCGCGCTACTAATACTCAAACCGGCCAACTGACTCTCCTTAGTCTCATTATCTTTGCTAAGAACATGTTCTGGATTAGTAGTCTCGGCATCTTAAACTGGAACACTCTTATTCGTCCCATGGTCTGCTTTACGTATGAGTTTCTTCGAGTGAAAAGCCAAACGCCCGACCGGAGTCTTATTGTTGGGACATTGACTCAAAGTGTCCTCGACCCGTGCATGTGTGGAAATATATATCTCACGCTCGCACATGAGTTGATGAAGGAATATTTGTATCCAAACATGTGTTGGGGTCGTCCTTAGCGTGCATTAGGATCTCGCGTTGTGGAGCGTGCCTAGGGTTAACCTCGGCAACCCTGGCTCACATGTACGCCTTGGTGCAACAACCTTCATGCCTATTCCTCTCTCGACTAGGTTCCCATATAGGACCTTCTTTTTATCCTCTAGCTATGACACACTAAATACTTGATGACTCGAAGTACCCCTTTGAACTGCCTTCTCAAGTAGCACTCCTTTGAGATTCCACAATAGGGTGAGCATCTCTCGTTGCATCGCATCACTTGATGAGTGATTCAACATGACTCAAAATAATAATAAAAAATAAATAAAAAAAACAAAAGACACTTTTGGGCACTTGATTTTATGAATTTTTTTGTAAACAAAAGACACAAACGAATTGTAAACGACTCCTTTTTTCTTTTTACTCAAACAAATCGCACTTCCGGTTTATTTTTACAAGGATATAAACAAAAGTAAAGATAGATTGATATAAATCAAACCTTGCAACGGCTAAGCTTCGCTACCACATGATATGATCCTTACTACCCTTGATGTAATCTTAGATAGCTAGGACGAGCTGAATTGACGATCGTTATTGGAAGGCTAGAAGTTACGCGGAATTTAACTCAATCTACTCTTCTCGTCGATATAAGGATCGCTAGGAATCCACCTAACTTCGCCAATCTCTAAGTCGAGGTTGAACAATGACTGATAAAGTAAGGAACACTAGGAATCCACCTAACTACGCCGATCAACAAGTGAGGTTCGTAGGATAAGGTCCGCCAAGAGTCCACTTGACACCACCACCTAGGGTTTTATTCGAGTCCACGAACACAAGAGCAAAGCTCTCACAAGATAAACATCTCAAAATCACAAGGGATCAAATTTGGTTGAAAATAATTTCTCTATATTAATGAAGCCAATCGACTATATATATAGGCAAAGCCTAGTACAAGTTGTAGTTACAATTTAGCTCTAAGTTCTAATCACACTAGGAATAGAAAACCTAATCTAGGTAGAAGTAGAACTTCTAATCATCTAATAACTGTACAAACTAATTAATAAATAAAATAAAAACATTCTAGAAGCTCTAGAAGTGATTCGCAAGGCTGGGCTTCAAGTTGGGCTGCAATCCTCAAGTTACACGTTGTCTTGCGTTCATACAGCGTAACAAAATATAGACCCACGCTAACTTTCAATTGGCTCGTCCGATTGACCTGAAACCTGTTCCAAAGGAAAGCCAACATCCTAAAATAGTAGACAGAGTACTCTCCTCCTGGTCCTGGACAAACGGGTTCAAAATATCTCGAGAAGCGTTGACTGACATGTTTGAAAGTCCTTGTCTGTGTAGGACTGCTGTCAGTGAAAATGTCTCTCCGAATAACACGCAAACAACTCATGAGTTTGAGATGAAACTTGGTGACAATGGAGATAACATCTTGAGGTTTCAGAAACAAGGTCGATCGCATGATTCTGACTTGTATTGGTCCGAATCGGTTCTGACAAAGTCGCCTGTTGCTTCTGCGCCTAGAACTCCTGCGTGTGAGAATGTCACCACAAACCATCTTGCAATTTACTCATGAAAATTAGCTCAAACTTGGCCACGATCTTCCTAAGACACCAATCGGTCTTGTATTTACTTTGGTTGCCCAATTGAAGCCTCGCTTCCATGTCTTGGCTTGGTCGGATGTGAAGCCTTGCGATAGGAGCTTCCAAGCTACCTTCCATGTCATCCTTCACCTAATGGCTTGATCCAGCAACGTCTCTTCCCTTGTCTACATGTTCAGAGGTTGTATTAACCTCACTAGATGATTCATGACGTCCTTGGCTAGACGTATTTGTCCATCTAGCCCTTGCTGCTTGGTGTGTGTCGCGGGGCTAGGATCGTACCAACAGGCCAGGACAGGCACTCTGATGCCCTTAGCCCAGGTGATACCTAAACTTTCTAGTTTACATGGTTGGCTTGATTTTTTGGATAAACACAGTCATGATAAATTGCTTACTTTGCATGGAAAAAGTATGGTCCTGTGTGCTTTGCTTGACTATGAACTACTTGATAATATAGGTGTGAATGGTCGTGTGAAGGAACTCATTAGGAATATAGGATGGAATGTTCTGTTTGACCTAGAGCACCCTGTATTTTTAGAACTTAACCATGAGTTCTTCGCCACTTTCTGGTTCAACTCAGATAGGTTGAAACTGAAGGGAAAAGCCAGTCTGCATCTAGGGGCAGATAGGGTAGTGAATTTCAGGCTGGTCAACGAGTGGTCACACCTCTCGCTGGACCAGTTCAATGTTATGTTGGGTTTTGTCCAAGAGTCAGACTTACGTGCCCCTTGGTACCTAGGTGCTTATGCAACCTACCCTGCCTCTTTCGATGTGGACGCGGCTTTCCAGGAGCTGACTGGTGACCCCACTGCCAAGTATAGCTCCCGCAAGTCTAAAGGACACCAGCTCATTGATCCTTCCCTTCGCATCCTGCACAGATGCCTTGCCATTACTTTTGTTGGCAAATTGAACTCCTCGGGGATGTTATCTGTGCAGGAAGTGTTCTTGCTTTGGTGCATGCATCACGACTATAAGGTCAATTTAGGATACTGGATTGCTAATGAACTGCATGCCATAATCACTAATGATAGAAATCCTGTCCTAGGTTCCCTTATCACTAGACTTGTTGTCCAACATCGTGCATTTGTTATAAATAGATGTGAACTCTACTCCCTTATTGGTTTTAAATTGCTTAATGTCCGTACCCTAGATGGTATGGGATACTTTCACCTTATGGATGGTGTTTTGCGCTTTAGTGCAAGTTATACCGGGACCCAGGATTGAGTCTTTAGCTCCCAGCATGGTGGACATTTTGAGTGCCTAGACCTAGTTGCTGAGGACCGTCCCGCATTCTCCTTTTCACCATCCGCTGCCGAACAATAGGGCCTCGACGCTCGTGGTACTCCTACTGCTGCCCAAACACCTGATGCCTTTGCTGAGATAAACGCACTGCTGCACACCCTTATCGCCCTGCTCCAGACGCTCCCTGATGAGCTAGCATCGACGCTTCAGCCTCCTATTGGCCCCTAATTTCTTCCCCAAACTCTATCTCGTTTGCCTTCGAGTTTGATATGTACATTTTAACTTTCGGGTTAGATATGCTTTTTATGCCCTCGGTTTGAGTCCCTTTTTCGCACTAAGGACGATGCACTGCCTAAGTGTGGGGGAGGGACACTTGTGTATTTGCCATGTTTCCTTGACTGCACGTTTATTTTTGTTTGGATGACTGCTTGCCTCAACAATCGCTTGGTAATTTACCTAGGATTGTTTAAAAGCTTGATCAATTTATAATCAAATCTAGGTAATTACAGTCATCCTTGTATTAATAACTAATGTGAGGTTGGTTGGTAAAGTAGACAACTAGTTTGGAAGTAATCGGGTTCCTGGTCATATCCAACTAGGTTAAATAGATAATTAGGGTAGTGCCTCGAACGTACTAAGTGTCTCACCCTAGGTATGTCTTTCCTTTTCTTAATGGGCCTTTGAGTATTGTCTCCATAAATGTACCTTGGAGGATGACGAAGTGTCAAGACTATCCCACAAACGTACCTTGAAGTAGTTTCTCGTACGAAGGAAAGCAGGGGACCTAAACGTACCTGGTCCTCATAGCACATCTATAAACCATAAATGGAATATTTTTGCACCAATGACCTGCCAACCGTGAAAGCAACCGGAGATAGATCTCTACTGGGAACTCCTTTTCTACTGATTTCATATTTATTTCTATTCTATTCTATTCTTTTCCATTTTCTTAGTTATTAACTAAACAACCTCTCAACCCCCCCCCCCCCCCCTTCCTTTATTGGTTACTATTCGGTTTGATACTTCCAGTCGTACGCAGATTTAAGTGTCTTGCCCTTGGTCTTTGATATTGACCCTGTTATGACTATACACAAATTATTTTGTGCATTAGGCAATAGGTTTTCTTTATTCTTTTTTATGGCTTCGACAACCGGTCACATTTCTATGAGGAAAATTTGAGAAGTTAAGTGAAATATGTTGCTCTAACTATAAACTTATTACTACAACTAATATGAGAAGCAAAGGAAGTCTCAAAAGAAAGAAGAGTAGGATGTCTTGATGGTTAGCATGTCAAACAATACATGAGAATGGTTTACCTTTCTTTCGGTGCATTGCCAAACACTTAAACTTTTAAACGATATGAAGAAAGAATCTTATCAAAGAAATACATAGCTCAAAACACAACACCAAAATATTGAGCGACAAGGATGATTGTAATAACGGGAATCAACTAGTTACAGTGGTAGTGTTAGTGTATGAGATTCCATTTCCTCGTACAGAGACTCTAGAGATCTGCATTCTACCATGGGATATTCATGATGTTCCTGAGAAATATGTATTGTACACCATGCACTCATCTGTGGCTTCCTTATTAGGTAACGTGGACCTCTATTTAAGAGAGGCAACGTTCTCAATAATAGGCAAGGTAAGGGATAAGTTGTTGATCTAAATTCTCCAACCAATCGCCCTGTAACAACATCCTGGTAACAAGATCATAACAGCGTTCCTGTTAATTCTTTCCTCATGTCAAACTGCAGAGTTGAATTACATCAGGAAGAGGTCAGGATAAGTGGCTCCGTAGGTCTCCATTAAATTTAGAATAGAACCTAGAACCGTCTGCCTTCGTTGATGTATTATAGGAAGTTCTTGCAATCTGTTTGCCTAATTCGACTTATTTTATTATTTTCATAAGTTTTTTTTTGTGGCCATGGTCATCTTGGTATTATGATTGTTAAAGAAAAACAACCATTTTCATATCTGTAACATCTCTCATTTTCCTGTTGCTTGGTTTACTTCCCATGGATTTCTGTATTTTTATCACTTATTGAAAGTGACTGCCTCCACAATTTACTCAATGTCAGTTCTGATTGCTTGCATCCTTTACTTTCTCTCGTAATCTTTCCTTCTTTCTTACAAATTAATAGAATGTCTGGTACTAAGAATTTCATCATATTGGCAAGGAAATGGCAGAAGTTGGTAGATGAAATAGTAGAAGCCACTGGGAATGAAAGGAGAAATAAACAAAGTTTAAAATGGCAAATATGTATTAACACAATTCAAGATGCACTGTACAATGTACTGTACAAAAAATAGTACTCAACTTTCCTCAACGTTTATAATGCAGGAGTCATAGTTCTAAGGATTTCTTCCATTTGTTATTTGAATTTTTTTTGCAAACACCGAATGGTAAAAAGTCATTTAATCAAGAGTAAAGTAAGAGGAATACATACATAGATAAATTGAAGTGCTAATAATTCCACACAAAAATTAATTATAATTATATTCATATCATAATCATAATCTAGTCTAATAAGCATACACCTGTGAAAAGGTCGACCCATACCCGACCCGTCGGGTCATCACTTTTTAATCCGTTAAATAATGTGTCAGGTACGGGTAGTCGACCCGTTTAAATTTAAACAAAAAAAACTCATTCTCTCCTCTACTTTCCTCATTGCGCTGCTTTCCTCCTCCTCCTACTGCTGCTTCTGCTTTCCTACATCGCGTTTGTTCTATTCTACCCCTGCTACATCTTCTCTTACATGTCCTTTTACTCTCCTCTCTGCTTTCCTCACCTCCTCCTCCTCCTCTTGCTGCTTTCCTCACTGCCACCGCAAACCTCAATCTCTCCCATCTTGTTGGGTTTCCTCCTCTTCTTGCTGCTTTCCTCACTGCCACCGCAAACCTCAATCTCTCCCATCTTGTTGGGTCTCCTCCTCCTGCTCCATCACGTCCCTCTCACGCGTCGACAATGAGGTTTCTGATTGACCCATGTTTATTTTTGATCTGTTTCATGGTTTTTTTAGGGGCAGAATGTATAGTTTGCTATGGTTGGCCTCTAGCATTATTTTTTTAATTCAATTGTGATTTGCAGTGGTTGGAGTTTTTTTAAATACTTTGCCTGACCATGCTTTTATGGTATGCAGCACAAAAAACATAAGAGAAAAGGTCATTTCAATTTATTGCAACCTTGTATAGGGTTTATATTTTGTGGAGTTTTATAAATTGGTTTGTTTTAGGTAACTAATCAATTTTTGATACTGGAGACATTGCTTGATGATAGTGTAGGCTAGAAAATTGTATTACAGATTGAAAGGGGTGGTGTATTACATGTTTGATGCCTTCAGTTTTGTCATAGAAAATACTTGTCATAATTCTTCAGAATATACTCACTCATTGTACTAATTATACAGACTGCATTTCATCCTGCTCTCTAATATCTGACAATTGCTTTGACACCATAATTGGTTTGACCATGGCCGTGCACTATGGCATAGTAATTTCTATTTTCAATACACCTTAAGGTATTGCATAGTCATTGAATGTGTCACTTAAAATCAGGAAATTAAGAAAAAATTCCAGATTAGTTTCAATATTTTTCCTGATTGCACTTTGTGCTTAGACTATGTCACCACAATGAATTTTTCCTTTACAAGTGACCTTTATTTCTCCCTTTTGAATTTTATGTGATGATTTATTACAAAAATGAGAGGTCCTTTGAGGCGTAATTCTATATACATGCCTTGTTATATCTACTGACTTCTGTTTTGAGAAGAGATGCAACATTTAGTTGGAAGCTTGATGGTAAGTTACATGAAATATGAAAACCCACCTGACTGTGTCTGTATTAAGTCAGGCTTTAAATTTGGTTCTATCTTTTATCATGCAGTACGAAAAGTTGGCATCCTGATTTTAATGAATAATATTTTTCAAATTTTGGGGCAGTAGCATCCAAGTAATAACATTAGGTATTGCTTTCCAAAGTATGGTATTTTTTCATGCTAAGTTAGCTTTGGATGTGTTCTAAATTTGAACATGTGGTGTTTTGATACGATCAAGCCTAGGGTAAGAAGACTCGATTATATTTAAAGCTTGGGGGATCTAGCCCGGAGGGAGGTTTGTTCGGCGAGAATCAAAGGAGAATGAAAGAAGATGGATGCGAAATAAGTTGGATGCCGCGGATGGATGAATAATACTCTTCAACTTGAAGATCACCAATGGAACGGCAAAAGAAAACAAGCATAGATCTTATATACGAAAACAACCAATATTCAGTTACAAGCTTTGATTTCCCAAAAGAAGATAAGGAGGAGTAATCTCACTCAAGCTATCTTTCTTAAGGAAGAAGATGAATTTTAGGGTGAAAGAGAAGGAGAAAACTCACTTAACAAATTCACTTCAACTAAAACCTAAGGAAGTAATATGAAAGACATTAGCTATTTATAGTAAAGTGCAAAAAGACCCTAAAAATACAAGTGGGCGGCTAGGATTTTATGCTGGCGGTATGCCGCTAGCCAACCTCTCACTCTAGCGGTATGCCGCTAGCCTTTAAGCTCCCAATTAAATGGCCAATGCCGAAGCTAACGGCATGACGCCTGGCTTCTAGCGGTATGGCACCTAGCTGCTAGCAGTATGCCGCTAGCTAAGCCCTCACTCTGGAGGTATGCCGCCAGCCCTTAAGCTCCCAATTAAATGTCCAATGCCAAAGCTAACGACATGCCTCCAGCTATGGCCTCAAATGACTCATACGCTGAATTCCCCAAAATCCAAGGGTATGGGTTTACACTTGTTTCTTCCTGGTGTGCAATCATCATGACGGCCTTCTCTATGAGTTGAGATAGCTCCTTACTTGTCTCGGCTTCAATCCACAAGGCTAACTTCTTCACCATGCTACGTGTGATTGGCCCTTGCATGGGTGCGGTGTCTCCGTCCTCCAGGTTAGGTATAGGGGTCATGGTCATGAACACATCATCTCCTACTCCTTTGAAAGGATTCGTCCTCGAATCCATTTCTTGAGTAGCCATGGTACCTTCATTGCAAAGAGATAGGTTATTAACGTTACACGTATTTCTTATTGACCCATACTCACTTGGGAGGTCTAGGACATAGGCATTGTCGTTGACGCGGTGGAGGATTTGAAAAGGCCCATCGGCTCGGGGGCCTAGCTTACCTTGCCTTTGATTAGGAAACCGTTCTTTTCGCCAATGAAGTCAAACCCATTGTCCGGCTTCAAAGTCAGTAGGCGTCTGGCCCTTGTTACGCTTGGCCGTTTCGCATTCATTCATTCTTTCAATGTTGTTGCGGACTTGCTCATGAAGCTTCTTGATTGTCACCGCCTTGGTGTCCCCATCTACACACTTAAGAGAACTCAAGGGTAACGGTAAGAGGTCGAGAGGGGTTAAGGGTTTGAACCCGTACACCACCTCAAAAGGGGAAAATCCAACTAAAGAATGATAAGCATGATTATAGGCAAATTCAGCAATGGGAGGCAGTCTTCCCACTTCAATTTATGCTTATTAACCATTACTCGAAGTAGTGATCCTAAAGTTTTGTTCACCACCTCCGTTTGTCCATCCGTTTGGGGATGACACGTGGTGGATAAAAGAAGTTTAGTACCTAACTTCGTCCACAGGGTTCACCAAAAATGTCTCAAGAACTTGGTAGCCCTATCACTCATAATACTTTTAGGCATACCATGAAGACGCACAACATGTTGAAAAAATAAATGTGCAATGTGTGTGGTGGCATCATGTGTCTTGGAACATGGTATAAAGTGCGCCATCTTTTAAAAATGGTCAATCACAACAAAGATAGGGTCATTACCATGCTTAGACCTAGGTAAACCTAACATAAAATCCATGGATAGGTCCACCCACGGGTGTTGGGCAATGGGAAGGGGTATGTGGACCGCGTGATGTTTAGAGGTGGATTTAGATGTCCTATAAATGACACATCTACCTACGATTCTATGCACATCCACCTTAATCCGTGGCCAAAAGAAATATGACTTCAAAACATGTAAGGTTTTGACCATACCAAAGTGTCCACTCAAGGCTCCACAATGAGCTTCTAAAATAAGCAATTCTCTAATACTAGAGCGTGGTATGCATAACCTATCATGTTTAAACAAAAAGTTGTCACGTTTAATGAAATACAAATGTGTTCCGTGAGTACATGCTGCATGGATATCCCTAAAATCCTCGTCATTCTCATATAGTTTAATCAATTGAGCAAATCCAAATATTTGTGCATCGAGGGAGTTTATGAGAGCGTACCTTCGGGAGAGTGCGTCAGCCACTACATTCTCCTTGCCTTGTTTGTATTTGATGGTGTAGGGGAAAGCCTCTAGAAATTCCATCCATTTCACATGCCTTTTGTTGAGTTTGGCTTGGCCTTCGAGGAACTTCAAGCTCAAATGATCCATGTGGATAACGAATTGGTTTGGCAACAAATAATGCTCCCATACCATGAGTGACCTTACTAACGCGTAGAGCTCCCGGTCATACGTCGAATAGTTAAGTTGGGCGCCGTTTAGCTTCTCACTAAAGTAGGCGATGGGTCGGCCCTCTTGGGTTAGGACAGATCCTATGCCAATCCTGCTTGCGTCGCACTCTAATTCAAAGGATTTGGTAAAGTTCGGTAGTGCTAGCACGGGCGATCGCATGAGCCTCTCCTTAAGCTCTTTGAAGGCCTCTTTTTGCCTCTCTCCCCATTCAAAGACCACATTCTTCTTGGTGAGTTCATTGAAGGGGGCTGCTACTGTTGGGAAGTTAGGCACAAAGCGGCGATAAAAACTTGCTAGGCCATGGAAAGACCTCACTTCACTAGCATTCTTGGGGCTAGGCCACTCTCGGATGGCTTTCACCTTTTCCTCATCGAGTTGCACACCGCCTACACTTACAACAAAGCCAAGAAAGTGTACTCGGCCCAAGCAAAACTCACATTTAACAAGCTTAGCATATAGTTGGTGTGTGCGCAAGGTGTCACGTATGCTACGTAAGTGAAATGCATATTTTTCAAGAGAAGGGCTATATACGAGGATGTCATCAAAATAAACTACCACGTATTTACCAATAAATTCACGCAAGACATAATTCATTAACCTCATGAAAGTCCGAATGGTATTACCATCCATTCGTACATACCATGTTTGGTCTTAAAAGTGATTTTCCACCTGTCTCCTTCGTGCATTCAAATCTGGTGGTATCTACTCATAAGATCAATCTTGGAGTACACCTTACTCCCACTTAGCTCATCTAGCATGTCGTCAAGGCATGGAATGGGGTGCCTATATCTCACTGTGATTTTGTTGATGGCTCGGTGATAAGATTTGAATTCTTTGCCGAAGGGTAGACGGGAAAATGACTTCCTGGACTCACCGTCTGTGGCCGTCCGGTGTACCTGCAAAGCGCCGGAGGGGGTCCCCGGCGTAAACACTCCGATGCCTAAGTCAGTACGGGTAGTGAAAATAGCAAAGCTTTGGCCAGCAATCTTAGCTTACCTTCTTCCTTGATTGTGGGGGTATTTATAGGCGAAAAGTAGAGTGTTTTTCTGGAGGGCTCGGCCATAAAGAGTGCTAACGGGCATGTCAGGTGGTTGAAATTCCCCGTCAACGGTGTGTTATCATTGCGCTAGATATATATGGGGGTAGGCGTTACCTAAGCAAGGTAACGCCTATGCTCCTCATGGGACGCCATGTTTGGCCTGGGATGGGATAACGCCGCGTGTCATGACAAAGTGACGTGTGGGACCCCCTCGCTGATGTTGACTATCCCAGTGTTGATCGCATGGAGAGAGGCGATAGTCTCGAGGTTGTCTGTCCGGTAGGGACAACAGCTTTTTACCCCTAACGCGGGGTATAAGAGGAAAATGCCCTTGGTGTTAAGTATATTGCTATCATAAGCCAAACCGAAAATGAGCCCGAGTGTTCACCAAGGGCTACCGCTTCATCTCCAATCTGGCCGACTTAACAGTTTTTTACGTGTTGGGATGATTCATTTGCCGAGAAATATGCCTCTTCCAACCGTCGTTCTTCTAAGCCTATAAATTATCTTTCTACCGCGCTGGCTTTTTTCGCAACCATTTTTTCATTTTCCTTGATATTTTTATTATGGATGATCTTACGAGGAACTTTCTAATCTCGAAGGCGCACGGCTTGAAGAATCTCACTGAGGCTGACATTGGTTTCCTGGAGACCATGGTGAGGAAGACTTCTGAAGATATCATGGAGCTTCAGGGGATGATGACCCCTCTCCTATCCAGGCAACTTGCTACTTCCCTAAAGGATTTTAACCCTTTGGAGAGTGTGACAAAGCTAGCCGCCACTGTCTCTCACATCGAGGTGGTGATTACCATGCTGCGGTGCAGGAAAGACCTGTTGGGGTGTTGCTTGAAGGGAATGAGGGTTGGTTCCTCGGAGTTGTCCTCTGTTATAGACGCCCTGAGGGAGGTTCCCGAGGTGCCAGGAGAAGACGATGTTGGGTCTCATGCCTGATTGTCAACCGCCGTCTCTTTGTTTTTATGCTTTCTGTGTACGCGCTCGGGCGCTTAGGCCGTTCAGGCCATATATAAATAAAATGTTGTTTCAATTATTGCACCATCTTCTACTTTTGATATCTTGCTGCTTGCTGCGCTAGTTAGGTGCGGTTGCTATAAGCCCAACCGAAAATGAGTCTTTCTCGGGATATAGTGCTGCAGTGCCTACATTCTGAAAATCAGCCATAAATGTTTTGTTCAACTGTTCCTTGCGCCGCATTCTCAGTGGTGGGTGGTTGGGCGGTTTTTTGGCGCCTTTTGATTGGCGCAATTTCCGAGCGGGCGTGATTGTGCCGGATCGGATTCTGCAATTATGATTGTTATTCTCCAGGCACATTAATTGCTTAAAGGGGCACGCGAAGAGATCGGAGTATCTCTTTGCCACAGCTATTCAATGGAGTTTCTCTCCTTTTTTTGTTCATCTTCTTCTTCTTATTTCTCTACCCAGATTGCCTCAATTCGCATTATATGGAGATTGCTGAGCGCGAGCCTCCATCTACTCCTCTAACTTCTCCAGATTTCGATGGTCCTCCTTCTCCTTCATGCCTAAAAAGGCGATTCCCTCACCGCGAAGGTCGTGAAAGGTCAAAAAGGAAGGTTTCTAAAGCAGTTAACACACCTTCTGCTTTCTCTGCGGCCCCTACGCGAAAGGGTGATGAATCATTTTCTCATGTTAATCATTTTTCAGCAAAAGATTCTTCTCGTGATGCTGGTTCTGAAGCGACGGATGCTATTGTTGCGGAAGGGCCGGGTTCGACGCTGTTAGGTCAAGAGAAGAGAGTTGACGAGCCTATCATTATTTGAAGGATGGTCAAATTCTTTTCTCAATCTTCCTTTATCAATTTCGTACTTTTTGGTGATTACATTTATCTAATTTGTATATCTCATATCACTTTCTGTAGGTGATGGAGATCTGACTACTTCTTGCTCACAAGTTTGAAAAGTATTTTGGTCTGTGTAAATAGGTCTGGGTATAGTCCTATTGAAGTCTACTCCTGCTAAATTTATTCCTGTTCAAATAGAGTTTGACTGACTTCTAATAAGTCTAGATCTCGGTACCTCGAGACTGCTAGCCGATCTTCTAGAGGTGCTCATGTTTGAGGATTCTAGTGGTCTAAATTCTGTTATATTAATTCTTCGTCTATGGGGTTCAAATATTAATCTAATATTTCCTTCGTCATCTTCTTCCGTCCTTGCAGGTTAGGTTCTAGGTACGAGTGATTGGGATTCATTTATTCGTGGTAAAATCCATTCGTCTGGAAAGGATACTTGATTCCATTGTAAAAGTTTTGGAGTTTGTATCATAGCATGTTCAGTATTGGCTTCTATTAAAAGGGATTCATTTTTGGGTGAATGTCTTAAAGCTCTTGGGTTTATGTTGGTGGACATAACCTTGTAATAGATTCTGTATATCAAAGCTACACCTTTAGAACCTTCAATCATGTTGTCTAAAGCATCGATATTTAGAACTAAGACTTTTAGTATGTTAGGATCTGTCAATGAAATTGTAAAGTTTGGGTAGCAATTTAGATAGACTGGTCCTCGTGTCAAGTTTGACTAAAATATAGTCAATAGGGAGTCATTAAACTTTTAAATCTTGCATCTCTTAAACACATTAGGATAGGAGTATCCATTCCTAACCGGTATAAAGGTTTGGCGGCTATTTGTACTAATCCAATATGTAAGAATTTATATTTCTTTCTAAAATTCCTGATTTGTCTTTCTTCAATCATTTGAATTGTCTTTTGTAAGGAGTTTACTGGAACTGTTCTTTCTGTCATTTCTATGACATAGTCGTGAAATAACTTAAAAGATCCTATTTCGTATATGCCTTTTACCTTTTCTTTAGGAATCGTCCAATTTCTAAGCTGTTGTTCTATTTTTGCAATATGCACTTCTTGTCTATTATAGTCATCTAAATCGTCATGTTCTTCAGGCTTATTATTATCATTGTTATTGCTGGAACTGCCAAAGAGACTACTAATTCTCTCCATGTTGTCAGAGATTAACAACTAACTTTCCGCTGGGATAAAGATAAGGTTATTCTAATCCTTCTTTTCCTCTTACTATAGTAGGTTTCGGGTAAATTCATCGGGACCACCACCGGGACCACCTACCTCACCGGGCTTTACGGCTAAACCAACGAATTTAACGGCTGACCAACGCCGAAGTTACCTAAAACTTCCTGTGGTGAGAGTTTGGAAGAGTTTGAACTTCCTTACCCTTTCCCCCTCTAGAAAGAGAGCTACTTGGCTCCGCTACCATTTCTGAACCGGATCGTCGTCGAAGATAAGTTTCATCATTTTGAGGTATGTAAAGGTCAGGGTTAAGGCCTTCAGTCTCGACTAATAAATTAATTAAGAGGAACAAACTTCAAGAACCTGACCCAAATACCCCTGGACAAATCTATACTACACATGCTTTAGCCGAGACTGAAGGCCTTAACCCTGACCTTTACATACCTCAAAATGATGGAACTTATCTTCGACGACAATCCGGTTCAGAAATGGTAGCGGAGCCAAGTAGCTCTCTTTCCAGAGGGGGGAAGCGTAAGGAAGTTCAAACTCTTCCAAAATCTCACCACAGGAAGTTTTAGGTAACTTCGGCGTTGGTCAGCCGTTAAATCCGTTGGTTTAGCCGTAAGGCCCGGTGAGGTAGGTGGTCCCGGTGGTAGTCCCGACGAATTTACCCGAAACCTACTATAGTAAGAGGAAAAGAAGGATTAGAATAACCTTATCTTTATCCCAGTGAAAAGTTAGTTGTTAATCTCTGACATCATGGAGAGAATTAGTAGTCTCTTTGGAAGTTCCAGCAATAACAATGATAATAATAAGCATGAAGAACAAGATGATTTAGATGACTATAATAGACAAGAAGGGCATATTGCAAAAATAGAACAACAGCTTAGAAATTGGACGATTCCTAAAGAAAAGGTAAAAGACATACGAAATAGGATCTTTTAAGTTATTTCACGACTATGTCATAGAAATGACAGAAAGAACAGTTCCAGTAAACTCCTTACAAAAGACAATTCAAATGATTGAAGAAAGACAAATCAGGAATTTTAGAAAGAAATATAAATTCTTACATATTGGATTAGTACAAATAGCCGCCAAACCTTTATACCGGTTAGGAATGGATACTCCTATCCTAATGTGCAAGATTCAAAAGTTTTAATGACTCCCTATTGACTATATTTCAGTCAAACTTGACACGAGGACCATTCTATCTAAATTGCTACCCAAACTTTACAGTTTCATTGACAGATCCCAACATACTAAAAGTCTTAGTTCTAAATATCGATACTTTAGACAACATGATTGAAGGTTCTAAAGGTGTAGCTTTGATATACAGAATCTATTACAAGGTGATGTCCACCAACATAAACCCATGAGCTTTAAGACATTCACCCAAAAATGAATCCCTTTTAATAGAAGCCAATACTGAACATGCTATGATACAAACTCCAAAACTTTTACAATGGAATCAAGTATCCTTTCCAGACGAATGGATTTTACCACGAATAAATGAATCCCAATCACTCGTACCTAGAACCTAACCTACAAGGACGGAAGAAGATGACGAAGGAAATATTAGATTAATATTTGAACCCCATAGACGGAGCATTAATATAACAGAATTTAAACCACTAGAATCCTCAAACATGATCACCTCTAGAAGATCGGCTAGCAGTCTTGAGGTACCGAGATCTAGACTTATTAGAAGTCAGTCAAACTCTGTTTTAACAGGAATTAATTTAGCAGGAGTAGACTTCAATAGGACTATACCCAGACCTATTTACACAGACCAAACTACTTTTCAAACTTGTGAGCAAGAACTAGTCAGATCTCCATCACCTACAGAAAGTGATATGAGATATACAAATCAGATAATTGTAATCACCAAAAAGTACGAAATTGATAAAGGAAGATTGAGAAAAGAATTTGACCATCCTTCAAATAATGATATAAGAACCCACTTTTTTAATTATTTCACAAAGGAACAAAAGGACAGTATTAGAGAACAGTTTTATACGTATCTAAATGGAGTTCAGACACATGTACCTTTTTTCACGTGGTTCAAAAGACATCGAGAATTATTAGATACAAAAAATATAAATGTCATAAAAACACAGATTCAAACATGGAAAACTACTACTAATACGGAAATAAATGCGGTATATCCACCTTTTGAAGAAATCAAGATAAAACACTTCAACCATGATATTTTAGCATCACCAAAAAGAGATGTAGAAGAAGAAAACCGAGAAGTGAAATTAAAAGACAAAAAATATTCAATCCCAGAATAATTATACTAATATCATGCTTAATACTATGGCACAACAGTTGAATACGATAGAAGAGAATACCCCTCCTAGAGTACACTATACGGGACACACCTATATAGGAGAAGGAAGTAAAGTTTCAATAGAAAAACCTTTAAAGATCAACAACCCCTTAATTAAACCTAATACGATACCAGGGTTTAAAGAAAACTTCAAACTCTCAAGAGAAGACGAGCTTTTAGGAAAAATCAGTCAAGAATTAGACAAACTAAATACAAGATCAAAACACCAGATTTCGGTGTTGACAAAAGAAAATTTAGAAGAAATAGCAGAACAATTTAAAGGACTAGAAATAAATAAATTAAGAGGAACAAATTATCAAAGACCCAATATCAAACATTATTATCCAAGACCTTCCTTTCCTGACATGCAATCAAAAGATAAGAACACTAGACAATAAAATAAATACGACGGTCTAAGCATTGACGAATGGAATTTAGATGGACAGAGTAAACATGATATAATGGGCATGCTGGCATCTATGCTAATAGCAGCTACGGCTCATAGGACAAGAAATAATACGGATAGACAAGTAGCTTATATATTAATGGCCGGATTTTCAGGAATGCTTAAAGGATGGTGGGATAATTATCTCACCCCAGCCGAAAAGCTAGCCATAATGAACGCTACTAAAATGGAAGAAAATGAAGAAGTAGAGGATGCAACAAATGTACTGATATTCTCTATACTAAAATATTTTATAGGAAAACCTGAACAAATCCAGGAAGAAACTACAGAAATACTCATGAATTTGACTTGTCCAAAATTACAAGATTTTTCATGGTATAAAGACATGTATTTGTCAAAAGTATTCTTAAAAGACGATTGCAACCTTCCTTTTTGTAAGGAGTTTACTGGAACTGTTCTTTCTGTCATTTCTATGACATAGTCGTGAAATAACTTAAAAGATCCTATTTCGTATATGCCTTTTACCTTTTCTTTAGGAATCGTCCAATTTCTAAGCTGTTGTTCTATTTTTGCAATATGCACTTCTTGTCTATTATAGTCATCTAAATCGTCATGTTCTTCAGGCTTATTATTATCATTGTTATTGCTGGAACTGCCAAAGAGACTACTAATTCTCTCCATGTTGTCAGAGATTAACAACTAACTTTCCGCTGGGATAAAGATAAGGTTATTCTAATCCTTCTTTTCCTCTTACTATAGTAGGTTTCGGGTAAATTCATCGGGACCACCACCGGGACCACCTACCTCACCGGGCTTTACGGCTAAACCAACGAATTTAACGGCTGACCAACGCCGAAGTTACCTAAAACTTCCTGTGGTGAGAGTTTGGAAGAGTTTGAACTTCCTTACCCTTTCCCCCTCTAGAAAGAGAGCTACTTGGCTCCGCTACCATTTCTGAACCGGATCGTCGTCGAAGATAAGTTTCATCATTTTGAGGTATGTAAAGGTCAGGGTTAAGGCCTTCAGTCTCGACTAATAAATTAATTAAGAGGAACAAACTTCAAGAACCTGACCCAAATACCCCTGGACAAATCTATACTACACATGCTTTAGCCGAGACTGAAGGCCTTAACCCTGACCTTTACATACCTCAAAATGATGGAACTTATCTTCGACGACAATCCGGTTCAGAAATGGTAGCGGAGCCAAGTAGCTCTCTTTCCAGAGGGGGGAAGCGTAAGGAAGTTCAAACTCTTCCAAAATCTCACCACAGGAAGTTTTAGGTAACTTCGGCGTTGGTCAGCCGTTAAATCCGTTGGTTTAGCCGTAAGGCCCGGTGAGGTAGGTGGTCCCGGTGGTAGTCCCGACGAATTTACCCGAAACCTACTATAGTAAGAGGAAAAGAAGGATTAGAATAACCTTATCTTTATCCCAGTGAAAAGTTAGTTGTTAATCTCTGACATCATGGAGAGAATTAGTAGTCTCTTTGGAAGTTCCAGCAATAACAATGATAATAATAAGCATGAAGAACAAGATGATTTAGATGACTATAATAGACAAGAAGGGCATATTGCAAAAATAGAACAACAGCTTAGAAATTGGACGATTCCTAAAGAAAAGGTAAAAGACATACGAAATAGGATCTTTTAAGTTATTTCACGACTATGTCATAGAAATGACAGAAAGAACAGTTCCAGTAAACTCCTTACAAAAGACAATTCAAATGATTGAAGAAAGACAAATCAGGAATTTTAGAAAGAAATATAAATTCTTACATATTGGATTAGTACAAATAGCCGCCAAACCTTTATACCGGTTAGGAATGGATACTCCTATCCTAATGTGCAAGATTCAAAAGTTTTAATGACTCCCTATTGACTATATTTCAGTCAAACTTGACACGAGGACCATTCTATCTAAATTGCTACCCAAACTTTACAGTTTCATTGACAGATCCCAACATACTAAAAGTCTTAGTTCTAAATATCGATACTTTAGACAACATGATTGAAGGTTCTAAAGGTGTAGCTTTGATATACAGAATCTATTACAAGGTGATGTCCACCAACATAAACCCATGAGCTTTAAGACATTCACCCAAAAATGAATCCCTTTTAATAGAAGCCAATACTGAACATGCTATGATACAAACTCCAAAACTTTTACAATGGAATCAAGTATCCTTTCCAGACGAATGGATTTTACCACGAATAAATGAATCCCAATCACTCGTACCTAGAACCTAACCTACAAGGACGGAAGAAGATGACGAAGGAAATATTAGATTAATATTTGAACCCCATAGACGGAGCATTAATATAACAGAATTTAAACCACTAGAATCCTCAAACATGATCACCTCTAGAAGATCGGCTAGCAGTCTTGAGGTACCGAGATCTAGACTTATTAGAAGTCAGTCAAACTCTGTTTTAACAGGAATTAATTTAGCAGGAGTAGACTTCAATAGGACTATACCCAGACCTATTTACACAGACCAAACTACTTTTCAAACTTGTGAGCAAGAACTAGTCAGATCTCCATCACCTACAGAAAGTGATATGAGATATACAAATCAGATAATTGTAATCACCAAAAAGTACGAAATTGATAAAGGAAGATTGAGAAAAGAATTTGACCATCCTTCAAATAATGATATAAGAACCCACTTTTTTAATTATTTCACAAAGGAACAAAAGGACAGTATTAGAGAACAGTTTTATACGTATCTAAATGGAGTTCAGACACATGTACCTTTTTTCACGTGGTTCAAAAGACATCGAGAATTATTAGATACAAAAAATATAAATGTCATAAAAACACAGATTCAAACATGGAAAACTACTACTAATACGGAAATAAATGCGGTATATCCACCTTTTGAAGAAATCAAGATAAAACACTTCAACCATGATATTTTAGCATCACCAAAAAGAGATGTAAAAGAAGAAAACCGAGAAGTGAAATTAAAAGACAAAAAATATTCAATCCCAGAATAATTATACTAATATCATGCTTAATACTATGGCACAACAGTTGAATACGATAGAAGAGAATACCCCTCCTAGAGTACACTATACGGGACACACCTATATAGGAGAAGGAAGTAAAGTTTCAATAGAAAAACCTTTAAAGATCAACAACCCCTTAATTAAACCTAATACGATACCAGGGTTTAAAGAAAACTTCAAACTCTCAAGAGAAGACGAGCTTTTAGGAAAAATCAGTCAAGAATTAGACAAACTAAATACAAGATCAAAACACCAGATTTCGGTGTTGACAAAAGAAAATTTAGAAGAAATAGCAGAACAATTTAAAGGACTAGAAATAAATAAATTAAGAGGAACAAATTATCAAAGACCCAATATCAAACATTATTATCCAAGACCTTCCTTTCCTGACATGCAATCAAAAGATAAGAACACTAGACAATAAAATAAATACGACGGTCTAAGCATTGACGAATGGAATTTAGATGGACAGAGTAAACATGATATAATGGGCATGCTGGCATCTATGCTAATAGCAGCTACGGCTCATAGGACAAGAAATAATACGGATAGACAAGTAGCTTATATATTAATGGCCGGATTTTCAGGAATGCTTAAAGGATGGTGGGATAATTATCTCACCCCAGCCGAAAAGCTAGCCATAATGAACGCTACTAAAATGGAAGAAAATGAAGAAGTAGAGGATGCAACAAATGTACTGATATTCTCTATACTAAAATATTTTATAGGAAAACCTGAACAAATCCAGGAAGAAACTACAGAAATACTCATGAATTTGACTTGTCCAAAATTACAAGATTTTTCATGGTATAAAGACATGTATTTGTCAAAAGTATTCTTAAAAGACGATTGCAACCTTCCTTTTTGTAAGGAGTTTACTGGAACTGTTCTTTCTGTCATTTCTATGACATAGTCGTGAAATAACTTAAAAGATCCTATTTCGTATATGCCTTTTACCTTTTCTTTAGGAATCGTCCAATTTCTAAGCTGTTGTTCTATTTTTGCAATATGCACTTCTTGTCTATTATAGTCATCTAAATCGTCATGTTCTTCAGGCTTATTATTATCATTGTTATTGCTGGAACTGCCAAAGAGACTACTAATTCTCTCCATGTTGTCAGAGATTAACAACTAACTTTCCGCTGGGATAAAGATAAGGTTATTCTAATCCTTCTTTTCCTCTTACTATAGTAGGTTTCGGGTAAATTCATCGGGACCACCACCGGGACCACCTACCTCACCGGGCTTTACGGCTAAACCAACGAATTTAACGGCTGACCAACGCCGAAGTTACCTAAAACTTCCTGTGGTGAGAGTTTGGAAGAGTTTGAACTTCCTTACCCTTTCCCCCTCTAGAAAGAGAGCTACTTGGCTCCGCTACCATTTCTGAACCGGATCGTCGTCGAAGATAAGTTTCATCATTTTGAGGTATGTAAAGGTCAGGGTTAAGGCCTTCAGTCTCGACTAATAAATTAATTAAGAGGAACAAACTTCAAGAACCTGACCCAAATACCCCTGGACAAATCTATACTACACATGCTTTAGCCGAGACTGAAGGCCTTAACCCTGACCTTTACATACCTCAAAATGATGGAACTTATCTTCGACGACAATCCGGTTCAGAAATGGTAGCGGAGCCAAGTAGCTCTCTTTCCAGAGGGGGGAAGCGTAAGGAAGTTCAAACTCTTCCAAAATCTCACCACAGGAAGTTTTAGGTAACTTCGGCGTTGGTCAGCCGTTAAATCCGTTGGTTTAGCCGTAAGGCCCGGTGAGGTAGGTGGTCCCGGTGGTAGTCCCGACGAATTTACCCGAAACCTACTATAGTAAGAGGAAAAGAAGGATTAGAATAACCTTATCTTTATCCCAGTGAAAAGTTAGTTGTTAATCTCTGACATCATGGAGAGAATTAGTAGTCTCTTTGGAAGTTCCAGCAATAACAATGATAATAATAAGCATGAAGAACAAGATGATTTAGATGACTATAATAGACAAGAAGGGCATATTGCAAAAATAGAACAACAGCTTAGAAATTGGACGATTCCTAAAGAAAAGGTAAAAGACATACGAAATAGGATCTTTTAAGTTATTTCACGACTATGTCATAGAAATGACAGAAAGAACAGTTCCAGTAAACTCCTTACAAAAGACAATTCAAATGATTGAAGAAAGACAAATCAGGAATTTTAGAAAGAAATATAAATTCTTACATATTGGATTAGTACAAATAGCCGCCAAACCTTTATACCGGTTAGGAATGGATACTCCTATCCTAATGTGCAAGATTCAAAAGTTTTAATGACTCCCTATTGACTATATTTCAGTCAAACTTGACACGAGGACCATTCTATCTAAATTGCTACCCAAACTTTACAGTTTCATTGACAGATCCCAACATACTAAAAGTCTTAGTTCTAAATATCGATACTTTAGACAACATGATTGAAGGTTCTAAAGGTGTAGCTTTGATATACAGAATCTATTACAAGGTGATGTCCACCAACATAAACCCATGAGCTTTAAGACATTCACCCAAAAATGAATCCCTTTTAATAGAAGCCAATACTGAACATGCTATGATACAAACTCCAAAACTTTTACAATGGAATCAAGTATCCTTTCCAGACGAATGGATTTTACCACGAATAAATGAATCCCAATCACTCGTACCTAGAACCTAACCTACAAGGACGGAAGAAGATGACGAAGGAAATATTAGATTAATATTTGAACCCCATAGACGGAGCATTAATATAACAGAATTTAAACCACTAGAATCCTCAAACATGATCACCTCTAGAAGATCGGCTAGCAGTCTTGAGGTACCAAGATCTAGACTTATTAGAAGTCAGTCAAACTCTGTTTTAACAGGAATTAATTTAGCAGGAGTAGACTTCAATAGGACTATACCCAGACCTATTTACACAGACCAAAATACTTTTCAAACTTGTGAGCAAGAACTAGTCAGATCTCCATCACCTACAGAAAGTGATATGAGATATACAAATCAGATAATTGTAATCACCAAAAAGTACGAAATTGATAAAGGAAGATTGAGAAAAGAATTTGACCATCCTTCAAATAATGATATAAGAACCCACTTTTTTAATTATTTCACAAAGGAACAAAAGGACAGTATTAGAGAACAGTTTTATACGTATCTAAATGGAGTTCAGACACATGTACCTTTTTTCACGTGGTTCAAAAGACATCGAGAATTATTAGATACAAAAAATATAAATGTCATAAAAACACAGATTCAAACATGGAAAACTACTACTAATACGGAAATAAATGCGGTATATCCACCTTTTGAAGAAATCAAGATAAAACACTTCAACCATGATATTTTAGCATCACCAAAAAGAGATGTAAAAGAAGAAAACCGAGAAGTGAAATTAAAAGACAAAAAATATTCAATCCCAGAATAATTATACTAATATCATGCTTAATACTATGGCACAACAGTTGAATACGATAGAAGAGAATACCCCTCCTAGAGTACACTATACGGGACACACCTATATAGGAGAAGGAAGTAAAGTTTCAATAGAAAAACCTTTAAAGATCAACAACCCCTTAATTAAACCTAATACGATACCAGGGTTTAAAGAAAACTTCAAACTCTCAAGAGAAGACGAGCTTTTAGGAAAAATCAGTCAAGAATTAGACAAACTAAATACAAGATCAAAACACCAGATTTCGGTGTTGACAAAAGAAAATTTAGAAGAAATAGCAGAACAATTTAAAGGACTAGAAATAAATAAATTAAGAGGAACAAATTATCAAAGACCCAATATCAAACATTATTATCCAAGACCTTCCTTTCCTGACATGCAATCAAAAGATAAGAACACTAGACAATAAAATAAATACGACGGTCTAAGCATTGACGAATGGAATTTAGATGGACAGAGTAAACATGATATAATGGGCATGCTGGCATCTATGCTAATAGCAGCTACGGCTCATAGGACAAGAAATAATACGGATAGACAAGTAGCTTATATATTAATGGCCGGATTTTCAGGAATGCTTAAAGGATGGTGGGATAATTATCTCACCCCAGCCGAAAAGCTAGCCATAATGAACGCTACTAAAATGGAAGAAAATGAAGAAGTAGAGGATGCAACAAATGTACTGATATTCTCTATACTAAAATATTTTATAGGAAAACCTGAACAAATCCAGGAAGAAACTACAGAAATACTCATGAATTTGACTTGTCCAAAATTACAAGATTTTTCATGGTATAAAGACATGTATTTGTCAAAAGTATTCTTAAAAGACGATTGCAACCTTCCTTTTTGGAAAGAAAAATTTATATTAGGACTCCCCAAATTGTTTGCAGAAAAGGTCAGAGCTAAGATAAAAGATGCTAATAAAGGAATCATACCCTATGAAGATTTAACTTATGGAGAACTAATAGCCTATATAAATACAGTTGGATTATCCCTTTGCACAGACTTAAAACTAAAAGCAAAACTAAAGAGTGATAAATTACTAGGCAGAAAAGAATTACGATCTTTCTGCTCTCAGTATGGTTACGAAACCATTAGAGCTCCATCTAGGAGTTATAAAAAACAAAGCAAGCAATACAGGAAAAATTATAAACCAAAATACTCAGAGAAGTACAGAGAAAGACCTGCAAAACCATACAGAAAGCCCTACCACAAGAAAAAATATAATAGTTATAAAGGGAAGAGAAGAACGAATACTGGACAACCCACTTGCTATAAATGCGGGCAAATAGGTCATTACAAAAATGAATGTAAAATGAGAGGGAAAATACAAGCCTTAGAATGCGAAGAAAAATTCAAAGAAGAACTTATACAACTCTTGAATAATTCAGAAACTGATGAAGAAATCATAAGTAGTAATAACGAAGTTATGTACGAAATACAAGAAAATACTTCTGAAGAAGAAATTAATTCGGAAGAAGAAGAAGAAGAAGAGGATAATATATGTGTTTGTTCTTACAAACATATCAATGTTATAACCAAGGAAGCAGATTTATTAATGGAATTAATTGGTAAAGTAGACGACCCAGAAACACAAAAAGAATACTTAGAAAAACTTCAGAGTATAATAAATAAGAATAAAAAGACAGAATCTATAAAGCCTTATACATTAAAAGAAGTAATAGGAAGATTCTCTAAGACCGAATCAACTGTAACCATCCAAGACTTAAAGGAAGAAATTAGAAAAATTAAATCTGAAATAAAAACTCTACAAGCAGAAAATACTCAACTAAACATTAGGATGAGTATGATAGAAAACAAAGATAATAATGAACTTACAGAAGAAAGTCGAGGAAAAGAAATAGAGAAGTATGAAGAATTAAACCAAGATATTAACAGGGAAGCTTTACGAGTAACAGAAGAAGAACATTATCTGAATGTAATATCTAGAATTGAATATCAAAAATGGCACGTGAACATAGAACTAAAATTAGACAACAATTTTAATAGTAATGTAACAACTTTAATAGATTCAAGCGCGGACCAGAATTGCATACAAGAAGGACTAATACCTACCCAATACTACGAAAAAACTAAAGAAAGTTTATACGGTGCGAGCTGGGTAAAATTGGACATTAAATACAAACTGTCAAAGGCATACGTCTGTAATTAAGGATTTTGTTTTAGGCAATCCTTCATACTAGCAAAATATTTAGGACAGAAAGTGATATTAGGAACGCCCTTCCTAATGCAGATTTGTCCATTTAGAGTAGAATACGAAAGTATTTGGACCAAGGCAAAAGGAACAGACATCTGTTTCAAATTTATAGAAAGACCCAGACAAAAGGATTTAAATGTTATAAAAAACTATTCCATATCACAGAATATAATGATAATACAGAAAAGGAAACATCTGCATTTTCTCACCAAAGAAATAAACTACAAAAGGGTAGAAGAAGAAATTCAGACACCCGCTAATCAAAAAAGAGTAAAAGAATTTCAAGAATTATACGAGAAGGAAGTTTGTGCAGAGGTTCCTAATGCGTTCTGGAATAGAAAGAAATATGCGATAGACTTGCCATACGAAAAAGATTTTAATGAAAAAGACATACCCACTAGGGCCAGACCTATACAAATGAATAAACAACTTATGGAATATTGTGAAAAAGAAATACAATCCTTACTAGACAAGAAATTGATAAGACCCAGTAAATCCCCATGGTCCTGTGCAGTATTTTATGTGCAAAACCAGGCTAAATTAGAAAGAGGAGCACCCAGGTTAGTAATAAATTACAAACCTTTAAATAAAACACTTAGATGGATCAGATACCCAATACCTAACAAAAGAGACCTGATTAAAAGACTACATGGTGCCACTATATTCTCTAAATTTGACATGAAATCAGGATTTTGGCAAATACAAATTAAGGAAGAAGATAGATATAAGATGGCATTTACAGTCCCATTAGGACATTACGAATGGATTGTAATGCCTTTTGGTTTAAAAAACGCACCCTCAGAATTTCAAAAGATGATGAATGATATACTAAACCCATACACCAAATTCACCATAGTATACATAGATGACGTATTAGTATACTCAAAAACAGTAACGGAACATCTTTGTCTAGTAGTGTCAACCTCTAAAGTAAAACTATGTCAGACCAATATACGATTTTTTGGGTTTAACATTAATCAAGGAATGTTCAGTCCCATAAGTAGGTCAATAGAGTTTGCAAGTAGATTTCCGGACGAGATAAAAGATAAGACTCAATTACAAAGATTTCTTGGATGTTTAAATTATGTTTCAGACTTCATAAAAGACCTTAAATCAACATGTTCAATTCTATATAAGAGACTAAAAAAGACTCCTACTGAGTGGACAGAAGAACATACTGCAGTAGTTAGACTTGTCAAAGAAAAGGTTAAAAATCTCCCATGTTTAGGGATACCAGACCCTTTAGCAAAATTAGTAGTTGAAACAGACGCATCAGATCTAGGATATGGAGGGATATTAAAATAAGAAACCTCAGGCAAAGAACAATTAATAAGATATTGTTCAGGTTTATGGATAGAGTCTCAAAAGAACTATTCAACAATAAAGAAAGAAATTTTGGCCATTGTTTTATGCATCACAAAATTTCAAGACGATGATTTTAACAAAAAAAATCTTTTAAGAATCGATTGTCAAAGTGCAAAGTTTGTTTTAGAAAAGGATGTTAAAAATCTTGTTGCAAAACAGATTTTTGCCAGATGGCAAGCATTGCTTTCAAATTTTGATTTTGAAATCAAATACATCTCAGGAAAAGACAACTCTTTACCAAACTTTCTTTCAAGAGAATTCCTACAGGGTAAGAAAAATGACGACCAAGGAGGATCCAAAGAGAAAGACAAAAGCATCTTATGCAGTGACAATCCCAGACATCCCAAACTCTCCAGACATCAAAGACACTAGACCCAAAACTATTTTTTCCAGGAAATTCAGGCCCAAAGACTCCATCCAGACTTATACCAGCCTTACAAGTCCAACCACCAAGATCACCAGCCTCAATAACTCAAAGATTAACCGTTTTAGGAAACGTACCAAGACCACTATTCCAGACACAAGCCCAGACAAAAACCCAAGACAAAACAGGCCCGATATTTAAGCCATTAATCAAGAACATTGGCTACATAGAACTAGAATATGGATCGGACTTACGGTCCATTACCTCCAACATGTTCCCCAAAGACTTTCACTACATTCTGACATCTTCAGATAAAAAAGAACCTTTTATGAGTTTATCCTTGTAGACACCGACTCGGTAGAAATCACTCATGAGACCACCATGGCAAGGCCAGACAAATACTCTTATTCGAAGTGTAGAATTCTCAAAGTTTTGACTCCAACAGACTAGGGCATGAACCTATATACACAGAAGACCTTCTCACAGCCCTTCCTCCCAAGAGGGTTTGACTATCATGACTATCAGACGGCATGACATCATGCATTCTTATACTCTACTGGAGGACATTTATGGTTCTTAAACTTCGACAGAAATATCTCTGGAAACCTTCCCCTATGGTTTCATAGATGGTGGCATCATTTTGGTGCTCATGAAGTAGTTTTCGCAGACACCGTTTTAGAAGGATATGGAGCCTTTACTCAGAAATACACGGCTTCAAATCTACCCAAGACAATGAGTTTCACTCTCATGTTTCATATCCCTTGGATCATCTACTGGGAATATGAAATCATTGACCGAACATAATACGAGCCTCTTATACTCACCAGAAGATTCAAAGTGAAATGGTGGAAGAGATTTCCACAAGAACAAGTGTCGCACCCCCTTTTTCGTTGAAAACGAGTTTAAGGTTTGGGACGGATGCCAAACATAAATGGATGCTTCGCATAATACAATGAAGTCGCCACCCTAATTTCTAAGGTTTAGGGAACCTAAGCGTTATGGCATAAAAATAAAAACTAAGGCTTGGTCTAAACCATTGAACAAAGGTTCGAGGTCGTATTGTGGACTTGGGAAGGTGTTAGGCACCCAAGTCACACCCTTAAAAGGTTACCGGTGAAAAGGTGTTTGGATACAGTTTGATATACAAGGATTTGTTTAATGATCGAAGCATGTCAACCAATTCTTCCCACGAACTCGAGTCACCTTCCAATCATTTACATAGGCCAATGATCGAATCATGTCAACAGAGTCCGCTTACCGAATTGGGACACTTTCCGATTATTTAAACATTTTTTATGCGATTTGGCCCTTAAAGGTGACGTTACATCTTAGCATTTTCGTAGGGACATGTTATTTCCGATCGGGACACGAAGGACGGGGTTATCGTTTGTTCGTTATGCTAGAGCGGACGTTTCCCCCCTTTATATCATTGGGCCATGCATGATTAATTAATTAATTACTAAGTTATCCTAACATGGATAATACTAACATCGTACGTTTTCGTGAATGCAAATAACCGTGTGGGATTTGAAGCCACCATGCTCACATATCAATATATAGCAATTAATTTCATGGTATAAAGCAAGTAATTTAAACATGTAAGCATGTGAGTTGATTTTATCATGCATACGATTTAACATTTCTAAACACTAGATGTACGAATAATATTTGCGGAAAACATTGAATAAATAAAAGAGACTTAGAATAAAGGCTTACTTCTGTTGCGTGATCTTGATCTTCCTTGCAAAATGAGAGTGTTAGCAACGTTTTCAAAAATAAATAAATAATAAAGAGCACATGCAACATTTGTTATGACGAATAAATATTTAAATAAACATGATGAAGGAATAAGCAATTTATTTCATATGTGCACTTAAATAATTAAAACATGGCATAATCATTATTATCATACAAGCATTTAATTAAACATGGCCTAAACACATTATTTAAATCATGCAATAATTTAATTAAACAAGACATGGCATAAACACATCATTTAAATCATGCAATAATTAAATTAAATTAAACATGGCATAAACACATCGTTTAAATCATGCAATAATTTGGGGTTGAAAACACAAGGAGAATGATTTACTGTCCTGCGTTATGCTTTGATGATTTATAGAAGATATCTGATCGCAATAGAAATCAAAATAGTAGAAGTGTTGGCGTAGGAGATTCCTTAGAAATTTAAAATTTAAAATTTAATTTTGAATTTTTTTTAAAAAACCAAAGGATCGGTGCTGGCCAGATTTAATTGTTTGAGTTGAAATTGAATTTTAAAGAGCGATTAACATTGAAAGCAATTACCCACCTGTGTATTTGGGAAAGTTCAGAACAAAGCTAAATTGGACAAAAGCAATAGACAACTAGATAGCTTAATCGAAAAACAGTAAAAATAAAAATTAGAAGACTTACAAGAAGCCACAAATTGATGAAGAAGACCCCTGCCACCTAGACTGAAGATCGAGATGACTTGACTAGTTTTACTTTATGCTATATGAGTTAATTTTTTTTTAGGGAAAATGAAAAATTTGGCACCTGTACTCGAATTGAATTACTGATTTGGCACCTCTCATTTTTTCGCTCTTAAGTGGTACCCCTACTCAACATGAATGTCACATTTGCTACCTGCCTCTAACACCGTCAACGAAGAACCGTTAACCCGCCTACATGGCATGCCACATCAGATACGGCTGACGTGTCATGCCACGTCATCCAAATTCGACCTAGATTCGTTTTCCACGGGTCGCGGATACGGGTTATTTTGAAGTGCCAAAACGACGTTGTTTTGGGGCTTTATGTTTGAGACAGATGACACGTCACACACTCTTAGGAGACATGTAGTCTGTTTGATACAGACGACGCATCACCCGCTATTAAGTTAATGAATTGAGTGACGCGTCGTCTGCTCAATTACTTAACTCCCATCTCCTTCCCGCCGTCCTCATTCTTCATTTTCCCAAAATTCAAACCATAGAAATCTCTCAATATCCCCACTCGCAATCCATCAAACTCTAGGGTTCTAAATTATAAATTAATTTAGCGCCCAAAATCCAAAAAGAAAAGAAAAAAGTGTAGATCACATTTGTCCATTTCTCTAACACTTTGGAAGATCAAATGGAGGAGGAAGCAACTTCTGATTAGGGAGATTGCCATCCAAAACAATCCAAGCCATCCTCAATCCCCAACTCCTGCGTATATAACACATCAATAACATCAATCACAACATTAAAATACCTCAAATGAATTACTACTGCGCAAACTAGCGTGGATAACAGACACCAAATATGAAATTCTCACCTGGGTTGTCTGCTCGGAAATGGATCGCGACCCAACCGGCAGACTGCACACCAGCAGTGTTCCTCTCAACAGGGTCGATCAAATTAAAACTTTTCGGGTCATTTTTGGGATCGAAATTTCCCGACCCTTCTCCAACAACCAAGGAATTGAATCCATGAATTTGAAGATGTTTGGTATTTAAGAATACCAGTAACTGTTGTGTTGTCGAAAGTGCCAGGACGACGGGAAGGAGGGAAGGAGATGGGAGTTAAGTAATTGAGCAGACGACGCGTCACTCAATTCATTAACTTAATAGCGGGTGACGCGTCGTCTGCTACAAATGGACTACATGTCTCCTAAGAGTGTGTGACGTGTTGTCTGTCTCAAAACATAAAAGCCCCAAAACGACGTCGTTTTGGCACCTCAAAATCACCCACATCCGCGACCCGTGGAAAACGAATCCGGGTCAAATTTGGATGACGTGGCATGACACGCCAGTAGTATCTGACGTGGCATGCCACGTAGGCGGGTTAACGGTTCTTCGTTGACGGTGTTAGAGGTAGGTACCAAATGTGGCATTCATATTGAGTAGAGGTACCACTTAAGAGCGAAAAAAAATAGAGATGTCAAATCAGTCATTCGAGTTCAGGTACCAAATTTTTCATTTTCCCTTTAAATTTACTCTTGGTTTGCAAAACAGTTTTTATTTAAAAAAAGGAGAAGACCTAGAAACCCGAACCGCATACTAGCTCGTTACCTGAATTCCTCAGTAATCCAAAGTCCCGAGAGCCGGAAGAAATTGATTTTATTTGAAGCCTTTTACTATATATCATTGTCATTTGTAGAGGAGCGAAACGAGTCAAAAAGAGAGAGACCCAATCGTTCCAGTCTAGAGCGTCAGATCTCCCGCCATGTCCTCCGCCTCCACCACCGGACTCCGAATCTTGCCTCTCTTGTCCCTCCTTTCCCTCCTCTTCTCCTCTCATTGTCTCGCCTCCGAGTCAGATCACAAGGTATAGAACTCCGATATCTCAGATCCGGTGGTGTTAGCCATTGATTTGGGTGGCTCTGTTCTTTTTTTGTGTTTGTCTGTTTGTGGAATGGATTATTAGTGTTAGATCTCGAGTATTTTTTTTTCCGTGCTTCTTGCGAATGAGCTGGGCCGACGGTGATGCCTTTCTAGGGTCAAAATTGTATGTTTTGTCCCGAATCTTCCATTAATCCGGGCCGATGTTATGAATTCTTGGACTTACCTGAAATTCAGTCGTGCATTCTTGACAAATGATGTCAAGTCAGGATTCTGGCTCTCGAGGACCTTAGGAACCGTGTTCATACACGCAAATCGCTTGATGCTTTACCTTAGTAGAATTGTGTTGATTCGGATGGTGTTCTTACTGCGTCGTACATGTTAGATCAATTTAGTTGGATTCATTCATCAATTATGTTTTAATATATTGCTTTCAACAATGTTATTTTCATTCACATCTGGTAGTCATGGTGTTGATTTAACAAATCTGATTGAAATGACCAAAGTTGGCCATAGCATGAGTTATGTGATTGCAGGAACTCTGTACGGAAAAACTCATACTTAGCTGTATAACTGGAGAAATTCAGTAATGGTGTTAAAATGGCATTTTCTGTACAGTTGAGTGAATGCTGTAGTAATCATGTGATATGAGTTCATTAGGTTTATTTCTCCTATCTTATTCCACATCAAAATGATTTTCCCTCCTAGTTTTTTGTAGATGAATATGGTGTTTGAGTTGTATGATTTTGTCTAATGCATAGCTCTTGGATGTGTTCTGTGCCAGTGAGTTTTCATACACTTTCTTTCATTCGTAATAGTATTTTGTACATTTCTGCCACACTCTTTTCCATTTTATTCTGTTTGTATAAAAATATATGAACTATTTTTCTTTTGACTTTGTTTCATCATTGTTTTCCAGTATCAGCAAGATGAAGCAGTTACTCTTTGGGTAAATAAGGTTGGCCCTTATAACAATCCTCAAGAAACATACAACTATTACAGCCTTCCATTTTGCCAGCCATCTGGCATTGCTGGACATAAGTGGGGTGGCCTTGGTGAGGTTCTGGGTGGAAATGAACTTATTGACAGCCAGATTGACATAAAGTTCCAGAGTATGTCTTCCATTGAATTTTTCAGTTGCTGGAGTGTTGTTAATTATTTGTTGCCCTTGTATACATTGCTTTTATTTTGTTATTGTACCAGAGAATGTGGAAAAAGCTAGCATTTGCCAGCTTCAACTTGACGAAGCAAAGGTCAAGCAGTTCAAGGATGCAATTGAGAGTAGTTATTGGTTTGAATTCTTCATGGGTATGTTCTATCTACGCATTTTCATATGTGCTCCTAATGTAATTGGCTATAACTAGTCAGGTTGCATGTTATACATCATTTGCATGCAATTGCATTACTTTGGTTGCTATGTGCTTGCATGTGTTGGCATCTACGATTTACATGCATTTTTATCTGTGGTACAAGTTCAACGATTTCTTTGGATCTAGTTTACTTGCTAGAATATTAGTTTAACCTTTTTTTTTTTCTTTGGGGGCTTACTCGTAATTTCTCTGTCCTTTTGCATTTGCTTCTTTTCCTGTGGTGTCCTGATTGCAAATCCAGATGACCTGCCATTATGGGGTATGCTTTATCCAGACTGTTCATTTTTGTTTTTTGTTTTGACTTGATTTGATTGTCATCGTTAAATATTTGCTGCCTTTGATATTTTAGGCTTTGTTGGGGAGCTGCATCCTGACAAGAACAGTGATAATAGCAAGCATGTTCTTTACACGCACAAGAGCATTAATGTCCAGTATAACAAAGATCAGGTTTCTGGTTTATTAACTTCTTTGCGACTTTTATTCAGGATATTGACCTTCACTGTTATCGTACTGAATCATCTAATTATGCAGATTATTCATGTCAATCTCACACAAGAGAGCCCAAAACCACTTGAAGCTGGGAGAGTATTGGATATGACGTATTCTGTCAAATGGATGCCAACTAATGTGACGTTTGCACGTCGCTTTGATGTTTATTTGGACTATCCATTTTTTGAACATCAGGTAAAGAATAAGTTGGTGGAGTTGTTTCATTGGTGCCATACCATTTATTTTCTTGGCCTTGATTGACAAGGGGGACAGTTTAAGTGTGCTAATGGCTGTTTCATTTCCTGGTTTTTTGTGTGACTTAAACTGGTGTCATTTGGAACTTGCAGATCCATTGGTTCTCCATTTTCAATTCATTCATGATGGTCATCTTCCTCACTGGCTTGGTGTCAATGATTTTGATGCGGACTCTTAGGAATGACTATGCAAAATATGCACGTGAAGACGATGATTTGGAATCTCTGGTGATGCACTCTTGTTTGTAAACTATTTTAATAATTTTTCTGGTCCTGGAGTCTTGTTATTCTGGAGTTTTTTGATTTTTTTTCCTGTTTGAGAAGTTCCTCTGGATGTTCAAAGTGCAATGGATTTAAACGTTTGAATTTTTTGCTACCATTTTAATGTTTACAGGAAAGAGATGTCAGTGAAGAGTCTGGTTGGAAACTTGTTCATGGTGATGTTTTTCGACCACCTCAGAATTTAGTTCTCCTTTCAGCTGTTGTCGGGACTGGTGCTCAGCTAGCGCTGCTTGTGCTTCTTGTCATATTATTGGCTATTGTTGGGACTTTATATGTTGGGTATGTTTGGACATTCCAGCTTAGATTCCTATCACGCATACACCCACAGATTCAAACTTTATTCTTTGTTTTGTCTAGTTTCCAGTTGTGTGGGTCACAGTTCATCAATTCACATTAGTTTAGAGGGGAGTGCTTTTATATGAGCTTACCATTACACTATGATGTTTATCTTATGAATTTTATTGCTGGCATGCTTTTGGACATCTTGAAATTTCCTTTAGTTGCACTCTGGAATGGATTCTTCTAAAGCCAGATGTCTAGTTCAGTTACAAAATGAACAGTATATTTAAGTTCATTGATGACACTAATGTAAAATTTCATTTCTGTTGGGACAGTATTTCGTGTTCACAAAAATATCCTAGCTTTGGGAGGTTCATTATGGCAAGAGTGTTAAAGAACTTCCAGTTTTATAAATCTCAATTGCAGTTACTGTAAATCTCAAAACAAAAGCCTCCAAATAGATTCTTGTCGTTTTGCAACTAGCCTTTACCTGCCTTACTGACAAGTGCTTGAGCCTTGATCTACCAAAAGCCCTATACCTTCGCCACTTGAGATGATTCTTATTAGTTTCCTTCTACTGATGCCCTCAAATTTATATTAACTGAGCTTGACCTGGACCTCCGGGGTGTGCTTTTTGTTGGGGATGCATAGTGATTGACTTTGAGGCAATTCTTCTGGAGGACATTAAGCATGAAATTGCTGGCATGTCTAGTTGCAGAAGATATGCACATGGTGCTATGAGAGTTATTGAATTGGGTATTTCATGTTAACAGAGACTGAATATATTTGGCCACTTCATTTACTACACTGTGGTCCCTTAGGATCTATAGTCATGGAGTGTTGGTCGGGCTTTCCAAGTTAACTCTAATGTCTAAAATTAGTTATTGTTGTTGATGGATTGCATGTAATTGGGGGTTCATCTGCATGTTTGCTGTATGAAGGAGACTTTATGGAGTCAATCTTTCTGTAGTTCTTGTGCCCATTCTCTTCATCTCATTTCTTATATAATAACATTTATGTATTTATGTATTGTGGTGTCCCAGGAGAGGAGCAATTGTCACAACATTCATAGTATGTTATGCTCTCACATCATTTATTGCTGGTTATGTGAGCGGAGGGATGTATTCTCGCCATGGAGGTATGCACAATTGCTGATGAATTGGTTGATTTACCTATTTGTGTTCTGTTTAACATTCAATGTTTATCTTGATTCCCAGGTAAAAGTTGGATAAAGTCAATGATCCTGACGGCTTCTCTTTTTCCATTTATGTGCTTTGGGATTGGGTTTATCCTGAATACAATTGCTATATTCTATGGGTCACTGGCAGCTATTCCCTTTGGCACTATGGTAGTAGTTTTCATTATTTGGGCGTTTATTTCCTTCCCCCTCGCTCTTCTTGGTACGGTTGTTGGTAGAAATTGGAGTGGTGCTCCAAATAATCCATGCCGTGTGAAGACTATTCCTCGTCCCATCCCAGAGAAGAAATGGTACCTTACTCCGTCTGTGGTGTCTCTGATGGGAGGACTGCTGCCCTTTGGCAGTATATTCATTGAGATGTATTTTGTCTTCACTTCCTTTTGGAATTACAAGGTGAAATTTTCTACTTTTCACTTTGGTACTCGCCCATTCATCTCTAAACACATGCATGTTTAACACTTGTTTTGGGGTTGTTCGTGAGAGTGATTGACTGTGATGTCTAGTTTGAGTCATTTAAGGGACACTACTTCCACCTAAATGTTTGACAGGTGTGGGGTCAAATTAATTAGCTTGTTGTGCATTTCAAGTATGTTAAGTTAACTATTGAGTGCCTGAGTTACATACTGACCTCGTTCCTTATGCCACCTGACAGGTTTACTACGTATATGGGTTTATGCTGCTTGTTTTCCTGATCCTCATTATCGTAACGGTCTGTGTGACAATTGTGGGAACATATTTTCTACTTAATGCGGAGAACTATCACTGGCAGTGGACATCATTCTTCTCAGCTGCCTCAACAGCTGTTTATGTGTACTTGTATTCAGTATATTACTACTATGTGAAGACAAAGATGTCAGGCTTCTTCCAGACCAGCTTTTATTTTGGATATACACTGATGTTTTGCCTTGGATTAGGAATCCTCTGTGGTGAGTATTCTTTTCTACTTGTAGTTTTCTTTTGCATTACAGCCTTAATTATTTTATTTTTTGTGGACTACCTCAGATGATTATTTTTTGGTCTTTGGTATAGCTGGTTGTGGCAAAAACTGGTGGTTATTTAAAAGGGTAATTTGCAGCACTGATTACTGGTCAGCATGTCACAAATGGCAAGACTTGTTATTAGCTTGATTTGGAATAAGAAAGAACTGTCACGATGGATACTTAAATCTTTGTGGAGTACACTCTTTGGTGTTTTCGAACAATAACTACTTTCGAACCATTAAATAATACGGAAACATGTTTTGTTGAAATTGGTTTACTTTAGGGGGTGGCTCACACTCACAATAATTTAGTCTGTATCGTGTTGAGCATTTTCAAACAATTTGCAATTGGAATAGTGGAGTCTTAAAGTGGTGTCTGGTCCTGATTCCTGACATACAAATGTTTGTTATGATTTCCTCTCCAAATATTGATTTAGATTTGTTCTCCATATGCAGGGGCTGTTGGTTACCTAGGCTCTAATTTGTTTGTGAGAAGGATCTACAGAAACATCAAATGCGACTAGAACTCTTACGGGGGAATTAGACTGGTTGACTGGAAGATGCTTCTGAGCTTGTTGTTATTGCTGAGACTGATCTAGGAAGCTTGTGAACAATGGGGCCACAGTGATCTACAGACTGGACCAGACCAGACCAGACCAATCACAGGGTTCACGGCTGGGATGGATTCTTTATTCTCTGGACTGAGGGGGGAAGCCCTGAGATTTTGTTTTTGTTTTTTTCCCCTTCCCGGGCTGTAAGTGAAAGCCTTAATTTAGAATTCAGAGACTGTTCTGTAATTTGTGAAGCTAGCTAATATATCAATTGTCCTGTCATTTTGGTTATACTTTTTACCTTTTTAACAAATATATTTCACTTTTAATGTTGTCAATCCCATCCTTGTGAACATTTCGGTTATACTATTGATACGGGATGTACTGGTACTGGTAAAAATACTGGTACTGATTTCATATTTTCTATATATATTATATGTTTACCATTATTGAAAAAAGAAAAGCATTGTAACGGCCATGAATCTCTTCCTCTTTAAAAACTTTTTTTATGAATTAGGGGATGACGATAACTGTATTTAGAAAAAAATCGGATAATTTTTCTTTTTCTAAAAACTTTTTGAACTGATGTGGTATTAAAATTAAAATGACATAATACATTTTATATATCATTTTTAATATTAGAATAAGATATACTAGTCATATCGGTATGGAACTGATAACATAGCTTTTAAAGGTTAGAATCTTCTGCATGAACGTAGTTCTTTTATCGGCCAACCCGTGATATTTTGAGCTGGGAAAAATTAGAAAAATAAAAAAAGAGAAGAAAGAAAACCACGTAGACTGTTTGTTTGTGTTTGGGGATTGTGGCTGCCCCAATCACCAGGATGTGTGTGGTGATAATATGAAGATAAAGGGAACCATGAGGAGGTGGCACGTGGCGGATAGGGTTTGATACCACCCTTCAAGTAAACACTATCTCCAACATTTTTCATTCCACATAACCATTTCATCTTAAGACTCCTTCCACCACAATCCCACACTAGACCAGAAGAGTGTAGAGAATAGAGAGAGAGATGGCAAGCACCACCACAGCCACAGCAGCCCTCTCCAGCGCCATGGTGAGCACCTCCTTCCAGCAGCGGCGGGCGGTGGGGTCGGTAAGGCTCGGGGGTTTGGGGCGGAATGCAGGAAAGCAGGAGGGAGTGTCTGGGGTAAGATGGAATAGGATGGTGAGTCACGGAAGGGGAGGGGTGAAGGCAATGGCAGCCTACAAAGTGAAGGTGATAACACCAGAAGGTGAGAAGGAATTTGACTGCCCAGATGACGTGTACATTCTGGACCAGGCGGAGGAGGAAGGGATAGACCTACCCTACTCATGCAGGGCCGGTTCTTGCTCTTCTTGTGCTGGCAAAGTTGTGGGAGGGACTGTGGATCAGTCAGATGGGAGTTTCCTTGACGATGACCAGATTGAAGGTGGTTTTGTGCTCACCTGCGTGGCCTATCCTCAGTCTGATGTTGTCATTGAGACCCACAAGGAGGAGGAGCTCACTGCTTGAATATTAAACAATATATATGTCAAGAATTTGATGATTAATGTTTTGGGGTTTGATTTTGGTTAATTAATGAATTAATTAACTGCTGCAGCAGGATTTGATGTCCTTGTTACAACGTTCTTTCTCTTTTTTTATTGCAGAATCATTTTTGTTCTTTGATTTGAACAAACAGATGAAGCTGTGTTGTTGTAGCTCTCAATAAAAAGAACTCTCATGTATGCCTTCATTTGTTTGGTCATCTCTCTCGCCTTTTCAGCCGTCTTGTGGAGGCAAGCAACAGATTTGGACATCCTTACTTTACTGGTTCAAATTCTAATCAGTCACACTATTCATAACCAAGAAATCTTAATTACACACATGTGAGCATTATTCTTGTTTGTGTAATTGTTCAAAAAGAATCTCCATGGTACTAACTACTCCCTCTGTCCATTTTTAATGAACGCATACTGTTCCGGCACGTATCTCGAAAAAATTAGATGACTCATTATTTGACCTCAAAAAATTCCGTAAAAAAAAACGTACGTTAATCCTTAACGTATGTCTGAGAAAAAAATTGGAGCAAAATTGTCTCAAATAATGAATCATCCGGTCTTCTTAATATGCGCGCTCAAAATTAAAGCGACAGTTATTTGTAGACGGAGGGAGTATATATTTTGAGATTTTTTCCCAATTGCACTTTAATTATATTTAAATAGAAGTTGGATGAATGTGGTAATTAGTAGCATAATTGCAAACTAAATATATATAAAATTAAATTTCCTTTTATTAGAGTGGTTTGGTCTGAACTGCTTAATAGTTGAGAGATTGAGATTAGTTGACACCGTGAGGGAGGATATGGAAAGGCTGTGTGAGGGTGACGACTAAAGAGGTGAGGGTGAGGTCTTAAGAGAGATGGTGAGAAAGATGAGTGGAAATTGAAAGTTGGGAATGAGTGGAATGTGGAAAGGACTAGAAGGTGAAGTTTTTCAAATCTCATCCTTTTCTGAGTTAGTACTTTTTAATTTAAATAATAGAATAAAATATACAAATATGTGGGCGAGTTTTTAAACACCCAAGTCTAGGCCCAGCCCTTTCGTATAGTAGGTTGGGTCAAGATTAGGCCGGGCTAAATTTGGATGCCGAAACCTTTATTTCCTCAAAAGCACGGACAGATCCGTTGGGCCACCTGCCCATTGATTAGGTTTATTTCGAACCCCGGATCCTCGGCATTTGGCCAATACAGATTTTCCAATATTTACTCCAAACTTTTTGCTTATAACATGCGTCTTTTTTTTTAAAAAACATCTATTAACTATTTTGTTTATTTCTTAAAATTAATCTAACAAGCATGTAATTCAAATAATCATGCACATATAAAATAAGTACAAATATATATTTATAGATAAAAAATATTGAATACACATGTATAGCGACAAGGATATGCTTAAATTTTATACGTCAAAATCACAAACATTTTTAAAAAATATATAAATATAATTAATTTTATAAGACCTATCAAATTAACATAAACTTCATGTTCTTTATACAAAAAAACATAAACTTCATGTTAATTTTAATTATATATAATCTTATAATTGAAATTTTAAAACATGCAATTCATATGTATATATACTTTAATAGTAAACATATGTTGTATTGATTTTCTTATACACTATAAAATATAAAACTCAACTAATTTATTAGATTTTCGATTCGACTGCAATCTAATTTCAGTCCAACCTCAAACCCGTGAATTTCTCGCTTAACTGGTTCTAAATCCGGACTTATTCTTACAACCTTGCTAAAGATAAATAAAAATGTAATATAATAAACATAAGCATGATGTAAGCAAGAACACTTCAAAAAATGGCTTCTTGTTTGTGTGGGGCAAGTACATTTTTTGGTACTTGGGTACACTCTATCAATATAAGTAGACATTTCCACGATACATAAAGGACGCGTAAATACAATTTTTTCTTAGTGATTTTAAAAAAATAAAGATACTAAAATAAAAAAAAGAATATGCACGATAAAGAGAAATTAGGAAAGTTACAACACTTTTTTTTTGCTTCGTACTGATTTCACTTATTTTTGAAGTTGAACAAAAACTAAACGTTTAAAGTTTAAAAAAGAATCAAAGGTTCTAAAGAAAATTTCCTTCAATCTCTCTAACAGCAATTAGTATATTATTTGAGCATTTTTATCGATTGAAAATTTCAATTTTAATTTTGATATGAAATTGACAGTTATGGTAGTTAAGATAATTAAAGAAATTTGACATCCTAGTTATGTTTTTTACAATTGTTTTTAGTTTACAATTTAATAGTAATATAACTTTTGTATTTTTCAACTCTATACTCTTTTGTGTTATGGCTAGTACATTTCTAAAAAAAAAGTTGGCTATTAAAAATTATTATGGTTATAAGAATATATTTATTACAAAGTGATATTTTATTTTTTAAAGTTATATTATAATAGAAAAATATAAATTTTATTTTAAAAATATATAAAATCAAAGTCTCTAATCGTGTAGTATCCTAAATTTTTTAAAATTATTAAAATTAAAATATCGTATCGTATCCGTCTCTCATATCCGTATCAATGGTTCTTAGGTTCATGCCTATTACATATTAGTATCACATAACTTGGATAAAGTGTTGCTAGTTAAATTGATAGTTCATCGTAAACATTTGATAAATATTGGATTTTTGCTGATGATGAGATCTTAAGATATTGAGTGAAAATGGTGGGCTAAATTTGTTTTTTCTGTTTTTTTAAATTAACCTTTTGTATTTCAAAGTTATTCTATAGAGAAAATACACTTCATACACTAATTTTTTATAACAAGCTCATGTCTTTAAACAATTGTTAAACAAACAGTTTACTTTACTTATAGCACTACTAAAGTTACCTAAGTGATGTGGAACAATTTGGAAAGTGTGTGAAATTTAGGTTCCTCTTCATCAATGGTAGGTTGTTCTGAAGTAGAGTGGTTCATCAAGTACTGCTGAATCCTAAGTGAAAGTTGTTCATCTTGGGCGGATCGGTGCAAATTAGTCTCACCATCTTCTGCCTGTTGAGCAGCTGAAATGTCATTGAGATCAAAGGCAATGTGATAATCTTGGATATGGGGTGTGGGTTAAATAGTAAAGGCGTTGGATGGGGTGGATCTGTGATTGTTGAATGGGTCCCTCCGTTGGATCCGGCTGGCCACGTGGTACCTGAAAAGCACCGGAGGAGGCCTCCGGTGTAGAGGCTCCGACGGTCAAGTTAGTGTGAGAGATGTGTGAATAGTAAATGATCTTAGTGAATAGTGCGGTCGAGATGCTTACCTCCCGTTAGTGGGGGATGGGGTGGGGGGGGGGGGGGGGGGGGGGGGTATTTATAGGCTTTTTCCACTTGAGTCGGTGGGACACGTGTCGCCAAGACGCCGAATCCGTTAGCGGGACACGTGTCGCCCACAGACGCATCTGGGGTCCGTTAGGCTGTATGCTGGCCGTTAGCCCCAAGAGACGCGCTGGACCGTAGTTTGACTGGCACGTTGGCAGTGGCCCCCCTCGAGGGGGGGCGGAAGTCCATAATTCTCCTGTAGCCTGATTATGCATTATCATGCCTGAACGATGACGAGCCCGAGTATTTACCAAGGGCTTAGTCCGATAGCGGGACAATCAGGAGGCCCGTTTGTTCTCGAGGTGTGGTTTGCTAGAGAGACTGTGATGATGGGCCGTGAAAAGAGGCCTTGCTTTGCTTTGCTTTGCTTTTTTGGGCCGAGTGATGGTAGTGTCATGCCTCATTAAATGCGGAGCAGAGGTAATGATGGTTAGGTGCGCGTGCGTGCTCGCGTGGCGCCCTTTCGCTTTTTGCTGGTCGTGTCCAAGTTGAAAACATCGAGGAAGGGCGTTTGGTTTGGCCGAAACGGCTTGTCTCAGCGTGGGGAAAGGTCATCTCAAGGGTTTCCTTTGCCTCGCGTCGCTTCCTCATTGGTCGCGTGGTGTCCTTTATAGCTCGCCGCTCTCCTTCATTCCTCTCTTTCCAGAAAAACAAGAGAAAAGTCAAGCAAAAATAGAGAGACTTTCTTCTTCTTCCTTACCTATTCCAGATTTTTGTTCCCTGCTTTCCCCTTCTTATCTCATGGCTGAGCCCGTTGCTCCTCCTGCCGTTCCGGACAGGCCTATGTTCGCAGTTGAGGCCAAGATTGCCGCCACGGTTTCGGTGATAACCACTCGAGTCGATTTGGATGCCGAGTTGATTTCCTGCGGTGGGATTATGGAAGATAAGTACACGGCTATGGTTGCTGGGCCAGATGTTAGGCTGAATACCGATTTTACTGGGAATGACCGGGTGCTTTATACGAAGATGTTTAAGTATGGGTTTCGCCTTCCGCTACACTCGCTGGTTCGCGATATGTTGATTGAGTTTGATCTGAACCCGACGCAGATTCCTCCAAATTCTTAGGCCGGTATCTACGCATTCATCCGGGTGTGTGTCACTAACGGTATTGCGCAGCCTAGCCTTTGGCTCTTAAGGCATTTCTTCCAATTGGGCATCCGAAAAGGTTGGGTTTCTATTCACCCTCGAAAGTCTGATCCTTCGGTTAAGTCTCTTACTATGCATTTCCAGAAGTTTGACTCATCGATCAAGAACTGGGCGAATCACTTCTTCGTTCTTGAGATGCCTGTACGTGCCTGGAGGTCTGGTTTCAATCGGCACATTACTGATGCCCGATGGGCCAAACCTCAGCAAAATAAACTAACGCTTAAGGAGGTGGCAGCTATCGGTAAGCTCCTAGGTGCTGTGAGGAAGTCGTTCAATACGAGGCTATATGCCATTTGGGAACCGATAGATCAGTGTGGTATTGGTAAGTTCTTCCTCTTTGTGATTTCTTTAGCTTCTCTGCTAGGCCAATGGTGTTGTGTCATTTGTTGTAACGGGATGGCCTTGATTGCTTCTGTAGATAAGAAGGACGAGGATGAGGACGATAGGGAGACCTCGCGGGCCAAAGCAAAGGGGGGTCTTCGCCTTCGGTGGAGCGGGAAGAGAGCCCTGAAGTTTCTCTTCAGAGGTGAAAGAGATCTATCATAGGGGTTCCTTCGCATCAAACGGGGGAAACTCCCTCTAATAAAAAACCCAGGTCCCTCCGAAAGGCGGTAGATGCTTCCGTTCCCCAGGTTTCGGTTACTCCTCCTTCGCTGAGATTGGCCGAGGATGCCGGTCATTTGGCTTTTGATCAATCGGTGGAGTTTACCAGTGAGAGGGTGTCGGTGGTAGAGGACACTGGGCCGTCACTGTCGGGCTTTACATCTTTGTCTGCCGTCCCTCTTAGGTTCTGCCCTTTGGAGCCGTCGGCTACACCGTCGCCTCCCCAGCCTCCTGCTCAGAGGTCTTCCTCCGTCGTGGCCGACAGGGTTGCCCACTTGCTTGAGAAGAAAAAGAAAAGGAAGGAAAGAAGTCCGTCACCTACTATCACGGAGATTTTTGGGGCGTCTGCCGAAGGGGGAGGGGAACTTAATCCCATCGTTGTCGGTACGGACGATGGCCAGATATCGGACATTCTTGCAAATACTGCTGAGGGGGCTCCAAACGATGATTCGTCCCCTCAACGTTTCCCTGGTAATGTGATCGCGCGTCGAACGCGTCAAATATAGTAGTGAAATAGTTATGGAATTGGGGGTAGAAATACAACTTATCACTGTCTACAAGGATTTGTAGATGATGGTAAGAGGATCGTCCACAGAGACCTCTAGGAAACGTAGTTCTTGAGTTGACTTCCTCATCACTGAGTTTTGGTTGGGTGCAGTCTGAAACTAAGGACAAAACAAAAAGTAGTGAAAACAGTTTAAAATAGTATTGGTCAAAGTCTTGGCCAAGACTGGGGTCAAGATTGGAATAAGTCTAGTAAAGGTGGAATTCCAGGTAAGGATGATATGAGAGCTTGTGTTCTTATGCTTCGATCATTGACTCAAGGATATTCATCTCTTCGTTCATAGTACTGCTATAGAGTGGAGGTGCTCCTGTTCACTCCTGTCTTCCCTCCTCTTCAAATTACCTGGCGGGTGCTCCCTTTACTGATAATCCTAGCCAAGGGACACCTTGTTGGTTAAAGGGTTTATCCGTTTGACTGCTGTTTTGAATGGTTGTTCGCTTCCTCAATGGTATAGGGGAAGACAGTACCTAGGTCAAGGTGTTTCCCCATGGAAACCCTAGGTTGTCAATCTGGTCTTGACCTAGATTACTTATTTCTTCTAGTCTGGCGCGAGACTAGTCACCTACTTTGTCTAGCCGATGGGTGCTCCCTTTCCTTCTAGACCGGTTGCAACTCTTCTCTACTAGGGTACAAGGATGATCAAACCTTGTCTCTAGTGAGTAAGCGATAGATTAAGTTCAAGAAATAAATAAATACAAAAGAAGAGATTGTGAAGTGCGAATTGGCCTCACGATCGCATAAGAACTTTAGCTCATCAACCCTTACCAAGAATGGGTGTTTAGCTACTCATACTCATGGATAAAAACATAGAATATTTAATTGCATATATAATATAAATCCGAGATAATAAAATCCGGAGCAAAGTGTTTTAATGTCGAAACAAAGAGAAAGGAGAAGAAGGATTGCGTGACTTCGTCGTCCCGGACAGAGGTGAATAATGTTAGGCTAAATAGCCCTAAAGACCTCTGTCCTACTCCAACTCTAATTCCTAGAAAATCTCCTAAAAGATTACTACAATAAATTGTTCTAAAATAGGAAGTAAATCGCAATTACAATAAGAGGGAGATCCCAGGCGGGATTCTTCAAGAGATTGACTTTAGATCCCTCTACAATTGCGGGGCAGCTGCTACGTGTCAGCTGTAAGGCCCAATGTGGAAGCGGTCCAAAAGGTCCACGCTTCAGGCTCTTATCGCGAAAGTGTCTTGGCCGCAGTCTTGGCCAAGACGATTCTGGGGCGCGCTGCTTCGGATGCGAACATGTCTAGGCCAAAGTCTAGGCCTAGACTCAGGTAACCAGCTCCAGCTCTCTTCAGATCAAATTCCTCAAATGCTGCCTCCAGACCAGATCTGCTAAGATGTGGGAAATACAAGGATAAATCAGTAGTTTTACTGCCCAATACAATAAGTAAATAGACAATAAAACATGATGAAATGCAATGTAATCATAATGTATCTACCTCCAGTTGGCCTTCTCCGAATGCTTCTTTGTTGGGTGTTGGTAACAGTACTTGCTCCCTTGATGCCTCTGCCTCGGCTTCGGCACCCTTGCGCGTTCATTTCACGCCTGCCCCACCTCTCGCCGAAATTGTCCTCCCGGATGGGTATCTGCAGGGCGCGCAGCCGTTGGATATGAACATTTATCTTTCTTCACTAGGGCCCGGCGGCCCTGTCACTCATACTTTGGATGTGAGGGATTTGGCGCAGTAAGGTCTACCGGCGTTGGGAGTGGTTGACCCCTGTGCTAGAGATCTTCCTCTATCGGTCTTTTTTGGGGAGATGGTCGGCCTGGATTATGAGAGGGGGCAATTTCACAAAATGTCTCTAGGGCGTCAGCATGCTGAAGCCCAGGCTAGTGTTTTTTCTGCTTTCTGCCAGCTCCACTACTTGCAGGAGAATTCGTCTGAGAAGATTCGGTCCTTGATGGGCGACCTTGGAAAAGAGAGGGCAGAGCATGCAAACACTCAGGCCGCTAGTGAGCATATTGAAGCGGATCTTGGGATCCTTCGTGCGGAGGTGGATGGTGCCAAAGCGAAAGCTGCCGAGCTCTCGGGCGTTTATGAGGAGTTGGTGGATGTGAAGAGAGAGAGGGAAGCCGAAAAGGGCCGTCTAGAGGATCTTGTCCGAGAGAATGAGAGGCTCAATCGGGAGATAGCTTTGGAAAGGGAGCGAGCTGAAAGGCTTCAGTCGGATCTGAATGCCGTTCCTCAGAGAATGGTTACGCTTCGGGATGAGGTTGTTGATGCCATGTTGACAGCCTTCTCCGACTATTACGACGATCCTGACTTCGAGCTGACCAAGGTGTCTGAGCACGCGGATAGCCTTATTGCAGCGATAGACGTTGGATAGTCTGGTGTCGCCGGTGGGTCTGATCAGCCTCCCTTGCCCGAAGGAGGGCCTCCCTTTCAGCCTCCGCCGCCTACTGGTCCTTAGTTCTCCTCCATGATCTTTGTATTTTCCTGTTTTGACTGGACATCATTTGAATTTCCACCGTTTGTAATAATATTTTTCGGACTCTTCCTACTTGCTTTCCTGCTTTGATGTGGAATGTTGTGAAAATATTTGCTATGTATGAGTCGATTGTTCTGCTGACTTGAACCCTTCGAGGCTTGGCTTGCTGTGCCCGAATGCTTAGTGACCATTGGAAAATTACCGTTGGGTTGGTTTCTCGAGGTGGTGTTTGTGTGTTTATAAATGGGTTCTTGCTTCTCATCTTCCTTACTTGCCTCCCTTTTTTTCCTTGCTTCTCTCTATTTTCCCTTCTTTTCTTTTGTGATCATGGATGATTCGACCAGAAATTATCTGGCCGCGAATGCCTGCCATGTGAAGGGCCACGTCGTGGGAGACATCTCTGCTGTGAGGCGTATGCTGACACGTATTTCTGAGGACATCGATCTGCTGGAAAGCATGCTCCATCCCTTGGTGTGTCTTCGGGATAATGTGAGGGAAAGAGATCCTGATGCTCTCACTGTGGTTTCGAGGGCGGCGGTGTCGGCTTCTTATGTTCAAGCTACCATGACCGCTCTGAAGAACCAAAGAGCTATGTTGCAGTGCTGTCTGGAGGGAATGAGAGGAGCCCCTTCTAACTTGACCTCAGCTGCCACTGCCATCAGGGGGATTCCTTCTTCGCCTCCTCATGATGACGAGGGTGAAGATGGTTTTATTGATTAAGTGCCTTTGTTTTTCTATTTGTAGATGCCGTATGGCTTTATAACAAAGAGGAGTGTTTGTTTGAGATTTTGAGGTAGTGTTTGTGTTGTTTCTGTTTAGACTCACCGTCGTACTTGTATTGTTTCTCTTATTGCTGCTAGCCATATCGTTCTTCCGATGACTCTCCTTGCCCGTGTGCAATTTTTGCCGATAGCGAATAGCTTCCCCTAGTGTTCTTGCTTAGCGTGCGGCGGTTTCTGAATTTAACAGCCTTTCAATAAATGTTGGTTGCTTTTCACGCTGGTCGTGTCTTTTCTGGGGAGTGTCCCGTATTCCCTTGGCGCCTTTATTGATGGTCGCGTCTTTTTAGGTGCCTTTGTAACCGCGCCATTAATTGTCAGGCCTTCTATAAATAGGTTGTGACTTGTTTGGCCAGAACTAACATTTTGCTCTCCTCTTCCTCTTAGTCTTTGCTTGTTTCTTGCCATTATGGACGAGCAGACCTTAGGACAGTTCTTGTTTTTCCTCTCTAAGGTGAAGAAGAATTCCCTTCGAGATTCCCTTGCTATTCATGAGATGATCCAAACCACTAAGGAGGAGATCCGTGGTTTGGAAGAGATTGCGAATCCGCTGCTTGCCAAGAGGGGGCTGGATCTACCGGAGGATTTCAAGGTGGTAGACACTGTTGGCAGCGCCTTTCTCCATGTGGAGGTCTCCCTCAGCATGCTTCGGAACAAGAAGATCTTTCTTGAAAGCTTTCTGCGTGTTCTATCACCCATTCCTGGCGAGGTTGGAGATGTTTCTCGCACTCTGATGGATATTCCTCTCCTCCATGGTGATGATGAATAGGCGGCAGTTGCTTTCTTATCTTTGTAGATGCCGTATGGCCCCTCTATGAATAAAATTTCTTTACGTTTGGATTTTGCAATTTTTCCATGTATTAACGAGTATTGTCAGGCCATTGTAGACCCAATGGAATACCGTCAACTGACAAAATAGCTCTCTCCATCTGTCTGTTTGTGAAAACAGGGATGGGATTTTGTGTACAGGTCTGTGTTAACGCGTATCGTGGCCGATAGACCCAACGGAATACGGTCAGCTGACAACGCAAGCTCTCTACATTCGCCCGTTTTCATCAAAATGGAGATGGGATGCCAAGTTGCCCGTTTGAACAAACAGTGAAGGCTATTTATTGGTCTTAACGCGTATCGTGGCCGATAGACCCAACAGAATACGGTCAGCTGACAACGCAAACTCTCTCCATTCGCCCATTTTCATCAAAATGGAGATGGGATGCCAAGTCGCCCGTTTGAACAAATGGTGAAGGCTTTTTGAAACTTAACACGTACCGTCAGGCCATTGTAGACCGAACGCAAGCTCTCTCCATTCATCCGTTTAAGAAAACAGAGATGGGATTCCTATCGCCCGTATGAACAAACGAGGAAGGCTTTTTGAGACACGATGCTCCTTTCGTAATGCATGATTGAGGCCAACATTTTTTAATGTGGTTCCGCACTTAAAGCCTACGTCCATGGTGCTGTTTATTTATGCAGAGTTTACGAGCAATACATCCGCTATTGGGTGATATAGTTTTAAGTGTGCTATATTCCAAGAGTTAGGTAAAAGGGTACCGTTGAGTTTTTCTAGCTGATAGGCATCTTTGCCAATGACGCGGACGACCCGAAAGGGCTCATCCCAGTTGGGGCAGAGCTTTTTTATCTTTAGTCCGGTGGCTTCTTTGCTGCGCAGTACCAGGTCGTTTGCTTTCAGTAGCCTTTCCTTAACGCGTCGGTTGTGATATTTGGCCATTTTTCGTTTATAGGGTAGTGTTTTCAGCAAAGCTTGCTCTTGCAGTTCTGGCAGTAGGTTGAGCCGTTCTCTTAGCCTGTCTTCGTTCTGCTCTGTATTGAAGTAGTCAATGCGTAAGTTGAGGGCCCCAATCTCTACCGGAGTCACGGTTTTAGTACCGTAAGTTAGGGTGAAGGGCGTTTCTCCCGTGCTGGCCTTAATTGTCATTCGGTAGGCCCACATGACGTATGGTAGCTCATCTGCCCACTTTGTGTGTGCTCCTTCCAAGTTTCTTTTGATTCCGCCTAAGATAGTCCTGTTGGTGACTTCCGTTTGACCGTTAGTCTGTGGATGAGCCACGGAGGAGAACCTCTATTCAATCCCGAATTCCTCGCAACGATTTTTGAAATAACTGCTAGTGAACTGTGTGCCATTATCGCTGATCAGAATTCTCGGGATCCCGAAGCGTAGAATTACTTGGTTTTTGAAGAATTCCCACGTTTTCTCTGCTGTGATTTCTGGGATGGCCTCCGCTTCTGACCACTTAGTGAAGTAGTCTACCGCTAGGATGATGAACTTTAGCTGCGGATGGGCTATCAGGAACGGTCCCATAATGTCGATTCCCCACTAGGCAAACGGGCAGGGGCTAACTATTGCCAATATCTCCGTGGCCGGTTGCCTCGGGATCCTTGCAAATTCTTGGCACTTCTAGTAGGTCCTCACAAAGACGTCACAATCCCTCCGGATCGTTGGCCAGTAGAATCCATTGCGGAGGACTTGTGCTGCCATAGACCCTCCAGAGGCATGCATGCCGCAGATACCCTCGTGGATTTCTCGCAGGGTATAGTGTCCTTCTTCCTCTGATAGGCATTTGGCTGCTGGAAGTGAGAAACAACGACGAATCAGGTCTCCATCGAACATAGAACATCTTGCTGCCCGTTTGAGAATTTTCATTTTTGCCGTAGGGTCTGTCAGCAAGATGCTGTGTTTCAGATACTTGATAACGGGTGTGCGCCAGTCGTTTTCATCCTCTTCGATGAATAGAGTGAGTTGTTCCTCCATGAATGAAGAAGTTAGGATTTCCTCTATCATAACATCCTTTGGCATGGCTGCGTCAGGATCCGCGACCAGTTTTGCGATCTCATCGGCCTCGATATTTTCCTCTCTCGGAATGTGCTTGATATTTACCCGAATACCCTGCTTTTCGATAGACGCTAGTTCCTTCTTGGCCTTCGCGAGGTATCAGATCATTGTGGGGTCTCTTGCCTGTGCCTGGCTATTGACTTGGTCTACTATCAGTTTTGAGTCGCCATATCACTCTAGGTGTGGCTCTTCGGTTTCGTTCTGCTCATGCGTTCTTTTCACCGCTAAGTCTTTCCCGATACGTAGGCCAGCCAGAAGTGCCTCGTATTCTGTTGCGTTGTTTGAAAACGACTTCAAAATTCTTAAGGCATAACGTAGCTTGAGCCCTTCTAGTACGGAGGCAATGATGCCCGCCCCGGCAGATTCTTGGTTCTTAGCTCCGTCGACAAAGATGGCCCATCTGTCTCCATCTTTGGGGTAGGGTGAGTCTGTGTCTTCGGAGTCAGTTGCTTTTGGCTCGAGGGACGGGTCGCCCGAGAATGTGCATTCGGCGATGAAGTCAGCTAAAGGTTGCGCCTTGATCGATGGCCTTGATTGGTATTGTAGGCAGTGCTGCTCCAGCTCGACAACCCAGATGACCATTCGCCCTGAAGTTTCTGGTTTCTTAAAGATTTTTCGTAACGGTTGGTCCGTTAGGACAATGACCGAATGTGCCTGAAAATAACGCGTCATCTTTCGGGTTGCTTGTACTAGGGAGAGAGCTACCTTCTCCACTCTACTGTATCGCAACTCGGCGTCTTTTAATATTTTACTGATGAAGTAGATGGGCTTATGGATGCCCCCTTCGTCTCGCACCAAAACGGCGCTAACTGCCTCTTCGGCTGCCCCGAGGTATAGGAAGAGGACATCCACTTGCTCTGGCCGTTTGAGTAGTAGGTCGGATGTGAGGTATTCCTTCAGATCTGAGAAGGCGTTCTCGCAATCTTCCGTCCATCCGAACAGAGCCTTCTTCTGAATGAGTTTAAAGAAAGGGGGGCATCGCTCGCCTTGCTTTGCGATAAAGCGACTTAAGGCTATCGCTCTACCTGTGAGCCGTTGGACCTCATTGATGTTCCGGGGGGATATCATGTCGTGGATGGCCTTTAGCTTGATGGGATTGGGCAGGATTCCCTCTCGGCTAACGACGTATCCCAAGAATTTTCCCGTCTGGAAGGCGAACATGCATTTATTCGGGTTAAGCTTCATACCGAATGTCTGCATAGTTTGGAACATTTCTGCTAGGTCGATCAGGTGACCCTCAAAGCTCTTGCTTTTTACCAATATGTCGTCGACGTATACCTCGAGGTTTCTGCCCAGCTGATCTTTGAAGATTTTGTTTGTTGTTCGTTGGAAGGTTGCCCCTACATTTTTCAAGCCGAAAGGCATAGTGCGGTAGCAATATATTCCGGCTGGTGTTACGAAGGTTGTTTTCTCCTCGTCCTCTACCGCCATCGGTATTTGGTGATATCCCGAATTTGCGTCCAGGGAGCTCAAGAACTCATAACCGGCCGTTCGGTCTACTAATTGCTCGATTTGAGGTAGAGGGAAGCAGTCTTTCGGACAAGCCTCATTTAGAGAGGTGAAGTCGATGCACATTCTCCATTCTCCGTTTCCTTTGGGGACAACCACAGGGTTGGCCAGCCATGACGGATACTGGACTTCTTGGATGAAGTCTGCCCGTAGGAGCCTGGATACTTCCTTTTCTATGGCGTCAGCTTTTTCCCTAGAGATAGCTCTACGCTTCTGCTGCACCGGTTTTGCTTCCGGATTCATATTCAACTGATGCTCGGCCACTTCTCTCGAGATGCTCGGCATGATTGTGGATTCCCATGCGAACTCCCCCCGGTATTTGTTCAACAATCGTGTCAGCTGTTGTCGCTCCGCCGGACTTAGCTTTTCGCTGACAAGGAAATTCTCGGTGGGCATTCCTTCTATCGGTACCGATATCATGTTTTCTAGTGCTTGGGTTCATCTTTCGTCGTCCCTCACTTCTAGGGGGTTGTTGGCTACGCAGACGTATTCATCGCAGTTACCCTCTATCATGGTGAGATAGCACTCAGCGGCTACCTTCTGGTCACCTCCGGTAACGACAACGCCATCCCAAGAGGGGAATTTCAGCTTTAGGTGCCATTGGAAGACAACGGCTCCGAAAGCGTTCAGGAATGGGCGCCCAAGGATGGCATTGTAGGGCAAGTTGAGGTCGATTATCATAAATAGCTGCCGCTCTGACTTTCTTGAAGTGTCCTTCCGAAATCGTACCGATAGGAAAGCGATCCCTACTATCGAAATGGTGATCCCGTCTATACCGATGATGGGTTTTTGACATGGCATTAATTCTGACTCCGATATCTTCATGATCTCGTATGCCCCTAGCGAAAGTAGGTTAACGACGCTTCCGTTGTCTACGAGGGTTCTTCTTACCCCGAAATCCTCAACGAACATCGTGACTACGAGGGCATCATTCTGCGGGTATCTCACTCCTTTGCAATCTTCCTCAGAGAAGGATAGCGTCATTCGGTCTAGGAGATCGAATCCGCCGTCATCGGTCGTTGATAGTTCGCATTTTCATTTATCACCGACGGGGATTTTCGGGGGTTAACTGCCCCATCTACTATAAAGTTAATCATTTTGTCCCCACCTTCGGACGTTAGCAATACCTCTCTGCCTTTTGTGCGGGGTATCGGGATAGCGTTTGGACCGGTAGCAATTTGCCTTTCTTTACGCCCTGGTCCCGGTATCGGTGGGTCGCCGGTGGGCCGCGTGTGGGGGTTGTATTCCGGTAAGTGGCCTCCCTCTACCAATCGCTCGATGGCCGCTTTGAATGATCGGCATCCTTCGGTGTCGTGGCCGTTAGCTTTGTGGAAGCGGCAATAGAGGCCTCGGTTGCCTCCGATAAGGTCGCCGGGTCTGGTGAAGGGGTATCGGATTGGCAAACCCATGTTTTCGATAACAGCTAGGATTTCCTTCCTCCGTCCCAGTGGCTAGTTGAAGGGGGATGCTACATATGTCTGTCTGCTGGGTTTGAGATTTCTCTCTCTCCCCATTCGGTTATCTGTGCGCCTTCTCTGTCGGGGATCAGCTCTTCGGGCCCAATACCCTGTAGCCGGGTGTTCCCTTGCATCTCCGGCCGAAGTGGCCATTTCTTGTGCCGTCGGCTAAGGGGAAATCTCTCTGCCGCGCCCTCTCAGAAAATATTCTTCCTCCATCTTAATGTATTTGCTTGCCTTGGCTCGCAGAAGGTCTAGAGTTAGTGTGGGGGGGTTAGTGGTGAGCATATCTCCCAGCTTGTTGTATCCATAGTTCCTTCTTAATGCCTCTGTCGCGAAGTCAATGGTGGCATCGGCCGTTTGACCGTGTTTCGTGTTGAACCGTTCTAGGTATACCTTAAGGGACTCATCCTCTCCCCGAATGACGTCAAAGAGTGCCGCAAATGTTTTCTTCAGAGGAATTGCTGTGCTAAATCTGCTCAAGAATTTCTTTTCTAATTTTGCGAAAGTGTCGATCGAGCCCGGCGGTAGTGCCTCATACCACGTGCTGGCTATCCCAGCTAGGGAGAGCATGAAAATCTGACAGAGCGCCTCGTCCCTTGAAGTCTGGAAGACGACTTGGTTCTTTACCCGTGTTAGGTGGATAACGGAGTTGGTCAGGCCGGCATAAACGTCCACTGAGATCTTGGTTCGTCGGTCAACCTTGTACCTGCGGACCCGATAGGTCAAAGGGCTTTTCGGATTTCCGTCCCGCTCCTTCCGGTGGCGAGATGACACGGATCGGGGGAGTTCTTCCTCCCTGTCTGCGAGATATCTCCCCTGATTGTCCTGCCGGTACTCTAGACCGAGCAGTAGTTGGACAGGAGATCGCTCTCGGCTCCTCCGCCCTTCGTACCCTCCTAGGTTAGACTCCCAAGAAGGCTGGCAGGCCACGGGTCGTCAGAGATACGGGTCTTATTCACCGAATAGGCTATCGGTGTATCCCCCTGGCGCAAGCGGGGGGACCATTAGTGGTACGGATTCTTCCGTTAGCCCTGGAGGGTGGGGTGCGGGGGTCGTTGGCCGATAATTGGCGAAAGGGTGCTGGCCCGTTGGGAAGGTCTGTGGAGAAGAGGGAACAGGTGGTCCCGAGGGAGCATTCGTCTGGTTTTCCTGCTGCGAGATTCCCACGGTTAGTAAGGCTAGGATCTGGTCTATCCTTTGGTGAAGGAGAGCTGTCTCGGTTCGGGGGAGGACGGTGTTAAAGGCGCTAGCTCTGGGTACCTCCATGACGGGAGTGCTAGTCCCTGCGTCGGTAAAGGGGTTACTCCATTGATAGGTTGTCGGTAGGGGCGAGTTGTTAACTTTGGCCCTATCTGTCGTTGCTGTCGGGTGACCAACTCCTTGATTAGCGGAGAAATCAAGTCGGCGGCCTAAGGGAGCCGCAGGGGCTCTTGGGGGTGCCTGATGGATTTCTGACCGCGGTGCGCGGGCGGATCTGTGAAAAAGTTATGGAGGGATGCCTCTGTTTCCCCGAGGGGCGTAAACGGCTGGGGGTTCCGATCGGATGTCATTCTACAGAGTATTTCGTTCGGTGTTGGGGTAGGTGAGCCTGGATCTCAAGGTAGACTCACTTAATGATCTCAGACTCTCAATGAGAGCACCAATATGATAATCTTGGATATGGGGTGTGGGTTAAATGGTAAAGGCGCTGGATGGGGTGGATCTGTTATTGTTGAATGGGTCCCTCCATTGAGTTCGGCTGGCCACGTGGTACCTGAAAAGCACCAGAGGAGGCCTCCAACGTAGAGGCTCCGACGGTCAAGTTAGTGTGAGAGATGTGTGAATAGTAAAGGATCTTAGTGAATAGTGCGGTCGAGATGCTTACCTCCCGTGAGTGGGGGATGGGGGGGTATTTATAGTCCTTTTTCAGTTGAGTTGGTGGGACACATGTCGCCAGGACGCCGAGTCCGTTAGCGAGACATGTGTCGCCCACAGACTCATCTGGGGTCCGTTAGGCTGTATGCTGGCCTTTAGCCCTAAGAGACGCGTTGGACCGAAGTTTGACTGACACGTTGGCAGTGGTCCCCCTCGGGGGGGGGGGGGGGGAAGTCCATAATGCCCCTGTAGCTTGATTATGTATTATCACAATGGAAGAAGAGGGAGATAAGGTTGGGGATGCAACGGTGATCTCATCAATCTCGATTGTGGGGTCTAAAGAGCACACTGATCTTGTAGTCATTGAATGCACTGATTCCCGCTTCGCCTTCTGCTTCCCTCTCTTGCACCAACTATGTAGCGACTCTCTAACACTCTCCAAAACCAATTCCTTCTTTCACCGCGATCCCATCTGACATTCATCCATCTTAACCAGGATCATTACCAAGAACAGGAATAAGAACAAGAACCACAAGAACAAATTCATTTTGATCGCGCACCAAATAAACAAATTAGATGCTACACCGACTTGCTAGATTTGCTATTATTCTATAGGGAACAACATGCGAGAAAAACACATGTATTTTGTTTTATTTGCAGAAAAGTTTGGCAAACCTGTGTCACGATTACATTCAGGGGCACTGTGTTGTGACTACACAAGAACTGAACAAGAACCCTGCAGTAAAAAGTAATAAAGTGGAGATTATCACACTTAAATCATGAATTTCAACACAATTTGATAATTATGAAAGAAATTGATGACAACCATGCTTGATACAAAAGCCAATGGCACTAAGTAAAGAAGCAAAGGAAATGCACAGCAAGGAGCTAGCTAGAGATGGACGCATACCCAGATACCAACCGAATGATTATCATAGCATGGTTTCTCATGAAGCACGATTGATAATACATAATCACGCTACAGGGGCATTATGGACTCCCCCCCGAGGGGGACCACTGCAAAGAGTCAATCAAACTACGGTCCGGCGCCTCTTGGGGCTAACGGCCAGCATACGGCCTAACAGACTCCAGATGCGTCTGTGGGCGACACGTGTCCCGCTAACGGACTCGGCATCCTGGTGACACGTGTCCCACCGACTCAAGTGTAAAAGGCCTATAAATACCCCCCCATCCCCCACTAACGGGAGGTAAGCATCTCGACCGCACTATTCACTAAGATCCTTCACTATTCACACATCTCTCGCACTAACTTGACTGTTGGAGCCTCTACGCCGTAGGCCTCCTCCGGTGCTTTTCAGGTACCACGTGGCAAGTCGGACCCAACGGAGGGACCCATTCAGCAATCACAGATCCACCCCATCCAACGCATGTACCATTTAACCTACACCCCATATCCAAGATTATCATATTGGTGCTTTCGTTGAGAGTCTGAGATCATTTAGTGAGTCTACCTTGAGATCCAGGCTCACCTACCCCAACACCGAATGAAATACTCTACAGAATGACATCCGACCGGAACCTCCAACCGTTTACGCCCCTCGGGGAAATAGAGGCATCCCTCCATAACTTTTTCACAGATCTGCCCCGCGCACCTCGGTCAGAAATCCATCAGGCACCCCTAAGAGCCCCTGCGGCTCCCTTAGACCGGTGACTTGATTTCTCCGCTAATCAAGGAGCTGGTCACCCGACAGCAACAGCAGATAGGGCCGAAGTCAACAATTCGCCCCTACCGATAGCCTATCAATGGAGTAACCCCTTTACCGACGCAGGGACTAGCGCCCCCGTCATGGAGATACCCAGAGCTAGCGCCATTAACACCGTCCTCCCCTGCACCGAGACAACTCTCCTTCACCAAAGGATAGACCAGATCCTAGCCTTACTAACTGCGGGAATCCCGCAGCAGGAAAATAAGACGAATGCTCCCTCGGGACCACATGTTGCCCCTTCTCCATAGACCTTCCCAACGAGCTCGCACCCTTTCACCAATTATCGGCCAACGACCCCCGCACCCCACCCTCCAGGGCTAACGGAAGAATACGTACCACTAACGGTTCCCCCGCTTGCGCCAGAGGCTACACCGATAGCCTATTCGGTGAATATGACCCGTATCACCGACGACACATGGCCTGCCAGCCTTCTTGGGAGTCTAAACTAGGAGGGTACGAAGGGCAAAGGAGCTGAGAGTGATCTCCTATCCAACAACAGCTCGGTCCAGAGTGCCGGCAGGACAATCAAGGGAGATATCTCGCAGACAAGGAGGAAGAACGCCCCCGATCCATGTCATCTCTCGACCGGAAGGAGCGGGACGGAAATCCGAAAAGCCCTTTGACCTATCGAGTCCGCAGGTATAAGGTTGACCGACGAACCAAGATCCCAGCGGACGTTTACGCTGGCCTGACCAACCCCGTTATCCACCTAACACGGGTAAAGAACCAAGTCGCCTTCCAGACTTCAAGGGACGAGGTGCTCTATCAGATTTTCGTGCTCTCTCTAGCCGGGATAGCCAGCACGTGGTATCAGGCTCTACCGCCGGGCTCGATCGACAGTTTTTGCAAAATTGGAAAAGAAATTCTTGAGCAGATTTAGCACGGCAATTCCTCTGAAGAAAACATATGCGGCACTCTTTGACGTCATTCGGGGACAAGATGAGTCCCTTAAGGCATACCTAGAGTGGTTCAACGCGGAACTTGGTCAAGTGGCCGACGCCACAATTGACTTCACGACAGAGGCATTAAGAAGGAACTGTGGATATAACAAGCTGGGAGATATGCTCACCACTGACCCCCCCGTTAACTCTAGATCTTCTGCGAGCCAAGGCAAGCAAATACATTAAGATGGAGGATGAAGATTTTCTGAGAGGGAGCGGCAGAGAGATCTCCCCTCAGCCGACGGCGCAAGAAATGGCCGCCCCGGCCGGAGACACAAGGGAACACCCGGCTACAGGGTATAGGGCCCGAAGAGCTGATCCCCGACAGAGAAGGCACACGGATAACTGAATGGGGGAGAGAGAGAAATCTCGAACCTGGAAGACAGACGTATGTAGCATCCCCCATCAACTCCCCGCTGGGACGGAGGACGAAAATCCTAGCTGTTATCAAAAGCAAGGGTTTGCCAATCCGATACCCCTTCACCAGACTCGACGACCTTATCGGAGGCAACCGAGGCCTCTATTGTCGCTTCCACAAAGCTAACGGCCATGACACCGAAGGATGCCGATCATTGAAAGCGGCCATCGAGCGATTGGTAGAGGGAGGCCACTTAGCGGAATACAACCCCCACAGGCAGCCCACCGGCGACCCATCGACACCGGGACCAGGGCATAATGAAAGGCAAATCGCTACCGGTCCAAACGTCATCTCGATACCCCGTACAAAAGGTAGAGAGGTACTGCTAACGTCCGAAGGTGGGGACAGAATGATCAACTTCATAGCAGGTGGGGCAGTTAACCCCCTGGAAACCCCCGTTGGCGATAAATGAAAACGCGAATGACGCTATCCTTCTCAGAGGAAGATTGCAAAGGAGTGAGATACCCGTAGAATTATGCCCTCGTAGTCACGATGTTCATTGAGGATTTCGGAGTAAGAAGAACCCTCGTAGATAATGGAAGCGATGTTAACCTGCTTTCGCTAGGGGCATACGAGATCATGAAGAGACCGGAGTCAGAATTAACGCCATGTCAAAAGCCCATCATCGATATAGACAGGATCACCATTCCGATAGTAGGGATCGCTTTCCTATCGGTACGATTTCGGGAGGACACTTCAAGAAGGTCAGAGCGGCAGCTATTTATGATAATTGACCTCAACTTGCCCTACAACGCCATCCTTGGGCGCCCCTTCCTGAACGCTTTCGGAGCCGTTGTCTCCCAACAACATCTAAAGCTGAAATTCCCCTCTTGGGATGGCGTTGTCGTTATCGGAGGCGACCAGAAGGTAGCCGCTAAGTGCTATCTCACCATGATAGAGGGTAACTGCGATGAATACGTCTGCGTAGCCAACGACCCCCTAGAAGTGGGGGACGACGAAAGGCGAACCCAACCACTAGAAAACATGATATCGGTACCGGTAGAAGGAATGCGCACCGAGAATTTCCTTGTTAGATGACCGTATTCCGTTGGGTCTATCGGCCACGATACCCATTAACACAGACCTGTACACAAAATCCCATCCCTGTTTTCACAAACAGACGGATGGAGAGAGCTGTTTTATCAGCTGACAGTATTCCGTTGGGTCTACAATGGCCTGACAATACTCGTTAATACATGGAAAAAATGCAAAATCCAAACGGAAAGCAATTTTATTCATAGGGGGCCATACGGCATCTACAAAGATAAGAAAGCAACTGCCGCCTATTCATCATCACCAGGGAGGAGAGGAATGTCCATCAGAGTGCGAGAAACATCTCCAACCTCGCCAAGAATGGGCGATAGAACACGCAGAAAGCTTTCAAGAAAGATCTTCTTGTTACGAAGCATGCTGAGGGAGACCTCCACATGGAGAAGCGCGCTGCCAATGGTGTCTACCACCTTGAAATCCTCTGGTAGAGCCAACCCCCTCTTGGCAAGCAGCGGATTCGCAATCTCTTCCAAACCATGGATCTCCTCCTTAGTGGTTTGGATCATCTCATGAATAGCAAGGGAATCTCGAAGGGAATTCTTCTTCACCTTAGAGAGGAAAAACAAGAACTGTCCTAAGGTCTGCTCGTCCATAATGGCAAGAAATAAGCAAAGACTAAGAGGAAGAGGAGAGCAAAAGGTTAGTTCTGGCCAACTAGCCACAACCTATTTATAGAAGGCCTGACAATTAATGGCGCGGTTACAAAGGCACCTGAAAAGACGCGACCATCAATAAAGGCACCAAGGGAATACGCGACACTCCCCAGAAAAGACGCGAGCAGCGTGAAAAGCAACCAGTATTTATTGAAAGGCTGCAAAATTCAGAAACCCGCAGGCTAAGCAAGAACACTAGGGGAAGCTATTTGCTATTGGTAAAAATTGCACACGGGCAAGGAGAGTCATCGGAACAACGATATGGCTAACGGCAATAAGAGAAACAATACAAGTACGACGATGAGTCTAACGGAAACAACACAAACACTACCTCAAAAATCTCAAACAAACACTCCTCTTTATTATAAAGCCATACGACATCTACAAACAGAAAAACAAAGGCACTTAATCGATAAAACCATCTTCACCCTCGTCATCATGAGGAGGCGAAGGAGGAATCCTCCTAATGGCAGCGGCAGTTGAGGTCAAGTCGGAAGAGGCTCCTCTCATTCCCTCTAGACAACACTACAACATAGCTCTTTGGTTCTTCAGAGTGGTCATGGTAGCTTGAACATAAGAAGCCGACACCGCCCTCAAAACCACTGTGAGAGCATCAGGATCTCTTTCCCTCACATTGTTCCGAAGACACACCAAGGGATGAAGCGTGTTTTCCAGCAAATCGATGTCCTCAGAAATACGTGTCAGCATACGTCTCACAGCAGAGATGTCTCCCACGCCGTGGCCCTTCACATGGCAGGCATTCGCGGCCAGATAATTTCTGGTCGAATCATCCATGATCACAAAAGAAAAGAAGGGAAAATAGAGAGAAGCAAGGAAAAAAGAGAATGTAAGTGAGAAAAATGAGAAGAGAAACCCATTTATAAAGACGCAAGCACCACCTCGAGAAACCAACCCAACGATAATGTTTAAACGGTCAAAGATTAGCTATCGGGAGTGATCGGTAACTTCTCAAAACTCACTAAGCATTCGGACATAGCAAGCCAAAACACGAAGGGCTCAAATCAACGGAACAATCAACACAGACATGGTAAATATTTCACAACTTTTCCACATCAAGGCAGGAAAGTAAGTAAAGAGAGATAGAAATTCATTATTACAAAACGGTGGAAATTCAAACGGTGTCCAGTCTAACAGGAAAGCACAAAGGAGAAAGAGAAAACTAAGGGTCAGAAGGCGGCGGAGGCTGAAAGGGAGACCCTCCTTCGGGCAACGGAGGCTGATTGGACCCACCAGCCGCATCAGACTGGCCAACATCTATCGCGGCGATAAGGCTATCTGCGTGCTCGGACACCTTTATTAACTCAAATTCAGGACCATCATAACAATCGGAGAAGGCAGTCAGCATGGCATCAACGACTTCATCCCTAAGCACAACCATCTTATGGTGAACAACATTTAGCTTTGACTGAAGCTTTTCGGCTCGCTCCTTTTCCAAAGCCATCTCCCGTTGGAGCCTCTCATTCTCTCGGACAAGATCCTCTAGACGACCCTTTTCGGCTTCCCTCTCTCTCTTCATATCCACCAACTCCTCATAAATGCCCGAGAGCTCGACAACTTTAGCTTTGGCACCATCCACCTCCGCACGAAGGATCCCAAGATCCGCTTCAATACGCTCACTAGCGGCCCGAGTATTTGCATGCTCTACCCTCTCTTTTCCAAGGTCACCCATCAAGGACCGAATCTTCTTGGACGAATTCTCCTGCAAGTAGCGGAGCTGGCAGAAAGCAGAAAATACACTGGCCTGGGCTTCGGCATACTGGCGCCCTAGGGACATTTCACGAAATTGCCCCCTCTTATAATCTAGGCCGACCATCTCCCGATAGAGGAAGATCTCTAGCATAGGGGTCAGCCACTTCCAACGCCGGTAGACCTTGCTACGCCAAATCCCTCACATCCAAAGTATGAGTGACAGGGTCGCCGGGCCTCAGAGAAGAAAGATGAATATTCATATCCAACGACTGCGCGCCCTGCACATACCCATCCGGAAGGACAATTTCGGTGAGAGGTGGGGCAGGCATGAAATGAACGCGCAAGGGTGCCAAAGCCGAAGCAGAGGTATCAAGGGAGCAAGTACTGTCACCAACACCTAACAAAGAAGCATTCAGAGAAGGCCAACTGGAGGTAGATACATTACCAGGGAAACGTTGAGGGGACGAATCATCGTTTGGAGCCCCCTCAGCAGTATTTGCAAGAATGTCTGATATCTGGCCATCATCCGCACCAACAACGATGGGATTAAGTTCCCCTCCCCCTTCGGCAGACGCCCCGAAAATATCCGCGATAGTAGGCGACGGACTTCTTTCCTTCTTTTTCCGTTTCTTCTCAATCAAGTGGGCAACCCTGTAGCATTTAGAAAATTTAACTACCAGACAAAACATAGAATCTAGTATGTAATTAAAAAACATTGTCTGATTAAACATTCAAGAATGACTGATATAATCGGAAAAAAAATTCAAAATTTAAGAAATACAGGAAGTTACCATGGATATTTATGAAGATGCAGATTATTGCGTAAGCCCAAAGTGGCCAACTGTAAAATTGAGAAAATGATTTGGTGCACTGCAGGTAGAAGAACTAAACTGCCAAGTTTATACTCAATCAGAAAGGAAGAACTATGAAACTTCATCTTCTCAAGAACATCACTTGATTAATGATTCCTTATGCTTGTTATACAACACTGATAGGTTAGAATTTACCATTGATTCTCCAAAGTTGAGTACAAGCACTTGGTATAAACTAGTGTCATCAAAGAGAGTGGCTAATCAGAAAGTATACATGTTACTCGAACAAGATTGAGTGCATACCTGATACAATCCTTGCTAGGATTTCTCCTTATGAGATCGTTGTTCAAGTGTGGATTTCCTGCGTAAGTACTTGGATAAACTCAAACGGGGTGAACTTTCGATTTACTTGAGTTGTTCTTCGAGTGTTCGGACTCAAAGGATTCAAGGTTTTGTGAGACTAATTTTAAGAGTAATTTAACTTAGGTTTTTGGCAAAAAAAATCTAATTTACAATGAGCACAAAAGGCTCTATATAGGCAAAACTATAACTTGTAATACTACTAGAAGTAGGAGTTCTATCTAAGAAATAACTCTAATATCTTAAAAACCTAATTAATAAATACAATATAAACATTCCAGAACATCCTAGAAGCATTCGCATCATCAGGCTAAGGTTTGGGCCGAATTCTCTAAGTCGCGGGCTGCTCGCGTTCACACTGCGCGCCAAAATGTCCACCCGCCCTAGGTATTGATTGGCTTGTCCGATTGGGCTGAAACTTATCCCAATCAACAGCTAAGACCCAAAAATAGTAGGAGGGTACTCCTCTTCCTAGTCCGGGCCTGACTGGTCCGAAGAATGGTCATTGGCATTGACAGACTCATTTTGAAGTGCTTATCCTCGTAGGATTACTGTCAGCGAAAATGTCTCGAGCCATAACAAACAAACGGCTGATTCGTTTGACCTGAAACTTGGTCACAATGAAGAAGACATCCTGATGTTTCAGAATCATGTTCGAACGTAAGATTCTAACTTCTATAGCTCCGTCTATGTTTTAGATGAAATAGCCTGTTACGTCTCTGCCTAGAACTCTTGTGTGCGAGATTGTCATCTCGAACCTTCTCGAGATCTACTCGTCCAAATTCTCTGAAACTTGGACACAACCTTCCTAAGAATCCAATAGGTCTTGTATATGTTTTGGATCTTTGATTGCAACCGTTCTTCCATGGGTTGCCTCGGATGCAAGTCAAATACTATGCTAGGAGCCTCCAAGCCACCTTCCATGTCATCCTTCGCATGTAGGCTTGATCAAGAAGCATCTTGTCGCACCCCCTTTTTCATCGAAAGATAAGTTTAGGTTCGAGACGGATGCTAAGCATAAATGGATGCTTCGCATAATGCAATGAAGTCGCCACCCTATTTTCTAAGGTTTAGGGAACCTAATCGTCATGGCATAAAAAGTAAAAACTAAGGCACATGTGGTCTAAACCTAAGAACGAAGGTTCGAGGTTGTATTATGGACTCGGGAAGGTGTTAGGCACCCGAGTCACATCCTTAAAAAGGTTACCGGTTAAAAAGGTGTTTAGAAAATATTTTTGACATGAAAACGAGTAAGTAACCAGAAAGTGTCGTCCATTCCCGCGCACGGAAACGCGCCACTTTTCAATCATTTAAGGAATAAATGATCGCAAAGTGTCAACCGAAATCCTGTTACGAAGATTGGGCCACCTTCCAGTTGTCCATGGGCCCTAAGAGGTATTCATCACTTTAGTGTTTTGTTATTTTCGATCGGGACTGTAGGGACTGATTAATCATTTCTGGTCGGGATTGATTAATCGTTGGATTTTTTACTAAAGCGAGAGCCCTCTTTATCATCATCGGGCCATGCATGGTTAATTAATTACTACGTGATCCTATCATGGATAAAACTAACATCGTACCATTTTAATGAATGCAAATAATCGTGTGGGATCGAAGCCACCATGCTCATGTATCAATGCAAATGTACAATTAATTTCATGGCATAAAAGCAAGTGATGTAAACACGTAAGCATGTGTGTTGATTTTATTTTCTAACAATTCTAAATATCATGCATACAATTATGATATGAGTTTTTTAACATTTCTAAACAACATGGATATAAGTAATATTTGCGGAAAACCTTGAATAAATAAAAGAGACTTAGAAGGGCGTACTTGCGAGCGAAGACTTAAAGATTACCTACAAATTGAGATCATTAGTATGAGTAAAATAAATATCAAGCAATTAAATAAAATGATTTAACAATTAAGAGCAAGTAAAATAATTAAAACAATTAATTAGTTAATTAAAAGCAAGTAAATTAATTAATTGATAATTACATGCAAATGATTAATTAACAATTAAAAATAAGTAAATTAATTAAATATTACAAACGAACAAGGGATACGAAATACTTACGGTGGGCCAAAAAATGGGCCCAGTAGTTGGGCTCAAAATAACCCAACATCAGATCTGGTGGGCCAAGCTCTTTCTTCTCCTCGCTTGAGCTGACCAGCAGCCAAGCCATTTTCCTCCGCATGGGCCTGCTCAAGGCGCAACCCACGCCTCTCTTCTTTCCTCACGCTAGGCCAGGCGCGACCCAGCTTCCTTTCCTTCCTCCGCTTGGCACAAGGCCGGCGTCTCCTCTCCACCTGGGCCTAAGCAAATTGCTTGGCCCAGCAACCAAAATAGAAACCAAACAGGCCCGTCACCTTCCCTCTTATTTCAAACAGTACTTCATCTTCTCCAGCCACGCCAAACCTGCAACTCACAAATTCCAAACCAAACAGCAATTAAATCCAACTCAAGAAAATCAATTAAATCAAACGCAGTAATTAGTTAATTGAAACAACAATTTAATTAATTGAAACAGAACAGTAAAATAATTAAATTGAAATGGGGCAGTGTAGTAATTAATTGAACCAAAGAAATGGAATTGATGGAAATAAAACAAGTAGCAATTGATTGAAATTAAAACCGAGCAGCAATTGATTGAATTGAAAGCAGGTAATTTGATTTTACAGAGCAGCAGTTGATTGAAATTAAAACGCAAGAAAATTGGATTAAGACAGAGCAGTTGGTAGAAATTAACAACAAAGCAGATGGGAAGAGAATAAAAAATGGGGGACTAAAGCATGAAATCCCCCCCCCCCCCCCCTCCTTCATTGAAGAATGCTTGCTATTTATAGGGGAAGGTTGAGTCGGTTGATTGTGTGAGGAGCGCGCCGGGTGACGCAACCCTTTTTAATTTATGTGGCTGGAAATGAACAGAGCAATCGGGAACGGGTGACTGGCGTTCTAGAAGCAATGACAAGGCTCGATGATGAGGCCTCCTTTTAGAAGCCATGACGAGGTTGATTCCAGAAGCATGGCAAGGCTTCAAATTTTGAAGAGGGAATGGTTTGCGGGAGAAGAAAAGGGAAGGATTAAATAGTTTAATTAGGTGACTGTTGGATGGTTGACTAAGTGAGCAGTCAACCAATCCAACGGTTGATCAAAAGGAAAGAAAGAAAAATATTTACTAATTAATATGGGCTCGATCTATCAGCGCGATGAAACTGGTGAAAAATTCGAACGAAGGTAACTGCGTTATAGAGAAAAATATGACGATCGAGATGATGTGAACAAAATTTTGAGCTTAACTCTCTAAACGCATTTATTTTGACAAAGTGTCGAAAAAGCTCGTTCGTGGCCTAATAAGACTAAAAAAAGTAAAATAACCAAAATGATAGATAAAAATAAAAGAATACGAAAGGACTTGAGCTGGGCCGAGAGATCATTAACGGTTAGTGAAAAATAAAAATACAATGACTATAATTGATTAAGTGTGTTAACAAATTCGTGCATGCTATTTTGCAGGTGATCGAACGTGCTAGCGTCAAAATTCAGGCACCAACACATCTCCTGCCTTGTCTCCATGCTTAGAGGTTGTATTAACCTCACTGGATGCTTGGCAATGTCTTGGGCTCGACGCTTTGGGTTGATTGGACTTAGTCGCAAGGCGTGTGCGCGTTGTGCGTACGCTAGGGCTAGCCTCAGGGCTAGGATCGTATGATTCCCTTCCCCTTCAAAAAGATTCGCCCTCGAATCTGTTTCCTCAATGGAAGCAACATTCTCCAAATTAGAAATAGTAAAGGAAACATAAGAATGACAGGAAATACCCAACGCATCCAACTCGGCGGTGGTGCCTTTGTGTGCGGCGGTGGTTTGGGCTAAACCAACATTTCTCATGGCGGCTGGCTTGTTGACTTGAGTAGGCAACCAAGGATGGTGTAAGAACATCCTTCCTCTATCAACAATCCTAAAGAACCGCTTCAACCTCTCTATCCCTTAGTCGCATAAGGAACACTCAAACGCTCCATGTGAGCTACGACTTGCTTAAGTGATACTTGTCCTACCATCAACTCCTTTGATAAGAATTTGTCTTCTGCCGAAGGATGTATGGTGGAACGGCTCCTCTCAGATCAGTGCTCACGACGGTCCGCGGTACCTGCAATACGCCGGAGGGGGTCTCCGGCGGAAACACTCCGATGCTTAAGTCAGTATGTGTACTGAATTTGGCAGAGCTTGGGACAGTCAGATTAAGCTTACCTGCCTCCTTTGAGGGGGAGGTAAATATATAGAAGAATTGAGCATTTCCGCGTTTGGGGATAGCTAGAGAGCTATCCCTAACGTTAGGGATCGTGGTTCACCCCTCGGATGATATGTTAACGTGGCGATAGCCATGGGATAAATGCTACCACGATAGGGTAGCGACTGAGTGGTCCCCCTGACGTGTGGTATTCCTCAGAATTAGACAGCTCCTCGAGCCATCTAGAAGGTTCATTTGGGGAAACTTCTGAGCGCTGTTTTACCCTCTTGACGTCATCCTCTGGGGGAGGCGGTGGCCCTCTCCCTACCGCGAAGGTGGGAACAGTGATCTCTTCTTTCAGTTCAGGGTAATAGACGGAAATACCCTTTTCCTTAGGTGGATTGTTATCATAAGCCCAACTGAAAATGAGCCCGAGTGTTTACCAAGGGCTAACGCCCTTTCTCAGTGAGGTATCAGAGCGTTTCCTTGTCAGAAGGTGGTTTAGATGATTTTTGTCAGGGCTTATAAATTGAAGTTTCTTCTACGCAAGTTTCCTCGTACTTGCACGTCCCTTTCTCTTCCATATTTCGCCATGGATGAACTGACCCGAAATTTCCTGATCTCCAAAACTTTGACCTTGAAGAACCTTACTGAAGGTGACATCGGCTTCCTGGAGAGGATGATCACCAAGACCTCGGAGGATGTCCTGGAGTTGCAGGGGGTACTGACCCCTATTTTGTCCAAACAGCTGGGGATATCTTTGGAGGACTTCAGTCCTCTAGAGAGCTTGGCGAAGCTGGCCACTACTACTGCCCACCTTGACGTGGTTGCCTCGATGCTGCAGCAACGGAAGGACTTGCTAGCCTGCTGCTTGAAGGGGATGAGGGCCTGCTCCGCTGAGCTGACCTCCGTTGCTGACGCGCTGAGGGATATCCCGGTCGTACCAGGGGAGGATGATGCTGGATCCAATACCTGACCGCTGTCTTTGTTTCCTCTTGTTGCCTTTCTCTTATGCTTTTATGTATATATTTGAACACTGAGGCCGCTCAGGCCATAAATGAATGGTTGTTTTTGCTTCTTTCAGTCTTTTTTTGTCTCGTTTATTTCTTGCTGCATTGGCTGAATGTGTTGGTGGCAAGCCCAACTGAAAATGAGCCTTCTTCAGTACATACCCTTTCAGTGGTTGCGTTCCATGAATGAGTAATGAATGCTTTGACTCAACTGTTTCCAAAGCAGCCATTCCAGGGGTGAGTGATTAGGTGGTTATTTGGTGCCTTTTGGTTGGCGCATTTAACGAGCAGGTATATTGGTGCCGGATCAGCTTCTGCCATTGCGGTTATTTTTCCCAGACATCTTAATTGATTTTTCAGGATCTGTGTGAGGATCGGAGCGCTTCCTTGGTTATTTAAGGGAAATGCTTTCCCTTTCCCTGTTCATCTTCATCTTTTCCTTCTCTTTGCTTTTTTGTAGGTCAGAATGAAAGATTTTTGCGGGCGTGATTCCTTGCCAACACCTCCGACTTCGCCGGATTCGGATAATCCTCCTCCGACTCCTCCGTGGAGACATACTAAATGTCCTGCTAGACGCCAAGGTCGCAAGAAACCAGTGAAAGTGAAGAAGCAGACCTTTGAGTCCTTCTTTACCGGCTTTGTGCCCCACTATGTGATGCTACCAAAAGGTGATGAAGCGTCACCGTCTGCCCCTCCTTCTCCTTCTTTCGAGAATGAGGCTCTTTCTCACGGCACTGATTTAAAGCCAGCAGCTTCTACCGCTGGGGAGAGTTCCCGTGCCCGCTATGACAAGGCGGTAGCTAATGCGACAAAGCTTGTGCCCAAACCTGTCGAATATTTCTTTTCCTACAACAGTGGATTGTCGTCGTCGTCGGAGGACTGTGAGTACTGCTATGACATGGATTGGGCTGATGAGGATTAACGCCTCTGTGTTGTATATGCCTATTGGCATTTTATGAATAAGATGATGCTTTCTGCCTTTTTCTTTTGTCGTTATTTTCCGTTAGCCTACTGGTCCTTGGTGATAGCCAGCGTAAGCGGTTGGCTTGGCCGAGGCAGTCGCTTCGCAGTTATTTTGACTGGGTCAACTCTGTCGCCCTTTTGGGGAATCACGATGAATAACTTCTCTTTTTCAAATTTCTTTAATGTGCTTCCACGTGGCCAACCTCTTTTTACACGCGTCTCCGCGCGATTGGTGGTTCAATTAATACGGTGGCATTTTAATCCTTTAAGAGGGGTCATTTTTCTTTTTTCAGAACTTTTGCCCTTGCTTCGAATTTTTTCTCTTATCTTCCTTCGTCTTCTTCCCCGAATATTTTACCGGCCGTCCGTCGTCGTCCGCCGATTCCTCTGTAACTCTCCCCTTTCAAGGTACCAATCCAATCCTTCTCAGATTTCCTTTTTGCTGGTTTGTTATGGCTAGAAATAGACCTCGCCAGGTTATCTGGAAACCCATGGATCTAGGGGTCGCGCAATCACCCAGTATTTTTACATGCGATGTGGTTCTGAAAGCCGAACTGGAGGAACACGGTATTACCTTTCCTCCTGGGTATGAGCCCTCTATCCTTGGAAGTGATATGCGGCTCCATAATCCGGCGTGGGGTTACAGTAGGCTTTTTTACTTTAAGATATTCCTTTACGATTTCCGCTTTCCTGTTCATGAATCGATACTAACGCTGCTGCGGGAGTATAACCTTAATCCTGCCCAGATAACTCCCTCTTCCTGGTGTGCGGTTTATGCTTTTCTTCGCGCTTGCGAGTTGAAGAACATTTCTACCCCATCTCTCAATTTATTTCGCAAATTCTTTAGTATGAATTCCCATAATTGTTTAATCAAAATTACTCCTCGGTGGAATGACGCGCTCGTACAGTCGTTCTGGCAGCGTTTTCACGGCTTTAAGAAGGGTGTAGCTGATTGGAAAAGCAGTTTCTTTGTTCTGGAGCTACCGTCCCGTTTGTGGCGTATTAATTTCAACCAGGAGCTGATAGGCCCCATTTGGTCGAATCCCTCGATATTGACCAGGGCTGAGTTGGAGCAAGCTAACGCTCTGTTAGACGAAGGTACTCACTACCGCAGCCGTAGCTTTGCCTTGTTCAAACCTCTGGAGGAGTGTACTATGGGTGAGTCTGCCTCTTTTCGCATTTTCTTTGCTTTTGTCTTTGCGCGTTTCTTTTGTTATAGGAGGCTAACGGCTAATTCCCAGGTGACGCTGGCGCTCCTTTGAATGTTACGCCACTTCAAACTTTACTAGCTTCCCCCTTGCCGATGGCTCTAATCAGGGTAGCGCTCGTCCCCCGAGGAGGAGAACCAAGACGGTTGCCCGGGGAGGGCAAAAACCCGTTAGCTCTGCCCGAGTTTCTCACTTTGTGGAAGATTGGCTACCGGAGTGTCGCAAGAGGACGGACTCCAGCCCAGCCGCAACGACGGTGATTGCTAGTGATGATGAGGATGTGGATGTCAAGTCGGACCTTTGCCATGCCTCTTCCTTGCGTCGAAAAAAACTTTGATTTGCCACGGGTGAGCAGGCCACCGGGTCTTCTTCTGTAGATGCAGCAACTGTTCCTATCTCTGCCGCTTCGACTGGGACAAGTGCCTCCCAACCGGTGGGAGTTACCGAGGCACCGGCTGCTACGTGTTCTGCCGAGGCGGAGGTTCCATCGACAGTGTGTCCTCTTCCTACAGTTGACGCTCCCGATTCTCCAATTTCTCATTGCATTCCTGACGTAGTCGCTACACCTTCTACTGCGGATTCGACTGCTGGGCTACCGCCTAAAGTCCTTCCACAACTGTTCTTTTCTCCTATCACGGATGTTTTTTTCGGGAGTTCCTCTCCCGCTCCGTCAATCAATCTTTCTTATGGCAGTCCTACCGAGACCCCCTCCTATCGTATGGGCTTGAAGGGATTCTGCTTGGATGGTCTTCGTGCTGTCGGGGTTCCCCAATCTTTTTCCAGGGATGAGTTTACTGCGCCTTTAATAGGAGAGATGCTGGGCTCCCAGAAGGAGAAGGAAAAGTTTCTTCAGCTTCCTCCACCGGCTCGTCTTCGCCATCTGATGAATGATTCTTTGGATTTCTTCCGTCACCTGAACTATCTGTTCAAGATTCATGATCGCGAGTCACGCAATCTTTCCAACGCGCTGTGCGTTAAGCAAGTGCAGCTTGAGAAAGCGGTGGGACAAATGGGGTTGCTAACGCGTCTTTGCGATGAGTCGCAAAAGGAATTAAACAGAGAGAGGTCTGTTGGGAAAGCAAAGGTGGAAGTTCTGGAGGCAGAGTTAGCGCTGGAGAGGAAGAAAAATCTCCTTCTTCGCGAAGAGATGTCTGCTCGAGACGAGGAGTCCGCTAGGACATCATTAAAAGAGGAATGGTGGAAGAAGAAAATCTTGGAAGTCTTTACTTCTGGATTCGCAACCCGTTTCAAGGGTAACTCTTCTGACCCTGCCCAGGTTGCTGACTATATTTCTACCGTGATGGATGAGGTTAGCAAAGGCGGGATTGGTTCTTCTGCCTCAGAAGGGGAAAGGGGCTAACGCCAAAGATTGGGGTGCCGCTTTGCTTTTCGAGAAGTGTCACGACGGGTTCCTAGACCCTCCCTTGTTATTCTTATTGTAGTCTGCTTCTATTTTTTCCCGAAAACCATTTGTCATTATTCCTCTTGTAATAATGCTGACGCTACATAACCTTTATCGCATTCGTGTGAATTGTTGTGATGCTATCGCCATCTCTTCATTATCTTCCTTGTGTTGCCGCGCCGTTTGGTGAGGCCAGCGCTGCTTTTTAGGCCATTAAATACCGCAGTCCTTCCATTTAATGCGATCTGAAAAGCAATGATGGAAAAGGACACGTGTCTTTCTACGAAAAGGCGTTTGAAGTAAGCGTCTCCTAGGGAGACGTGAATCACCGAAGCGTTTCGTCATCATTTTTTAAACTTGTATCTCCTTGCGCGTGCCTTATTTCCCGACGCGCTGCTTTGCCATGTGCCCGCCGCTGATTGGTCACCCCCTTTCAGTGTTATATATAATGTTTTTCCTTCCTCCTTTTTCTTTTTTAATGTCCTCTCTCGCACGCTGCTGCTTTCTGGACAAAGAACTCGTGCTGCTCTCTTCTTTTTGGTCTGAGACTCCTGGTGTTCTCTTTGCGAAGGTACACACCCTTTCTTTGCTCGTCACTTCTCCTTTATTGGTCATGGCTAAGACTAAGAGATCTTCCGATGAGGAGGATCCTCAAGGGTCCGCCGGAGAAGAAAAAATTAACATTACCCCCACTTCTCTCTATACTCTGCCCTTAGTTAATCGTAGGCTTGCCGCGTGTAATGCGCGATTTCCCAGAGAATATCCCGTGCACGCTGCTTCCGAATCACTTCGCCTGAACAGCGTTCTGCCCGGTAACAGTAGAATATTATATGCTAAGTTATTTGACCATGGGTTTTATCTTCCTTTTGACCCGCTTGTTGAGTTGTTATTGGCTGATTCTGATTTGGCTCCGGCTCAATTGAGCCCTAACGTGATTTGCGTTGTCAGTGCCTTTGCCGCACTGTGCCGTTTCAAGGGGATCGAGTCTCCCACTCTGGCCCTGCTTCATGACATTTTCCAGTTGTATTCTCGTAAGGGGGTGATATCAATATCCCCTCGTAATGAAGATGGCTCGTTGAAGCCCTTTACCTGGAAGCTTATGGGTATCGAGTCTTTTGTTCCTCATTGGAAAGAGGAATTTTTTATTATTGATTTGCCCGAGCCGTTATGGAGGGCCGACTTCAATGAGAAAATTAAAGATGGAGCTTGGGGCCATCGGAAACCCCTTTCTGATCCAGAAGGTGGCTGGTTGAAGACGCTACTTCAACTAGATTTCAGCGTTGATGCCCGAAAAGTGGCTAACGGTCTGGAAATAGAACAGTGCAAAAAGGGTGAGCGTTTGCCCTTTTTCTTTTTGTGCTGCCAAGAGGTACTAACGCTAACGTTTCTTTAACTGTGCAGTGCCTCCGCCTGGTTGGGAGCTTGAGTACTTCCGGAGGAAGAGGAAACAGGAACAAAGGAAGAAAGCTGCCGCCGCCGCCAGGGCTGCTGCTACTGCTGCCGCTGCGGAAGAGGAAGGCATTGCTACCGCTACGGGTACTACCTCATCGCCACCTCCTCGCACCCTTGTTGCAAGGAAAAAGAGAGTGAGGAAAACACGTGCCACGCAACCCGTTTCCCTCCACACTGTTGTTTCTTCGGAGGCGACAGTTGATCCCATTCCTACCGCGATACCTCTGGTTTCCACAGTCACCCAGGTATGCGTTCATTTTTCTCTAAGGTTTTCTTCTCTTCTGTATAATTTTCTTATCATGCGTGCACTGCGTTTTCTAGGAGGCTTCCACTGTTTCTGCTCAGTCAACCTCTCCAGGTGATATGTCTGTTGTTGAGGTCCTTCGAGAGCGTCAGAAGAAGGCTCGCTATGAGCTTCAGCACAACCCTACCTCTTTCGCTGCGAATCCTCCTTTGAACGTCCCTGAGGGCGGCGGTATTCCTGCTGAGCAATCGCAGGGTATTGATTTTGGTGGTAGTCCTCGCGTTTTAGGTGATTCCTCCACCGCGACAGGCTATAACTCAAGTGCCCTTAACCTTGAAATACTTGGTGGAGGTTCCGGCAGTCGACCCTCTTCTCCTACCGCTCTGTTCTTTGTTCCAATGTCTCCTCCCACTATCGCGAGAGGTGGCCCTGCCCCTGCTTTGATAGCCGGTGCCTCTACTTATAATCCTCCCCTCATGCCCACTCATCATATTGGTTTGCGTTCCTTCAGGGATAACATTTTGCAATTTCCTGCCGGGACCGATCATGATTCCATTCTCGCGTCTACCTCTTACCTGGTAGCCGAGATTATGTCTCTTCCAAGGGAGAGAGATGCCTTTGCGGCTAGGAGTGAGCAGGAGCGTATAAACTTTCTTCGCTCCCAAGCGCTTTCTTTTTTCTGCCACCTCCATTACATGGATGAGGAGAATGCTAGGATTGCCGCAAACGGGCAGGGGGAGATAACCAGGTTACAGAACGAGGCCAGGGTTTTGTGGATGCGCTTAACCTTGCCAACCAAGAAATGGAGTCTGCCCGACAGGAAGTGACGACTGTCAAGCAAGAGCTGGAGGCTGTCAAGCACTCTTTGGAGGAGGAGAAACGGATTCTGACCGAACGCCTTTCTCGTGAGGAGAATGAGTTGCGCCAGGAGAGGCAGAGGAATGCCGAGCTGACTGCCGATCTGGCTTTAAACGTTGAGAAGAATCAGTGGTACTTGAAGGAAGGCGCAGGGCTTATGTCAGAGGCGTTGATGCATCATCATGGGGTAGAAAAACTCCGTATTGATGAGCTGGCCGCGTATTTTGATAGGAGAGTCTCCACTATTACTGATGACGACTTCTATTTATGGAAATCGAGGCAGCAAGGAGGAGGCAACGCACCACCCCCTCCTTAGTTTTTTGAATTTAGATATATTCTGATTTTTGCGGCCGACGAGCCCTTCCTTGTTTTGTAATATTAACGATATCACTTTTTACCTTTGTTGGGCTACCCCTTTTGAACGGAACTTCTTTATCTGCTCTGTTTCATAATACTGCTTGCGCAATTATTCGTCCGTGGCGTTTGCTGCCGCGCCTTTATAGATATGCCCACTTTGCTCTCGCATGACCTTCATATAGGTTCCTCAGCTGCCTTTTCGATGGCCTTATTGTTGCCTTCCGATAGCATTTCCAAGAATGACTCAGCATTGCTCAGATTCAAATTACCCTTTGTTGTCTGGGGAGCTTTCTTGCCCCGTTAGGCCTGCTACGACGTTGTTGTTTCAGTACGGATGTCTTTCCAGCCTTACTTTGCCGGGCATCGACCGCTCAATTTCTAGCTGGAGTGTCCCCTCTTTCCTTCCGCCGGAGATTGGCTTGGGGAGTGCTTCATCTTAGCGAGCTGTCTGATCAGGACCAGCCATCGCAAGGATAGGATTTTCACTCGTAAGCGTTGAAACCTCGCGTCCCTGGAACGTGCCTCGTCTCAATGAGCCGTCTATGTGAGCACGGTTGCCACAAGGATAGGATTTTCACTTCCAGGACGGAGTTGGTCTCTCCTTGGGGTCGTGCCTCGTCTTAATGGGCCGTCTGTGTGAGCACGGTTGCCACAAGGATAGGATTTTCACTCCCAAGGATACCGGGGCGTGCCTCGTCTTAATGGGCCGTCTATGTGAGCACGGTTGCCACAAGGATAGGATTTTCACTCCCGGGAGCGTTTGGGATCGTGCCTCGTCTTAATGGGTCGTCTGTGTGAGCACGGTTGCCACAAGGATAGAATTTTCACTCCCAACGCTTAGTCATGCCAGGGCGTGCCTCGTCTTAGTGAGCTGTCTGATCAGGACCAGCCATCACAAGGATAGGATTTTCACTCCTGGCATGCTTCACTATCTGCATTTCATTCAACAACAAATGCACAGAAAGATATATCTTGTTAGAATAGTATTGATATTACCAGATAGGGTGAGCTAGTTCCTGGCGTGGTATAGCTTCAGCCGGGCTATATTCCACGAGTTCTGTAGGGGCATTCCATCGAGCATTTCCAAGTGGTAAGCGCCTCTTCCCACAATACGGGTGACGGGATACGGTCCGTCCCAGTTTGGGCTGAGTTTACCCATGCGCTGCCCTACCGCTTGTCTATCTATGAGCACTAAATCCCCAGCTTTGAGCAATCGCTCTCTCACTTGCCGGTTGTGGTATTGCGCCATTTTTCTTTTGTAGTGTAGAGTTTTCAGTAGTGTTTCCTCATGTGTTTCTGGTAGGGCGTCGAGGTTAGCACGTAACCTTTCCTCGTTGTTTTCTTCTCTGAAATGAGCCACCCGAAGGCTCATCATTCCGATCTCAACCGGTGTGACAGCTTCGGTTCCGAATGCTAACGCAAACGGGGTCTCTCCAGTGCCTGTCTTGACAGTCATGCGATAGGCCCATAGTACGTATGGCAGTTCGTCCGGCCATTTCTTTTTGGAACCTTCCAGGTTTCTTTTGATGCCACTAATGATGCTGCGGTTGGTTACCTCTGCCTGGCCATTGGTTTGGGGGTGTGCCACGGAAGAGAACCTTTGTTCGATCTGGAATTCCGCACACTGATCCCTGAAGAATTGGCTTGTGAACTGTGCTCCATTGTCGCTAACCAGTATGCGCGTAACCCCGAATCGCATGATGACTTGGTGTTTGAAAAAATGCCAAATTTTTTCAGTGGTGATGGTGGCTAATGCCTCGGCTTCGGCCCATTTTGTGAAGTAGTCTACCGCCACGACCACGAATTTTAGCTGGGATCTAGCCATTGGAAACGGGCCTAATATGTCGATGCCCCATTTGGCAAACGGGCATGGAGCAATTATTTCTGAGATTGGCGTGGCCAGTTTTCGAGGGATCTTAGCGTATTCCTGACATTTCTGACAGGTTTTCACGAAGTTATGGCAATCTCTTCGTATGGTAGGCCAGTAGAATCCCGACCGAAAGACTTGAGCTGCCAGCGTATCGCTCGCGATGTGCATGCCGCATATCCCTTCGTGAATTTCTCTCAGCACATGCAGGCCTTCTTGTTTCGTTATGCATTTAGCGGCTGGATGGGAGAAGCACCTCCGTATTAACTCTCCATTGTAATATGTACATCGCGCCGCCTGTTTTAGGATTTTCCTTCTTTCCGTAATTTCTTCTGGTAGCCTATCATGCTTCAGATATTCTACCACTGGGATCCTCCAGTCACTTTCTATTTCTTCCACACACAACGATGTTTGCTCCTGCATGAAAGAGGGTATGGATAGCTCCCCGTAATGTACCTCGCTGGGTATGGAGGCGTCTGCGTTGGCTACCATCTTGGCGAGGCTATCGGCCTCTTCGTTACTTTCTCTAGGGATGTGTTCGAAGATGACCCGAGTGCCTTTTTTCTGCATCTCTGACAGCTCACGCTTTACTTTGGCCAAGTATTTAATCATGACGGGTTCTCGGGCTTGGGAGTTTCCAAGGACTTGATCCATTATCAATTTAGAATCTCCTCGTATCTTTAGGCGCAAGCCGTATTGCTCTTCCGCCACGGTAGAGGCTTCGACGGAGAAGGTGTTTCCAATTCTGAGTCCTGCCAGCAGCGCTTCATATTCAGCGGCGTTGTTGGATAACGGCTGCAGGATTCTGATGGCATATCGCATTTCCATGCCGTTTGGCTCCACCAGGAAAACGCCTGCTCCTGCTAGCTCTTGATTTTTTGCGCCGTCCACGTGAATAACCCATGAGTCTGCGCGCGTTTCTGGGAACGGTAGGCATGAGTTTTCTGGTTCTTCCTCTAACAGTTTTTCCAACACCTCCTTGGTGAATGTGCACTCCGCTATGAAGTCAGCTAACGCCTGGGCTTTTATTGCCGGCCTGGCTTTGTATTGCAGCCCGTATTGTTCGAGCTCGATTGCCCAAATCAACATTCTCCCTGAGGACTCAGGCCTTCTAAAAAAATTTCTCAGCGGCTGATCAGTTAGTACGGTAACAGGGTGCGCTTGGAAGTATCGGTCCATCTTTCGCGTTGCCTGTATTAGAGCAAGCACTATCTTCTCGATGCAGGCGTATCGCAGCTCCACGTCTTTTAATATGTGACTCACAAAAAATACAGGGCGGTGTACATGCCCTTCACTTCGTACGAGGACGGCGCTGACTACCTCGTCAGCTACTCCCAGGTATAGGTATAGCTCATCGCCGAACTCAAGCCTCGTTAGCACTAGATCGGATGACAAGTAGGCTTTCAGTCCTGGAAACGCGTTTTCACATTCCTCTATCCACCCGAATGGGGCCTTATTTCGAATGACCTTGAAAAAGGGGAGGCATCTCTCTCCTTGCTTAGATATGAACCGTCCTAACGCGATGATGCGGCCAGTGAGCCTTTGTATTTCCTTGACGGTTCGCGAGGATATCATGTCCTGAATGGCCTTTACCTTTGAAGGGTTGGGCTGGATACCCTTTCGGCTGACCACGAAGCCCAAGAATTTTCCCGTTTGGCACGCGAACATACACTTTCATGGGTTCAACTTCATTTTGTATTTTTTCATCACATTGAAAACTTCTTCCAAATCGGCAAGATGGTCTCCGAAGCTTCGACTTTTAATCAGAATATCGTCCACGTAGGCCTCTACATTTTTCCCTATTTGTTTTTCGAAAATCTTATTCGCCATGCGCTGGAACGTTGCCCCGACATTCTTCAGCCCAAACGGCATTGCGGTGTAGCAATATGTGGCCCTAGGGGTGATGAAGGCAGTTTTTTCTTCGTCTTCTGCGGCCATTGGGATTTGGTGATACCCGGAGTTGGCATCCAGAGAGCTTAAATAAGCGTACCCCGCAGTTTGGTCGACCAGCTGGTCAATTCGAGGAAGGGGATAGCAATCTTTGGGACAAGCATTATTTAGGTCAGTGAAATCGATGCACATGCGCCAATCTCCGTTCGGCTTTGGAACTAGCACTGGGTTAGCCAGCCAGGTTGGGTACTGAACTTCTCAAATGAACCCCGCGTCCATGAGCTTCAGTAACTCCTTCTCGATAGCTGCTACTTTTTCCGATGAAAAGGCGCGTCGTTTCTGCTGAATAGGCTTGGCCTCAGGCTGACGTTTAGTCGATGCTTCGCGACTTCTCGGAAGATTCCAGGCATGTCCGCTGGTTTCCATGCGAATTCTCCCTTGCATTTTCTTAATAGTCGGGTTAGTTGCACGCTCTCTTCAGGGCTCAGTTTCTCACTGACCAAGAGATTTGCCTCATTATCCTCAGCGATAGGTGTTGACATCATCTGATCTAGTGGCTGAGTGCATTTTTCTTCTTTATCGTCGAAAGGATCGTCTGCCACGGAAACGTAGCGGTCACAACTCCTCTGAGTCATAAGCAAATAACATTCGGCTGCCAATTTCTGGTCTCCTCTGATTGAGACCACTCCGTCCCACGAGGGGTATTTCATTCGCAGGTGTTTTTGGGATATCGCTACCCCGAAATGATTGAGGAACGGTCGCCCCAGTATAGCGTTGTATGGTAATGTTAGGTCTACAACCAGGAATAATAGCTCTTCAGAGCACTTGGATGTGTCTTCTCGGAAGTACACTAGCAAGGATGTTATTCCGGCTACCGGTATTGGTACACCATCAATCCCGACAATTGGCCTCACGCATGGCGCTAGCTCACCATCAGGGCATTTCATCAAGTTATACGCTTCCAGCGAAAATAGATTTACTGCGCTCCCGTTGTCAACAAGGGTTCTCCTCACCCCGTGACTTCCTATGATAGGTGTGACTACCAACGCGTCGTTGTGTGGGAAAACAATGCCCTTTTCGTCTTCTTCTGAGAAGGACAATATCATTCTATCTAAGGCGTTTATTGCCTCAATTTTTACCTGGGCGCTTTCTCGCTTGCGCTTTTCCCCAGGACTGGGCGTTTGTGGTATGGCCTCCTCGAAGTAGGGTGTTCCCCCGGCAATAATATTAATCATAGGCATCTGATCGCTATGAACAACGAGAGCTTCTCTATTTTTTCCAAGGGGAATTACGTTAGCCACCGTGGCGCGTGAAGGCGTTTGTCTCTGATCAGTTGTCATTCCCGTTGGGTTGTTCCTGGCCTCTTCTCTTGCCTTGGTGGCAAATTCTCCTAGGTAGCCCTCTTCGACCAATCGCTCTATGGCCAATTTCAGTTCTCTGCATACATCTGTCGAATGTCCTTTGACCTTGTGGAACTTGCAATACGCGTTTTCCCTTCCTCCCATGATCACTCTTGGCTTCACAGGAGCTGGATATCTAATGGGCAGATTTCGCTGTTGGACTATCGCTAGGATTTCAGCCCTTGGGAGTATAAGAGATGGAAGGTCAGGATCATATATCCGGCCTTTTGGCGGATCCGCTTGTTTCCGAATGGGGGACCCTCCGGGTCTTCCTTTCGAGAAATTGCCTATCTGCCGGTTAGAGGCCTTGACAGTATGCTCTTTTCGTTGCCCATGATCATCAGTGGGTCGCGCGTCAGGGGCACTGCTATGCGGGACGTTAGGGGCCACATATGGGTCCGTTGGCATGTCTCGGATCCATTCTCTATTTTCCTCCTCTTCCATTCTCGCATAATTATGCGCTTTCAGCCTCAGCGTATCCAGGGTCATCGGTGGGTCCACCGTTAGCGTGTCTCTCAGTTTTCCGTATCGGCAGTTGCGCTTTAGAGCCTCCACCGCAAAATCAATAGTGACCCCTGGCGTTAGGGACATTTCAAGATCAAATCGACCTAAAAAATCGTTCAACGATTCCTGCGGTTTTCGATGGATATCGAATAGTGCGGCTGCTGACTTCCTGATAGGAATAGCCGTGGTAAACCGACTTTTGAATTTTTCTTCCAGTTGAGAAAAATTATCAATAGACCCGGCCGGGAGTCCCTCAAACCAGAGACGTGCCATGCCTGACAGCGTCATTACGAAGATCTGACACAATACTGCGTCACTGCGCATTTGGAATTGCACAAAATCTTTCACCTTATTGAGGTGAGAAATGGGATCTTTCGTGCCATCATATGATTCTGCTGGGAGTTTCACATGTCGATGGACTCTGTGGTGCCTGACACGGTAACTGAACGGATGGCTAACGTTAATATCAGGGACCCCACGAGGCTGATGCGGGTGTGGAATTTCAACGTCATATCTGGGATTCTGAGGGTCATATTAATGATGCCGCTTGGGAGATCGGCTTCGGTTTCTTGGAGTTCGAGCTCGTCGACCTCTGCTGCTAGATCTCTCACTGTATCTAGGAGATGGCTCTCTCAATATATCCCCTCGTCGATCATCCCAATGTTCTCTGTACTCATCGCGTCGGCGGGCTACTTCAGGGATAGAGATTCCTCCCCTGTATTGTCCAGAATGTTCAGCAGGTCTACGCGCGAGCGGCGGGACGCTGATGGGGGCCAATGAAAATGGTAAGGAGGACGGGAGTCCTCTGGATTGTCAGGGCGATAATGGTCGTTCATTGACAATGGACGGAGTGAAAACTACTTGGGAGGACACACCAGGTCTCGAGGCATGAGGAGTAAATCCAGCAGCCATCTCTGTCAACTGATCCAATTGAGCTTGGAGAGCTGCTATTGAATTTACGAAAGGGTTGTCCACTTCACCTATCATGGATCTCCCTGCTTGGGGGGTAAGACGACTGGTTCCTACTACGTGAGAAAAGGGAGAACAAATCTGGAATGTAACTTCTTCCGTACTTTGCCCAGGAGGAAGATCTGATTCTCCCGCAGTGACGTCCTGCACTGGGGTGGAGGTATCAGAGGTAGCGAAGGCAAACAGTCGTCTGCGGGTGTTGTATGGGATGTTGGAAGTTTGGGACAGCGCCGGATCTGACTCTGAGGCCATAATCCTTCTAGCCTCGGGGAGGAGGAGCTTGGTTATTAAGGATGCTCACTTAATAGAACCAATACTCTCAATGAAAGCACCAATTTGATAAGAATTTGTCTTCTGCCGAAGGATATATGGCGGAACGGCTCCTCTCAGATCAGTGCTCACGACGGTCCGCGGTACCTGCAATACGCCGGAGGGGGTCTCCGGCGGAAACACTCCGATGCTTAAGTCAGTATGTGTACTGAATTTGGCAGAGCTTGGGCTAGTCAGATTAAGCTTACCTGCCTCCTTTGAGGGGGAGGTATATATTGAAGAATTGAGCATTTCCGGGTTTGGTGATAGCTAGAGAGCTATCCCTAATGTTAGGGATCGTGGTTCGCCCCTCGGATGATATGTTAACGTGGCGATAGCCATGGGATAAATGCTACCACGATAGGGTAGCGACTGAGTGGTCCCCTGACGTGTGGTATTCCTCAGAATGAGACAGCTCGTCGAGCCATCTAGAAGGTTTGTTTGGGGAAACTTCTGAGCGTTGTTTTTCCCTCTTGACGTCAGCCTCTAGGGGAGGCGGTGGCCCTCTCCCTACCGCGAAGGTGGGAACAGTGATCTCTTCTTTCAGTTCAGGGCAATAGACGGAAATACCCTTTTCCTTAGGTGGATTGTTATCATCCTTGTCGACTCCTATACTTCCAAAGTAGTCCAAACACCAAGGATTTAACGAACCCACAAGTATGAAATCATAACCGAATTGGTTGCAAACAAACATAAGTGAAAATTCACTAAAGAACTCAAATTTACAAACCAATGAATAACATACGACTCCAAGAGCTCTCTCTACTCCTCTATCCTTTGTAGGCTACCTCAAATAAAGAGATACATAAGGTTGTGATCTCGGTATCCTAAGGTTTCTCCCTCCTTGTTGCCCTACATCGCCAAAGGGTTTTTTTTCGGCGCTTATACACAAACTCCATGGATAAATCGTACCAATACCAAACCCTCTCAAGAGACACACTACAACACATACTAGCCATACCAACATGTAAGAAATCACCATAAATATCTCTTGGTACAACCATCTCATCGCTCGGCCTAGCCAAAACTCCAAATCTTTTGCGTTTCCACAAATACTTCTCAAAAGCATATGTTTCGGCCTTAGGCTCTTGTATAGGACCATCATCATTTAAATTAATTTTAAATGCAGAATCATATGTATCAATGATGTCCACATACCTACACAAACCTGATCTATGGAGAGAAACCATACCCTCTTGGCTAGTGTTAACTGAACTAGGCCCCATGGTTACTCTTGACTTCTTCCACTCCAATCACGACAAGTTAGGATACTCCTTCTCCTAGGGCTGTTCAACGGTTAGCAATAACCGAAAAACCGAATTCCGAAACCGAAATTTTCGCTTGTTCGGTTATGGAATTTCGGTTTCGGTTATTTCGGTTTCGGTTAGTGAAAAACCGAAATAAACTACGGTTCGGTTTCGGTTTCCAATTGCAAAAGTTCGGTTAACCGAACTAACCGAACTTTTGCTACCCACTATATAAGGATTTGTTTTTACTGAAATGCCATTACTCACTTCACTTAGGTCAAACCTCATCCTCTCTCAAACCTCAACCTCTCTCTTCACAGTCGCTTCTCTTCACTCTTCACAGCACCCACCGCCGCTTCTCTTCCACCCTTCGTCTCTCTTCACTCTTCACATCACCCACTGCCGCTTCTCTTCCATCCTTCACAGCACCCACCGCCGCTTCTCTTCCACCCTTCGTCGCTTCTCTTCACTCTTCACAGTACCCACCGCCGCTTCTCTTCCACCACGGCACCACCAACCTCTATTCCTCATCCTCTCTCGCAGTCCGAATCCCGTGTTGGCGTGTTACCAGCCTCCTAACGCCGAGTGGGTCGTGTTACCAGCCTCCTCTCAGATCTGTACTTTCCTTTCTTTCTTATGTTCTTCCTTTCTTTCTTTTTTTGTTTCAATTTTTTAATTTTTTCTGTTCTGGAAAATTGTAGATCTGTTTATGAGAATAGCAAATTTGTGGATTCTGCTGGATTTAATTATGGATTTGATTTAATTATAGATTGATTGCGGGATTTAATTATGGATTTGATTTAATTATAGATTGATTGCTAGATTTAATTAGATTTAATTATGGATTGATTGCTTTGCTGGAGTTAATTAGGGATTGTTTTTCTCCTTTTTTTCATGAATTAAAAAAAAAATCAGGTTGTAATTTTCGGAAGTTCGGTTTTCCGAAAACCGAAACGTTATAAATTTCGGTTTTCGGTTTTCGGTTACTAAAACTTCGGTTCGGTTTCGGTTTTAGATTTTATGATGTTTGGTTAACCGAAACTGAAACTTCGGTTATCGGTTTCGGTTTCGGTTAACCGATGAACAGCCCTACCTTCTCCTCAAGAAAATTTCTCTTCCCTCGCCCTAAAGAAGGTACGCAATAAGAAGCAAATACAAATGAACTAGGGTTAGGAATTCCTAGTTGTTTCGGCAAAGTATAACATTCTTTACCAAAACAGAATTTTTGCATATATAATGCGCTTGGAATTCTTCTCCTTCTAGAACTCTCACTCAATTCTCCTTTTCCACAAGTGCCATTCTCATCTCTTAACCAATGCTCACTCTTTTCATGGGGGTTGTTTTGCTCTTTTTCTTGTATACTAACATTGCGCTCAACAATTGCTCCCTTCTTATCTTGCGCACTAGCAACACTACTACTCAAATCGGCCAAATGACACTCCTTAGTCTCATCATCGTTGCTAAGAACATGTTGTGGATTAGTGGTCTTGGCATCTTCAATTTGAATACACTTCTTTGCCATAAGGTCTGCCTGATGTTTGAGTTTCTTCAAGTGAGAAGCGAAACACTCGTCATGAGTCCTATTGTTAGGACTTTGACTCGAAGTGTGTCCTCGACCTGTGCATGTATGGCAATATATATCTCTTGTTCGCAAATGAGTTGAAGAAGGAATATCTCTTGCCAAATGTGTTGGGGTCGTCCTTGGTGTGCATTAGAATCTCGCATTGTGGAGGGAGCCTAGGGTTCACCTCGGCAACCCTTGACTCATATGTACGTCTTGGTGTAGCAACCTCCATGTCTATCCCTCTCTCGGCTAGCTTCTCATGTAGAAACTTCTTTTTATTTTCTAACCATGACACATCAAATACTTGAGGACTTCTAGATCTCCTCGGATTCGATTCAATTGGTCTACCGCCATTAACCATCTCGGTTGGCTCTCTTCTCCTTTGATCGAATCTCTCCAACCTTGTGTTAATGTGCTGCAATAACTTGAATATCTCGTGTTTCTCCACACCACTTGATGAGTGATTAGACATGACTCAAAATAATAAAAACAAAACAGACTCTTTGGGTGTAACTTTTGACTTCGGCGTCTGAATCACTTGATTCTTTTTGATTCAGACTCCCAACAGACACAGCTATCTAACAGACTCTTTTTCACTAAAATCGGATTCTAACTGGTATTTATTGAAATACAATTTTGACTCTGACACTTTTGTGGATTGTTTTTGTGACTTTATATAGAAACGAAAATACAACTAGATGGTTGAAGGTTTGATTGACTCCAGACTAGAGTAAATCGACACAAGAATTTAAAAACAAAAATGAATAACTAACCAAACTTGAACGGCCTTCGCTCTGCTACCAACTGATACGATCCTTTCTATGCTTGAATCGTTTCTCCTTATGCGATCGTTGTTCAAGTGTGGATTTCCTGCGGAAGTACTTGGATAAACTCAAATGAGCGCTGACCCTGCTAAATCGTAATGTCTAGCCAACCCAGCTACGCGTGTGACGGGTGTCGAATCCGCGATCATAAATAAAAAGATTACAACTTATCACTAAGCAGCAAAAAGGGATTTGTGCATAGCGGCAAGAGGATCGATCCACAGGGACTATCGGCCTAATGTTTATTCTCCTGCAAACAACCAAACCAAACTGATCAAAACGAAGGGGGAGGTAAAACAGTGCAGAAAAATAAATGACAAGAAAATAAAATAAAGCAGGAGACATGGCAGCTTCATCTCAAGGCCCTGAGATGAGTCTGCCATGCTCTAAATAAAAACAGTAAATAAAATACGAAAAAAGTAAAGAAAAAGAAAGTGAAAGAAAGAGGGAAATATTATTCCCAGTAGAGATCTCTTGAGGTAACAATTCCATGTTGTTCATTGACACTTAAAACATTTTCAAAACAATTTTCATAGAGAAGTTATAGAGATAAATCCAGGGGCAATCTCCAAGCCTCCTCCTACTCAAGTCACTCAAGGAGAAGCTCCTTTCGTGACCCTAACTCCCCTAACAATCAAGGATTGCTGGTTCATTGATATGTTTAGGAAGGCCCTTCTCAAGACCTTGAGATGGACGCTACTGCAGTCCAAAAATCTCAAGACTCACCCTTTTCTTCTTCTAGCTTTAGAGAAGGTTTAATTATCCTATCGCTAGTTGTCTACTCGGGTTCCCTCTAACACAGAAACGCGGCATTAGAGTGATTCTACTGTAATTAACCATGCTGAAATCTAAGTTGGCCAAACTCAAACACAACACAATCAAATTGTCATTAAATCAAGCAAGAAAAGAGATATGAAAAACGTTTTTATTGAAGAACAACAAGTCTCACAACATACTGGAATTGTTAACCTCTCAATCCCTACCAGGAATCGGAGGAATTAATTACAACTCCAATCAAAACAGCAAGCTTGAATAAAATCCGAAAAATACAAAATGAAAATACAAAAGATGAGAGAAAAGTCTCTCTTCCGATTCCCTCTCTTCTCCTTCTCGTCTGGACTGGACTTCTGGACGTGTCCTTTCTCTTCTGGTCTGGTCTTCAATAAATGCCAGCAAAGGGGAGCATCCAAAAGAATAAAATATTCCCAAGTTGGTAAATCCAAAAACAAGCATGCTAAACATTCTCCACTATGTTTTGTTTCTTTGAGCCACGTGAGGGAGAGTATAGCATGCTGGGAACATCTTGTCTCTATTTACCAACTCCCAAGCAGACAAGAAAAGCACTCAAGAATAAAATAATTGTAGCACGGTGAGTGCTGTCCAGCTGGAATCTGCCAGGAAAGCTTCATCTCAAGGCCATGAGATGGACCGGAAATGCGCCCAGAAAATCTGCTCAACCCCAATTGATCATTTATGCTCTAATCTTCGGCCTTTTCATTCCTTTTTCCTTCTTCAACATATATTAAACCTGTAAAACCACAAAGGAAGGAAACAAGCTCAAAGTAGCATATTAATCATCTCAATTAATAATAAAAGAGACAATAAAACATTGTAAATAAACAATCAATCAAACCCCCCACACTTAAACCATACTTGCCCTCAAGCATGAACACAAAACACACAAAACACAAAAAAAAACAGAACACCCTTTATACAGAAAATCAACCCCTGGGCTGATCTCAAATGAAAACTTCAAAAATCAACTCTTTCAAGCAATGCTCAAACACTATCAACACTACAAATGTACAAATGTTCAAATAGTGGCATAATAGCATGTTGTTCAACCAGGAAATAAAGCCCTAGAACTACTGACTTCTCTTCCCAAGACTCAATCCAAACGCAGCTGCTACACAAGCAAAAATACACAAGCAGTCATGCAACAATAATAAAAATACAAGCAACAAAATTAAAGAACACCACCAAGCTTTCCTCTTCTCCCTTATGCACATTTTCTTTCTTTTATTTAGGCCTTCGGCCTCTTATACCTCCTTTATTCTTTTTCTTTTTTTTTCTTTTTTTCCTTTTTTTTTATTCTTTTTTTTTTCCTTTTTTTTTCTTCTTTTTTTTTTTTTTTTCTTTTTTTTTTCAATAGGCCTTCGGCCTCTTATACCCCCTTTCTGTCACGATCCCAAAACATACAAACACACACAATCATGCAAAGAATAAAAAGACACTAACGCAAAGCAAAAATTAAAAACTTGCTGCAACATAATGGACGGGATCTTCATCCCAAGGTCTTGAGATGAGAAGACAGTACAATCCTAGCAAAATATTTCCTAGAACAAGAATACTAATCATACAACCACGTGAATAAATGTAAAAATTGTAATATCAGAAGTATTTAGCATTGTAAGACAGAGTTGATTGATCAAGTATTCACATAAGTCAAGTTTTTAGGATTTCATTTTATACAAGGGTGCAAAAAAAAACATAAAAAGAAAAAAACACAAAAACAACAAAAATATGCCCAAAAACACAATAAAAACACGAAAGTGACTCCCCCACACTTATTGGACACATTGTCCTCAATATGAACGAGCACAAACAAGGGCAAAAAGACAGTAACAAAGAAAAATAAAACCTGGGGGCGAAGTTGATGGAGTAGGTGAAGGGGTAGCTGGTGCAACACATCCGCCTCATCTCAAGGTCCTGAGAAGAGTCAGCCTGGGAATTCTGCAGCAGCACTGAAAAGGTAGGGGGGAAAAACAGAAATAACAAAAGAAACATGGGTTGCCTCCCATGAAGCGTCCATCTTTATAGTCTTAGACTAGACTCTATTATTCATCAGTTGATCTGGTCATAAACAGAGAAAAATAAACATTAGTTCAACAGATAATCCCCGGCAACGGCGCCAATTTATGACGGGTGTCGAATCCGCGATCATAAATAAAAAGATTACAACTTATCACTAAGCAGCAAAAAGGGATTTGTGCATAGCGGCAAGAGGATCGATCCACAGGGACTATCGGCCTAATGTTTATTCTCCTGCAAACAACCAAACCAAACTGATCAAAACGAAGGGGGAGGTAAAACAGTGCAGAAAAATAAATGACAAGAAAATAAAATAAAGCAGGAGACATGGCAGCTTCATCTCAAGGCCCTGAGATGAGTCTGCCATGCTCTAAATAAAAACAGTAAATAAAATACGAAAAAAGTAAAGAAAAAGAAAGTGAAAGAAAGAGGGAAATATTATTCCCAGTAGAGATCTCTTGAGGTAACAATTCCATGTTGTTCATTGACACTTAAAACATTTTCAAAACAATTTTCATAGAGAAGTTATAGAGATAAATCCAGGGGCAATCTCCAAGCCTCCTCCTACTCAAGTCACTCAAGGAGAAGCTCCTTTCGTGACCCTAACTCCCCTAACAATCAAGGATTGCTGGTTCATTGATATGTTTAGGAAGGCCCTTCTCAAGACCTTGAGATGGACGCTACTGCAGTCCAAAAATCTCAAGACTCACCCTTTTCTTCTTCTAGCTTTAGAGAAGGTTTAATTATCCTATCGCTAGTTGTCTACTCGGGTTCCCTCTAACACAGAAACGCGGCATTAGAGTGATTCTACTGTAATTAACCATGCTGAAATCTAAGTTGGCCAAACTCAAACACAACACAATCAAATTGTCATTAAATCAAGCAAGAAAAGAGATATGAAAAACGTTTTTATTGAAGAACAACAAGTCTCACAACATACTGGAATTGTTAACCTCTCAATCCCTACCAGGAATCGGAGGAATTAATTACAACTCCAATCAAAACAGCAAGCTTGAATAAAATCCGAAAAATACAAAATGAAAATACAAAAGATGAGAGAAAAGTCTCTCTTCCGATTCCCTCTCTTCTCCTTCTCGTCTGGACTGGACTTCTGGACGTGTCCTTTCTCTTCTGGTCTGGTCTTCAATAAATGCCAGCAAAGGGGAGCATCCAAAAGAATAAAATATTCCCAAGTTGGTAAATCCAAAAACAAGCATGCTAAACATTCTCCACTATGTTTTGTTTCTTTGAGCCACGTGAGGGAGAGTATAGCATGCTGGGAACATCTTGTCTCTATTTACCAACTCCCAAGCAGACAAGAAAAGCACTCAAGAATAAAATAATTGTAGCACGGTGAGTGCTGTCCAGCTGGAATCTGCCAGGAAAGCTTCATCTCAAGGCCATGAGATGGACCGGAAATGCGCCCAGAAAATCTGCTCAACCCCAATTGATCATTTATGCTCTAATCTTCGGCCTTTTCATTCCTTTTTCCTTCTTCAACATATATTAAACCTGTAAAACCACAAAGGAAGGAAACAAGCTCAAAGTAGCATATTAATCATCTCAATTAATAATAAAAGAGACAATAAAACATTGTAAATAAACAATCAATCAGCGTGTGAGGTTCTTGATCGAACTCCTAACCCTCTAACCTGCAATTGGTTAGCAACCTAGGTAGTCGAACAATGGGGGGTGAACTTTCGATTTACTTGAGTGGTTCTTCGAGTGTTCGGACTCAAAGGATTCAAGGTTCTGTGAGACTAATTTCTAGAGTAGTTTAACTCAGTTTTTTGGCAAAAAAGTCTAATTTACAATGAGCACAAAAGGCTCTATATATAGGCAAAGCCTAATACAAGTTTAAGTAAAACTATAACTTCTAATACTACTAGAAGTAGGACTTCTATCTAAGAAATAACTATAATATCTTAAATAAATAATTAATAAATACAATATAAACATTCCAGAACATCCTAGAAGCATTCGCATCATCAGGCTAAGGTTTGGGCCGAATTCTCCAAGTCGCGGGCTGCTCGCGTTCACACTGCGCGCCAAAATGTCCACCCACCCTAGGTATTGATTGGCTTGTCCGATTGGGCTGAAACTTATCCCAATCGATAGCTAAGACCCACAAAGAGTAGGAGGGTGCTCCTCTTCCTAGTCCAGACTTGACTGGTCTGAAGAATGGTCGTTGGCGTTGATGGACGCGTTTTGAAGTCCTTATCCTCGTCTGATTGCTGTCACCAAAAATTTCTCGAGCCATAACAAACAAAAGGCTGATTCGTTTGACCTGAAACTTGGTCACAATGAAGAAGACATCCTAAGGTTTCAGAATCATATTCGATCGCATGATTCTGACTTCTATAGCTCCGTCTAGGTTTGGGCGAAATTGCCTGTTGCGTCTGCGCCTAGAACTCTTGTGTGAGATCTACTAGTCCAAATTCTCTGAAACGTAGACACAGACTTCCTAAGACTCTAATATGTCTTGTATATATGTCGGATCTTTGATTGCAACCGTTCTTCCATGGGTTGCCTTAGATGCAAGTCAAACATTACGCTAGGAGCCTCCTGATCCCTAAGATGCCTTAGAATTCATCTTCCATACTATGGACCATATAATTGTGGAAGTTATAAGAATGTGGCAGTTTGTGGTTCTGGAAAATTGACGCCACTCAGAAATTAGATTACACGGAAGAGAACCTAAGAAATTCAGAAGCAAAAGATGACTAAATGATATCAATACAACAAAAGTTATAACGCCATTAGCACAAGGCAGTGTTTGAAGTATGGTACTATCCATAGGCTTCATGTTAATGATATTGTTATACTTGCGAAAAGTGACATTTTTAGTAACTATGTTTGACGGGCACATATCTATTAATTGCCTAGTTGGCCGAGACATGGCAATATCGATACCAAAACTAGGGATGGCAATGGGTACCTATACCCGGATACCCGTCCGTAACCATACCAGTTTGATCGGGTAATACCCGCTTTGATTGGGTATGGTTCGGGTATGGTCGGGTATGATATCCGGGGTATAACCTGATTTTTACCCTCGCTATCTCATTCCTCCATCTTCCCCCCTCTCTCTCTCTATCCCTCACCTCAATCATCTCTGCATTTTTACCCATTGCCAACGCCATCTCGTTCCTCCACTCCCACTTGGCCGATGCAGTTTCAGATCCTCCGTCGTCGTCCCTTGCCTCCGGTAAGATTATAATCTGACCGCTTTTTCCCTCTTTTTTTTAATATATGGCTAATCTCTTGATGGCAATAGTATTTTGAATCAGTGTTGAACTCTGTGATTGTCTTTTCCAGGTTTTACGCGTCAAACCTGGTGGTAACTTTTGAGTACCTACACATAGGAAATAGAGGTAAGTTCCGTTGGCCAATCGTTTATTTAATTTTGATTATTATTCTATTTTCAACCATAAATTTTGTATTGCATAGCCTCATCCAGGAGCTACCCAAACCGAGTTGGATTTTGGGTTTTTTATTGATTTCCTGGTGATAAGCACACAATTTTAACATTTAAGTTCATTTTGTTTGACTGATATCTGGAGGAATATCATTTAGTTCTGTTGTGATCAAATCTTGCTGCTTAACCTGACATCTGTTGCATATGAGCATATTGTGTATGTTTACCAGATAAATGAAATGTCTAGTTATGATTTTCTTATAAATGCAGTACTGAAGTTTATCTTGTTGTAGTTATGATTTATCTGTTACTAAAGAGAGATAGCCATGGTCTCCTATGTTTATTACTACTTCAAATTTATAGGATCCTGGTCCCAACCTCTAAATTGTAATTGCTGCATGATGACAAAATGGTGAGGATTTGTCTCACTCCTTACATGTTAGAGTGGGAAATTCAGGTAAGATTATATTACTTCATAATTGGACTCCTAAAATTTTCTTCTGCCATATTTCTGCTTGATTTGACATCTGTTGCATATGAGCATATTGTGGATATTTCTTATTCTGGAGGAAAATAGGTCTTCCTAGTTTTCACCCTTATTCTGTGCCGGAATGATTCAGAAGTTCAAGACAGGAACACTGCATTATTTAGCTTATGTACAAAAAAGATCCCTTCTTGCTTGGATTGAAGAAAATGAGTTTTTCCAATCTTATTTTGTGAAGGTTAGTTTCTTCGCAGATATTTTATTTTTCCGCAGCTACAGTCTATAATGCTTTATTTTGTATAGATTCCTCCCAAATTCCTTGGGAAATAGACTCTGTTGTTAGTTGTTCATGAGAGTCTTCAGTTTTTCTATTGTTGGTCTCAATCAATTAAATAGGCTTGCACATTCGGTAAGGACCTACTAGGTTCCATCTGTCTTCCCTCAAATTAGCTCTCTAACCCACATGATGGGTTATTTTCTATTACTCAGTCGTATTTGTATCTTTTAAATAGCAATGGTAGTTGATTGTTAGAAAAAAGAAAGTAAATCGCTTCATTTCATTTAAACATTTTGCTTAGTTGCATCTTCTGCTGCATCGCAGAAGTAAGCCCCCTATAAGATATAGATATGCAGAATTCGTGCTGCTTTGTTTTTCTTCTTTTGTTCCGCAGACTGAACTAAATTATTTTAACTTCAAATGTTGGCGAAGCCGAAAGTATCAAGCATCAACATGTAAATGCTCAAGAGGTGTTGAATTGTTTCATTTATGGTGAGGAAACTCGAATCGTTTTAGGGAATTTCTATGCAGTATCAATAGATAGATTGTACCAGAGATGTTTCACTTATGTGTGATTAGAATGGTTCATCTCTTTCAGGCTACCTATTTAACCCACTTTATTTTTTATCTAGATCTATTCATTTTTGTTTGAAAGATTTACAGGGGTGTAAAAAAATAGAGAAATGAAAGGAAATGCGTCTGTGCATGTGTAAAGAAGATGAGGAGTGATGGATGAGGATGACTTTTTGATTCATGTGCACGTGTGTGAAAAGTGAAGGCAAAATGGAGATAGTAATGAAGTAAAGATGTACTGAGCTTTTTTTATTTTTGTTTCTATTTTTTTAACACATTTATTCAATTTTTTGGAAGATTTATGGAAATATTTTTGGAAAAATATGAGAAAATGAAGAGAAATGAAAAGATACAGGAAATAAATTACTTTCATGAGCCAAAACGGTAAAACATGAGGTTAAAGGAGCCAAAACAACAAAAATAATGAGGCAAAATGGTAAAAATGAGCCAAAACAGTAAAAACGTGAGTCAAGATGGTAAAAAATAAATCAAAATTGGAAAAAGCTAGCCAAAATGAGCTTAAATGAGCCAAAACGGTAAAAAACGAGAAAAAATGGTGAAAAACGAGCCAAAATGGTAAAAAACGAGATAAAATGATAAAAATGAGCCTAATTGGTGAAAATGAATCTAAGTAGTAATTTTTTACTTAATTATAAAAAAATAAAATAATTTGGTGAAATAATTTTATTAAATGAAGTTTTTATTTTTAATACTCGGAAGAAATTTTATTAGCTAGCCATTAGCAAATGGCTGCAAGGGAAAACCTAGGAATGTACACAGAATAGCTAAACTAATGAGGAAAAATCCTCACTGGATGGTACCAACTCGCTACTGCCCTTCTCAACTACTGCTCACTTAGCCCCACGAAGTGAGCCACGAAGACGACGCTGCTGTTGTGGCTAGAGACTAGGGTAACTCTCCATCTTTACTCTTGACCCATTGATACCACAACGCCATGACTTCACTGAGTGTCCTGTCCCTGTGTTGCACCTCTTGCCGGAACACAGCTCGATTGAGTTGTTTCCACAAGCTCCAAGCAATCACATAAAAAAGGCTTTTCCACATAAATCGCGCCTGGACATTTCTTCCTGGGAACAATCCTTCCCACATCGACCAGAGGTCTAGAAGTCTCCTCGGTGGGCACCATTGCACACCCAACCAGTCCATGCGAAAATCCCAGCAAGTCCTAGCAACCTCACAATGTAATAGCAAATGGGTCACTGTCTCAGTACTCTAGTTGCACATATGACAACTATCTTCCACCACCATGTCCCTTCGTCTTAGGAACACCTTCATTACTAAGCGACCCCTAAACGCCAACCACAGGAAAAATTCTATTCTATACAGCACAAATGTTGTCCAGCATGACTGGAGTTCGGGCTTTAGATCGAAGGTTGCTCTCTCTATTCCCAAACACCATGAATGCACCGAATATCCTATTGCTTCTGGGGTCCATCGTACCTTGTCCTTCTGGTCATCTTTAATATTAATCGGCAAGTTATCTTTCATGCAATCCCACTCCGCCTTTTCCCATTTGAAAAGGCCTCTCCGCCATTACACCTACCACTCCCAAGACTCCTCCCCACGGAGTCCATATTCCCTTACGGTTCCCTGTTTATTATTAGCTAAGTTATACAACCGTGGGTGCACCAAGGCCAACGGTTTCTTGTTAACAATAGGGTCCCACCAGAAGGATGCCCTTCTCCCATCACCCACTAAGACCTCTGTCCTTGCTGCCCAATAGTCAAAATATTCTCCCCCCTGCTAAGCAATTTCATGATATCCCTTCATATTACTGAAAAATTTGCTTCCCGAGGCTTCCATAAATCTCCCATGCTACTAATGTGGTACTGCTTGCGAACTAATTCTGCCCAAATCTTCCCACTCCCCTTCACTAGTTCCCATACCCATTTAAACATAAATCCTACATTCTTAGCACGTAAGTTTCCAATTCCCAGTCCTCCAAACTCCGGTTTCCTTGTGATTTCCTTCCAACTAACCTTCGCCATGCCTCTTTTTTGGTCATCCCCACTCCACATAAACCTGCGCATGATCCCTTCGCATTGTTTAATAACACTTTTGGGCATGGAATACAAAGACATATTGTAAATAGGGAGACTTGAAAGGGCCGACTTTATCAAAGTGACTCTACCTCCTACCGACAAGAGATGACCCTTCCAACTTGCTAACTTTCTTCGCATTCGTTGGATTAAAAATTTCCATCCCGAGATTCTTCGGGGGTTGAATCAAACATACGATCCCAAGTACTTGAAGGGGAGTGTTTCGTACTTACACCCCACCCTTCTAGCCAGGCAACTACCCACTTGATCATTCAAGTTAATTCCCACTAGAGTACTCTTGTGGAAATTTACCTTAAGCCCCGAGTATGCCTCAAACCATCTTAGTGTGCCTTTCACCCTTTGGATCTCCTCCTCATCACTATTGACGAACACCAAAGTATCGTTAGCGAATTGCATATGACTAACTCTCCATCCTGTCATTTGATCTCCCACTCCTCGGAGCACTCTAGGATCTTCGGCTCTTACAAACAATCGATGCAATCCCTCTGCTACAATATTAAATAGAAATGGGGACATATAGCACCCTTGGTGCAGGCCATGGTCTATCCCAAATTGCTCCGTCGGTGACCCATTTATAAGAACAGAGACCTTACTTGTGCTAATACACTTCTTAATCCACTGCCTCCATCGTATCCCAAACCCTATATGGCCCATAACGTCCTCCAAGTACTCCCACTCTACCAAATCATAGGCCTTTTCAAAGTCTAGCTTAGATAGCAGCCCTTGTTGTTTCGTTTGTTTCAAGTAATAAACTACTTCGTTGGCCGCCATCACATAGTCCAGTGTCTGCTTCCCTTGCATAAACCCATGCTGCACATCACTAACTATGCTTCCTATCACCTCTCTTAATCACCCTGCTAAGATCTTGGATATGATCTTATAATAACTACTTACCAGGCGAATTGGCCGAAAATCCCAAAATCTCCTTGCTGTCGCTATTTTTGGTATGAGAGTTAAAAACAACGTATTTGCTCCCAGCGGGAACCTAGCTGACCTGAAAAAACCTTGAACCATTCTACTGACTTCACCTCCCACCACTTCCCATGCATTTTGGATGAAGCGCAACGAAAAACCATCTAAACCTGGCGTCTTTTTACCATCACAAGCCCAAACTGCCTCCTTAATTTCCTCCAACGTCACTTCTCTCTCCAGCTAGCTTGCTTCTGAAATGCTTAGTTTAGAAAAGCCAATGTCAGGTATGCGAGGTCTGTCCCAGTGACAAGCTTTAAAGAACCCAGAGTAGTGTTGAGCCGCTGCCCTCTTGATCTCACTTGGCTCCGTCATCCTGCCATCCACCGTCATTATCTCCTTGATATTCCTTCGCGATGTTTGAATTTTTGCCATCCGATGAAAGTATCCCGTGTTCCTGTCACCTTAAGTGTTCCATTTCCATTGGTTTTTTTTATTGCCACAACCTATCTATTTTTCCTTGTTGCTCCCAAACTACATTCCCAATCTCCGTCCTCTCATCCTGTTCTTCTACGGATAACCTTCTTTCATCCGCTATCTTCTCTAGGGACTCAACTCTGTCCATTATTTCCCTGAGACATGCCTCTAATTTGCCATAAACATCCTTGTTCCACACTCGAACCTTCTTCTTCAGGAATTTCATCTTTTGGATTAGCTTAAAATCTCCCTAAATCTCTAGTCTTGCTTCTGTCCACCACCCAGTAACCAATTCTTTAAAGCCCACAACCTCCCACCACGTTGATAAATCTCGAAAGGGCTTAGGTCCCCAATCCACTGTTTCTTGGCTAAGGAGCAGCAGAGTGTGGTCTGACCAAGTTCTGCTAAGTGTTGCCAACCTTATGTCCCGGATATGCTGCAGCCACTCCGGTTGTACTAGTATTCTGTCAATCCTACTTCTACTTACTGTATTTTCCCATGTAAACCTCCTTCCCACTAACCCAATGTCGACCAACCTACACCTGTCCACCCATGTCTGAAAGGCACGCATTCCCTGCGTATAACCCCTCCCATGTAGACGATCGCTCGGAGCCAAGGTTTCATTAAAATCCCCTCCCACTAGGATAGGAACCTCACTTCTATTTACTAATTCCGCAAGCACATCCCATAATTGGTCTCTCTGGCCGACCTCATTATAAGCATACACATTCAGAATGGCACACTTGAAATTCCCCTCCAATAGTTCTCCCTCCGCCCAAATAAATCTCTCTCCCACTTCTGTGCGCCTACTTTGGAAAGCCTTGTTGTCCTACACAGTGATTAACCCACCAGATCGATCAATAGCCAGGATACTCACCCACCGCATGTCCCTACTTCCCCACAATGTATACATGAAAAAATCATCTACATCTATTCTTTTTGTTTCCTGCAGTAAACAAAATTACAAACCCTCTCTACAAAATTTTCTTTTAATAAACTTCCTCTTGTGCATCGATAACAACCCACGTCTATTCCAAGACATTAAATTCACCATAATAATCTAAGCAATACTCGCTACTCAACCACAAAACTAACCTCTTATGTTGCCAAGTTCCGCGTCAAAGCGCTCTTTGTCGAGCTCCCTTAGCGCTTTCTCGTTGACTTGGTCTATTATAGACATCGGCCTGCCAATATTCCATGTGTCTGGCTCTATCATTGTTGCCTCTGCTAGCCTATTCATTCTGACTATATCATTATCCTCTTCCCTTAGGATGTCCTCCTGCGAACCTCTATCATTTTTCATAGTCTCTAAGCTACCCGTACTGCCTACAAATCTCTTCACCTTTCCCCCTCGCTTCCTAACTGTGACAAATAGGTATTCCATGTTTCCTCCTGCCACACTTCCTTGTGTCTTCGGCACATCCTCACGCTGGCCTAAGCTGGGAGTCCCAACATTGCCCCCCGTTTCCACCTTTTCACCCCTCTCTTCCTCGTAGCTCTCCTCTGAATAGTCATTATCATCTTTAGCCCCCACCATCCAATCTATATTGGAGATTGCCCCTTGCATGGGCTCTTCTTGGTAGCTAAGGTTGTAGTAATTCCCTCCCACTTTAATTCTCAAAGTCTCCTGTACCAATAGCTTGTCCGTTGAAATCAACAAGTGTGCTACATCCAACCTCTTTCGAGCCACTGTGTTTTCATCAATCGCGACAAGTTCGCCCAGACAGACCCTTATCTTCTAAAAAATATCAACCCCCCATACTTGTATTGGAATGCCCACAAATTGTACCCAACACAACCGGCCTCCAATAGCCACATCATCCGACTAGGGTATTATCTTAGTGAACACCCCACTTCTCTCTTGCGCATCCAACTCTGCCCGCTCTCTTTCTTCTTGTGTATCAAACTCGAGCCACACCAAGCCTCTCCCCATAATCTTAGTCTCACATCCCCATCCTATTTCTAGTACTAATTCCTGTACTTCTGGAATGTCCTCAATTCTACGGATAACGCCTATCGCGTTTTCTCCAGCCAGGTCTTGTTCTCTTCCGGGATTGTGGCTACAATCTCTAGGGTTACCTCCTCATGATTCTCCTCCACTGCATCAGGTGTTTCCATGACTATTTCTTGTTCTGCCTGTGCCTTCAGGCCTTCCACGCGTGTCTCCCTCTCCCTGGCATGCCCTCCTGTCTTCTTGCCCTCCACCGTCAATGGTCCTTTTACATTACATACTCAATTGGGTATTGGGTATATTGGCTATGGGTAATAATAGATATTTAATTGCGGGCATAAGTTGGGTATTTATTCATACCCACTCATACCCGCTTTAACATACCCATACCCGCCCAACTACCATCCCTAACCAAAGCTGTCTATTCCAGCAAGGATAAGTACTACATATGCCTCTTTACTCAACAAAGATACCAAAATCCACTCTCCTCTGGTACAATTGTACCAAAAGAAATCTCCAGTGTCCAGACTCATCAACCAAGATTCAAACCTCATATCTAAATATTAGTGTACAAAAAAAAGATGATAAGAATGTTATACTCACGATGATGAAACTCAGACGTAGTGCCAAGTAATCAGATTTTTTTATAGAGCTATTGAATTGTCAGAGGAAGCAAAGCTGCAAAATAACATAACAGATCAGTGAAAACAAATCTAGAAAATTTTAAGATAATTGTACCAAAAGCATCACTGTATGAACAATGAGAATATGATTTAGATCAAAAATAAAATAAAATAAATTCTAATTCTAATAAAGTATTGAAATGGAGGAAAAATGGGTACTATCGTTTGTATCCATTTGACAATGTGTAAGTATATTATTGCCCCTTTGCAATAACTCGAATAGTAAATAAGTAGTGCGGGAATGGTGTGTTGTAATTATTGTGAGAGTAAAATAACAAGTAGTGAGAACGGTGATGTTGTAATTATTGTAAAAGAGGAGAGTAAATTGATAAGAGTGAACATAGGTTCTCCAACAAGCTTTGCTCCCATCGACCAAAAACTTTTGTTTTTGCTCCATCTAACAAATACGAGTAGGAGTTTAGACAAATACATAGGATCAATATTATCCAAAATATCGAACTAAAAATGTAGTGCTTCATTAGTTATCTGAATCAAATTGATACTTTTAACATTCAAATTGAATTATCCGAAATATTATTTTGTTTGGTTATTATTTTCTACAATTAACAAATCACAATTATATAGGTATTTTCCACTAACAGTAGAAAAAAGTTTCAATAAAATTTGAATAATTCAAATTACAATCCAATATTATATTAAATGTATGGAGCAAAACGTTTGTGTAGTACTATTCAAGTTTTTGAACAAAAAATTTAGTATTTCGTTTTTTTATCCGAACCAAATTATCAATTTTTTTGAAATATTATTTTGTTTGGTTATTATTTTTTTCATGTTAATTTGTCAAACCACAACCATTCAAATATTCGAACTGAATTACAAAATGAGATTGGATGGATTATGGATACATAAAATTATGTAAATTATCGAGCAAAAAGTTTAGTTTGTGCTATCTAATTTATGAAACTAAAATTTTAGTATTTCGTCAATTATCCAAACTAAATTATCGAATATTTCGAAATTATTTTGTTCAGTTTTCGTCAACCTTCATGAAGAACGACAACCATGAACCATACGAATATTTCCGCTATTGAGACCAAGCAATTGAGCCATCTCTTAATAATTTTATTATTTTCATTAAAGAGAATTTTATCTTTAGGTAATATAAAATAAATAAACAATTTCTCAGTGTACCTCCAGTGGAGCGCGGGTCACATAGCTAATATATCGAAAGGGGTTTCTTTTCTTAGTAACTTTGTCACCCTCCCTTCACCATCGTATAAAACCGTAAAAAAAAAAAAGTTAGTGCTAGAAATACTAACACTTTTACTAATTTTTATACTAGTGTTATTTTCGTATTTACTTCATAGTTATTTATATAAAAATAATAATATAACCTAATTAGGAAGGGATAAATCCCAATCTCATCTTGACACGTCAATTCATACAACTTTATTAGTAAAATAGTTAATATCTCAAACATTATTAAAAAACAAAAAAATACCTCTAACATTAAAGTCAATTTTTTGTTAAACTTTTTTAGCTTTCGATCAAAAAACCTTATGGAAATTAATAAGCAATATTTTATTGAAATTTTAACATTAATATTTAGAAAACATAAAGTATAACACATAATTTTTATATATAATAACATTTCTAATTACCACAAAATTAATAAATTTTACTTATTAAACACTTCCTAGCTAGTTTAACATTTTTGTTAGTTATTTTTTTTACTCTTTGGATCTCCGGGTGTTCTCTCGACTAACACTAGTCTCGTTCGAGTTTTGTCGCCCGCTCAAAGAATGGTGACTCTCCCAGCATGATTTCTTCCATTCCCAAACTCGAACTCGAGACCTTAGTTAAGGGTAGACAAATCTCTTATCGGTAATTTTTTTTTTACCATACAAAGTTAAAATTATGTTTGAAAATATTTTGTTTGATAATTTTCGTTAGTATATTTTATGCTATAAACAATTAGGTTGGAGGCTCCAAACAAGATTTTGAAACGTCAGGGGCGGTATTTTCTTTTACGAATAAAAGTATTACACTAATTGAATAGAAGAATTGCATTTTTAGGGAATTAAGCCTTATAAAATTATATAAAAAAAATTCCCAGGGATCCAAACAAAATTCTTGAAAAAGATATAATGAGTAAAGAAGGCAAACCGAGCATTCATGGGTGCCATGGTAAAGACCTTTCTCGGAGAGTCCCTTTTTAAAAATGGCAGTTTAGATACTTGAGAATCAAAAATTCATTAATTTGAAGAGTCTATTTTATTATTATTTTATTAGTTGATTTATCATAGTAATTAGGAATAATAAAAAGACATGCCGGATCCTTAAAATATTAAATCCAATAAATAAAGAAATAAGTGAGTTATTTTAATTCATTTATTTGTAATCCTTAATTAGTATTACTCCCTATGTCCATATTTATTCGACGTTACGTTTTAGCCTATTTCTTGTTGTGCGTCATTAATTGACGTCTTTGCTAACCGTGTCTGTTTTTATCTATATTTTACATTCTTGTCCCTGCATCTGCTCTTCCTCATTCCTCCTTTTCTCATCCAACCCTCACCCTCCTCTCATCAACAAAAACAGACCCCCATTCTTTTCTCGCCTCCGACCACCATCAACAAAAACAAACCACCACCACTAGTCACCGGTGCAAACAACCACCAGCCTCTACCATCAGTCGCCGCCACCTGCAGCTGCAAACAACCACCACCACTAGCCACCGACAGTAGGAAGCAACCACCACCAGTCAACACCACCGACAACAAGAACCTTTTTCTTCCTCCTCTTCTGTTTCTTCATCTTCTTCTTCATTTTGCTGCAGATTCATTTTCTTTGTAGATCTAGAAGAAATCAAGCTTTTCATGGTCAGATCTGATGACCTAATCACCATTATCTCTAAAACTCATCCACCCATCAAAAACGTAATCACCTTTCCTCTGAAACCCAGTACCCAAAAGACCCAAACTTGCAGAACCATCCACCCAAACTTGCAAGAAATTAAGCTTTTCATGATCAGATGACTCAGATATGATGACCCAAGCTTTGGTGCTTCAACGTCAATGGAAGTAAAAAGAAAAATTGAATTTGATTATAGTGTATGCTAATTAACACAAAGATTGTGTTTTTTAGCCCAAAATTGATTTTTGTTATCCTCTGCATTTTTAATTTTGTTGTTTAGAAATGAAGTTTGAGGCTGGTACGAGAGGTGGGTTAATTGATTAATTTCTGGGAAGAAGGGCAGTGGAGATGGAGATGGCGTGGTGGTGATGGGTGGAGTGAGAGATGTGGGTGTCAGAAGTGAAGGAAAGAAAACAAGAAAAAGAGTCGGAAAATGACAAAAAACTGGTGTATTTCTGACGCTGGCCCACCTTACCTTAATCTATGTGATTCGTGGGATTGCTTCATCTAATTTTGGACGAAGGGAGTAGTTTCGAAGTTTTTGTAGTGATAGAAAGGAGTTTTCGGCATGTAATTAATTTTAAAGTTGCATGATGGTGCATAAAAAACCCACAAGAAATGGAAAAAAACAAATAAATTGTGTTAATTCTTATAAATATTTGGAATTAAAATCTAAAATCAAAACTTATAATATTGAAAACACAAGATTTGTGCGAATAATTGAGGAACAAAATTCATAATGAATAATTAAGGAATTCAGAAATTATTACCATCCATATAAGAATGCGACTCCTGCTTCATGGATGAGATGTGTGATGAAAAACAAAAGTAGACTCTCCTCATCACCTTGTTTTGCTTTGCTGCAACACAAAATCACCGATTATGAAAACGCATGCTGCGAACTAGATGCCATGTAATGACTGGATAAGAATACTGTATATCATCAATCGCATTATTTGCCAGGAAAAGATTTAAAAAGAAGAAAAAGAAGAATGGGTTGCATCCTGAAAAGGAAAGTCATGCTGACCCCTATGCTACAACTAATTCTTTTTAAGTATAGTTATTAACACCAGACCAAACCCAGACACTAAACTGATATAGTTCAGTCAAACATACCAAAATATACGATTAACAATTGGTATATCTAGTCAGTTCAATCGATTCAACGGCTGGAGAGTTACATCTTTTCACCTAGTTGGTCTCAGGAAGTCGGTCAGTTATCACGTACTTATTGCAGTTCTATCACAAACATTTTCTTAGTATGTTTATATTTCCTTATGCAATAACAGAACTACAGTGACATACTTTAGGCACTATATTAATCAGATCAGCCGGCCAGATTGCCTACCAAAGGGCACTTCACGATTCAGAGATGGTGATGACTGATGGCAGAAGTTGAATAAAACTGATGTTCAGTCTTGTTAGATATACGTATTTATATACGTATGTATATACGTTGTATTAGTATTAGGTATATGGTATTAGGGTATATATATATATATATATATATATATATATATATTGTAATGGTATGTATTAATGAAGTAAGAGAGTATTATTACATGGTAGCGGAGCGTAATAACTAAAAGGAAACTCTCCCAAAGTCTGTTCTACTGTCAGCTCGTCGGACCGCGTTCTGGCCGTCTGCTACTCTCACCGCCACCACAGGAGGGAGCGTCTCGACGACAGGAGTCGAACGCCACCTGAACGGTGCCCATCGGAGCTCCGACGTGCCGCCAAGCGCAGCTCAAGTCTTCCGCTGCAGCTGCCACGCACCGGCGCGTGAGGGAGCGTGACGCCGTCATTCCGACAGCCGCAACCTGGGTTCTGCTGGCCTCCTCGAGATCGGCAGGTACCTGTGCTCAGTTTTTGGTTTTGACAACTTTTGATACTCGGTTTTGCTAAACTACGAAACTGCCCTTGGTTAATCTACTCGAACGGGTACGAACTTCATTTATGTGTTTCTGCTTGCATATTTGCTAGTCTGTGTACGTTGAATCTGCTACTGGTTGTGATTGAATGCTGTGTTTGTGCTCAATCTAGCTTGTGTTCGTATATTTGCTCGTATATTTGCTCGATTTATGTTAAGAATGGCTGAGAATAAAGAGCTTGTGGTTGCTGCCCCTATTTTAGCTGTTCCTAATTTTAGTAAAATTACGGAGCATAAGTTGAATCGTACGAATTTTCTTGACTGGAGGAAAACGATTAAATTTTATCTCCGTAGTATTGGAAAAGATGGTCATCTAATTGAGGAAGCTCCAGTAGATGAATCTAGACAGGCTTGGGTTAGAGATGATGCTCAATTATTTCTGCAAATTCAGAATTCCATGGATAGTGAGATTATTAGATTAGTTAATCACTGTGAAACTGTGAAAGAACTAGTTGACTATCTGGAATTTTTGTATTCTGGTAAAGGGAATGTGTCCCGGATGTATGATGTATGCAGAGCATTTTATCGAGCTGAGAAGGAAGGGAAATCTATTATGGACTATTTTATGGATTTCAAGAAAACTTATGAGGAGTTGAATATGTTGTTACCTTTTAGTGCTGACATTAAAGTGCAACAATCTCAGAGAGAACAAATTGCTACAATGAGCTTTCTTGCAGGTCTCTCTTCAGAGTTTGATACTGCTAAGTCCCAGATCCTATCTAGTGGTGATATCCCTTCTCTGCAGGAAGCTTTTAGCAGGATATTGAGGACTGAGAGCACTGTATCCTCTCAGGATTCCACTATCCTGGCATTTCCAACCAGGGGCGGGGTGCGGGACAAGCCCATCTCTAAACCTGGTTTTAAGGGTCGGGATGGTGACTACAAGGGTGGTGACTTAAGTGATGTTACTTGTTACTACTGCAAGGAGTCGGGTCATACAAAGCGTTTCTGTAAGAAACTGCAGAATTACAATCAGAGGATGAAATCAGCTAATCTAGTTGTTCTTCCAAGCTCCTCACCTGATCCACCTAAGCCACTCTCAGAGGAGGAATTTGCCAGATTCTCCTTGTACCAAGAGTTTGTGAAAGCTAGCTCAAGCACTGCAGTACCTGAGTCAGGTAAAACATGTCTTGTCTCTAGTTCTAGTCAGTGGGTAGTTGATTCAGGTGCAAATGAACATATGACAGGTAACACAAATACTTTCTCCATTTTTAAGAAATTTAAAACATCTGCTCATGTCACCATTGCTGATGGCACCACTCGTAGTGTTGAGGGTTCTGGTATAGTTAAACCAACTTCTGCTATTACTATGTCGTCGGTACTTAGTCTACCTGAGTTGGTTTTTAATCTGATGTCAGTTAGTAAAACTACAAAGGACCTCAACTGCTTCATCTCATTTTACCCTGATCATTGTCTCTTTCAGGATCTAGTGACAAAGCTGGTCTTTGGTAGAGGACATGTATCGGGTGGTCTGTATGTTCTGGATCCATGGGTGCTAGAGTCAATAGCCTGCTTTAGCTCCACTTCTCTGTTTGAAGCTCATTGCCGTCTGGGTCATCCATGTCTGCAGTATCTGAAGCAACTATGTCCACAGTTCAAGTCAGCTACTTCCCTTTACTGTGAAACTTGTCATTTTGCGAAACATCATCGCACTTCTTTGGGTCCACGTACTAGTAAACGTGCGCTGTCTGCTTTTGAATTAGTCCATTTGGATGTTTGGGGTCCTTGTCCTGTAACTGCTAAACCTAGTTTTAGATATTTTATTACTTTTGTGGATGATTATTCAAGGATGACTTGGACATATTTTATGAAAAATCGGTCTGAGGTGTTTGCTCATTTTTGTGCATTCTGTACTGAGATTAAAACTCAATTTGGTACTTCTATTTGGATGTTGAGAAGTGATAATGCTAAGGAATATATGTCTGAATCTTTCCGTCAATATATGTCTTAGCATGGTATCTTGCATTAGTCGTCCTGTGTTGACACACCAGCCCAAAATGGTGTGGCTGAAAGGAAGAATAGACATCTGCTAGAAACAGCTAGAGCTCTCTTGTTCCAAAATAAAGTACCTAAGAATTTTTGGGCTGATGCTGTTTCTACAGCATGTTTTTTGATTAACCGTATGCCCTCGGCAGTTTTAGATGATGGTATCCCATATGCAATCCTTGCCCCTGGTAAACGGTTATTCCCCATTGACCCGAAGACATTTGGTAGTACATGTTATATTCGTGATGTCCGTCCTCACATCACAAAATTGGATCCTAAGGCCCTAAAGTGTCTCTTCTTGGGGTATTCTCGGCTTCAGAAGGGATATAGATGCTACTCTCCAGATCTTCAGAAATATCTGGTGTCTATTGATGTTACCTTCTCTGAACAGGCACCATTCTTCTCACATCCTATTCCACAGGCTGATGATCATAGTGATGATGATTGGTTGGTCTACTCTGCTCCTCCAGTCTCCTCTGCTCCTTCCCTATTTGCTCCTCATCCCTACTCTGCTCCTCCATTGGTTGTTTCTGATCAACCCTCTTATGATAGTACCCTTGACCAGCCTTCTTCTTCGGGTACCTCTGCACAGTATATTGAGGAGAGGATCTTGACGGCAAATCCTGATCCTGGTACTGGTTCTTCTACGCTATCTGTGGCACCCATTGATACATGTCCTCCATCAGACTCCTCGTCACCTGATCCACCCACTGATTTGGATCTCCCAATCAGTCTTCGCAAAGGTAAACGACACTGTAAATCTGTCTACTCCATTGCTAACTATGTCTCCTATGATCACCTGTCTCCATCGACATGTGCTCTGATTTCCTCTCTAGATTCTGTTGTTGTCCCAAACACAGTGCAGGAAGCATTGACTCATCCTGGTTGGAAGAATGCAATGCTTGAGGAGATTATCGCTTTAGCAGATAATCAAACTTGGGACTTGGTGTCTTTACCCAAGGACAAGAAGGCTGTAGGATGCAGATGGGTCTTTGCTGTGAAAGTCCATCCTGATGGTTCTGTGGCACGTCTTAAGGCACGCCTTGTTGCCAAAGGGTATGCTCAAACATATGGGGTGGACTACTCTGACACCTTTTCCCCTGTGGTCAAATTATCCTCTGTCAGGTTGTTCATTTCCTTAGCCGATTCTCGGGATTGGCCTCTTCACCAATTAGACATCAAGAATGCTTTCCTTCACGGTGACCTACAGGAAGAAGTCTATATGGAGCAACCACCTGGGTTTGTTGCTCAGGGGGAGTATGGGAAAGTCTGTATGCTGAAGAAGGCCCTGTATGGTCTAAAACAGAGTCCTCGTGCTTGGTTTGGCAAGTTCAGTGAGGTAATTTTACAATTTGGCATGCAAAAGAGCCAGTGTGATCACTCTGTCTTTCATAGACAATCTGCTGCGGGTATTATTTTGCTTGTTGTGTATGTGGATGATATTATCATTACAGGAGATGATAGTGTTGGGATCTCTTCGCTCAAATCTTTCCTGCATACCAAGTTCAGTACAAAAGACTTGGATCAGCTGAAATACTTTCTAGGGATAGAAGTGTCCAGGAGTAACAAAGGTATCTTCTTATCTCAAAGAAAGTATGTCCTTGATCTCCTTGCAGAAACAGGAAAGTTGGGAGCCAAGCCCTGTAGCTCCCCTATGGCTTCTAATGTTAATCTCACCAAAGATGACGGTGACCCTTTTGATGATCCTGAGAAGTATAGGAGATTAGTTGGGAAACTGAACTATCTCTGTGTGACACGGCCTGACATCACCTTCGCGGTTAGTGTTGTTAGCCAGTTCATGTCTGCTCCAACAGATAAGCATTGGGAGACTCTGGAGCATATCCTATGCTATCTGAAAGGGGCACCTGGCCTCGGGATCCTGTACAGTAACCACGGTCACAATCAGATTGAGTGCTTTGCTGATGTGGATTGGGCTGGGTCGAAGATTGATAGAAGATCAATAACCGGCTATTGTGTCTTTGTTGGTGGGAACCTGATCTCTTGGAGGAGCAAGAAGCAAACCGTGGTGTCTCGATCCAGTGCAGAGTCAGAATATAGAGCCATGGCACAATCCTCCTGTGAGATTATATGGATGCGGCAACTTCTGACTGAAATTGGTATAGAACACTCCTCACCTTCAAAACTTTGGTGTGATAATCAAGCTGCTCTCCACATTGCTGCAAATCCTGTTTACCATGAGAGGACGAAGCATATTGAAGTAGACTGTCACTTCATTCCCGAGAAGATTCAGGGAAATCTCATCTCCACTCACTATGTGAAGACAGGAGAACAACTGGGTGATCTCTTCACTAAAGCCCTTCCAGGTCCTCGAGTGGATTATCTTTGTAACAAGCTGGGCATGATAAATATCTATGCTCCAACTAGAGGGGGAGTGTTAGATATACGTATTTATATACGTATGTATATACGTTGTATTAGTATTAGGTATATGGTATTAGGGTATATATATATATATTGTAATGGTATGTATTAATGAAGTAAGAGAGTATTATTACAAGTCTAATACATAATAATTAGTGCATACCTTGCAAAGTTCCATCAGTTGTTAAACTTGCTTGGTTTTCCCATTTCCTCCGGCTGTAAATCTAGGAAGAAAGAAATAAACCTCTCAAACAGTTTTAAATGGACAAAGAAAGAGAAGCATATAGCATCACATTGTGTTTACACAACCAACTTGCGGAGCGTAATTAAGAACAATGCTCTTTCCATTTTTGTCTTCCTTTTTGATGATTGTGTTAAATTTAAGATGAGAAAGCTAAGTTGTGCCATTCCACAAGTAATTTCAAGAACAGAAAGAGGTTTCAATCTCTCAGTCACTTGTGGACAGTTTACATTTTTAATTTCTGTGTAAAATAGCAAGTCTAATAAGAACGACAGAACATCTTATTGATGGATCAGGCACATTGAAAGAATTCAGTTGTGAAGAACATAGATAGAAAAAGTGATACCTTGCTCATAGCCAGACCAACTGCCACACAACTATATAGGACATGAGTGATCCCAAGAACAAACAAAAGAATCGATGAAGCTGCTCCAAGCCCTCTAATGACACAAATGGTTCGTGGCCCTTCAATCAACACCGACCCATGTTACATTATAGCTAATCCACTCATGCATGAATGATGCTAATAACACTGAACACCACCAGAAAATGCCGCTTACCTCACCACATTGATGAGATTCTTGCTCTGTTAGTCCTTTGGGGGGAACGTGAGTCACATTGGCAAAATTTGACCTTTCAAGCATACCCACTTTAATGTCACTGTAATCATTCTCGGAACAAAGATAGAATTTGCAGCTGAAACGGGATGATTTTACACAAATCTCTGATATCCATCGCGCACTTTGGGCCAATAATAAAGATATAAGCCCAAGCAGCATCAGCTCTAATTAATCAAAAGGAAAGAAAAGTAAGAGAAAAGGCAGATCATATGAACCGCTTATAGCAAGCAATTTATGATGGCCCACAAACATGTAAGAAGAACAGAAAAGACAGAAACCCCTAATTTTTTATTGTTTCCAAACCCACAAATGAATCAACAAATCAATGAATTGGTAAGTAGAAAAGTAGTCACCTTCCTTAATTTTCTCCAGAGAAGCAAACAGGGTTTTCCTCCTAATCCTTTTCAACCACTGCAGGCAGTAATTAGTATAAGAGCATGAGGCATTATTATGAATTTTGAATCTCTGAAATTCCCAATACCATATTACATAGATCATAAATGCCTCACTCCGCTGAAATAATGAAAATGGAACAAAATCATAATTTCATTCTTTGACATTCGCCAAAAAAGATAAAACTACATCTGTAGAGGGAGCGTTGAAAGATGAAGCATGTAAAAACGAGGACTGTGACGACTGAAGCTACAGAATAAGTGGGGGTCTCAGCCAGAGACCTCCCCTGCCTCACCAACACCTCTTTCATGCCTCCTCCTCCTCGTCCTCCGCTCTTCACCACCACCAACAATTTATTAGATTATACCAGCAGCAACATAAAGCCACACTTCCGCTGAAAGTGGAAGACAGAAAGATCCAATAATATCACGAACTGCTTAGCTTAGCTACTTAATTAATCTACCCGCCAAACACTTATACTCAATTACTGCAACTACTTCTGTTCCATAATACAGTCATTTTAGCAAAAAAATAAAATGAAATATATGTTTATAAGTAAAGTAAAAACAGTGTTGACTAAATGAGGAAGAAGGAAAAAACTGAACTTTTGTAAAGAAAACGTATAATATAACTTAACTCAGAAATAAATTCTTTAAACGTCTTATTTAAGGACTTATAATATAAAATGCAGATACTAACTACTTCCTTCAAGTTTAAATAAATGTCAATTTTTGAAAAAATAGTTTTTGATATTTAATTGTCTTATTTTAATTTTCAAAATCATCTTTTGTAAATAATAACAAAATTATCTCTAAATAATTTTAATTTTTTTCTAATTAAAAAGAAATGGTTTGATAATCAATAAAAATAGTTTAATTAGTAATTATACAATAATTATAATCTAATAATTATATTAATTATTATAAAAATTAAAAAATTAACATCTATTTAAATTTAAAGGGATAATTTAATACTCCCTCTGTCTTCCAAAACATGTCATTTTGGAACAGAGGGAGCATGTAATGCCCCTTTTTTTTTCCCCCCTTTTCTATTTCAAATCGAATTTTAATTTTTTTGTTCAATAATTAGTCAACCCATCCTTTAATAGTACAAAAAAGATGGAACCGAAAAGGCAAAAAAATGTGGGCCCGAAGAGGCAAAAAGACAATTATTATGAATAGTAAGAATCTGTAGGAAAGTGGCATCCTTTAGAAGACGGAGGGAGTATTTTTTAAAGAGCAAAGTGATCCAAAATTTCATTACGACATTATTAAATGCGGAGAGAACATGAACCCCACGAATCCCAGTATTTTTGGATGACTTTAGTTAATTGAACGGTTTTGTTTTGTCTTTATCCTGGATTTCGTTAGGGATGGCAATTGGGCGGGTATGGAGCGGGTAAGCACTATCCATACCCACACGATTACCCGCATCCATATCCATATGGAGCGGATAAAAGAAGGATAATTTTACCCGCGAATAACCCGCGGATACCCGCATATTTGGTTGAATTTCAAATTTCAATCAAATTAATATATAAAAAAAATCAATCTAATTTAATAACAATACCACACAATAATACGAGTATTATACGAGAAAAGAAAAAACTAAAAATGGGATGTTTTTTAGGGTTGGTATATATATTTCGTGCGGGTATTATAGTGGATATCCATACCCGCACTTTGTGGGTATTTAGTGCGGGTATTGGAGCGAGTAAGTACTATCCATACCTACATCCATACCCGCATTTTGTGGGTGCGGGTATATCAAATTTCGTGAACAATGCCACTTACGTTTGCATGGAAATCGCTGCTTGCTTCACATGGCTTTCCCGCTCCCCCATGTCTTTTGACATTTTTCAACATCTTACGGTACTTTTTTACTTGATCAACTACCTACGTGAATAAGTACTCCTTCTGGTGCAAATTAAATATTTTTCTCGCATCCCAATATTCAGTAGGTTTAACACTAAAAATACAAGTAAAAGTTACAGTAAAAGCAAATCCTAAAATGATGTTTAATTCACACCGGAGGGAGTATCTAATTTGTTAGTTATTTTATAAATAATAAATATTTTTGTAAATATCAAAATTTTGACTCTAATTTATGAAAATTTACAAAACTCATTTATTAAAATTTATGAGACTTATTTAGTTAATGTCTATCAACAAAAACAAGTACATATTTAAATGGGTCAAAACTCACCTCATATTTATTTATTAATTTGATTAAATATCAAATTAATTAATATTCAAATTCTGAAATCAAACTCAAATACAAATCAAGATCAAATCTAAACCGAATCAGATATTTTTAGTTAGATATTAGACCGATGAGATGAAGACATGTGTCATCTTTCAAATTCAAAATCATCCTTATGAGCCTATAAATAGAGGCCTCATCAGAAGGTGGAGGGGAGGAGATTTTAAAGAAATAGCTGTAAAGTTGAAGAACGGAAGATCAAGACAAGCGTATCATCCTCAAGAAACTATAAACTGATTTAAAGCTAGTTTTTCTCTAAGCTCAAATTAGATCAAATCAAAGAGAAGCCACAAGCTAATTCAAAGTTGGTTTCTTCTCAAATCAACCGCGGACTACAAGATAATTCAAGGCTAGTCCATCATACATCAAACTCAAGTCCAAACTCAAATCCGGAGTGAAGACCGATTCATTAATCAGAGGAATCAAGAAAAGAAGAACCACTTTATTTCATACATTCATCATTTGTAATTTGACACGTGTAATTTTTCTCTATTCCGGAGGAAATTTGTGTGTACAAATTTTTGGCACGCCTAGTGGGACCCTACTCTCCTCTCATCTCTTGAATCACACTCCTCTTCAAATCAAGATCCAATAATGAATTCAAGTCAAACCAACAACTCCTTTCCTCAAGCGCATCAGGATTTTCAAGAAGGTCTTCCAGTGACACGTGTTAGCACTAGAGCTGGAAGATTCCAGTTGGTGTCACCATTGAATCAATTTTTCCGTAGGGGAAAACCTAGAAGAAGGGCCGCCAAAGAGGTCCAAAAAAGATCTAAGGACTCCTACCATGATTACCACCCAAGTGGGGAATCTGATGCTGAAGTTGCTTCTAAGAATACACCAGTTAAGAGACGGGCAGACTATAGCTCTGAATCTTCTGAATCCTTTGCTACGACGATAGTCATTGAAGCTACTCAAACTGTTGAAACTCGTTTCAAAGATATGTCTACAACAATTGAGAATCTGACAAACACTATGGCAAAGAAGGATGCCCAAATAGCTTATTTGACAACTAGGTTGGCAAGTCAACCTCCACCGAGTTCATCAAATAATCCGAACTCTAACAGAAGGCCTACTGGTGATGAGCATGTTGAACGAGAGCGAGAGAGGAAGAACCATGAAGACATCATCGTGGTGAACAATCTAAATAATAATAGTAATAACACCATAACACTTGTTGCAAATTTGACAGTTCAACAACTCCAAATGATGATTGCTGACACTATCCGTGCTTAGTATGGAGGGACTTCACAATCATCTCTTGGTTATGCAAAGCCATACTCAAGGCACATAAATGAGATCCTACTGCCTGTTAGGTATCAACCTCCAAAATTCTAACAATTTGAGGGGAAAGGGAATCCGAAGCAACACATTGCTCACTTCATAGAGACATGCAACAAACTGAGAGACATCTAGCCCTAGATGTGTCTTTTCTTATCTTCATGGGCGTTGTGAGTATTGCCTCCCCGCTTCGTGCCTAGGAGGACGGCGCAACGTCAAGGCTGCCTTATTAATAGTGAAAATGGGGGTAACTTCTCTTATGAGGAAAGTAGGGGGCCTAAACGTACTTGGCCCCTATAGCACGTCTATGGCATAGGAATAGAATATTTGTGAGCTGATGACTGACTTGCCCTTGACGCAACCCAAGAAAATCCCTTGCTAAGATTTCTCATTATCTTATTTTATCTCGTTTAATTCTCTGTTTGTTTTGTTTATGACTGTTATTTCTTTTAACTTTATTATTTTTATCCTTGTTAGCTGTCACGCCCTTGATCTTTCTCGGTTAACTAGTTTAACCAACAAATAGGTTGATCCCCCATTTTGAGTTACTGTTTGTGCATTTCACTCTGTCATACATCTAGGGCAAGATTCATCCTTCAGTCTTTGTGGATCGACCCTGTTACCATTATACGCAAATTAATTTGTGCATCTAGGCATCAAGTTTAATATTATTTTTGACCCGTTTCGATGGTGAGTCAAATTTTGGCACCTTTATTGGGGACTGATTGTTACTGATTCTTTTCTATTTGTATGACCAGGAGATATGCACCAGACCTTGCTAACCTCCATCGAGACCTCGACGACGCAAAGTTTGTCTACCCCGAGATACCCATTATAGAAAACCCACCCCCTCCAGGGCATGTTGCTCCACCGAATGTCCAGACCATTGAAGACCTCAATGCTGCTCCTGAGGCACCTAGAAATTGTATTGTTTGGCCTGTTGTCCCTTATGACCAGACACTCAAGTCCGCTGTTATGCATCATCTACCCCTTCCGTGGGCTAGCCAAGGAAAACCCTTATCGTCACCTTCAACAATTGCATTCTATTTGCGAGGCCATGAAGCCAATCAATGTCAGTATTAAACATGCCAAGCTCCGTTCTTTCATCTGGTCCCTCAAGGATCTTGCCCTCTACTGGTTCTACGACCTTCCTCCTAGATCTATTCACTCTTGGGCCGAGATGTCCAAAGCCTTCACCGATAAGTATTATCCAGCGTCTACGGTAAGTGTCATCCGCAAGCAGCTAGTCTCCATTGTCCAGAAAAAATGACGAAAGTCTAGGGCAATGCCATGAGCGCTTCAAGAAAATGCAAGCCTTGTGCCCTTCACACAACCTCGCTGATCATGCACTTATCCAATACTTTTATAAGGGCTTGAAGTAAAATGACAAGGCCTTGTTAGATGCCGCAACCGGTGGTTCTCTTTGTGCTCATACCCCAGCTGCTGCAAAAGCTATTATTGAGCTCATGGCCAAGACCATCATCACATCTGACAAAGCGACAAACCACGACCAGGATATCCGTGTTGTTGACATGGAAAACCAGTTAACAACCATCACGAGCATGCTGCAGAATATGGCCACAAGACAACTTGTCTAGGGTAAGGCTTGCCAGATTTGCAATTTTTTGGATCATGCCACAGACGCCTGTCCCTATATTCCTGACGAGATTCAAGTCAATGCTGTGGGAGGATACAATGTCCCGTATGGCCAGAACTACAATCAGGGCTGGAAGCACCCCAATTTCAGTTGGTCACATAACCCACAAGTGTCTTGCCCTAGTCAGCCGCCCCAACAGAATCAGTATGGAAATCACACTCCTCCCTTCAACATGAAAAACTTTATGCTCAGGCCTAGCTACCACAACAATCAGTACCAACATCAACCTCCTCACGGTCAGACCTTTACCGTCCCACCGGTTGATGAAATAGCTAATAAAAAGAAGGTAGCGGATCTAGAGGAGCAAATGAATATCATGATGGATGAAATGAAAGAGTTAAAAAACCAAGGTAGATTTCCTGGGCAGACTGAGACCAACCTAAAGCACAGTGTGTGTGCTATGACTCTTTGCAGTGGCTATGTTTTACCCCCTCAAGAGCATCTAGGCCTCGACGTCGAAGAATCCTCCTTAGAGCATCTAGGCCTCGACGTCGAACAAACCGCTGAACTTGAGCCTGAGCCCAAGCCAGAAAAGAGCAACACAAAGAGGCCACCAAAGTTCACCCAAGAGTACATCCATAAGATCCTTGAGCCACCTTTTCCCCAATGACTAGTCAAGTCTAAAAATGATGATGAGGACCGTGAGATTTTTGAAATGTTTAACAAAGTGCAAGTTAACATCCCCTTGCTGCAGGCTATTAAAAATGTTCCTCGTTATGCTAAAGATTTGTGTAGGTGCGAACTACTCGGCCGCGATCCAACGGAAGCTATCACCTAAATGCAAGGACAAAGGTATGTTCACCATCGCATGCAAAATTGGTACTACTAACATCGGTAGAGCTATGTGTGATTCGGGTGCAGGTATCAACGTCATTCCATTGACGATGTACAACAGTCTAGGCCTAGACCCACTCAAGTCCACCAAGACCACGATCCAACTAGCTGACAAATCTGTTATCCACCCCGAGGGTGTTATTGAGGATGTCTTGGTCCAAGTTGGAGATTTCATATACCCAACTGACTTCTATGAGCTTGACATGGAGGATGCCCAATCTGTCAAGGCCTCGGACATGCTCCTGGGCAGACCATTCCTTATGATAACCATTGACACCACACCAGCGGCATCTCTGCCATCGCGCCCCGGCGACAAGGCCAGAACACTATACCTACCAAGGGGGACATGACACTGTTCCTACCGCCCCTAGCCTGGTGGCCGGTCCTGGGATGGCCAACATCAACCGGGGGCTCTCATGCGACATCCGCATGGCGTCATCCCATCCCAGGTCATGCATGATGTCACTCCGTATGACGTCACCTTGCCTGACGTCACTCTCTAGCACCCAAGCGACATCTACTAGAGATAATGCCTACCCCCTGCCGGTAAGGTCCTTCCTTTACCTATAAATACCCCACCCTTCCAGATAAGAGGGTAAGCGGAAGACAGCGTGTCGAACCCCTACCACTTTCACCACTCATACTGACTTTGGCATCGGAGTGTTTACGCCGGAGACCCCCTCCGGCGCTTTGTAGGTAACGAAGACACCGGAATAGTGTTCCCGACCAGCCCCCGGCGACCGATCCTGCTCAACAAACCTCGGACTCTTATCAAATGGTTCTTTCATTGAGAGTCTTGGTTAATTATGTGAGCTTCCTTAATAACTAAGCTCTATTCTTTTTGAGAGTCGAAAGATCATGGCCTCAGATTTAGAATCCACACCCCCTCATTCTCGCAGTACTCACACGCGCAGGGAACCTTTTCCTACGTCTTCGCCTAGTATTTTCACCACATCACATGGAACTTTCTCTGCACAGTCAGACTTCTTTTTTGGACTGACAAGGGGCGCGCCGTTTCCTCAAACGGGCGCACCGTTTCCCCAAACGGGTGCCCCGTTTTCTCAGATGGTCGGACCCAGTTACTCCGCTCCACCACCCATGGGTTCCAGAACGGGCGGTGCTAACAATCCTTTGGCACGTTCAATCTTAGCCCTCTGTGCCCAGCTAGATTACTTGACTGAGCTAGCCGCACCGGAAGTCTGCCGCAGCCTTGTTTGATATAAGCAGGAAACCAGAAGAATACCTGAAAGGCTATCTCGCCCGTTTTGACATGGAAATGTCCCTAACACCAGGAGTTACTATCGATTTTGCTATAGAGGCCTTGAAACGAAACTGCGGCTACAAAAAGTTGAGGGACACATTAATGGTGGACCCCCCAGCAACCTTAGATGCGTTAAGGTTGAAGGCTCACAATTACGCAAGGATGGAAGAGGAGGAATATAGAGATAGAATGTGAAACATGCCTCAGAATGCGCCCCCTGTCCCCATCACACAGGACGGTATAACCCACGACACTCGTCCGGGCGACGACTACGCCCAGCGGAAAGATTATATCCCTAAGGCGTCAAATCGACAGAAAAACAATTTTTATAGAGGAAGAACCGGTGGCACGAACACTCAGCGGCAAGCGGACCCACCTAAGGGTCGAATCTATGACCCTGGCCTTCCTTCCCTTATACTCCCACAGGCGGAGATCCTAGCAATTATTCAGCAGCGGAACCTGCCAATCTGCTATCCAGCCCCTGTAAAGCCAGGAGTGATCATGGGAGGAAGAGAAATGCTTTCTGCAAATTCCATAAAGCTAGAGGGCACTCCACAGATGTATGCAGAGAGCTGAAGCTGGCGATAGAGCGTTTATTGGAAGAGGGTTATCTTAGAGAATTCGCCACCAGAGTAAGAGAAGAAGCTAGAGGCAACCCCCCGCGCGGGGTGTCGGGCAACCAACAACTGCCTCCTCCCCGTGGAAGCAGCGTGACTTCTGGCGGAAGGGGGAAAGAAGCGTTAACGATTCAGGATGAGGAAATCCCCATTGTCAACATTATTGCTGGTGGCACATCATATCTCGACGAACTCACCCAAGCGACTCCCGCCGCAGAAGAGAAGCAGAAACGAGAAAGCCAGCCCACAAAGAAGGAAGCGATAGGTGTGCTGGACAAGATGGTGTTATCCTTCTCGGAAGAAGACGAAAAGGGTGTCGTATTCCCTCACAATGACGTGTTGGTAGTCACGCCGGTCATTGGAAACCATGGGGTTTGAAGAACTCTTCTCGACAATGGCAGCGCGGTAAACCTATTTTCACTAGAGGCATACAACCTCATGAAACCCCCCACCGGTGAATTGACACCCTGCAAGAAGCCAATCATCGGAGTAGACGGTGTCCCTATACTTGTGACTGGAGTCACAGTGCTTCCCGTATACTTTAGAGAAGACACGTCCAAGTAATCAGAAGAATTATTGTTCTTGGTCGTAGATCTCATTCTACCGTATAACGCCATTCTAGGGCAGCCATTCCTCAATCGCTTCGGGGCAGCGATATCTCAAAAGCACCTCAGGATAAAATACCCCTCTTAGGAAGGAGTGGTATCAATCAAGGGTGACCAAAAGCTAGCCACCGAGTGCTACTTGGTCATGACTCAGAAACGTTGTGACCAGTACGTGTGTGTGGCGGCAGATCCTTACGAGCAAAGGGATGAAAAGCGCACCCAACCGGTAGATACGATGGTGCCCGTCCCCGTTAACGGTAATAGTGAGGCAAGTTTCTTGGTCAGTGAAAAGTTAACCCTGGAGGAGAGTGCACAACTAGCCCGACTGCTGAACAAGTGCAAAGGGGAGTTCGCTTGGAAACCAGCGGACATGCCTGGTGTGTCCAGAGAGGTAGCAGAGCATCGACTTAACGTCGATCTGCGTTCCACGCCAATTCAACAGAAGCGGCGAGCGTTCTCCGCGGAGAAGGCAATGGCTATTGACAAGGAGGTAACAAAACTCTTGGACGCGGGATTCATTCGGGAGGTTCAATACCCTACCTGGCTGGCTAATACTGTCCTAGTTCCCAAGCCCAGCGGAGACTGACGCATGTGCATTGATTTCACTGACTTAAACGATGCCTGCCCCAAGGACTGTTATCCGCTTCCTAGGATTGATCAGTTGGTCGATCAAACGGCGGGATACGCATATTTGAGCTCTTTGGACGCCAACTCCGGGTACCATCAGATTCCCATGGCCAAGGAAGATGAAGAGAAAATGACATTTATAACCCCAAAGGCCACCTATTGTTACACAGCGATGCCGTTTGGCTTGAAGAATGCTGGGGCAACTTTTCAGCGCATGGCGAACAAAGTGTTCGAGGGGCAAATTGGGAAAAATGTAGAAGCCTACGTAGATGATTTATTGGTCAAGAGCCGAAGCTTCAGTGACCATTTAGCAGACCTACAAGAGGTGTTTGACACATTAAGGAAATACAAAATGAAGCTGAATCCTCGCAAATGCGCATTCGCATTTCAGACGGAATTTTTTTTAGGATATGTGGTAAGCCAGAAAGGCATCCAGCCAAACCCGTCAAAGATTAGGGCTATCCATGACATGGCATCACTGCGAACCGTCCGGGAGGTCCAAAGATTGACAGGACGCGTCATTGCTTTTGGGCGATTCATCTCTAAACAGGGCGAGAGATGCCTGCCGTTCTTCAAAGTCATACGCAGAAAGGCTCCTTTTGGATGGACGCAAGAATGCGAAGAAGCGTTCATAGGCTTGAAAACCTACTTGTCGTCCGACTTGGTGCTAACACGACCGGAACTGGGCGACACCCTATTCCTATATCTTGGCGTGACAGATGAAGTAGTCAGTGCCCTCCTAGTACGGGAGGACAATCATGCCCACCGCCCCATTTTCTTCGTCAGCCATGTGTTAAAAGATGTTGAGGTGCGGTACACTCACATCGAGAAGGTGGCATTCGCTCTAATACAGTCCACGCGAAAGATGGACAGGTACTTCCAGGCCCACCCGGTCATCGTGCTCACAGATCAGCCTTTGAAGAGAATTTTTAGGAAACCAGAGTCCTCAGGGAGAATGCTGATTTGGGCAATTGAGCTTGAGCAATACGGATTACAATACAAGGCTCGACCATCTGTAAAAGCCTAGGTCCTGGCGGATTTCATCGCTGAATGCACCTTTGCCAGGGACCCTGCGGTGGAGCCACTTGAAGAGGAAGAGAATAGCACAAAGTTCCCACCCTCGGAGGCGTACGTGGACTCATGGGTTATTTATGTGGATGACTGCTAAACATCAAGAACTGACAGGAGCCGGTATTTACATGATCGGGCCGCACGATGCACAAGTACGACATGCAATCAGAATTCTACAACCGTTATCTAATAACGCAGCAAAGTATGAAGTGTTATTAGCCGGGCTCAGAATAGGAAGAAACCTCTTCACCAAAGTCGAATGCGGCAAGGTAACAGGAGCCCCACGATTGAAAATACGAGGTGACTCCAAGCTAGTAATTGATCAAGTCTTGGGACACTCTCAAGCCAGAGAGCCCATCATGGTACAATACCTCTCGAAAGTAAAGCAAGAATTGATGGAAATAGAACAAAGCAGCGTGCGAGTCACCTTTGAACATATTCCCCGAGAGGACAATGCCGAGGCAGACAACCTTGCCAAAATGGCAGCCAATCAAGAGGCAACCATACCAGAGGGCGTGTACTACGAGGAAAAGTCAGTGCCGTCCTTCATGGAGGAACAGTTGTCGTTGTGTGTAGAAGAAATTGAAAAGGAGTGGAGGATCCCCGTGATAAAATTCTTAAAGCACGACGAGCTGCCGAGCGACACTGCCGAAAGGAAAAAAGTGTTGAAACAAGTGGCAAGATGCACTTACTATGACAAGGAACTAATCCGGAGATGTTTCTCACATCCAGCGGCAAAATGTATAACTGAACAAGAAGGCCTCCACACCCTGCGAGAGATTCATGAAGGGATCTGTGGTATGCACGTATCGGGCAGTACCATGGCAGGACAAGTGTTTCGGTCAGGATTCAATTGGCCCACCATCCGCAGGGATTGCAACAACTTTGTGCAAACGTGTCATAAATGCTAAGAATTTGCTAAAATCCCCCGGCGACCTGCCACTAAAATCTCTCAGATCGTGGTACCCTGCCCTTTCGCTAAGTGGGGAATTGACATTCTAGGCCCTTTTCCTAAGGCGAGATCCCAATTGAAATTCGTAATCGTGGTCGTGGACTACTTCACAAAATGGGCAGAAGCGGAGGCGATGGCCATCATTACAATAGAGAAAGCATATCGCTTCTTTAAGCACCAAGTTATCATGCAGTTCGGGGTACCTCGTGTGCTGGTTAGTGACAACGGGACGCAATTTACCAGCCACTTCTTCAAGGAACAGTGCGAGGAATTCCAGATCGAACAAAGGTTTTCCTCTGTGGCGCATCCTCAGACTAACGACCAGGCAGAGGTGACCAACCGAAGGATCCTGAGAGGCATCAAGAAAAACCTGGAGGGCTCAAAAAAGAAATGGCCAGATGAGCTACCCTACGTAATGTGGGCCTACCGCATGACTGTCAAAACTAGCACAGGGGAGACGCCCTTTGCGATGGCCTTTGGCACTGAAGCTGTCACGCCTGTGGAAATCGGCACCCTAAGCTTAAGGGTTGAATACTTCAAGGAGGAGCTAAACGAAGAAAGGTTACGAGCTAACCTTGACGCGTTACCTGAGCTACATGAGGAAGCCCTCCTGAAAACAATACACTATAAAAGAAGAATGACGCGATATCACAATAGACATGTCAAGGAGTGGCTACTCAAGGCGGGAGACTTGGTGCTCAGGGACAAGCGAGCGGCGGGCCAACGGATGTGGAAACTTAGCTCAAATTGGGAGGGCCCATACCGCGTCACCCGTGTCATCGGGAAGGGGGCATATCACCTGGAAACACTCGACGGTACCCCCTTACCTAACTCTTGGAATATTGCTCGCTTGAAATTATATCATGCTAGAATTTGACATGCCGTGGCGCATGCTCTAACAACTATTTTGGAGATATCTCTTGTGTTTCTTTGTTGGTTGTCTGTGGTGTGCAGATAACAGGAGAAGGGGTGTTGGGAGTGAAAAGAAAAATTTATCTCAGGACTACCAAAACTATTCGCAGAAAAAGTAAAAACTAGATTTAAAAATATCTATAATGGAATAATTCTTTATTCATTATTAACCTATGGTGAAGTTATAGCACATATTAATAATGAAGGGCTAGCACTCTGCACTGATTTAAAACTAAAAGCTAAAATGAAAAATGAACTTCATCAAAGTAGAAAAAAATTAGGATCATTTTGTGCTCAATATGGATATGAAACAATAATACCTCCTTCAAGAAAATATAAAAAGTAAAGAAAATCAATAAGGAAAAATTATAAAACCCCTAAATATCAGGAAAGACCTAATAAAAGTTACCAAAGAAAATATTATAAAAAAGATTTAAAAAATTTAGACCCAATAAAAAAAATAAAATCCCTACCTGTTTTAAGTGTGGACAAAAAGGACATTATAAAAATAATTGCAGAATGAAACAGAAAATTCTAGAACTTCAAATTGATGAACAACTTAAAAATCAAATGATACAACTATTAAATTCTAGCACTGATGAAGATGACTTAAACCTAGAAAATACTAGTAGTGAAGAATTGGAAATTGACCCGATTCAGGATAACTCTTCCGAAAGTAACGAACAATCTGAAGAAGAAAATACTAATATTTGCTCTTGTGTATATAAAAAAATAAACACAATTACTAAAGAAAAGGAAATGTTGATAGAAATATTAGGAAAAATTGAAGATCCCGAAATACAAAGAGACTATCTAAATAAACTAAAAGATTTAATAATAAAAGAAAAAGAAAGTAAAGAAATAGAACCCAATAATTTAAAAACAATTATTAATAGATTTTCCCCTAAAGAATCTAAAATATCAACTCAAGATTTAAAAGAAGAAATAAAATAAATAAAAATAGATATAAAAAATTTACAAGTAGAAAATACTAAATTAAACATAAAATTTATGATGCTAGAACAAAACGAAAATCAACCCAAAAATTTAGAAGAACTAAATCAAGCAGAAATAGAAAGAGGAGCTCCAACATTAGTAATTAATTATAAACCTTTAAATAAAGCATTACAATGGATAAGATACCCTATACCTAATAAAAGAGATTTAATCAAAAGACTAAATGGGGCAATTATATTTTCAAAATTTGATATGAAATCAGGATTTTGGCAAATTCAAATCACTGAAAAAGACATATAAAACTGCATTCACAATACCATTTGGTCATTATGAATGGAATGTAATGCCATTTGGATTAAAAAATGCACCCTTAGAATTTCAAAATATAATGAACGATATACTAAATCCATATACAAAATTCACTATTGTATACATAGATGATGTACTAGTATTCTCAAAATCTATAACAGAACATTTTAATCATTTATACAAATTCTTAAAAATAGTAAAAGAAAACGGATTGGTAGTCTCAGCTACTAAATTAAAACTATGTCAAACAAAAATCAGATTCTTAGGATTTGATATTTACCAAGAAACAATTAAACCAATAAGCAGATCAGTAGAATTCACCGATAAATTTCCCGATGAAATCAAAGATAAAAAACAATTACAACGATTTTTGGGATGCCTGAATTATGTATCAGACTTTATTAAAAATCTAAGAACTACTTGTTTACCATTATATCAAAGACTCAGGAAAAATCCTCCAGCATGGAATGAAAATATGACACTTAAGCTTAAAAATATTAAAGAAAAAATTAAAAACCTTCCCTGTTTGGGAATCCCTAACCCTTCAGCTGATTTAATAGTAGAAACAGACGCATCTGATACAGGTTATGGAGGAATATTAAAAAAAAAGGAACATGAAAAAGAACAATTAATCAGATATTGTTCAGGAATATGGATTGCTTCACAAAAGAATTACTCAACAATTAAAAAATAAATTTTATCAATAGTATTATGCATATTTAATTTTCAAGATGACTTATTCAATAAAAAATTCTTATTAAGAATTGATTGTAAAAGTGCAAAATATATTTTAGAAAAAGATGTTCAAAATATAGTTTCTAAACAAATCTTTGCCCGATGGCAAGCTTTACTATCAAACTTTGATTTTGAAATTGAATTTATAAAAGGAGAAAATAACTCTTTACCTAATTTCTTATCTCGAGAATTTTTACAGGGAAAGATTTGATGGCATCACAAAAAGGAAAAGAAGTGATGGCAACACAAAAAGAATGCAATAGAAAAACCAAATCATCCTATGCCATGAATATACCAACTACTCCTAACAAATATGATTGGGACCACCACTGGGACCACCCTTCCTGTGGGCTGACCAACAGATTTACAGGCTGACCAAGCACCCAAATTGGCTTCTTCTCCGATACAAGAAATAATATTCCAATCAATAGTCTTATCTCTACCGCCGCCGGAAGTGAAGGGAAGTGGCTCCTCTACCAATAAATCCATTAGGTAAATAGATCCATCAAGTGAGCCTCGTAAGTAGACGAGGGAGCTGGCAGAGTTGAGGACGAGGGAAGTAGTTGTTCATGTTCATGTTGATTAAGTGGAGAGATAGGAGTGTTTATAACTTTTATTAGTTTCTTCAATCATTTGTCTGTTGGACCCTGCTTGTACAAGGAAGATCAGATTTGGAGGTAGATCATGCGAAGTTGAAGTGAGGGTGGTTGGATTCATAGTACTGAGAGTTAGATGAGTGGTAATTTCTTTTAATTTTTTATACTTTTCCATCTTCTGTTTCTTTTCTGACTCTCAACGTTTTCTTCATACTGATTAATTGTACGCATAATAATTTGAATAGTTTTATTAGTAGCTTCTATCATATTTGTGAAAAGCTCAATTTTTATCAAATCTTCATTCCATAAGGGAGTTTCAGAATTAGAGATTGGAATTATACTTTCACTCATTATTTCATTATACAGATTTTCAATATAAGATTTTTGAATATCATTACATTTAGAAGATAGTTCTGATCTTAATTCATACAAATCAGAAAGTTTGTTAGTTTTTAGTTCAGAAAAACAGTAAGATAATTCTTTGAAAATGAAAGACATTTTGAAAGAGAAAACTTACGAAGAGAAACTTTTATGCTTTTATTGCGTTGAGAGATTCTTGTACAGGAGATTTTTGCTTAGATACAACCGAGGAAAACCCCTCTATTTATAGGGAGAATTTAGTACTAATTTTAGAAAATCTAAAGATAGAATTTTACAGATTTTACATTTTTCGAAGTTCGTCCTTTTCTGATGTTGCGTTGCAGCTGTGCTTCTTCAGTATTCTTGATTGCTGAGGTGTAGGCAAGATTTGGCCGATCGATGTAGGTTTTTCCACGTGTCTTGTTTTCGTCGTTGGTGATAAAGCTTGATTTTGAAGAGGTGTGTTTTTATCTTGTCTGATAAGCTTAGAGTCTTCCATGTGTCATGCCACCTGTTTGATTTTTTTAATTGCTGTCTTCTCTGGATGATATGTCTTTGTGCCGAGATGCTTGTTTGTTGTCGACTGTAAGGTTTTTTCATTGCTTTTAAAAATAATTTTATTTTTTAATCTTTGGAGAAACATGTATTTTTATTTTAAATCTGGATATAATTCTGCCATCATGTCTGGATCAGAGTTTTGAGGAGTCGCTGATGATGCTACATTATCTGCATCTAGTTGAGAAAGTGTTTCTTTTAGTTTTTGTTTGTATTCATCTTTGGATGAAGCAGTTGCTAGGTTTACTTGTAGCTGTTTTTTGGATGAGAGGAATATAGATGGTGGTACAGGAGTAGGGTTGGTAATTGTGGTTTCTGCTAGTTTGTGCAATACAGTATTTTTACATGCTTGTTCTTGAGGAAAACTTTTCCACCATTTTACTTTCCATCGTTTTGTCAATATGGGGGGTTCTGTGGCAGTATGGTCAACAATGTCAAAATCCCAGTAAATGATCCAGGGTATTTTGAACATAAGAGTGAATGACATCAATTTAGGTATAGTTTGAGGGTGATAATTTTTTTGAAAGGTTTCAAATCCTTCACTGACTGTTGGAGGATATGCAAGTTCTGATGCTCCGAAGTATTTCCACCATTGGTAAAATCAATGAGGGAATTTTCGTGGTATATCATTATGGAAATGAAAGAACCAGGAGTGATGGTAGTTTGAATATAAGAAGGCGTGTTGCCATGCTTTTTGGTAGTCATGATAATTAAATCCTGTTGGCCAAAAGGGATAGGAAAAGGTTTTTTCAGTGTAGGGATTTAAGTCCCAGTCAGATAAGGTTATCACTTTTAGGATTTTGCATTTTGAATAAGAGTATTTGCCAGGATATCTTGGATCTTCAACATGAACTATTTCAACCGAATCTGTGTCTACAAGAATGAACTCGTAGAATATTTTGGTTTTTTCTAGAGAGTCTGGGATGAATAGAAAGTCTTTTGGAAATATAATGGATACAATGGTTTTAAGTTCATTTCCATGTTCTGGCTCAATATAACTGACACTTTTGACGAATGGTTTAGTTATTGGGCCTTGTGGTGATTTTGTTTGGGATGGTTTAATAGGAAGAGTTCCAAGTAGTGTAAAAGAAGGTCTACTAGTTACTGAAGCAGGGGATTTTTAGGTTGAACCTGTAATGCTTGGAGGTAATTTGGAGAAAATCTTTGATTTTGTGGTGGTTGTGGTAATAGAAAGGGATTTGTAACAGTTTTGGACGAACTGGATCTGAGTGGTTCATATTTGTTAGGAGTAGTTGGTATATTAATGGCATAGGATGATTTGGTTTTTCTATTGCATTCTTTTTGTGTTGCCATCACTTCTTTTCCTTTTTGTGATGCCATCAAATCTTTCCCTGTAAAAATTCTCGAGATAAGAAATTAGGTAAAGAGTTATTTTCTCCTTTTATAAATTCAATTTCAAAATCAAAGTTTGATAGTAAAGCTTGCCATCGGGCAAAGATTTGTTTAGAAACTATATTTTGAACATCTTTTTCTAAAATATATTTTGCACTTTTACAATCAATTCTTAATAAGAATTTTTTATTGAATAAGTCATCTTGAAAATTAAATATGCATAATACTATTGATAAAATTTATTTTTTAATTGTTGAGTAATTCTTTTGTGAAGCAATCCATATTCCTGAACAATATCTGATTAATTGTTCTTTTTCATGTTCCTTTTGTTTTAATATTCCTCCATAACCTGTATCAGATGCGTCTGTTTCTACTATTAAATCAGCTGAAGGGTTAGGGATTCCCAAACATGGAAGGTTTTTAATTTTTTCTTTAATATTTTTAACAATAAGTGTCATATTTTTATTCCATGCTGGAGGATTTTTCCTTAGTCTTTGATATAATGGTAAACAAGTAGTTCTTAGATTTTTAATAAAGTCTGATACATAATTCAGGCATCCAACAAATCATTGTAATTGTTTTTATCTTTGATTTCATCGGGAAATTTATCGGTGAATTCTATTGATCTGCTTATTGGTTTAATTGTTTCTTGGTAAATATCAAATCCTAAGAATCTGATTTTTGTTTGACATAGTTTTAATTTAGTAGCTGAGACTACCAATCCGTTTTCTTTTAGTATTTTTAAGAATTTATTTAAATGATTAAAATGTTCTGTTATAGATTTTGAGAATACTAGTACATCATCTATGTATACAATAGTGAATTTTTTATATGGATTTAGTATATCGTTCATTATATTTTGAAATTCTGAGGGTGCATTTTTTAATCCAAATGGCATTACATTCCATTCATAATGACCAAATGGTACTGTGAATGCAGTTTTATATCTGTCTTTTTCAGTGATTTGGATTTGCCAAAATCCTGATTTCATGTAAAATTTTGAAAATATAATTGCCCCGTTTAGTCTTTTTATTAAATCTCTTTTATTAGGTATAGGGTATCTTATCCATTGTAATGCTGTATTTAAAGGTTTATAATTAATTACTAATCTTGGAGCTCCTCTTTCTATTTCTGCTTGATTTAGTTCTTCTAAATTTTTGGGTTGATTTTCGTTTTCTTCTAGCATCATAAATTTTATGTTTAATTTAGTATTTTCTACTTGTAAACTTTTTATATCTATTGTTATTTGTTTTATTTCTTCTTTTAAATCTTGAGTTGATATTTTAGATTCTTTAGGGGAAAATCTATTAATAATTGTTTTTAAATTATAGGGTTCTATTTCTTTACTTTCTATTTCTTTTATTATTAAATCTTTTAGTTTATTTAGATAGTCTCTTTGTATTTCGGGATCTTCAATTTTTCCTAATATTTCTATCAACATTTCCTTTTCTTTAGTAATTGTGTTTATTTGTTTATATACACAAGAGCAAATATTAGTATTTTCTTCTTCAGATTGTTCGTTACTTTCGGAAGAGTTATCCTGAATCGGGTCAATTTCCAATTCTTCACTACTAGTATTTTCTAGGTTTAAGTCATCTTCATCAGTGCTAGAATTTAATAGTTGTATCATTTGATTTTTAAGTTGTTCATCAATTTGAAGTTCTTGAATTTTCTGTTTCATTCTGCAATTATTTTTATAATGTCCTTTTTGTCCACACTTAAAACAGGTAGGGATTTTATTTTGTTTATTGGGTCTAAATTTGTTAAATCGTTTTTTATAATATTTTCTTTGGTAACTTTTATTAGGTCTTTCCTGATATTTAGGGGTTTTATAATTTTTCCTTATTGATTTTCTTTGTTTTTTATATTTTCTTGAAGGAGGTATTATTGTTTCATATCCATATTGAGCACAGAATGATCCTAATTCTTTTCTAGTTTGATGAAGTTCATTTTTCATTTTAGCTTTTAGTTTCAAATCAGTGCAGAGTGCTAGTCCTTCATTATTAATATGTGCTATAATTTCACCATAGGTTAATATTGAATAAGGAATTATTCCACTATAGATAATTTTAATTCTAGTTTTTACTTTTTCTGCGAATAGTTTTGGTAGTCCTGAGATAAATTTTTCTTTCCAGAAGGAATGATTACAATCTTCTTTCATAAATATTTTTGTTAGAAACATATCCTTATACCATCAGAAATCTTGTAGTTTTGGACAGGTTAAATTAACCAGTATTTTTGTTGTTTTTTCCTGAAATTGACTTGGTTCTCCCACAAAATATTTTAGTATAGTGTATGCTAATACATTAGTGGCGTCCTCTTTGGATTCATCATTTTCTGTTTTTACTGCATTTCTTATTTCTAATTTTTCTTCTAGAGTTAGATAGTTATCCCACCAACTTTTAAGTTGTCCTGTAAATCCTGAAATAATTATCTGGGCTACATATTTATCTAAATTTCCTCTTGTTTTATATGCGGCAGCTGCCATCATCATATTTTCTAACATGGTTATTATATTATTGTCGCGCCCCACGAAAATTACGAAAAAAGAGTAATTTGCGAGTGTGCAACGAAATTTTAGACCTTCAGATGCTCGGCGTAAAAGGACGCCTAGCAGCATGCAATGAAGTCGCCACCCTAATTTGGTTGCTAGGCTTAGGGAACCCTAATCGTCATGGCATAGGAAATATAATAAGTAAAAAACACTAAAGGCACAAAAAAAAGGGTGTGGACCCCAGACAAAGGTTCAGGGTCGTATTATGGTCTCGGGAAGGTGTTAGGCACCCGAGTCACATCCAAAAACGGTTACCGGTTGATGAGTGAGGTGTTTAAAAAGGTGTTTGAAAAATGCGTTTCGAAAAAGGGGGCCCGCAGAGGAATCGTCACTTTAGTCGTTTTTTATGATCGTGACGTTCAGGAATAATTAAAAAATCTTTCTGACGGGGTTACCGTTTATCAAGATTGATTGATTATTCCCGACCGCAACGTGATGGGGCTGAATTTTCCGTAAGACTGAATGAGCGCCCTCTTTTTTCATCATCGGCCCATGCATGATTAAATTAATTACTACGTGATCCTAACATGGATTGCTAACAGAGTACAAATTTAAATGATGGATTTTTGAAGTGAAAAACTGGTGTGGGATCGAAAATCCCCATGTACATGCAGTCAATATAAGCGAGAATTTAAAATCATATGAACATGGCATTTTAAGCAACTCTTTAAACACGTTGTTCATGTGGGTTGATTTTAATTCTAGCAGTTCTATATATCATGCGTACGATTGATATTTGCGAAAAAATGTCGAATAAATAAAAATGAATCGAAAGGCGTACTTGCGAGCGAAGCTTGAAACTAAAACCTACAAAACGAGAGTGTTAGTGATAGCTTGAGAAATAAATAAGCAATTTTATGAGTGCGAAGATTTAAAAGATAACGGTCGGTTGCATGCGAGAAATGATGAATTTAACGCATACGAGAATTAAATGCTGATTTGGATGAATGCAGGAAAATAAATGATGGCAGTTGTTTGCATGTGAGAAATGATGGATTTGACGCATACGAAAATTAAATGCTGAGTTGATTGCATGCGAAAAATGACGAATTTGACGCATACGAAAATTAAATGCTGAGTTGATTGCATGCGAAAAATGATGAATTTGACGCATACGAAAATTAAATGATTTGATGAAAAATTTAAATGATGACTTGACGAAAATTAAAGATTTTGATTTGACGAAAAACTAAGCAGTTGACGATTTGCAGGAATAGAAAGTAATCAATATTGCAGAAAATTAACAGGTTGATATTTTGTAGAAAATAGACAATTGATATTACGAAAAATAAACAGGTTAACGCTTTTGGAGAAAAATAAACAATTGATATTTGCAGAAAATACAGCAGTTGATATAGCAGAAATAAAACAGTTGATAAATTGCATAAAATAAACAGTTGATAAATTGCGGAAGAATTTCCAGCATCTTGCGGAAAATTAAAGCAGTTGATATTTACAAAAATTAAAATGCGACCGACCATGTAGGCGGTATATTGAATAACTGAATTTAAATTGCTGAAAGTAAATTGCGGAAAATTTAAAGTGCGGAAGAATAAAGTGCGAAAAAGTAAAGTGCGGAAAAGTAAAGTGCGGAAAAATTAAACAGTTGATAATTTGCGGAAAGATTTCCAGCAGTTTGCGAAAAATTAAAGAAGTTGATATTTACGAGAATTAAAATGCGACCGACCATATAGGCGGTAAAATAAATAACTGAATTTAAATTGCTAAAAGTAAATGGCGGAAAATTTAAAGTGCGGAAAAGTAAAGTGCGAAAAATTAAACAGTTGATAATTTGCGGAAGGATTTCCAGCAGTTTGCGAAAAATTAAAGCAGTTGATATAGCGGAAATTAAAATGCAACCGACCATTTAGGCGGTAAAATAAATAATTGAATTTAAATTGCTGAATATAAATGACTGAAGTTAAACAACATAAAAATAAATATCACGATAAGAAATGAGCAATTGACGTATAAAAACAATTCAATAAACAACTTGATGCAAGAATAAGCATACGAAATATTTTACAAAAAAAGTGAACTAAACAATTCATGTATAAAATATAGGAAAAATAGCACATATCATGAATAATAATTATACGAAGCATGTGAGCATTTTACGTAAAAAAAAAAAACAAATCGAAGTCTCGGAAAAATATAAATGGGCTGGGCCCAGGTTAAAATTTGGAGAAATGGGCCAGGAACTGTTCCTGGCCCAAGGAAATTAATTTAAATGGTGATGGGCCTTTCTCTTATTCTTTGCGCGAAGGCCAAATGGCCCAAGAATCATCATCTTCAACCTTACATCGTCCGCGCCACTGCCGGCGAGGGAGGTGACGAACCAGGCCACCAATTCGCCTGGTTCTTGGCCCGAAAGGAGCCTCTCTCTTCCTACAACACAGCCATGTAATAACAGCAAGAAAATGGCAACGAAAACAGCATGCTTTTGAGGGAAACGAAGAGATGCATTTTGACGTTAATTGACGAAACAATTAAACTAAGCAACAGTAATTTAAACTAATGTTAGCATGGTGAAATTAGACTGAAAAGAAGGTGGTTGCAGCAGGTTTTAGTGATTAATTAATTAGCTAAACTTAAAATGGAATTTAAAAGAAAAACAAGGAAAAGAAACGCTTACAGTGCTTGCCGAAAGAGGAGAGGATTGAGCGCAAGGAGGTGGTTCAGCTGGTTCGTGGACTGGCTTGGAAAAATGGAGAGGGGCAATGGCCTTTTTCTTGCAAAATTTCAGACCCCTTTTGCGTTGAAGGGTGGTGGCTATTTATAGCCAAGGATCGCGTGGATGGCCGGATGAAGGAGCTGCGCGTGGCGGCCAGGAGCGTGCGCTGGCTGGGCTAGGGGAGCCGTGATGATGACGGAGGGATAACGAGCTAGGACGCGATGGGAGCAGGTGGCTCGGGCGAGGACTTCGTTGCCTTGCTCGTGCGTGCACTGTGTATGTGCATTATGCACATTAATTCAAGGGCCATTGATCTGGTTGACTTTCCTTGGTTGACCAGATCAATGGCCATGATTAAATGGCCTTTTATCTTATTTAAATGGCCTCGAGCCAGTTCCTGCCAACAAACATTCTGACTTTTTGAGCCGAAGGTACCAGCGCGTAGAGAAAAATATGACGGGTTTAACTGTCTACAGCGAATGAAAAGAATTTTTCGTTTAACGTGTTTATTTTCGCGTTAAAAAACGTGAAACGTTTGAACGGAAAAATAAAGACATTACGCCGAAAATTACACAAAACGCTAGAGACCGTTGCGAGCGGAAAAAAAGCTAGCAAATAGTTGATGGAAAACATTTTAAAGTCAAGCTATTGTCCGAGCGGACTTACTCTGGTCCAATAAAAGCTCGAATGAAAATAATAATAAAAATACTAAAAAATGCGCTAAAATACTAAAAATCTTAAAATTCATGTGATGACCTAAAACGAAGAAAAAACTAGCAAACGACTGCCGGATAGTTAAAAATGTGATTTTTAAGGCTAAAAATAATAATGATAATAATAATGAAAATACGCGATGACAAGTTAAAAATGCTATTTCGAAAGCTGACGATGCTAACGACGATGCTAAAATGCGATGAAACACTTAAAAATGCTAACGACAGTAAATTAACTAAAAATGATAGTAAATTAAGTAAATAATAGAAATGCTAAAATCAATTAAAAATGGCGTCAAAATTCGGGTATCAACAGTTGCCCCCTCTTTACTGTCTTATCGAAGTATTCGATAAGCAGTAAAGACAGTTGCCCCTACATATCCGAATTTTGGCGACACCGAAGGTCTTACCTCAAGCTTACAGCGATAATGTCGCTCTGGGAGGAGGTAGGTCGTTGCTGTCACTCTGGGAGGAGATATGGTTGTTGCTGTTGTTCGTTGATGTCACTCTAGGAGGAGGCAGGTTGTTTCTTTCACTTTGGGAGGAGGTATGCTTTTGATGGTGTTATTTGGTGAGGAGGAAATTGATGCGGTCACTGGGGATTAAAAAGGTGTCTATAAAATTGATGATGTGGTTCGTGGATGTCACTCTGGGAGGAGATAATTGGTTGATGTCACTCTGGGAGGAGGTAATCCGTTGACGTCACTCTGGGAGGAGATAGGTTGTTGATCCTGCAAAGATATATATAAATTTAGATCTATTCGGATATCGAGAGAAACATAATTTGTAGACAATGTAAATGACAACTACTCTATCAGAAAATCGTAGGTAATTTTACGAAAACATAAATGACGGCTCCACTGGGGGGATAATCGCTTGACATGTGATTGACGTTGCTTCGGAAGGATAATGCGCGATTCGCAGGAGTATGAATGATTTGTCCTAATGATGTCACTCTAAGAGGAGGAAAATAATTATGCAGAAATGTAGAATTGTGAATGATGTCACTCTGGGAGGGGAAGAAATGCTAAGGCTGAAAACTAAGTGCTGTCGCTCTGGGAGGAGAAGAATGCTAAGTGTTGTCGCTCTGGGAGGAGAAGAATGCTAAGGCAGAAATCTTAAACAACGTCGATTCCCGTAGGAGAAGGCGCGAGATGCGGAAATTAAACTAAGGTCACTCTGGGAGGAGAAGAATGCTAAGGCTGAAAACTAAATGTTGTCGCTCTGGGAGGAGGAGAATGCTAAGGCTGAAAACTAAATGCTGTCACTCTGGGAGGAGAAGAATGCTATGCTGGAACGCAAATAACGTCAATTCCCGTAGGAGAAGACACGAAATGCGGAAACTAAACTAAGGTCACTTTGGGAGGAGAAGATGCTATGCTGTCGCTCTGGGAGGAAGAGATGCTAATGCTGAAAAGTAAGACAACGTCAATTCCAGTGGGAGAAGACGTGACATGAGGAAACTAAACTAAGGTCACTCTGGGAGGAGGAGATGCTAATGCTGTCGGCCTTGATACGAACCTAGAATGCGTCTGCGTCCTGCTCAGGAGGTAACGACCCCAAGGACAAGACTTTCCCACGATTTGCAGCCGTAAGCAGTCCTCACCTGATATTAGTGTTTGCACTCACACTCTAAAACAAGGCTAAGTGTTTTACACTCATAAAGATGCAACTAACATGATATATAATTTACAGTTCGCAATGTCAATCCGAGTGAATGGACTTCGAATGAAGATGCACATGCATGGGCGTTCTAATAATCGATGGGACTTTTATGGAAAAGAATGAAAGGACATGAAAAGTCCGGAAAGGAGTTTGTTTTAGCGATCTCCTGGTGACCTGTTCCGTCTCTTTCATCGTGTTCTTGGACTTAACGTGCTCATGCTTCCGGCTGGCAACCTTAGCGAAGACTGCTTCCTGACTCCCAGGGTATGAGTGATAATGGAGGTTTTGGGTAGGAGTGATGGCATATGTAGTGGAAAGGGGGAAGAAACGAAAAAAGTGGAGAAAATCGTAAAAGTCCCACGTCATTTTATAGCTATCCCATGTCTAATGTCGCGTGTACCCTGGATATTATGCAAACTCAACTAGTACCTAGTCAGGCTCTTACACTCATGAAGGATAAGGCGCGATGGCTCAAAGATGCTTACCGGGATTTGTCTATGACTGCTTACATCGGAGCAAATCGTGGATATAAGAGCAAACATGCAATATCATGCACGGCACGCAATTTGGATAGATGCTAGAGTTAACAGAGGAACTAAATATTCCTAACCTATGCGATGCATGAAAATGCTTATGAGAGTAGTATGCTTTTGTTTGAGTCGGGCTAAAGAGGGATTTTTGATTGATTTTTGATTTTTGACTGATTGGTGGTTTGATTGCTGGATGGTTTGATTGCTAGACATTTGATTGCTAGACGTTTGATTGCTAGATGGTTTGATTGCTGAATGTTTGATGGCTAGATGTTTGATTGCTAAACGTTTGATTACTAGAATGTGGGGGACGACTTATTTGCAACGTTCTAACGAGAACCTAAGGTTGCCCCCCAGTGGGCTAGACGACCGTACTCGACTTAAAGCTAACAAAGCGAGCAAGAATGAAAGCAAATTTAAGTAAAGGGAAAAGAAAGAGGGACTCCTCTGAACTGTGCAGCGGGGCTGCATGGGCGTCTTCCACAAGCTCCACGCGGATGACAGCAAGATGCTTCCAGTCCTTGTGAGGTGCAGAGGGGACAACAGAAAGGGAAGTTATTTTGAAAACAAAAATGAGATAAGTTTAGGGACTCTCCCTTCCTTTAACTCGGCTTTTCGAGGGTGCCTATGTGGATATGATTTTTATATGCGTACACTGTGGTGGTCCTGCCTTGAACATGGTTGAACTGGAATTTATTGTTTGATTTTTATTGGTAGGCCATGGCTGTTTTGCGGTTCAATGTCGATGGTATTTTTAAGTTTAATCTGTATAGATATGACTACTCTACTGTGGTTGAGTTGAAGTGTGAGGTTAAAAATTTATCTTATGAGTTACTAATATGAATTTTGGGTAGGATGAAAGTAAACAATGTGGGTAAAATTCTATTTTACAAACAATGGGATAAGGACATTGTGGATTTAGATATGGATTTGATCTTGCTACACTGTGAAATATCATTTGTAATGTTGGTGCAATTGGCAAAGGAGAAAGGTGTAGTGGATATATTTGTAGACCATGATGAAAGTCAGCCTCTGTATATTGAAGATAAACCTAGGATTTTAGCATGTGACTTATTACCTTTTCTAGACTCAATACATGCTAATTACTTCAGTAATGACACAGTAAAGTTGGTGGGTGGCAGTGTGTTTAATGTTCAGGAGGGGGTTAAGTCAAACAGGTTTCCTAGAGACATAAATGAGGATGCTCCCCCATTTTCTCCATTTTTTTAACCTCAGAGAATATGGTCATTATTATTCTGACTCTGGTGAGGAGAATGGTGAAGGAGCTAGAGTTGATGAGAGTGTTAATAGAGAGGATGTTTTAGGTAGTGGAGGATGGGTTGATGAACAAGAAGGGTGTGCAGATGGAGATGCGAGTGAAGATTGGGATGACATTGAAAATGGGATTGATAGTGAAGAGGATGACTCTGGTGAGGAAGATGTTGGGATAGAAGGAGGGCTTGATACTTGGGTGTTGGTTCCACAGATATCAGACGATGGAGAATACTTGATAATTAAGAGTAAGAGAAAGAAGAAGGGTCAGAATAATAGTGAAAACAGAGCTCAGGGAATCAATAGAGCTTCTATAGGGATAAGAAATAAAGATGGGGGGACTGGTGGAGCAGAAGATAGATAATCACTATTATCTGATGAGATAAAGAGATGATTCAGATGGAAGTGAAGCTGAACATGGAAAGAGAAGAAGGAAGACTAAAGTTACTTACAAACCCACCAACAACTACAGAGAAATTCCTAACTCGGAGATTGGGATTTTTTTACTTCTGCAAGGGACTTCAAGGATGCAGTTATAGAACACAGTTTGAAGGTGCATAGAGAGGTTGATTTTGTCAAGAATGACAAGCAGAGAATAAGGTTGAAGTGTGTGGATGAAAGTTGCAAGTGGTTTGTTTATGGCATGAAACCAAAGCATACAGCTCACTAGCAGTTAAGGACTATAGGTCCTGATCACACGTGACCTAGAGTATTCACTAATAGCAGAATAAACTACAAGATTATTGCGGCTCACTTTATTAGGGAGAGAAAAGCAACTGCTACCTCAATGAAGCAAAAGGAAATCAAGAAATACACTAAGGAAGAACTTGCCATTGACATATTTGAAGGTCAGCCAATGAGAGCTAGGATGGAAATCAAGAAATATTTTTTAGGAGATTATGATAAAGAGTTAAGGAGGGTATGGGATTTTATTGAAGAAGTAAGAGTAAGCAATCCTGAATCAACTGTTGTTTTTGAAGCTCCAAGACATGCTTTTTTGAGAATGCATATTTGTTTTGATGCATTAGCTAGAAGGTGTGCCAGGCACATATTCTCCAAGTGAAGGAAGGGACGTGATGGGGATATGTATGCAGAGTTGTATTGGAGTACAGTGAAGTCCACAAATGTACCACAGTTAGAGGATAATTTGGACAGGATGTGCAACTATAACCCTACTGTAGTGGATGCCATTTTAGAGGTATCACCTAAATTTTGGTGTAAAGCTTTCTTTCAATGTCTTTCTAAGTTTGATGTGGTGGACAATAATATCTGTGAGGCATTCAATGCCAAAATTATGGAGGCTAGGCACATGCTATTGTCACAATGCTTGAGGAGATTAGAATGTTGATAGCCCAGAGATTTATAGAAAGGAGAAAGTTTAGGAATTTTAAGTTTGTTGGGGATTATGGGCCTAGAATTTGGGCAAGAATAGAAGACAACAAGGATAAGATTGTGTACTGCCATATCTTTACTAATGGTGATGGTGGTTAGGAGGTATTTGAAGGGCAAATGAAGTTTATTGTGAAGTTTGAGGAAAGAAAATGTAGTTGTAGGGGTTGGAATTTGATAGGCATTTCATGTCAACATGCAGTGACAGTCATCTCATATAGGAGAGAAGAGGTTGAGGATTTTGTGTCTCACTGGTATAGCAAGGAAATGTTGAAAAAAGCTTATGCATACTCTATCTAGCCAGTGAATGCATACTCTATCTTTTTTTTTTAGATTATGGCAGTTCATATGTTAACAATTTTTTTATGGCTTGCATTTTGTAGCCCAACAGACCAACTGGCATTGCACACCAAGCAAATGCTATGATCAGACAGGCTACAAATCCCATGCCAGAGTCTAGCAGACCCAATGTATCTAGTAGCAAATCCACTCAGATTGAAGGAAGGGGAAGGGGAACATAATATACATAAGCAACCTCGACTACTACTAGATGGTTTGGAGATTATTTGGCTAGAAGTGGCCCCCACTGAAGAGGTTTATGAAGAGTCAAGAATATCAACAATCCCTATTCCAGAAGCAACTGTTCCAGCATCAGCAATCCTAGTTACAGAAGCAATTGTCCCAGCAACAGATATCCCAGCAGCAAATGATCATTCAAGTATTCCAGCAACTATGCAGCCAGAAAAGAGATTAAGGGGAAGGCCTAAGGGTTCAAAAAATAAGAAGCATAAAGGACTTGCATAAACTTATGGCACAAGTAGAGACAAATTGTTTTGTATATTATGACTAGTTAGTTCATCTTTTAGAACTTATGGCACAATTAGTGAAGACTGTTTGGTGTTTTTTAGAACTTATGGCACAGTTAGACCTTGTGTCTGTCTCTATCAAGATGCAATCTATCTCTAAATGAATACAAATGGGTTGCTTTCTCTATCATTCATTGTCACCACTTTATTTTGCAGTTTGAATCCACTGTTTGCAAGTTCATGTATTAAACAACAAGTTCATTAAAGCCTATACATTGGTATATTAGGACTTGATAGTTCATGTATTACATGTACTAGATGTCCATTGTTTCAAGTTCTGTATAGTACATTAAAGCCAATAATGGATGTTGCAATTTAGATGTCCAAATTCAGAGAGTAAACGACATAAATAAAAACCACTCCAAAACAGTTCTTACAAATGAAAAACACCATGCACAAACAACAAACATTCCAATAGAGTGCTTCACAATTCAAGAACATACACAACAAACATTTCAAATAAAAACCATTATTTTATTATAATTAGTTGAAGAGAGAAATACATAACAGGATCCACAAGGATCTAGACCAGACCAGGGAAGAACCATAACAGGCTACAGTTCAAACATTAGGAATGCCTGCCACAACATTCCCAAACATGTTCAACTCCTCAGAACCAACCCTAACACCTCTGAGTGTGCATTCGAATAAATCCCTCTTATTATGCAGTTGATTAATGGTAACTTGCAAATGAGTAAGGCAGTCACCAACGGTGAAGACAATGGCAAGTGCATCATCATCATCTTCAAACACAACTTCATTCCCAGTCCTCAACTCCTCAGCCCTTGCCTCCAAGCAATGGATATCCTCAACAATTTGGAGAATCTTATGCTCCAGCATAGTTATGTCATCACCTAAATACATACTGACGCCCCCCACAATATTGAGAAGGGTTTGGAAAGAAGCAGAGTGATAGAGATGAAGAAGGAGGTAGAGTGATAGAGATGCAGATGGAGGCAGAGTGATTTTGATGGTGATGAGTTACAGCTGCTATGAGTATATAGTATTGAAGATAATCAGAAAAGCATACCTTCAACCGTTGGACTCTGTATACAGTCAATGCTTTGAAATGTTGCAACACTTGGGAACATGAAAAGCTTCACTCCAGCTACAAGTCTACTAAGTGCAGAATTCTAAATTAACTCAATGACTAAAGAATTAGAAGGTTCAGGAAAGGATATGTAGATACATTGAAATACTAAGAATTGCAAACAAATTGCACACGAATAACAATACTAAATAACTTAGATTACTCTAATTTCAATTCCAATACACAATTTCAGTACACCTTAAATTACAAACCATCAATTCACTTTGCTTACAATTACACCAACCAGACCTATCAGAAAACACAAGAAAATTGCAACTTTTGCACACTTCCCCAATCTTTGCCTATCTAATTCGTGTTGCAAATAGGAAATCTTAGCTACTGTTTCCATGTGTGCATCCTGCAAACGATCATATATTTTATTCAAGGACCTCAATTCTGCTTTAAAATTCTCTTCACTGTCTAAGAGCATATGAACCACATCCCTCGCCCTTTGTGACAATCGTTCACTATCATGCCAATAAAATACATACATTGGTATTTTCGACAAGCGTAAAACCTTCTGCCTACGCTCTCCTCCTTCCAACTAACCCACATGGAAGCTTTCAACCCGCAGTTGCAAAACTTCGCTGCTCCTTCATAATTTTCATCTCCAACTGAGTGTTCCTCCTCCATGTGCGCCTCGAACAAGCAGAACTTATAGACATCATAGTAGAAATTTGAAGGTTTTTCAAAGGAATAAAAATTAGGGTTTAAGTAGGACAAGAAATTAGAGAGCGAGAGACAAAGAATTAAAATTTATTCAGTGACATAGAAGAAATAGAAGAGGATTAACGATGGAAGATGGGATTAGGGATGGAATAAGGCGTTAAGGATACTGACTTGTAATCTCTGTTAAATCGAATTGGAGAAGAAGAAAGAAGTAATGTTAAACTTTTGTGGGTCTCGCATTAAAATTTTCTAATTAAAATAATTTGTTTTTCTTTTGTTTTGTTAACATAAGTTTTATTAATTTATTTTTTGAAATAATTAATAAAAATATTGTTAGGATAAGATGTCAGGAAATCTGACATGTGGGGCCGGGTTCAGACCTCTTTTTAAGAGTTAATATTAAAAAATTGAAATATAACAGTCGTTTGTCACCGTTATGATAAGAGGGACCTCGGGCGCCTAACATGTATAACGTGTGGGATTGAAATGAACAAAAAACGCCGTTAGGGACACACTAAAATGAAAATAATAACGTTAGAGACCCTGGGTGCGCAAACCCCATTATTGTTCATATATTATTATTTAACATTTTCTCATTTTCTCATTTTTTGTTTCTTGGTCCTTAATTATTCACTTTCAATTTAGTTTTTACCTATTATTTATACACAAAGTTAAATACATTTAAAAATATTTAGTTACTTAAATTAAAAAAAAATTAGTTAGATTTCAAAACTTTTAAATATCATTAAGCATACGTATGGGATTGCATGTTTTTTTAAAGTACAAATTATTCTTGTTGGATGATTTTAGTATATATATATATTTTTTTTCTCCCCATTTTTAATTATTTTATTATTTTATCGCATGCTTTCCTTTTTCTCTTTTCTATTTGCTCGATCCAAATTGCCTTTTACAAAATCTTGTATCCGGATTTAGCGTTGTATTCCCCCAATTTGCCAAAATGCCAAATGAGTTTGTCTTCAGCTTCTCTCACCCCAAATTGAATTGGATTTGATCGCTTGTTGCTCCGTAGAAGAGAACAGGCTCTGAAGAACCAAGCTATTTCAATTTCTGTCGTTAGCTATAAAAAGAGAAGAGACCAGACAGCTTTGGAACGTATCCAGATTCTGGGATCCAATCTTTAAACCAGGCTAATTAGGAATCCATGGATCGGTCCAAATACTAGTATGCTCGCCACTACCAATATTCCACCGCAAACCCTGATTTAACAATTCTCTCCCGAAAAGAACACTCTTCCAGAACCAAGAGGCAGATCCTCCCTGTTTAGCCTTCAAGAAAGAGGTGCGGGAGAAATAAATACCTCTGATAATCTTGGCCCAGAGCTGGTCAGATTGAGAAGCCTCCACCCTTGTTTAGCACATCAGAGGCGAGGATAAAAAGGTGGAGAGAGAGAGGATCCCCTGCCCAAGACCTCTAGCAGGATCAAAAAGGAGGAAGGCTTGCCATTTATAAGGATCGCATATGAGACAGTCGTGGCACATTAATGAATCCAGTGAATCCACTTATCAGCAAAACCCAATTTCTTCAAAACCATTTCTAAGTCTTAATTGCAGGACTCTAGAATTATCCTAGCATGAGTATAAATAAGTGTATCAGTGGTGATGTTATTCATATCAGTAAGATAAAAAAACGTCTCCTGCAAATTAATAAAAACCCCTTCCTCTTCACCTCATTTCTCACTTATCTCTAGCAATATTTAACTCTAAACCTAACTCAAAAACGCTTATAACCTTGCAAGTAGTGATTTGAAACGCTTGTGGACCGGTTGTACCTACACACTTGTAAGGGACACTCTATGTCAACCAAACATTTTCCTTTTCTTAATTATATATGTTGGACGAGTCGTTGCCTAAGTTGTTGTTATGGAACTAGTTAATAAATTTTGGTCAGGGTGTATGTAACGGGGCTCAATTAGTTTCAGTTGGGGGTGTCGGTTTGTTTACCATCTTGTTTGTCCCGATTTAGACGAAACCAAAATAATTTTTTAGACCCATTTAATAAACGACATGATTGACGTATATTTTTATGTATTTTTACCATCATAAATTACCTTGTTTATGGTAAAAACAATCTCTTTCACGTCAATTTGCTATCTTTTGAAGGAAGTTTTGGGCAAGGGAAGAAATGAAGGGAACGTATGCCTTGAGCGACAGAGTAGCAATCTTGGCCGCAAGCTTGGCCAAGATTGCAGAGATAGAGGCGTGCTGATCAATGACTCAAGGAAGACGCGTTTTGATTAAGAAACCAGTTGGCTGTTGCGTACACTGGAATGACTCTTGGATGTAATCCGATTTGAACAAAAACAATCTGTTTAGTATTTATTATTTTATCTTAATTTCGAATTTGAACATTTGGAGATTTTAGTGTTATCTCCTATCTTTTAGGAGTTTGGAATTTGGAAAAGAACGTGATTGATGGGGACTCTAACCTTGTTAAAGGTTAGAGAATGCTGTTAATTACGGGATCTTTCCTCCTTCCTACTTCTGTTTTGTAAACACTTTGTTGCGATAATTCTTTGGAATATCGCATTTTAATTCTATTTTCATGTTCTTCAATTATTACTTTGCTTCTTTGATTATTATGCTTAGTAGCTAAACACCCAATTCTTGGTAAGGGTTGAGTGAGCGGACTTGTGATTCGTGAGACCGATCTGTTCTTATTATCCTCTCGTTCGTAATTGATTCGAGTTCTGTTTTAACAAACCGGTTCCCGTCTAGGCTAAGACTTGATCAATCTTAGGCAAGACGACGAATTTGTAGCCAGTCACGAAGGGGACGAGCGAAACCGGAGTGACGCAAGTAGGCAGCTAGCCTCGAGGAGGTTAATGGACTTGGATTGATATAGGCCTAACCAGACTGACAATTTAGGGCTCCGAGTTTGGAGCAGTTGGCCTAGACTCTGTCTTTCCCTATTCCATTGAGAAAACGCATGTGCCTCAAGTCAGCAGCCAATTGGATAAACCCTTTAACCAGAAAGGTATCAACTGGTTAGGATCACTAGGAAAGGGAGTTCCCGCCAAGTGATTTCAAGAGGAGGAAAGTAGGATTGGAAAGGAGGTCCTCCCAATCTATAGCAGTGTTATGAGAGAGAATGAGAAAATCTAAAGGTCAATGATCGAATAACAAGGATTGCGCTCACGAATTCGCCCTTACCAGGAGTTTACCTCACATCAGTTCACAACCAATCCCAATCAGCAATGTTAGCTAAGATTCCTTTCTGCCTGAGATTGCTTCTTTGTTTAATTCTTGCTTTGTTACTTTTTATTGCTTTGTTTATCTTAATTGCAGAAACAAAACCCTTCAACTCCAGTGACGAGGAAGTCGAGTCGAAACTACAATTTCCCGAAAGATCTCTATGGACGATCCTCTTATCACGATCTATGAGTTCCTTGTGGATGAGTGATAAGTTGTATTCCTACCCCTAAATCCGTATATTTTATACAACTAAATTTGATGCCCTCGACACGCAATCAAATTTTGGCGCCGTTGCCGAGGATCTTTTGACGGTGTTTTTATAGTTTTTTTTTTATTTTTATCTTTTGCAGTTGATGACCAGGTCCTCAAAAGAAGATTTACTACCTTTGAATCGAGAACTTACGAGGACTGAAGCACAAAACCGAAAGAAAGCGAAGAGAAAATTTGACGGTGAATTTTCAAGGACACAAATAGAATTTAGTCCCAGCAGCAATATAGGCCAAGATCTAGGCCCAGCTGAAAACCCAATACCAATCATGGAGGAAAACCAACAAGAACAGACGATGGGGGAACAAAACAGAGGGGAAAAACGAGTGACCTACTCTTGTATTAATATACCCCCAATGGCTAACGACTGGTCTATCAAGAAAAATATCATAGCCAACTTAACCAAGTTCCATGACCACTTAAACGAGAATCCGTATAACCATTTAAGGAACCTTCACCTCTAATGTGACACTCTGAAACTAGTGGGAGTATCGATAGAGAGGGCCAAACTGAAAGCATTTCCTTGGTGTCTTGAAGACTCAGTGAAAAATTGGTTCTATAGCTTACCCCATAATACTATCACAACATGGGGGAGATATGTCCGCTGCTTTCCTGAACAAGTATTGGAACACAACTAAGGCAGGGACAACTAGGAAGAATTTAGTCTCCATCCAGCAGAGGGGAGGCGAGAGCTTGAGCCAGTATCATCAGAGGTATAGGGACCTTCAAGACATCTGCCTTACACATGGCGTGGCCGACAATCTTCTTATCCAATATTTCTATGACGGAATATGTGTAAAGGATAAGGAGTGAGTGGATGCAGCCGCTGGAGGGGCACTTCAAGACCTTACACCAACAAGAGCCAAATTGCTTCTCCAAACAATGGCCGATAATTGCCAAAACAATGCCTTATCCGAGAGAAATTTTTGCACCTTCTTCTTTGAATGCTTTAAATGTTGAACATAAGCTTAATGAGGTAACTAATATATTGATGAATCTTTCTACAGGTGCCACATCTCAAGTACAAACTACGATAGCAGCAACTAATCCTATGCCTTCGATTTGTGGGATTTGCCAACAATTAGATCATGCAACCCATAGTTGTTACATGGTGCAACAGCCGGGTGATCCAACCCCAATCCCAGTTAATGTGGCATATGGTTACAATCAAGGACAACCTAGATTTCCACATGAAAGTAACCAATACCCTTGGAGACAACATCCCAATCTAAGGTGGAGACAAGGTCCGCCTCAGCCTAGCCAACAACCACAACAACAATACAATCAGCAACCACAGCAATCCCCCATCAACTTTCAACACTTCGTACCCAGACTACCTCAGTCAAACCAGGCCAATGTCCCACTGTTACCACCAGCACCTCAACCGCTTAAGATTACTAGGGTTCCCATAGAAGACACATTGCAAAAATTCATGCAGGCAACCCAGTCTAGTCTTGTTGAGATACAAAAGCAGATCAACCAACTCACTCAACAAATCCAGCAACCAGAAACAGGTGGCAAATTACCTTCCACTACTGAAAATAACCCTAAGCATAATGTGAGTGTTATTCATCTAAGGAGTAGAAGCGTTTTGCCTGAATGAAAGGGTCCAAAGACAGATAAGAAAATACATAATCAGTTATTTGAGGATGAAGATGAGGATGTAGACGAAGAAATCCAGGGAAAATCTCAGCCGGAACCAATCTTGGGTAAGACTGAGACTAAGACTGATATTCCAGCCGAGACAGAAAAGGAGCAATCAACCTTGGCCAAGCCAGTGGCTAAGACTGATGAGCAGAGTTCAAAACCTCAGGAAACAGTGGAGATTCCACCACCATATCCTCCTAAGTCTTCCAAACAGAAGAAGTTAGACGAGGCTAAGGAATTCATGAACATTTTTGGCAAAGTGGCAGTGAATATTCCCATGATGACCCCTCTACTATCTAGGTAGGGAGCTGCTTCTATGGAGGATTTTAGTCCCCTGGAGAAGGTGTCTAAGTTGGCCACCGCCGTCTCCCACATCTAGGTGGTTATCACTATGCTGCAGCAGAGGAAAGACCTAACTTTCCTTTGCTGGGGTGCTGCTTGAAGGGCATGAGGGCTTCTTCCTCTGAACTAACCTCCGTCGCTGATGCTCTGAGGGAGGTTCCTACTGTGATAGAGGACGACGATGTTGGGTCCCATGCTTGACTGATCATAGCCGCCCTTACATTTCTGTTTTTCTTTTTATGCTATTACTGTACGCACTTGGGTGCTTAGGCCGTTTAGGCCGTAAAATAAAAATGCCCTTTCTGTTAACTCCTTTGCGATATTCTACTTCTGATGTTGTACGAACCGCCGCGTTAGTTGGGGTTATCACACAAGCCCAACTAAAAATGAGCCCGCTGTATGACGTACTCTTCGCAATACTCGCGTTCGTTATCCGTCGATTGACAATAAATGTTCTTCCTAACCGTTTCTTGTATTAACTTTATGCTACACCCCCAATGCTAACTGATTGGGCAGTTTTCCAGTGCCTCTTGATTAGCGCGAATTTCCAGCAAGTGTGATCACGCAAATCAGATTATGTAATCATGATTTTCTTTCTTACGGTGCCTTTAATTTTCTCCAAAAGGCATGTGAAAAGGCGGGATTGCCTTTCTGCTGCAGCTATTTAATGGGGTTTTTTCTCTCGTTTTCTTGCTCATTTTCTTCTTTTTACTCTTCTGTGACGATTACTTTGCCATTTGATGGCTGACTCATACTTCATGGATTTTACCGAACGTGAGTCTCCATGAACTCCTCCTACTTCTCCGGATTCTGACGATCCTTCTCTACCGCGCTTCAAAAGGCGGTTTTCTCGATGCTAGGGTTGTAAGAGATCAAAAAGGAAACTTTCTGAAACATTCGATGCCGACCGTGATACCTACACCCCCCTGCGCGGAGGGGTGATGAGTTGTTTCCACACATCAACCATTTTACGTCAAGGGGGGAGTCCCTGCGGGAGATGATGGTTCTAAGGTTACAACCTCCGTCATCAAGGAGAATTCATGCACTACTCCTACAAAGGGGAAAAGTCCTTTGGAGGACCCCCCCGTCAAAGGTAGGTCAAGAGAGAAGGGTTAACGAGCCTTTCCCTTTTGTCAATGAGGAGGAGAGAGCCGCTCTGACGGAGGAATCAGCCGATAAGAGCCTGTGGCACGTGTAGCGGACGACCACTATCTTGGTTGAATGCTTTGAAGAGGTCCATAGAGCAGATGCGTACAAAGGTGACGAGGTCACAGAGGCATTCAAACAGAAGTCTGCCGACCTTAATGAAGTGGGTTTTCGCCGAGCTAAGGCGGAGGGTTAGAAACGGAGGAACCCCGAGGGTTGACACATTCCCAAGCTTTGCCGCCTCTTCTGCAGCCATCGGGCTTTTTGTTTTTTGCCTCCGCGGCATTATTGTTTTGGTCTTTGGAACTTGTCACCTTTCTAAGGCACTTTTATGCATTTAAACAGTTTATATCTTTGCTGCTGCCTTTTCCCTTTCTTTAGCTTTCACTTTCTGAAACTCCCAGGGCGTCGCTACCATCCTGGCGACATAATATGTTTACTTTCTCGAGCAGACTCGTAGCATTTCAGTAACAGATATCGCTGAGGTCAGTATCGGGTTAGCTTTCCCGGCGAGCCTCATAGTATCGCCGCTTGTGCAGTCGTCAATCTTTCCGCTACTCGAAAGGTATTCTGCACATTCTCAATTGTAAACCATCAGTAGCATAACGGGCTACAAGAGATAGTAATTACCCGTAGGAGCCTTTCCGCTGCCGTCATAGGGCATTAGTATGGAAGCCGCATGAATCACTTTTTCCGTCAGCTCTACTTCACTAGGGATTACGCATCTAGTTACTAGCTGGAATTTCGCGATTTTTTGCATTTCCATCTTTCCACGATCGGCCTGGAAAGTGCCTCATCTTAGTGAGCCGTCTGATCTGGACAGGCTATCACAAGGATAGGACTTTTCACTTTCAGGCGTTGTCCTCGCGTCTAGAATCATGCCCTCACTTGATGGACCGACTACACTAGTCCGGTCACTAAGATAGGACTTTTCGTTTCTAGAACAGAGTTACTATTTCCCTGGGGTGTGTCTTGTCTTGATGAGCCGTCTCCACGAGAACGGTCAGTACAAGAAAAGGACTTTTCACTCCCAAGGATTTCGGGTTGTGCCCTCACTTAGTGAGCCATCTGATCAGGACCGGCATTCACAAGGATAGGACTTTTCACTCCCCGGGGGCGCTAGGGATCTTTCAATCCCAACGCTAGTTCAAGGCATGCTGGGTCGTGCCCTCACTTAGTGAGCCATCTGATCAGGACCGACATTCACAAGGATAGGACTTTTCACTCCCAGGAGCCCCCAATTTTTTTTTTATATCTGCATAAAAGCAACCACAAACACCCAAGAAAGTTCTTTCACTGAGCGTTAGCTAAGGTTAGGGTTGGCATTAGTCAAAGGTGCAGATAAATCAAGGTCTAGGATAATATAGTTTCAAACGAGCAATATTCCAAGAGTTAGATAGGGGAGTACCATCGAGTGTCTCCAGATGATAGGCTCCTTTTCCGATAACTCGGGTATAGTTCCATCCCAGTTTGAGCTGAGCTTCCCCACACGTTGACCAGCCGCTCGCTTGTCTCTAAGCACCAGATCGCCTGTCTTTAACAACTGTTCTTTGACGCGCCTGTTATGGTAACGGGCCATCTTTCGTTTGTTGACAAGGCCGTCGCAAGCCCTGCATAAAAATATAAATTCAACTCAGTGCTATGCTACAAATGAATGCAGATAGTGGTGAGAGGATCGATCCCACAGGGACATCGGTCTGATCTTTGTTGCTCCTGCAAATGACAATAATCAGCAAAGAGGTGAGAGTTTGATTGGTTGAGAAACAAAAAGAACGAAAATAAGATTGCATAAGAGAGAAAACAGAAGTGAAATGAAGAAATACAGAAGAGAAAGAAAATCCCTAGTAGAGATCCTTATGAGGTGACAATTCCAAGTTTGTTGATCATTGACAAAAGCATTTTCAAAAGCATTTTCATAGAGAAGTTATAGAGATACATCCAGGGGCGATCTCCAAGCCTCCTCCTACTCAAGTCACTCAAGGAGAAGCTCCTTTCGCGACCCTAACTCCCCTAACAATCAAGGATTGCTGGTTCATTGATATGATTAGGAAGGCCCTTCTCAAGACCTTGAGATGGACGCAACTGCAGCCCAGAATTCTCAAAACTTACCCTTTTCTTCTTCTAGCTTTAGAGAAGGTTTAATTATCCTATCGCTAGTTGTCTACTCGGGTTCTCTATAGTGCAGAAACGCGGCACTACAGGGATTCTACTGTAATCATTCATGCTAAACATAGGTTAGCTAAGCCCAAATTCAACAAGAACAAGTTGTCATTAAAACAAGCAAGAAAAGAGATATGAAAAACGTTTTTATTGAAGATCAAAGAGTCTCACAACCTACTGGAATTATCAACCACAAGATCCCTACCAGGAATGGAGGTTTTTAGTTACAAAACATAATGGAAATGATACAAGAAGTGCAAAACCGAAAATAGAGAAGTGCTGGAAAATCTGGAAAATGGGAGAAATGCTGATTTTCTCCTCACGTTCCTCCTCCTGTCCGAATGCCTTCCTCTGTCCGAAATGATCTCTCTTAATGTCCTTCTGGATGCCAAGATGTTCCTCTCCAAGGTGAGACAGCTCCCACTAACAAGTCTCCTCAGTTTGGTCTTCAAGAAGCATGTCCAAATGTGAGGTTATTCTTCCCAAAACACAAGGAGAATGTTGTTTCATACTTCCAAGATGCTTGTTAGGAGTGGGAGGAATGATATAGGAACTCAAGAAACTTAGTGTCACTAAAAACGGCGCCCAAGAAGACAGGAAACGCACTCAAGACTAAATAATTATGGCGCGCAAAATCATGGTGAGTGCTGTCCAGAACTGGGAACGTCACAGAAGCCTCATCTCAGGGCCTTGAGATGAGTCAAAATGCATCATCCGAAAATCTGCCAAGGCTGATTGATCAATTGAGCTCTATTCTTCGGCCTTTTCATTCCTTTTCCTAATTCTGGTCATTCAAGTGTAATTCTGGAAAAGGGAAAGAAAAAGGATCAAAGCAGCATGTTTATTGTCTCAAAAACCAAGTAAAGAGACAACAAAACTAAGTGGAATAACAATCAATCAAATCCCCCCACACTTAAACCATGCTTGCCCTCAAGCATGAACACAAACACAGAAAACACCAAGAAAACACACAGACACAGCACCCCCTTTGAACAGGAAATCCACCCCTGGACTGAACTCACACAAATAATTCAGAAATCAACTCAATCAAGCAATGCTAAATGCTCCAAACATCACAATTGTACAAATATTCAAATAGGGGCATGATAGCATGCTGTTCAACCAGAAAATAAAATCCTAGGGCCTCTTGTCTTCTCCTCTTTCGACTCTAAATCCAAACACTACTGCTGACACTCATGCAAAATAATTTAAAAGCACATCCAACAATTAAAGAACAGAAATTAAAACAAATAGTGAGCCAAAGGCTTCTTTTATTCTATTTTTTTCTTTTTCTTCTCTTCCTTCTTTTTCTTCTTTTTTTTTTTCGTTTTATGCTTTTCGTTTTTTGCTTTTCTTTTTTTTTTCTTTTTTTTTTTCTTTCCTTCTTTCCGCAATCTCCACCATTTTTCTTTTCTTTTCAACTTCCTTCATCCACAACCCTTTTTTTTTTCTTTTTCTTTTCTTTTTCTTTTTCAAACACATGCACATGCAGACTTGATTTCTCACCATGGTGCTATGATCGGTCCAACCAAAGGGAGTTAGCACACAACCGACTGGAAGTTTCTCCAAAATGGGATGATGGTGCCGAACCACCAACATCGTGCAATCCAGAGGGCATGATGAGAAAGCACACACAAGAAAATTAAAGGGCACGCAAGCAAGCATAATTTAAAAGACTTAGCAGCAATGAGAGGATAGGATCCTCATCCCAAGACCTTGAGATGAGAAGACAGATTAGCTCTAGCAAGGCATTTCCTAGGACAACAATACTCATCATACATCTATGTAAATAAATGCACAAGTTGTAATGTCAGAAGTATTCAGAATTGCAAGATGGAGTTGATAAGTCAAGTATTTACATGAGTTCAGTTTTGGGATTTCAATTCTATACAAAAGGGGTGAAACACAACAAGAAAAGAAAAACGACTCATGCATAAATGAAAACAAACAGAAGCGCATGCAAAAATAATTGAAATAAACATGCAGAAGAAAGGAAAATACAGAAAAACGAACAGCAGAAAAACATGCATAAAAACAGAAAAACAAACATGCACAAAAACACAAAAAACACAAACAAACACGAAAGTGTCTCTCCCCCACACTTAAAGGACACATTGTCCTCAATGTGAAAGAAAAACCACACAACAAACAAGAAAACAAACAAAGGGAACAGAACAGAAAATGAAAAAGAGAGGGGAAAGAAATGATAAAACCCGGGGCAATGATCATGGTTGGGGAGGAGCTGGAGTTTTTGGTCTGCCCATCTCAAGGCCTTGAGATGGGCCGGATGGCCTGCACTGGAAAATTCCAGAAATCCATTATTATGCAGAAAAACGATTAACTAGAAATAAAAACGAAAATAACAAAACAGAAACGAAATGAACATGGGTTGCCTCCCATGCAGCGTCCCTCTTTATAGTCTTGGACTAGACACTGAGCGTCACTTTGTCAACCAATCCTACATAATGCTTTGAATGCACGAAGTTTGATGAGAATAATCTCATTTCGTGCATGGTCTCCTACCAAAGAAATCTGCATGCAACCATAAAATGATTCAAATTCTGGTTCGGGTGCATGCACAATAAAAATATAATATTGGTTGTGAATGGAGGGTAATTCAATAAATGGATCAATATAATCAAAGAAATTCAGAACTTCCCTTTCACACACAACCGTTTGTGGATTCTCGACCACTTCGGTTTCTTTCTCAATCATCTTCCCATCCTCCTCTAGCTCGATGCTACAACAAGTGTCCACGAACTTCGTCTCCTGCTCCAGTGACATGCTGGAATGAGTTTGGGTCTGATTGGACTGCTTTTGTTGAGCAACAACTTCTGCAGATTTTTCTGGGCTTGTTTCTGGTTCTGGGTCGCTCATCTCAAGGCCTTGAGATGAAGCGACCTGCTCGGGCAGATTTTTGTTGCTCACAAAAGAGGCAGTGCTGGCATCAGATTCCACGTTTGGTTGGAAGTTTGAAGGTATGCATCTCTGTCTTTCCTGCTCAAGTGCAAGTTGTCTTATTTGCTCCGCCATCCTTGCTAAAGTCCCTTCTGTTTCCTGCATAAATGGAACTAAGGTTTTCATTAAAATTTCAGAAACATTAGGTACTTGGCTAGGTTGCGGAGGCTGGAAATATTGATAATCAGGAACTGATTGCACTCCAAAATTTGAACTTTGTTGGTTCCACCAAGTGGGATAAGGAGTAGATATGTATGGATTATAATTTGGCTCATATCCCCACTGTGGCGGACCAAAACATCCTTCATGGCTGGACACATCTCCTACACCAAAACTTTGAGGAATAGGGGCTGATTGAGAAAAATAATTGAAATTGCTCATAAAAAAAAAACTGAAAATTATCACAAACAAGAAAAACGAAAATCAGTACACCATTGTCCCCGGCAACGACGCCAATTTATGACAAGGCCGTCGCAAGCCCTGCATAAAAATATAAATTCAACTCAGTGCTATGCTACAAATGAATGCAGATAGTGGTGAGAGGATCGATCCCACAGGGACATCGGTCTGATCTTTGTTGCTCCTGCAAATGACAATAATCAGCAAAGAGGTGAGAGTTTGATTGGTTGAGAAACAAAAAGAACGAAAATAAGATTGCATAAGAGAGAAAACAGAAGTGAAATGAAGAAATACAGAAGAGAAAGAAAATCCCTAGTAGAGATCCTTATGAGGTGACAATTCCAAGTTTGTTGATCATTGACAAAAGCATTTTCAAAAGCATTTTCATAGAGAAGTTATAGAGATACATCCAGGGGCGATCTCCAAGCCTCCTCCTACTCAAGTCACTCAAGGAGAAGCTCCTTTCGCGACCCTAACTCCCCTAACAATCAAGGATTGCTGGTTCATTGATATGATTAGGAAGGCCCTTCTCAAGACCTTGAGATGGACGCAACTGCAGCCCAGAATTCTCAAAACTTACCCTTTTCTTCTTCTAGCTTTAGAGAAGGTTTAATTATCCTATCGCTAGTTGTCTACTCGGGTTCTCTATAGTGCAGAAACGCGGCACTACAGGGATTCTACTGTAATCATTCATGCTAAACATAGGTTAGCTAAGCCCAAATTCAACAAGAACAAGTTGTCATTAAAACAAGCAAGAAAAGAGATATGAAAAACGTTTTTATTGAAGATCAAAGAGTCTCACAACCTACTGGAATTATCAACCACAAGATCCCTACCAGGAATGGAGGTTTCTAGTTACAAAACATAATGGAAATGATACAAGAAGTGCAAAACCGAAAATAGAGAAGTGCTGGAAAATCTGGAAAATGGGAGAAATGCTGATTTTCTCCTCACGTTCCTCCTCCTGTCCGAATGCCTTCCTCTGTCCGAAATGATCTCTCTTAATGTCCTTCTGGATGCCAAGATGTTCCTCTCCAAGGTGAGACAGCTCCCACTAACAAGTCTCCTCAGTTTGGTCTTCAAGAAGCATGTCCAAATGTGAGGTTATTCTTCCCAAAACACAAGGAGAATGTTGTTTCATACTTCCAAGATGCTTGTTAGGAGTGGGAGGAATGATATAGGAACTCAAGAAACTTAGTGTCACTAAAAACGGCGCCCAAGAAGACAGGAAACGCACTCAAGACTAAATAATTATGGCGCGTAAAATCATGGTGAGTGCTGTCCAGAACTGGGAACGTCACAGAAGCCTCATCTCAGGGCCTTGAGATGAGTAAAAATGCATCATCCGAAAATCTGCCAAGGCTGATTGATCAATTGAGCTCTATTCTTCGGCCTTTTCATTCCTTTTCCTAATTCTGGTCATTCAAGTGTAATTCTGGAAAAGGGAAAGAAAAAGGATCAAAGCAGCATGTTTATTGTCTCAAAAACCAAGTAAAGAGACAACAAAACTAAGTGGAATAACAATCAATCATTTGTAGTGTTGCATTTTCAGGAGGGTTTCTGCTCGGATCTCCGGTAACGCGTCAAGGTTAGCTCGTAACCTTTCCTCATTCAGCTCCTCTCGAAAGTGGGCCACTCGCAGGCTCATGGTACCGATTTCTACCGGCGTAACAGCCTCGGTTCCGAAGGCCAATGCGAAAGGTGTTTCTCCTGTACTAGTTCTAACGGTCATGCGGTACGCCCACATGACGTATGGCAGCTCATCAGCCCATTTCGTTTTAGTCCCCTCCAGGTTTTTCTTAATGCCACTGATGATGCTCCGATTTGTCACTTCTGCCGGTCTATTGGTTTGGGGGTGAGCCACGGAGGAGAATCGTTGCTCTATCCTGAATTCCGAGCATTGGTCTTTGAAGAATTGGCTGGTGAACTGTGTCCCGTTATCGCTGATTAGGATACGGGATACGCCAAACCTCATGATAACTTGGTGTTTGAAGAAACGCCAAGTTTTTTCCTTCGTGATGTTGGCGACCGCTTCAGCCTCCGCCCACTTCGTAAAGTAGTCCATTGCCACTATTAAAAATTTTAGTTGGGACCTTGCCTTTGGAAACGGGCCCAGGATATCGATCCCCCATTTAGCAAAAGGACAAGGAGCGATGATCTCAGATATTTCAGTGGCGGGACGTCGAGGAATTTTAGAGAACTCTTGACATTTCGGGCAAGTTTGCACATAGTCGTGGCAATCTTTCCAGATGGTGGGCCAATAGAATCCAGATCTGAAGACTTGTGCAGCCAGGATGCCGCCCGATACGTGCATACCGCATATCCCTTCATGAATTTCACGCGAAGTGTGAAGACCCTCTTGCTCGGTTATACATTTGGCCGCTGGGTGCGAAAAGCATCTTCGAACTAGGTCCCCGTCATAATACGTACAACGAGCTGCCTATCTCAGCACTCTTTTCTTTTCAGCGATATTCTCAGGCAGTTCTTCGTGTTTTAAGTATTTGACTATGGGGACTCGCCAGTCGTTCTCGAGTTCTTCCACACACAGAGATGCTTGCTCTTCCATGAAGGAGGGTATGGATGCTTCCGGGTTTGCAGCCATCTTGGCAAGGTTGTCAGCCTCGGCGTTGTCCTCTCTAGGAATGTGCTCAAAACTGACTTGCATGCCTTCTTTCTTTATTTCTAATAGCTCCCGCATCACTTTGGCGAGATACTGGACCATGATGGGCTCCCGAGCTTGAGAGCGCCCCAAGACCTGGTCGATCACTAGTTTGGAGTCACCACAAATTTTTAGACGCAGGTCTCCTGTTCTTCTGGTATCGTGCCTACCTTTGGAAGAAAGGCTTCTCCCTATCCGGAGTCCGGCTAGTAACGCCTCATATTCCGCCGCATTATTGGATAATGGCTGCAGGATTCGGATAGCGTATTGTATTCGCATATCATGTGGCCCGTTTATAAAGATTTCTGCTCCTGCCAATTCTTAATTTTTAGCCCCATCTACATGAATGATCCAGAGGTCCGTATAAGTTTCCGGAAATGGGAGATCCAAATCACCCCATTCCTCTTCGAGTACGTCTGTTAACGGATCTTCTGTAAAGGTGCATTCCGCTATAAAATCTGCCAAGATTTGAGCCTTCACAGATGGCCGAGACTGATACCACAACCCGTATTGCTCGAGTTTGAGAGCCCAGATTAGCATTCTTCCTGAGGATTCAGGCTTTCTAAATATCCTCTTTAGAGGTTGGTCTGTAAGCACGATAACGGGGTAGGACTGGAAGTATCGGCCCATTTTTCGAGTGGCTTGTATCAGTGCGAATGCTATTTTCTCAATTCGGGCGTATCGCAACTCCGCATCTTTCAGAACGTGACTTACAAAATATACGGGGCGGTGCGCATGGCTATCGTCGCGAACGAGGACGACACTAACCACTTCGTCGGTAGCGCCGAGGTATTAATATAAAGTGTCACCCAGCTCCGGCCTTGTCAGCAGTAGGTCGGACGATAGGTAGTCTTTTAGGCTGACGAATGCTTCCTCACATTCTGGGGTCCACCCGAACGGTGCTTTCTTGCGTATGACTTTGAAGAAAGGGAGGCATTTTTCACCCTGTTTGGAAATAAATCGCCCTAAAGCGATGACGCGCCCCGTCAGCCTTTGTACTTCCTTAACGATTCTTGGAGATATCATGTCTTGTATGGCTTTAATCTTTGAGGGATTAGGCTAGATTCCTTTCTGGCTGACCACGTAGCCCAGGAATTTTCCCGTCTGAAATGCGAACATGCATTTCCGGGGGTTCAGTTTCATACTGTGCTATTTCATCACATCAAAGACTTCCTTTAGATCCCGCAAGTGACCCTTAAAGCTAGCACTTTTTACCAGTATATCGTCAACGTAGGCTTCCATATTCCTCCCTATTTATTCTTCGAATATCTTGTTTGCCATACGTTGGAATATCGCCCCTGCGTTCTTTAGCCCAAACGGCATGGCCGTATAACAGTAGGTGGCTTTGGGAGTGATGAAGTCAGTTTTTTCTTCATCTTCCACAACCATGGGAATTTGGTGATATCCGGAGTTGGCGTCAAGTGAACTCAAATATGTGTACCCGGCAGTCTGATCGACTAATTGGTGAATTCGAGGAAGCGGGTAGCAATCCTTAGGGCAAGCATCGTTCAGATCAGTAAAGTCAATACACATGCGCCAATCTCCGTTAGGCTTAGGAACGAGGACTGGGTTGGCTAACCAAGTGGGGTACTGAACTTCACGAATGAAACCAGCGTCAAGGAGCTTCGCTACTTCTTTATCAACAGCTAAGGCTTTTTCCGTAGAGAACGCGCGTCGCTTTTGCTGGATCGGCTTAGCGCCAAGGTCAACGTTGAGTCGGTGCTCGGCTATTTCTCGCGATATACCCGACATGTCTGCGGGTTTCCACGCGAACTCTCCTTGACATTTTTTTAATAACCAGACCAATTGAAGGTTTTCCGCTGGACTGAGCCTTTCGCTGACTAGGAAGTCTGCTTCTTCTATGCCGATTACTGGTACGGGCACCATTTTGTCAAGAGGTTTAGCGCGCTTCTCATCACCTTGCTCGTATGGGTCTGCCGTTATACAGACATACCTATCGCAACTCCTTTGAGTCATAAGCAGGTAGCATTCAGCCGCCAATTTTTGATTGCCCAGGAGGGGTATTTCATCTTCAAATGCTTCTGAGATATTACCGCTCCAAAGCGGTTGAGAAAAGGTCGTCCGAGTATGACATTGTAGGGCAAGTTTAAGTCCACGACAAGGAATAACAGATCCTCTGACCACTTGGAGGTGTCTTCTCTGAAGTATACGAGCAGAGTAGTTATCCCTGTGACTAGGATTGGGACCCCGTCCACCCCAATTATGGGTTTCTTGCAAGGTATTAATTCATTGTCGGGCCGCTTCATGAGATTGTAAGCCTCCAACGAGAAGAGGTTTACTGCACTCCCGTTATCTATGAGAGTTCTTCTGACTCCGTGACTGGCAATGATGGGCGTAACCACCAACGCATCATTATGTGGATAGACAACGCCTTTCTCGTCCTCTTTAGAGAAGGCTAACACCATGCGATCTAGGACGCTTATCGTTTCACCTTTCTTCATCGCACCATCCCGTTTGTATTTTTCTCCTGACGCGGTTGTCAGTGGCTCCGACTCATCCATATAAGGGGCCCCTCCCGCTATGATATTAATCATAGGGAAGCCCTCGTCATCTACTGCGAAAGTTTCCTCACCTCTTCCTCCAGGAGTATTATCCTTTTGTGGGACGCGAGGGGATACTTGTCGGTCATCTACGACCCTTTTCGTGGGATTATTTATGGTATCTTCTCTTACTTTGGTTGCGAATTCTCCCAAGTAACCTTCTTCCACCAAACGTTCTATTGCTGATTTTAAGTCCCTGCACACTTCTGTAGAATGCCCCCTGGCTTTGTGGAACTTACAATAAGCATTTTCTCTTCTCCCTAGAAGCACTCCGGGCTTTACAGGCGCAGGGTACCGGATGAGAAGGTTTCGCTGTTCCACTATCTCTAAAATCTCTGCCCTTGGTAGATTAAGGGAAGGGAAATCAGGGTCGTATGCCCGACCTTTAGAAGAATCTCCTTGGCGTTGAGATGGGGAACTGCCAGGCTTTCCCTTTGAAGTGTTACCTTTCCGCCCACTGGAGGTTTTGGGAATATGATCTTTCCACCGAGCATACTCGTCGGTGAGGCGGTAATCAGGAATGGCATTTGCAGGAGCGTTTGGAATCAGAGGTGCCTCAAGCGGCATGCCATAGGTTCTATCTTTGTTTTCCTCTTCTTCCATTTTCGCGTAATTATGGGCTTTAAGTCTTAATGCGTCTAGAGTCGCTGGAGGGTCTACAATTAGTGTATCTCTTAATTTACTATAACGGCAGTTCCTCTTCAAGGCTTCTATAGCAAAATCAATGGTAACTCCCGGCGTTAGTGACATTTCGAGATCAAATCGACTAAGAAATTCCTTCAGAGTTTCCTGAGGCCTTCGACATAGGTCAAATAACGTGGCGGTAGATTTCCTGATTGGAATCGCTGTACTGAACCTGCTCCGGAACTTGGATTCCAACTGTGTGAAATTGCTGATGGATCCGCCTGGAAGGCCCTCGAACTAGAGGCACGCAACTCCTGATAACGTCATAACAAATATCTGGCATAACGCCGCATCACTGTGCGTCTGAAATCGCACAAAATCCTTCACTTTATTGATGTGGGAAATGGGATCTCTGGTGCCATTATAAGTCTCAGTGGGAAGCTTCACATGTCGACTGACCTTGTGGCGTCTTATACGACGGCTAAATGGATGACCTGATGTGTCATCAAGAATTTCACGCTCATGGCGTGGGGGAGATATTTCCGCAAGACGCCTCCGATTCCGTGGATCTGGCGTGAGATGTCGCCTAGGAGACCGACTGTGGCTCCTGGGCGAGCGAGTTCGATATCTCCTACTGCTGGATCTTTCACTGCGCTCAGGAGATAAATCTCTATTCATTCCTTCTCTTCAACCGTCCCAACGGTTTCTGGCCTCCTCGAGGTGCCGATCCTCCAGAGGGCTGGGACCTTGAGGCACTCTTGGTATATAAGGCTCCACTCGCCCTTGAGCGAGCTGCACAAAATTGATTGAGGGATCAGTTATAGATACAGTTGACCTGAGGTTTTCCTGTAACGACGGTGACAAGGGCCGTTCGGTGACAATAGATGGTGTGAACATGACACGAGGAGGGACACTCGACTCAGAGATTTCAGGTGTCATTCTGACAGCTATTTCCGTCAAATAGTCCAACCGAGCACGAAGGGCCGCTATTTCACTCGCAAAAAGGGTGTTCTGTACTATTTAACACAAATCCCCTAGGAGCAGGAGTAGAGAAGCTGGATCCCACCATTTGGGACAACGAAATGGTCGCCTGTGAGGAAAGGACTTCCCCTGTAGACCTGGTCAAAGGATTTAGAGATTCTGAACTGATTTGTTGTGCTGTCACAGAAAGATCAGCAGTAGCAAAAGGGAATAACTGTCTACGAATCGAAAAAGGAACATTAGAAGATGGGGGTCGCGTCCGCTCCGACTTAGAAGTCATGATTGTTCCGATCTCTGGGTAGAACAGAGCTTGGCTATTAAGGATGCTCACTTAATGCACCAAGGCTCTCAATGAAAGCACCAATTTGATAAGATTTAAGTTCGTATACGATCGGGATGATGACTTCTGTTGGTCGGAGTTTCTATAGTTGCCGTCGAATTCACCTGCAAGGCGCCGGAGGGGGGGCTCCGGCGTAGACACTCCGATGCTTAAGTCAGTAAGTGGTTCAAAAATGGCAGAGGTTCTAGTAAGCAATTTTCAGCTTACCTTTTGTTTTAAACTGAGGGGGTATTTATAGGCCGCTGGGGGCGATACCTGAGCAAAGAGGTGACATCCCGGGAAAAGCAATCTCTCTGGAGGACGTCGCAAGCGATATCTTATGATGACGTCATGGGCGATACCTTATGGTGACGTCAGGGCGATACCTTATGGTATCGTCAGGGGATACCTCTGAAGGTGGTTCCGCGGGCGATACCTCCATAGATACCTGGGACGGGATGATGCCGTGTGTGCAAAGACGCGTGAGTCCTCCCCTCCGTTGAAGTCGACCATCCCAGAAAACACCTTCCAGTCTAGAGCCGACGACTCAGATGTCCGATAGAGCTATAGGATTCCGCCTTCGGTAAGGTCATAATTACCGTAACGCCCCTAAAAGTGTCATAATTGTTATCATAAGCCCAACTGAAAATGAGCCCGAGTGTTTACCAAGGGCTATCGCTCTCTGCTCGTATCGGGGAACTCTCATCCAATAAGTAGGGGAGTGTATCCTTGCCCTTAAGAGATTATTTTGCGCGGGACGTCCAGGAGTAGGTTGATGGACTCTTGTCAATGTTACGTCGCCAAGGAGTCACTTCTGGTAGTAAACGGGGCCGTACGGCTAGATTGTTCTAGAGCGAGGATTTGCTATCCCCCGGGTATGGGCCGCTAGTGGCTCGCTTCGCACCTCGAGCGGGCTGCAAAGAGGTAAGATGGGAAAAGATTACGGAGATTTGTTAGGAAGTATGTCACTTACAGAGGATCTCTCAGGAGCGAACAAGTCCTTTTCTTCCTCTTGGGGAGCCAACGATATTAACGCGGCTTCACACCATGGGCTATCCACAATTTGAGCGGCTTTACACCACCAGATACTGGCGATATTGGCGCAGTTTTACGCTGTTCATAGCCACCTATCATATCGTCGCGGCTTTATACTGTGGATACCTTCATTTGAAAGGATTTCCGCCATGGCTACCCGTTATATCGTGCTCCTCTCGAATACCGACATTCTTAGCGGCTCGCCGTCGTCTATCCTTGTTTCCTCATCAGGTCTGACGGTCCTTAAGGGTAACGGGACGGCTCGTCTTTTGAGGACTTCCTTCTTCAAAAGGCCCGTTTCTCGGATCCTATAAATCTGAGGGCCTTCTTCACCCAAGTCCATCTCATTTTCTCCTTTCTTAATCTGCGTTATGGATCATTTGACCAAAAAATTTCTCCTTTCCAAAGGCCACACTCTCAAGAATCTCAACGATGGTGACGTCGGGTTCCTAGAGAATATGCTGGTCAAGACTTCTGAGGACATCCTGGAGCTACAAGGGATGCTAACCCCACTCCATTCCAGGCTGGGAGCCACGTCTTTGGAGGATTTCAGTCCTTTAGAGAGCGTGTCGAGGTTGGCCACCTCCATCGCTCAGATTCAGGTGGTAATCGCCATGCTGCAGCAGCGCAAGGACATGCTGGGGTGCTGCTTGAAAGGAATGAGGGTCACCTCTACTGACCTGACTCTAGTCATGGACTCTCTGAGAGACATTCCCGAAGTAGCCGAGGACGCTGGCTCTGATGCCTGACGGCGGTGGGTCCCTTTGAGCCTTTTTTCTTTTACCCTAGTTATGCGGCTGTCCCTTTCGGCCATTAGGCCATAATAAATAAACTGTTTTCGTTGCGCCCTTAATCACTGTTCTTCTTCTTTAATATGCCCTTTGTCTTTTTTCGATTGGAGGCATTCGCAACCCAACTGAAAACGAGTCAGTCACTAGACGGTTTCCTCGCTAACCGTTCTGCATTAACTCTGCGCCGCCGCCTCCTTGTCCGCCGATTGGGCTAATTTTTAGTTTTCCTCGATCTGGGGGAGATTTCAACAGGCGTGACTGCAAATCTAGACTTGTACTCCAGGTTGTACACGTGTCAGTTCTTAAAAGTCGTGTTGGAAGATCCAAAAGCTTTTCCCCCTCTTTTGGCTATTTAATGGGATCCTTTCCCTCATTTTTGTTCATCTTCTTGATTATTTTTCCTCTTGGCAGATCGTCTGTGATCTCATGTCTGACTCTTATTTTTTAGATACTGCGGTGCCGGATTCTCTGCCAACTCCTCCGACTTTGCCGGACACAGACAATCCTCCTCCGTCGCCTCCGTGGAGGCCGTTCGTTCGCCGGCGGGGACGCAAGAGGCAGAGGAAAAATGCCTCAAAGGTGTCTGCACTGCTTTTCAAGTATCATGCCCCTTCTGCTGAAAAGGGGGATGAACCCTCTCTTCCTCCCTGTCTTCTCTGAAAGACATAAATGACTGTCCACGCGTCTCTTTCTGCTCCGCACGTGTTTCAATTTTACAGGCTGTCTTCTTCTTCAAGTTGAACCTTTATAAGGGAAACCCTATTCTCTTTCATCATTTTTGTTAATATTCTATAATTTTTCACACTTTCTCTTTTTCCTGTGTTTCTTCTTGCTCGAGTAGAGTCTCCACAATTGCTCGCCGGCGGCTCCGGTCTGTTCTCTGGCTACCTATTCCAGGTATTTTGTCCCTCTCTTGCCGTAGTTTATTTTCCCAATTCCTTATGTCTCCTATTGGAGCTTCTGTGAGAGTCAAAAATCCCATAGATCTCGAGGCTAGGAGAGCTCGTTGTATTTTCGATTGTGATGAAGTTTTGAGGGCGGAGTTAGAGGAGAACGGTATCACCTTCCCGTTGGGTTGTCGCCCTTATATCCCTACAAAAGATATTCGGCTTCATGACGCCATGTGGGGAACATTTCGGTTGGTTTACTTCAAGATGTTCCTCTATGGATTTCATCTCCCACTTCATACTTCTCTAATGAAGCTGTTAAACCAATCCGGTTCAAATAACTCTGCCTTCCTGGTGTGGGATTTATGTATTCCTTCGATCATGCGAGATGAAGCGTATTTTCACTCCATCCCTTGATCTGTTCCGTACATTTTTCAAGTTGAGCTGCCGTGCCTGCTTGGTTGATATCACTCCTAGATAGAATGACGCCGTCGTGCGATTTTTCTGGCGGAACTTCCAAGGTTTTGAAGAAAACGTGGATAATTGGAAAAATGGCTTCTTCACCGTTCGACTGCCGTCCCGCTGGTGGCGCGGAGGCTTTAATCAAAAGATTGTTAGTGCCGATTGGAAAAACCCAGAAGTGCTGTCTAGCACCGATGTGTCCCATGTTTCTGCTCTGTTAGAGATAGAAGGGCCTTTCCGCATTCAAGAATTTGCTCGGTTCAGACCCTTGAAAGAATGTGTCGTTGGTGAGTTTTTCTTTTGCCGCGTTATCGCTTCACTTTGCTTGCTATATTAATATATTCCATTGACAGGTAGTGCTGAGGGATGTTCCTCTGGTGGAAATAACACTCCTCTGAACGTGGTACCGCCTCAGACGCTACCTCCTTCTCCCCCCCCGAAAGTTCCAGCCATCCAATTATCCCACCGAGGAAAAGGAGGATTAAGACTGTCGCAGCACACAACGTTTCCGCCCAACCTTCTCGTTTTCTTGAGAATTGGTTGCCACTTCGGGGTAGGGGAGTGTCTTCAAGTCGTCCTGCGACTGAAACAATTGACAGCGATAGCAAGAGCATGGATGCCGGTTCTGAACTGCGTCACGCGACTCTTACCCAACGGGTGAAGCTCAGGGGGGGAAAAATGATCCCGTGGTGGAGTCATCCGAGGACAATAGCGAGGAGATGGCCGCCAAAATGGAGCATCTCCAAAAGAAAATCCGAAAAGAAAAAACTGGTCTCCCGATTCCTCCTTTGAAGGAAGTTAACGCAGTTCTCCCCACTAAGGTCAACACTTGTCATATCGCGAGTACCTCGCAAGTGGCGGAGGTTGTCAAGGCACCTTTCGTTGTTCCTTCCAAAACTGATGAGGTTTCCGCGGCGGTGGACCCACCTTTACCATCCGGTGGCCCTGATTCTCCGATTTCCTCCTATATTCCGGACGTGACCGTGCCGGTTTCAAACCCAAATGTTCCTCCTAATCCTGTCTCGAAGAAACCTCAATCTTTATTCCTTTCGTCGATCTCGGGCGTCGGTAATTCCGTAAAGAGTTTCTCTCCTCCCTATATCGCCAACCTTTCCCCTCAAGGTCCTCAAGGAAATGTTGCGTTTCAGCTGGATCTGTCGTCTTTCGGTATTGACGGGCTTCGTGCTTTAGGGATATCAGATCCGCTATCGCGAGATGAGCCGGTAGGGACTATAATGGGCCAGATGTTCAGTTCTTCGAAGGACAAGGAAGAGTTCCTGCAGCAACCTCCTGAAGTTCAACATTCACGCCTCATGAACGATATGCTGGCTAGCTTTCGCGAGCTGCACTATTTTCTCGAGGAAAAGAGCGACAAGGTTCGACGCTCTCCCGATTCGACGGAACAATTAGACGCCGCTTTGGCGAAGGTAACAGAGCTGTCCAAGCTTCAAGATCGTGCCCGGGCATAGTTGAACGAGTGTCACACCGATCTCGCACGAGAAAAATCAAAAGGGAAGGCTAAAGTGGAGCTACTGGAGGCGGAACTAGTGGCGGCCGACAAAAGAAACTCTTTCCTTCGTGAAGAGATATTGTCCCGTGATGCGGATTTGGCCAAAGTACCCTCGAGGATAGCTTGGTGGAAAAATAAGACTATGGAGGTCTGTATCGCTGGCTTTATAGATCTCTATCGCCAGGGAACTGTTGATTTGACCAAGCTATCTAATTATACTTCCAAGAAGATAAAGAATTTAGGCAAAGGCGAGGGAGATTTTCTCTCTCTCGGGGAGGAGTAGGAGAATGGTGGCGGCGATACCTGTGACAACGGCTTCCGCTTCTGCCTCTGCCCACTTTGTAAAATAGTCCACTGCTACGACCACAAACTTCAATTGAGGTCTCGCTTTCGGGAAAGGACCTAGGATGTCAATCCCCCATTTAGCAAAAGGACAAGGAGCTATGATTTTCGAGATCTCTGTAGCAGGTCTTCGAGGGATTTTAGCAAACTCCTGGCATTTTTTACAAGTTAAGTTGTCGCAATCTCTGCGGATAGTAGGCCAATAGAAACCTGTCCGGAAGACTTGTGTGGCTAACATGCCGCCCGATACGTGCATGCCACAGATTCCTTCGTGGATCTCTCACAGGGTATGGAGGCCTTCTTGTTCCGTTATACACTTTGCGACAGGGTGTGAGAAACATTTTCGGATCAATTCACCATCATAGTACGTGCATCGTGCCGCGCGTTTCAATACTTTCTTCTTTTCCTCGATATCCGCAGGCGATTCTTCATGCTTGAGAAATTTTATTACGGGGATACGCCAATCTTGCTCAGTCTCTTCCACACACAATGATGCTTGTTCTTCCATGAAGGAAGGCACGGATATTTCTTCATAATATACATCAGCAGGTATGAATGTGTCGGGGTTCGCTGCTATCTTGGTGAGGATATCTGCCTCAGCATTTTCTTCTCTGGGAACGTGATCGATGCTCACCTGTATACCAAATTTTCTCATTTCTATCAATTTGCATTTTACTTTGGTAAGATATTGCATCATGATTGGTTCTTTTGCTTGGGAGTTGCCTAGAACCTAAGCCACCACTAGTTTGGAGTCTCCATACACTAGGAGTCGTATGTCTCCCAATTCTATAGCATCATGTATGACTTTCGTGGATAGACTCCTCCCTATCCGGAGTCCTCCCAATAACGCCTCGTATTCCCCTGTGTTGTTAGACAACGGCTGTAAGATTCTAATGGCATATCGCATCCGTATACCACTTGGCCCATTTATTACTACTCCTACTCCAGCTGAGTCTTGGTTCTTTTCTCCGTCTACTCGAATAATCCATAAATCGGTGTAGGTCTCAGGGAATGGGAGATCTACGTCTATTCTTTCTTCCTCGGTTAGATCCCTTAAGGTATCTAGCGTAAAGGTGCACTCAGCGATGAAATATGCAAGAATTTGCGCCTTCATAGATGGGCATTTTCTGTACTGTAATCCGAATTGTTCTAATTCAATAGCCCAAATCAGCATCCTTCCAGAAGATTCCGGCCTTCTGAAGATTCGCTTCAAAGGTTGGTCAGTGAGTACTATAACAAGATGGGATTGAAAATATCATGACATCTTCCGTGTGGCTTGTACTAACGCAAACGCTACCTTCTCAATGCGGGCATATCGTAACTCAACATCTTTCAAGACATGGCTAACAAAGAATACCGGGCGATGAACACGGTGGTCATCTCTTACGAGGATAGCACTAACTGCTTCATCAGCAACATCCAAATACAAGTATATCGTGTCACCTGGCTCTGATCTTGTCAATACTAGATCAGACGCAAGATAAGTTTTTAAGGCGACAAACCCCTCTTCACACTCCTCTGTCCAACCAAAAGGAGCCTTTTTTCGTATTGCTTTGAAGAAAGGTAGGCACCTTTCCCCTTGTTTAGAGATAAATTGTCCCAATGCGATAACGCGCCCGGTGAGCCTTTGAACTTCCTTAACGGTTTGGGGAGATACTATGTCATGTATGGCTTTGATCTTCGACGGGTTGGGCTGAATACCTTTCTGACTGACAACATACCCTAAGAATTTTCCCGTTTAAAACGCGAACATGCATTTGCGGGGGTTTAACTTCATTTGGTATTTCTTCATTACGTTAAATACTTCTTGCAAGTCTGTCAAGTGATCTTCAAAGCTTTTGCTTTTGACCAATAGGTCATCTACGTAAACCTCTAAGTTGCTTCCTATCTACTTTTTGAAAACTTTGTTCGCCATACGTTGGAAGGTTGCCCCAACATTTTTCAACCCGAACGGCATTGCTTTATAACAGTACGTCTCCCTGGGAGTGATGAACGCAGTCTTCTCTTCGTCTTCGACAACCATAGGGATCTGATGATATCCAGAGTTGGCGTCTAACGAGCTTAAGTAAGCATATCCGGCAGTCCGGTCAACTAACTGGTCGATACAGGGGAGCGGGTAATAGTCTTTGGGACAGGCGTCGTTGAAATCAATGAAATCAATACACATCCGCCATTCGCTATGAGTTTTTGGAATGAGAACTGGATTTGCTAACCACGTTGGGTATTGAATTTCTCGAATGAAACCAGCTCCAAGAAGCTTCAATGTCTCCTTCTCTATAGCTTCTACTTTCTCAGGCGAGAAGACACGTTTCTTTTGCTGAACCGGCCTTGTGCAGGGATTGATGTTAAGTCGATGCTCTGCAACTTCTCGAGCGATGCCTGGCATATCCGAAGGCTTCCAAGTAAATTCTCCTTTACATTTATTTAATAATTAAGCCAGTTGCACCCTTTCCTCTGGATTTAATTTCTCACTGACTAAGAAATTTGCTCCTTATACCCCATTTACATCCATTGATACCATCTTGTCTACCAGCTGAGTACGTTTTTCATCCTTCTATTCAAAAGGGTCGGCAGTTACACAGACGTACCTATCGCAACTTCCCCGTGTCATGAGTAGATAGCACTCGGCTGCTAACTTTTGATCACCTCTTATTGACACCACCCCATCCCAAGAAGGGTATTTCAACCTCAAATGTTTTTGAGAAATTGTTGCACCAAAGCAGTTAAGAAATGGCCGCCCAAGTATAGCATTATAGGGCAAGGTGAGGTCTACCACCAAGAACAACAGTTCTTCTTGTCTTTTGGAGGTATCCTCTCTAAAGTATATGGGTAAAAAGGTGACTCCATGATACAAGCCTGAGTAGGAGCCCAGCCGCACCTACCGCATCCGTGCCCTTGCTGCCCGCAGGAGCCATCACACGCTCTCGTGCAAGGACACCTACCGCATTCGTGCCCTTACCGCCCGCCGGAGCCATCACACGCTCTCGCGCAAGGACCCTGCAAGCGAGGCTAAACTCTCTGATCCATGCGGAGCTGAAGACCGAAGCCTCACTGGAGTCAGCCATCCTACGCGTGCCCCAGCCGCGCCTTGTCTCGCTCGTGTGCGCTGCACCCGATCCCGCACCGAGGCCACCTTGGGCCAAGTCGGACCTCTAGCCCAAACTTTGATGTAAGAAAGATTCTGGCAAGATAGAAGTTATTTATAATTCACCAAGAGAGCCCTTGCCAAGTTTCAGCCCAATCGCACATGGGGTTAGAGAGAACGCATCACTTCAAAAGTATCATACTGCCAGCGAAAGCCACCCTCGAGCCTTTTGACGATCGACGAATATTTCCTCGAGCCATCTTCTGAAAGTTGTTAGATACATGTCTTGTGAGTATCCTGTCCAATTTTCATCCAGTTCTCCCAAGGGATTTGAGAGAACGCCTTGTTCTTCTTCGACTGCGCAGGAATAAAGCCCAACGGGCTGCCAACGGATCCGATCTGAGTCTTAGTCATTCCGACCGACCTTGAACTCGTCCAGATCATTGGATTGACTTTATTTTAAGTTGTTTGACTTTATTTATCCAGGTGGATTTTATTTTTGTTAATTAGGAGCGCTTTTAAGTAGTTAAGCGCAAGTAAACTTCTTAATTAGGGTTTTGCGCATCTCTTTTCTTATAAAGAGCATGGCACTGCTATTGTTATTCTTTAGACGTTATTTGATAAACAAAACCAGAAGAGTTTTTCTTCAGTTGATCTCTCAAGATCCTTGTCCTACATCCGGTTTGATAAGCCGCATATAGTTGCAAGTAAAGCACGAAGTCTATCATTCCATTCTTTAGTCTCGTCGGGGTTGTCTAGGTATTGCACCTAGGAGGGTCCGAGTCCTACTGAAGATCCTTGAAGGATTTCGTCCAGGTTGCCTAAGTATTGCACTTAGGAGGGTTGGAGTTTCCGACGAGTTAGTTTTCCGCATTCAAATCCTTGTCGCTGAGCAACGATCCAACGATTGGAAGGTTTCCGAATTAGGAACCACATCAGCTGGTAGCGGAGCGAAGGCTGCTCACCGAATAGGTATCTATCCTTTTAATTATTGTTTTCGTTTGTTGAGATTGGTTTCCTTGATTTCCTTAGCCAAATCTATACCAATCTTGTTTGTCTTCCCGTTTGTGTTAGGAGTCGAAACTAGTAACTAGTTGCGTCTTGTTAGGTATCAAATCAAGCCCTTTGATTTGCTATCTTCTTTGAGTCATAAAACAGAAAAGAAAGTTCCACAAAGTGTCAGTTTATTTTGTTTCAAGTATTTGCAATTTCTAATTACAAAAAAAAAAAAAAAAGAAAGAACACAAATTCGCACAAAAACAGAACAGAAAGCGAATTCAAAATTTTCAGTGTGTTAACAAAAGAGGAACCTTGCGATCAAAACAGAATCAAAATCAGCAAGAAAAGAGTGTTCCAACGCAACAAGAATCATAGAAAACGGAGTTGTAAATCAAAAGTTATCAAAGAAACAAATCGGACACCTAAAACCCTAGTTCTAAAACAAATCCGAACTAGTTCAAATATCTTGTCTTTCTTTGAGCTCTTGTGATACATGACCTATCTATTCTGTGCTATAATTGATTGATTAGTTGATAAAATAATCTTCAATTATATCCCATCTATATTCTTTCCAAGCTAGAGTTTTCTTTGCAAGTTATTGGAAGCGTTCCTTGACATTCTTTGAGTCTACGGATCTTGGATTGATTGGAGCAGATTTTCAGAGTGATTTGTGAGCGCATTAGAGTGATTTAAACACGAGGGTTTAAACACATGAGGGAGTGTTAGATAGGGTAATTTTATGCTTGTTCTTTGTTGGTTGTTTGTGATTTCAGATGTCGGACCATTCAGCCAAGAGCACAGGGACGAACGAAGAAATACGCACACTATTGCACAATCTCAACCAGAGATTTGACGCAATAGACGCATGGCGAGTAGAAATGGAAAGGGAAAAGGAAGCAGCTGCAAACGCTACAAAACAGCACCCCACTCAGTTCCACCAAGTCCTAAACCCTAAGAGTTCCCCGTACGCCTATGGTATGCCACCATCCGGAGATGGATTAAACCCTACTGGCCGAGTCGCTAGGAGGATGACTAGGAATGCACCTCGCGGAGAGGAGGATTATGAGGAGGATGATCCCGGACCCAATCCCGATGGGTACGAGGAGGGGCCTGAGTATGAGGAGAAGGAGGAAAGACCTAGATATAGGAGACCTCCACCAAGGCAACCTAGGGGAGAGGCCGGAGGTGAGGAATGCCTAGTAGGAATTAAACTTAAGGTTCCCGCATTCGAAGGGAAAGAAGATCCTGAAGCGTTCTTTACTTGGGAACGCAAGATGAGGGCCATTTTCTTGTGCCACAATTACTCAGAGGAGAAGAAGGTTAGGATTGCCTCTGTAGAGTTCTTTGGGTATGCTGCCCATTGGTGGGATCAGCTACACATCACTAGGCAACGAGTAGGCGCGGGTCCAATTGATACTTGGGATGAGATGATTAGGGTTATGAAGGAACGATTTGTTCCCCGGTACTTCCACCGAAGTCTCCATGCAAAATTGCAGACCCTTAACCAAGGATCGAAGAGTGTTAATGAGTACTACAACGAGATGGAGATGGCCATGGCACGAGTGCAATCGGTAGAGACCGAAGATGCCACCATGGCACGGTTCTTGAGTGGATTGAACAAAGAGATTGCTAATACCGTTGAGGTTATGCAATACCGAACCATCGAGGACCTCCTTCACCTTGCTATTATGGTGGAGAAACAGAAGAGGTTCCGCAGCCCAAACACCACCCCAATTACTGCCCAAAACCCGAAGCCAACACCTTGGAAGAAACCTTGGAACAAACCTACCAATTTCACCAAAACACCACCAAAAGTAATACCCCCAAACTACAACCCTAAAGGCCCAAACACCACACCTTTTACACCAAAACCTACTGCCCAAAACCCCCAAACCACTGACCGCCAACCATCGCGGGAGATAGTTTGTTTTAAGTGCAATGGCCGTGGCCATATGCAAAGGGAATGCCCGAATCGGCGTGTTGTTATCATGCGCGATAATGGTGACTTAGACTCCGAGGAGGACCGAGATATGGAGGAAGAAGAGGAGATAGAAGGGGAAGCCGAAGAAGAGAGTGATGGAGAGGAGCGAATGCCCATATCGACTAATTGTGTTATCAGGCGCAACTTGAGTGTCGCGCCAAAAATAGAAACTTGTGATGAGGAGCAGCGTGACAACCTTTTTCACACTCGTTGCATCATAGCAACCAAGGTATGTTCAGTGATTATAGATAATGGCAGTTGTGCTAACTGTGCGAGCACACTTTTGGTTCACAGGCTTGGCTTGACCGTTGTTAAACACCCAAAGCCGTACACGTTGTCTTGGATGAATGACGACAACACTTTGAAGGTTACCAAGCAGGTGCTGATCTCGTTTGCCATAGGGAGATATAAGGACGAGATCCTATTTGATGTAGTGCCTATGCACGCCAGCCACATGTTGTTGGGAAGGCCTTGGCAATTCGACCGAAACGCCAACCATGAAGGGCGCACCAATAAGTACCGATTGGAGAAAGATGGTGTCAAGTACACCCTAGCGCCACTAAACATGAAAGAGGTCGTGGAGGACCAGCTGTGGCTTGAAAAATCTAGTGCTGAGTTTGAGTTATCTCGATCAGGGGGAGAGAAAAGAATTGAGGGTGAAAACAGCCCCCGAGAAAAGAGTGAGCTCGGGTTAGAGAAAAATAAAAGTGAGAAGAGAGTTGCGAATGGGAAAAAGGGGAATAAAAACAGCCCGTGTGAAAATAGAGAGCACACATTAAAATTAAACATATTCGCAAAAGTGAGGCATGTGAGACAAGCATTGACGGTTCAAAAGTCTTCGGACTCATTTTTTCCTCTCATTCTTCTCCGTTTTAGGTCGTTCGCCTTGAACGCCGCTAACCCTAACCCTACGGATTCCTTGCTTCCTTGTTTTAAAGCTCTTTTGCAGGAATTTGAGGACGTGTTACCTGAGGAGATGCCGCCAGGACTGCCCCCAATCCGCGGCATTGAGCACCGCATAGACTTTGTGCCGGGCTCGTCAATACCTAATCGACCAGTGTATCGCAGCAACCCCGAGGAAACCAAGGAGTTGCAACTCCAAGTGGACGAGCTGCTGTCCAAAGGCTACGTGAGAGAGAGCCTCTCACCGTGTGCTGTTCCTATCATCCTTGTGCCGAAGAAGGACGACTCTTGGAGGATGTGTGTTGACTGCCGCGTAGTCAACAAAATTATGGTAAAGTATCGCCACCCCATCCCACATTTATATGACATGTTAGACGAACTTAGTGGTAGCATTATGTTCTCTAAAATTGACTTAATGAGTGGGTACCATCAGATTAGGATGCTAGAGGGTGATGAGTGGAAAACGGCATTTAAAACTAAGTACGGACTATACGAGTGGTTAGTCATGCCGTTTGGCTTAACCAATGCGCCAAGCACATTCATGCGTCTAATGAATCATGTTCTTAGGCATTTCATAGGCAGATTCGTAGTTGTTTACTTTGATGATATCTTAGTCTACTCTAAATCTGTTGATGAGCATGTTGCGCACTTAAGAGAAGTTTTCCTAACCTTGCGCCAAGAGAAATTATTTGCTAAACCTTCGAAATGTTCTTTTGCTTTAGAACAGGTTTCTTTCTTAGGTTTTATTGTAGGCCGAGAGGGCGTGAAGGTTGATGAGGAGAAGATCCGAGCTATCCGCGAATGGCCAACTCCAAAATCAGCAAGTGATATCCGTTCCTTCCACGGATTAGCAAGCTTTTACAGACGGTTCATTCGTGATTTTAGTTCTTTGGCCGCACCACTTAATGAACTAACAAAGAAAAATGTTCTTTTCAGGTGGACCGAGACACAGGAGGCTGCTTTCCGAGCGCTCAAGGACCGACTGTCCAACGCGCCTGTCCTTGCCTTGCCGGACTTCGACAAGCCCTTTGAGCTCGAGTGCGATGCGAGCGGTATAGGGATAAGAGCCGTGTTGATGCAAGAGAAGCGAGCCATTGCCTTCTTCAGCGAGAAGCTCAAGGATGCCCAGTTGCGATACCCTACATATGACAAAGAGTTGTATGCCTTGGTACGCGCGTTTGAGGTTTGGAAACATTACCTAATGCCGAGGGAATTCGTGGTACACACGGATCATCTCAGCCTTAAATACCTGAAGGGCCAGAGCAAGCTCAACCGAAGACATGCAGTGTGGTTGGAGTTTTTAGAAGCTTTTCCAAACCACATCAAGTATAAGGAAGGAAAGGACAACGTCGTGGCCGACGCCTTGTCCCGCAGTTATGCTTTGATCTCTTCACTATCCGTAAAATTCCTAGGGTTTGCACAGATAATTCCTATTTATGCTGAAGATGCGGATTTTAGTGAAATCTATAAAACCTGTGATGCACAAGCTGATGTGAGATATTTTACGCATGATGGATATTTGTTTAGGCAGAAACGCCTATGTATTCCTATTTGTTCCTTGCGTGATTTACTTGTGCATGAGTCGCATAGTGGCGGTCTCATGGGTCATTTTGGAGTCACTAAAACTTTTGACTTGTTGAAAGTGCATTTTTATTGGCCTAAAATGAAACGTGATGTCATTCGTGTAGTCGCTAGATGTCTTACTTGCCAAAAAGCCAAATCGCATGCATCTAACCACGGAGCCTATATGCCACTGCCCGTACCATCCCACCCTTGGACCGATGTGTCCATGGACTTTGTAGTCGGCTTACCTAAGTCGTGGGACGGCCATGATAGCATCTTTGTTGTAGTCGACCGATTTTCGAAGATGGCACACTTTTTGCCATGTAAAACCACACACGACGCATCTAAGGTTGCTAAGATTTATTTTAGAGAGGTAGTCCGCCTCCATGGCATGCCGGTTAGTATTGTAAGTGATCGTGATAGTAAATTCTTGAGCCATTTTTGGCGAATTTTGTGGAGCCGCTTAGGGACTAAGTTGCTGTATTCTACATCTTGTCACCCTCAGACGGACGGTCAAACCGAGGTGGTTAACCGAACGCTCGGGTCACTACTTCGCACATTAGTCACCAAGCACACGTCCAAATGGACGGATCATTTACCCTTTGTAGAATTTGCATATAACCGAGCTGTTCACTCTACTACAAATTGTTCTCCATTTGAGGTTGTTTACGGTTTTAAACCTCTTACTCCACTTGACTTGACACCTCTACCTTTGAGTGATGTAGCTAGTTTAGATGGACAGCAGTGTACGGACCTTGTCCAACAAATGCACGCTAAGGCCAAGCAGAATATTGAGAAGGCTAACGAATGCCTTGTGCGCAAGCACAATGAGGGCCGAAAGATTGTTTCTTTTCAGGTTGGAGATTGGGTGTGGTTACACCTAAGACGTGAGCGTTTCCTTGAGAAGAGACGCGAGAAACTTTCCCCGCGAGGAGATGGACCATTCCGAGTGGTTGAAAAGATCAACGATAATGCCTATCGTTTGGATCTACCTAGTGAGTATGGTTCAATACATGGTACTTTTAATATTACTGATTTGCGTCTGTTTGAAACAGGTGATGAAGACGATGCTGACCTGGATTCGAGGACGAATCCATCTGAAGAGGGAGGGGATGATACGAGCCTGAGTAGGAGCCCAGCCGCACCTACCGCATCCGTGCCCTTGCCGCCCGCAGGAGCCATCACACGCTCTCGCGCAAGGACACCTACCGCATCCGTGCCCTTACCGCCCGCCGGAGCCATCACACGCTCTCGCGCAAGGACCCTGCAAGCGAGGCTAAGCTCTCTGATCCATGCAGAGCTGAAGACCGAAGCCTCACTGGAGTCAGCCATCCTACGCGTGCCCCAGCCGCGCCTTGTCTCGCTCGTGTGCGCTGCACCCGAGCCCGCACCGAGGCCACCTTGGGCCAAGTCGGACCTCTAGCCCAAACTTTGATGTAAGAAAGATTCTGGCAAGATAGAAGTTATTTATAATTCACCAAGAGAGCCCTTGCCAAGTTTCAGCCCAATCACACATGGGGTCAGAGAGAACGCATCACTTCGAAAGTATCATACTGCCAGCGAAAGCCACCCTCGAGCCTTTTGACGATCGACGAATATTTCCTCGAGCCATCTTCTGAAAGTTGTTAGATACATGTCTTGTGAGTATCCTGTCCAATTTTCATCCAGTTCTCTAGAGGGATTTGAGAGAACGCCTTGTTCTTCTTCGACTGCGCAGGAATAAAGCCCAACGGGCTGCCAACGGATCCGATCTGAGTCTTTGGTCATTCCGACCGACCTTGAACTCGTCCAGATCATTGGATTGACTTTATTTATCCAGGTGGATTTTATTTTAGTTAATTAGGAGTGCTTTTAAGTAGTTAAGCGCAAGTAAACTTCTTAATTAGGGTTTTGCGCATCTCTTTTCTTATAAAGAGCATGGCGCTGCTATTGTTATTCTTTAGACGTTATTTAATAAAAAAAACTAGAAGAGTTTTTCTTCAGTTGATCTCTCAAGATCCTTGTCCTACATCCGGTTTTATAAGCCGCATATAGTTGCAAGTAAAGCACGAAGTCTATCATTCCATTCTTTAGTCTCGTCGGGGTTGTCTAGGTATTGCACCTAGGAGGGTCCGAGTCCTACTGAAGATCCTTGAAGGATTTCGTCCAGGTTGCCTAAGTATTGCACTTAGGAGGGTTGGAGTTTCCGACGAGTTAGTTTTCCGCATTCAAATCCTTGTCGCTGAGCAACGATCCAACGATTGGAAGGTTTCCGAATTAGGAACCACATCACTCCAATTACAAGAATTGGGATTCTGCCTACTCCTATTATTGGTTTCTTACAAGGTGTTAGCTCTGTATCTGATCGTTTCATGAGGTTATAGGCTTCTAAGGAAAATATGTTCACCGCGCTACCGTTATCAATAAGAGTTCTTCTAATTCCGTGTTTGCTAATAACGGGAGTAACTACCAGTGCATCGTTGTGTGGGAGTACAACACCTTTTTCATCTTCTTCGAAGAACGACAACACCATTCGGTGCAGAGTGGTAATCTCTTTACCCTCATTTGATGCATCTTCGTATTTTTTCTTATCTCCAGTCATAGGAGTTGGCAGCGTAAACTCATCAAGATACGGTGTACCCCCCGCTATAATGTTGATGATGGGAATGTCTTGATCATGGACTGTTAACATTTCTTGAGCTCTTCCAGCAGGGCCGTTATCATTCCCTGTTGGGTGTTGAGGCGTTTGCCTGTCATCTTGTACTCTATTTACTGGATTTCTCATAGCCTCTTCCCTAGCTTTGGTGGCGAATTCTCCGAGATAACCTTCTTCTACTAGACGCTCTATCGCAAATTTTAATTCTCTACACAACTCGGTAGGGTGTCCCTTCACTTTATGGAACTTGCAAAAAGCATTTTCTCTTCCTCCCATGATTACCCTTGGTTTTACAGGGGTGGATAACGGATAGGCAACTTTCATTGTTGAACAGCCGCCAGGATTTCTGCTCTCGGGAGTATGAGAGAAGGAAAATCAGGATCATAAATTGGGCCTTTAGGTGGTTCGGCTTGTTATTGGGCGGAGGGATGGCCAGGCCTTCCTTTGAGAAAATTGCCTCTCTGTCAGTTTGTCGCTCTAGGTATGTGATCCTTTCGCTGTGCGTAATCGTCGGCGTAGCATGCGTCGGATGCTGCATGTGAATCACGAGCTATAGGTGTGCTCTGCGCTGAACCCTAACCTCGGTCCCTGCTTTCCTCCCCTCCCATCTTTGCATAGTTATGAGCTTTCAACCTTAACGCATCCAAAGTCATAAGAGGGTCCACCATTAACATGTCGCGTAGTTTTCCATAGCAGCAATTTCACTTTAAAGCTTCCACAGTGAAATCTACGGTAACGTCTAGTGTTAGCGACATCTCAAGATCAAAGCGACTAAGGAAATCCTTCAAAGATTCTTGAGGTTTCCTATGTATATCAAATAAAGCTACAGCAGACTTCTTGATAGGAATTGCCGTACTAAACCGACTTCTGAACTTGGCTTCTAACTGCGCGAAGCTGTAAATCGACCCGGCAGGGAGTCCCTCAAACCAAAGACGTGCGACCCCTGACAGTGTCATCACAAAAATTTGGCACAAGGCTGAGTCATTATGAGTTTGGAATTGTACGAAGTCTTTTACCTTGTTAAGGTGTGAGATGGGGTCTTTTGTGCCGTCGTAAGACTCCGTGGGGAGTTTCACATGTCGGTTGACTCTGTGATGCCGTATGCGATAGCTAAACGGGTAGGAAGCATTACTTTCTTGAATTCTTCGAGCATGACGGAGAGGAGAAGCATCCAAATGATGCCCATGTCGTTGATACTCGGGTATGATATCGCCTAGGAGATCAGCTGTGACTCCTAGGTGAACGGGTTCGATACCTTCTGCTGCTAGATCTGTCGTCGTGTCAAGGGGACATATCCCTATCCATCTCATTTTGTCTATCATCCCAATAACCCCTATCTTCCACGCGCCCTTGTTCGCTTGGGAATGTAGGAATTTCACGCATGACCTGCACTGAAGATTCCAATTGTCTAGATGCTGGTTGTGCAAGACTGACGGGAGCCACTATTGTAGACAGAGTCAAAGGCATGCTTTCATGTTGCCGAGGTGACAAGGGTCGATCCGTAATGATCGACGGGGTAAATAATACATGAGAAGGAATCACAGATCTAGAAACATTAGGAGTAGATCCAGTGGTTAATGCAGTCAAATGTTCTATCTAAGTGCGTAAAGCTATCAAAGAGTCTACATAAGTATTATTTGATTCGTGCACCATAGTTCCCCCCGGAGGCGGAGTAAAGAAATTAGAACCTGAAGCCTGGAAAGGCGAGATGCTCACTTGGGAGGATACCGCTCCCATCGTTGGCCTAAAGAGGAAATCCATTGATGCAGAGGGAGTTCCTTGCATTGTAGTGGAAACAACAGCAGTCGTGGAAGGAAACAACTCTCTACGGGAAATAAGAGGAATACCGAATGACTGGGGTGATGTAGAATCTGAATTAGAAGCCATGGTCCGTCGACCTCCAGAAGGAGATTAGAGCTTGGCTATTAAGGATGCTCACTTAATTAAACCAAAACTCTCAATGAAAGCACCAATTTAATAAGATTCTTGCTCCTGTTGGAGGGTAGAAGGGTACAATGGCTTCCTGGGATCGTTGTTCCTCTCCGTCCGGTGTACCTGCAAAGCGCCGGAGGGGGTCTCCGGCGTAGACCCTCCGATGCTTAAGTCAATACGAGTAGTAAAATGGGCAGAGTTTTTACCAGCAATCTTAGGCTTACCTCAAATCTTGTGTGCTGGGATATTTATAGGCAAAATATAGGCGTTATCTATAGGGGGTAGGCGTTATCTTGAGACGATAATGCATGTGCTTTATGATAACGCTTGATGATCCCTGGGATGGGATAACGCCGATCGTGATAACGGATGAGACCCCCCATTGATGTCGACTATCCCAGGATTCCACGCGGTAAGAGGAGTGATAGCGATAGCGACAGCGGCTTATCCCGGCTGTCAGCTAGAGTGTTCCGGTCTTGATACCTTACGCAAGGGCGAAAATGCCCTTGGGGTAGAGTCAATAGTTATCAAATTGCCCATTGTTGAGCTTGTCTGATTCTAAAGTTTTACCATCTATTGTGCAGGCACCCAAGCTGGATCTTAAGGAGTTGCCAGAATACCTTAAGTATGCCTATCTAGGCCAAGACAAAACTCTGCCAGTAATAATCTCAGCTAAGCTTTCCAGCGAGGAAGAAGTCAGATTGACAGACATGCTAAAGGAACACAAAGAGGCTATTGGGTGGACCTTGGCAGACATCAAGGGTATATCCTCGACCATTTGCACCCACAAGATTCATGTGGAAGAGGATAAGAAAATAGTCTGACAACCCCAAAGGAGGCTAAACCCTCCGATGATGGAAGTTGTCAAGAAAGAAATTATTAAGTTGCTTGATGCTGGAATTATTTACCCGATCTCTGATAGTTCATAGGTTTCACCTGTGCAGGTTGTACCTAAGAAGACAGGGATTACCATAACCAAAGGGGAAGATGGAGTCAAAAGGACCACAAGAATTCAGAATGGGTGGAGGGTCTGCATAGACTACCGTAGATTTAACCAAGTCACGAGGAAAGACCACTTTCCGTTACCATTCATTGACCAAATGGTAGAACGACTGACTGGGAAATCCCACTACTGTTTCTTGGACGGTTATTCGGGATTTCATCAAATCCCAGTGGCATTAGAAGACCAAGAGAAGACAACATCCCTTCGGAACCTTTGCGTATAGGAGATGTCATTCGGATTATGCAACGCACCATCCACATTTCAAAGGTGTATGGTTAGTATCTTTTCAGACTATATGGAAAAAGGTATTGAAGTGTTCATGGATGACTTCACCATCTATGATGATGATTTTGATCAATGCTTATCTAATCTGAAAAACATTTTGAAAAGATGTGTGACCACTAATCTTGTGTTAAACTTTGAAAAATGCCACTTTATGGTAGAACAAGGTATTGTCTTAGGCCATGTAGTTTCCAAGAAAGGCATAGAAGTCGACTAGGCTAAGATTGATGTTATTAAAAGCTTACCTTACCCTTCATGTGTGCGTGAGGTTAGAAGTTTTCTTGGCCACGTAGGATTTTATCGCAGGTTTATCAAAGACTTCTCAAAGATAGTGGAGCCGATGCGCAAGCTGTTACAAAAAGAAGTGGACTTCAATTTTGATGAAGCTTGCCAAGTGGCGTTTGACAAGATCAAGGAGAAACTCACTACAACTCCAATCATACAAGCACCAGATTGGAGTCTCCCATTTGAGTTGATGTGTGACACTAGCAACTCAGTCGTTGGTGCGGTTCTAGGGTAGAAGAATGGTAGAGATCCACACGTGATCTACTACACCTCTAAGATGCTTGACGAGGCACAAAAGAACTATACCACAACGAAAAAGGAGTTGTTTGCAATAATCTTTGCATTGGATAAATTCAGATCATATTGTTGGGAACAAAAGTCATAGTCTTTTCTAACCATGCGGCCTTGAGGTATCTCCTGACCAAATTAGGATCTAAGCCAAGACTGATCCGCTGGATTTTACTTTTGTAGGAATATAATCTGGAGATTAAAGACAAAGCAGGAAAGGAAAACGTAGTAAAATGCGATTCGGAACCAATCAGAGATGATTTCCCAAACGAACACCTATATCCTGTCCAGGCGATCAAACCATGGTTTGCTGATCTCGTCAATTTCTTAGCCACGGGTAAGCATCATGGAGACTTAACAGCTCAAGAAAAGGTAAAGATTAAGCATGACAGCAAGTATTTCGTCTGGGATGACCCTTATCATTGGAAAATTGGATCTGATCAATTGATTAGGAGATGTATTCCTGAAAGTGAGATCCCGTCTGTCTTAAGATTTTGTCATTCTTATGCATGTGGTGGACATTTTGGAGCTAAGAGGACGACCTTAAAAGTCCTTGAGTCAGGATTTTATTGGCCTACTCTATTTCATGGCATTCCCTGAATGCCAAAAGATAGGGAACATAAGCGCTAAAAATCAAATGGCCATAAATGTTATATTAAATTGTGAGATTTTTGTTTTATGGGGTATTGATTTTATAGGGCCTTTTCCTATGTCAAATGGAAAATAGTATATATTGCTTACGGTGGATTACGTGTCTAAATGGATAGAAGCGAAAGCAACTAGGACCAATGATGCTAAAACTATTGTTTCATTTTTGAAAACTAACGTTTTGAACAGATTTGGTGTTCCTAGGGGTATCATTAGCGACCGTGGAACACATTTTTGCAATAGGATTATTGTTTCACTTTCAGGAAGTATGGTGTAACGCATAGGGTTTCCACTGCCTATCACCCTTAGTCAAATGGCCAAGCCGAGGTATCAAATAGGGAGGTCAAGTCGATCTTAGCTAAGACGGTTGGCTTAGATCGGTGAGATTGGAGCCAAAGGTTGGATGATGCGTTGTGGGCATATAGGGTTGCCTACAAAACTCCCATAAGAATCACTCCGTATAAATTGGTGTAAGGGAAAGCGTGCCACCTGCCACTAGGTATGCAGCATAGAGCTTATTGGGCAATTCGGAAATGCAATCTAAGGTACGACCAGGCAGGTGAGGAAAGGAAGCTTCAAATCCACGAGATGGAGGAACTGAGGAACCAAGCATATGACAACCAACTCTTAGCTAAGATCAGGATGAAAGCATACCATGATAAAAAGATAGTCGAGAAAAACCTACAGCTTGGGGGGAAGGTTCTTCTGTACAATTCTCGATTTAAGCTCTTTCCTGGTAAGCTTAAGACTAAATGGGAAGGTCCATATGTTATCACCAACATCTACCCTCATGGTGCAATGGATATTAAGAATGAAAGAACAGGTATTGAGTTCAAAGTCAATAGACAGAGACTAAAACCATTCCTGGAAGGGTTTCCAACATACGAGAAAAGCCAGGTGATTGAAGCCCCGCCTAAGATTCAGTGAAAAGCAGAGAAGAGTCATGCCTAGGACTATAACTAAAGCGCTACATGGGAGGCAACCCATGCTTTTTAATTCTTCTCCTCTCTTCTTTTATTTTCTTTTTCTTTTTGTTTTTATTTTCATTTTTTTTGTGAATAAATTGTTTGTTCAAAATCTTTCCAGAATAACATACTTCTTTCAGGTATTTTTCTTGGAGTTTTCGAGAGAGTGTACGAGGACTAAGTCTTTTTGATCTAGGCAACACTTTATTCGGCCAAGAATTGAATGACACGGGGAGAAAAAGGGAAAAAGGGAGCAGATAACGTGTAAAGAGGAGGAGAAAAAGTAGGAGTAACGGTTATAATTTAAAAATTAATTCTAATTTGGAAATTAACTTTTCAAATTTTAATTAATCAAGGATTATGATGAGTTAGACTCCTTATCTCCCACTAAACCCTCAAATCCCTTATTTTTCTCTCACCAAAAATCTCTCAAACACCTCCTCAGCTAAAACTCCTCCACCTTTCGACTTTCACTCCATGATCTATTCTTCTTAAATCATGGTGAAATCAAAGAAATCTTCCAAGAAATTAGCCGTACCAAAATCCCCTCTGAAAAGGCAAGAATCCCCTACCTCTTCGCAATCTCCTCTCTCAAATCCAGAAAAAGATCTGCCGAAGAATCTAGACGAAGTGCTTAAGATAGCAAGAACCATCATGTCGATGGAAAAAGACACGTCTAGTTCTCCGAGTCAGCATGCAAAGCAAGTTTCATCCACTCCTGCTTCAGTATAGACCTCTGGGTCTCCTCAGGGTACTCTCCCGACCAAGAGGAAGATTCTCCGCACCGAAGAGCCAAAAACTCAATCTAGGGTTAGCAAAGAGGGTAGCCTAGAAGTGGAAGAGATATTGGATACTGACTCCGATGAGAAAGTGCAGCCCACTACTAGAGCCAAATAGATGGCTCGTAAAATGGCTGGGAAGAAGGGTGCTAACTCTAAACCTCAGTGCGAAAAGGGGTCGACCAAAGAGAAGAAATCAGGGAAGAGGAAGATAGAGGCTGCTCATGAAGAAGCGGTGCCAGCCAAGAGGACACGTTCTGCAGCTGCAAAAGGAAAGAAAGAGATTGAGGAAGCTGAGCCTAAAGAAGACTCTGACGCTGAAGGGGCTGCAGTCTTGGCCAAGCCTGCAGCCAAGATTGCCAAGGTATTCCTACCCCCCTTAAGCTCCTTAAATGGTTATTTGAGGCCTAATACCCCTGATCTTAGGGCTAGATTAAATGAAAAGCATGCTTGTGAGATAACCCAGTTTGCTATTCTTGACTTGTCATTTTTGGATGCCTTGGGTGTGGGCGATAGGATTAGGCAGTACATTATTAATCTTAGGTGGGAGTGTTTTTTGTACCTTGATATGCCTGTGTATGCTGAGTTGTGTCTGGAATTCCATGCCTTTTTCTGGCTTGATCAGGATAGGATGTATGCAAATAGTAGAGCCAATCCTGACCTTGGCGCGTCTGATGTGGTAAATTTTAGATTGCTTGATATTTGGTCTCATATGTCTGTGAATGAGTTGAATATTTTGCTGGGTTTTGTTAAAGAAGATGAGCTTAAGTCTGATGAATATAGGAATGCTTTGACCGGTTATCCCCTGATTGGGATAAGACAGTGGCCTTTAGGGAATTAATTGGTGACCCTAAGGGGAATTTTGATAAAAATGCTAAAGCCCACCAGATCCGAGATCCTACTTTGAGGATGCTCCAAAGGATCTTGTCTATTAACCTTTCTAGAAAAACAACTGTTTCAGGCAACATTTCTAAGTTAGAAGTCTTTCTACTTTGGTGTATGCTACATAAAAAGAGGGTTAATTTGGGCTATTGGATAGTTAGGCAGATTAAAGCATGTGATAGCATCCCTAAACTGATCTTAGGCACTCTTATTTCTCATATCACTGCAACTGCTAGAGGTGTTGATCTGACTTCTTTAAACATGCATAAATCCTGTACTGTTAAGTTCATGGATCTTAGAGCTTTTGACCAGATGGGTTATTTCCACGAGGAAAAAGGCTTTCTTTGTTTTAATACAGGATTCACACAAGTAGCAGATCACCTCTATGGCAAGAGGATCAATGGCAATTTCAAGCTGCGGCCAATCCAGCTTGATGATGCAGTTCCCAATTCCAACAGTGCAGACAAAGAGCCCAATCTTGGGCAAGATGTCAAGATTGTCGAACCTTTACTCCTAGAGTGGGCTGATAGACTCCTGCACCTGCAAGCTGAACAACTCATGGTTTTCACAGATAACCAACATATGTTCCACGATTATTAGATGGATGCTAAGGAGTAATTAAAGCATGTGGTTGATCAGCAGCAAGCCCTATTTACGCATGTCGAGAAAACCCAGCAGGAACAACTCGACAAATTTTTGGTGCAGTAAGATAATAGATTCCAGCGCATCCAGAATCTCCTTGAGGTTTCCTTCAAATTCATCCAAGCCATGGATAAAGCTGTCGCGCGTATACGCAACAAGGTTGACTCTCATTTACATTTATTGTGTCTTTCTATTTTTATTTTTACTCTCATTTACACATTGAGGACAATGTGTCTTCTAAGTATGGTGAGGGTGTTTCTAGGTGGTTTGTCTGTATATACATGCCTTTTATGTATTTTTGTTTGATTTTCCTTTGTGCATGAATTTTTTTTAGAATCTAGGCTAAGTTAGGTGGCCTAGACTATCTAGTTAGAGTCTGATGCATGATTTTTTGTTATCTTTTTATGTGTGTTTTTAGGCATGTGTGTCTTCTATTTTGATTGAGTGTCGGTAAAAGTCTGGACTATGCATGAGGCCTTTCTCTTAATGTCTACACCTTGACCTTTAGCATCTTTCACCTTGTGACCCCGTAACTTTTGAACAAGGCATTTCAATGGGTTAACATATTCAACACCGGTAAAGGTACAATTTCGGGTACCTTTTAAACATCCATCTTGTACATGATTATGAGGTCTAGCATTGTGTAACAGACTTGACAAATAGACAAGCTCCTACCAAAAATATTTAATATCCCCTTAAGGAAAACTACTAAGTGGTAAATGAAGTTTGTTGCCTTGTGTTGTGCTGAATTTGCTCTAATGTAGAGAACTACTTTTATGTCCAGTAATTGCATGCTCTAAATATATATATATATACATATTGTGGAATAAAATGTCTTGATATTTCTGCCTCACCAAGTGGAAATATTCAAGAAACTTTTGAGAGCAAAGAAAAATAAAAAAACATGTATTTGTCTTGATATTTCTACCTCACTAAGCATTAATATTCAAGAAACTTATAGCAATACTGGCATAGAAAATTTTCAGAACAAGGCAATTAAATGATGATGTTGAGTAGTTGAATTAAGGGGAGAATACCCAAGTCGGTGGTTATCTTGTCTTGTTGAGTCTATTGTGGAATGCAAAGATGTTATGGTCATGTGGAATTCAGATATTTGGGGTGTTGAATAGGCCATGTTCATAAGGGTTGGGATCCATTGAGAAGTATGCTAACTGTCATAGGTATGAAGGTGTAAAGGGATTGGCTAAGGGTATTTTGTCCAGGAAATTTGCCATTGTGTGTTTCTTTTTATTTTCCCAGCTTTGAGTCTTTCTTTTTTATTTTCTTAGTTAAGAGTCCTGTATGCTTGGGGGCAAGCATTGTCTAAGTGTGGTGAGGTTTGATTGACGTTTATTTTCATGTATTTTTACCATCTTAAACTACCTTGTTTATGGTAAAAACAATCTCTTTCACGTCAATTTGCTATCTTTTGAAGGAAGTCTTGGGCAAGGGAAGAAATGAAGGGAACGTATGCCTTGAGCGACAGAGTAGCAATCTTGGCTGCAGGCTTGGCCAAGATTGCAGAGATAGAGGCGTGCTAATCAACGACTCAAGGAAGGCGCGTTTTGATTGAGAAACCAGCTGGCTGTTGCGTCCACTGGAATGACTCTTGGATGTAATCCGATTTGAACAAAAACAATTGGTTTAGTATTTATTATTTTATCTTATTTTCGAATTTGAACATTTGGAGATTTTAGTGTTATCTCCTATCTTTTAGGAGTTTGGAATTTGGAAAAGAACGTGATTGATGGGGACTCTAACCTTGTTAAAGGTTAGAGAAGGCTGTCAATTACGGGATCTTTCCTCCTTCCAACTTCTGTTTTGTAAACACTTTGCTGCGATAATTCTTTGGAATATCGCATTTTAATTCTATTTTCATGTTCTTCAATTATTACTTTGCTTCTTTGATTATTTAATTCTTTGGAATATCGCATTTTAATTCTATTTTCATGTTCTTCAATTATTACTTTGCTTCTTTGATTATTATGTCTAGTAGCTAAACACCCAATTCTTGGTAAGGGTTGAGTGAGCGTACTTGTGATTCGTGAGGCCGATCTGTTCTTATTATTCTCTCGTTCGTAATTGATTCGAGTTCTGTTTTAACAAATCGGTTCCCGTCTAGGCTAAGACTTGATCAATCTTAGGCAAGACGACGAATTTGTAGCTAGTCACGAAGGGGACGAGCGAAACCGGAGTAACGCAAGTAGGCAGCTAGCCTCGCGGAGGTTAGTGGACTTTGATTGATATAGGCCTAACCAGATTGAGAATCTACGGCTCTGAGTTGAGAGTAGCTTGGCCTAGACTCTGTCTTTCCCTACGCGCATTGAGAAAATGCATGTGCCTCAAGCCAGCAGTCAATTGGATAAACCCTTTAACCAGCAAGGTGTCCACTGGTTAGGATCACTAGGAAAGGGAGTTCCCGCCAAGTGATTTCAAGAGGAGGAAAGTAGGATTGGAAAGGAGTTCCTCCCAATCTATAGTTGTGTTATGAGAGAGAAGGAGAAAATCTAAAGGTCAATGATCGAATAACAAGGATTGCGCTCATGAATTCGCCCTTTCTAGGAGTTTACCTCACATTAGTTCACAACCAATCCCAATTAGCAATCTTAGCTAAGATTCCTTTCTGCCTGAGATTGCTTCTTTGTTTAATTCTTGCTTTGTTACTTTTTATTGCTTTGTTTATCTTAATTGCAGAAACAAAACCCCTCAACTCCAGTGATGAGGAAGTTGAGTCGAAACTATAATTTCTCGAAAGATCTCTATGGACGATCCTCTTACCACGATCTACGAGTTCCTTATGGACGAGTGATAAGTTGTATTCCTACCCCTAAATTCGTATATTTTATACAACTAAATTTGATGCCCTCGACACGCAATCACGACACATGACAAATTCTGCCAATTTAAAGATGAGACTATACCAACACAGACACAAGACCCGTCTAAAAAAAAGGTTTTTGACTTATTTTGTTATCAACAACAACTCAAACCTAGACACTAATACGATCATGGCCGATAATGCAGATTCATCGATGATTGAAGTCCTTATTGATGATGCGCCGATACCTAGCATTGGGACCATGGCACCATAAGGACCGAACTAGAAGTAAGGCCAAGAAATTTGCACTATGGATTGGGGCAACAATGGAAGAAACTTCCGAACCCAAAAGGTGAACCTTAACGGTGATCAAACATTGATACGAGGCTCAAGAACCTTAGTGGGAATGTGCACCCTTCCAGAAGTGATCAGCTACCGATAACCTTTAAGGGAGTGATGTGTTGTCGAGGCATATTCAAATATAATAATAAAGACCTGCTATCAAGTGCATAATTGATACGATCCCAGGATGTATGATTGACGCTTTATTCCATGTGTTTTTACCACTGTAAAACTCCCTTTTTTGTGGTAGAAACAATTCTTTCGACGTCAATTTGGGTTATTTTGGCAAATCTTGGGTAAGACTGGTTTTTGGAAGAATTGGGTGTTGGAGGGAAACGTTGGCAATCTTAGCCGCGTGTCTTGGCCAAGATTGCAGAATAGAGGCGTGCACACCATGGACTTAAGGAAGCAAGATCAGATCGGAAGACCAGCTGGCGATTACATCCACTAGAAGAAATCTTTAATGTAATCCTATTTGAACAAAAACACTTTGTTATTTTATTATTATTATCGCTTTAGGAGTTAAAAACAATTGGGATTTCTATCCCTACTTTTTAGTTAATTTGAATTGAGGAGTTTGAAAAGAAACGTGAAAGGCGGGGACTCTAACCTTATTTAAGGTTAGGGAAGGCTGTCAATTACGGATCATCCATTCTCCTCTCTTCTGGGTTTTTTTGTAAACATTCGGCTGTGGTATTTCCTTTAGGAATATCGCATTTTAAATTAAATTCATGTTCTTCAATTATTTCTCTTTTCCTTTGATCATGATATCTAGTAGCTAAACACCTAGTTCTTGGTAAGGGTCGAGTGAGCATGTTTGTAAATCGTGAGACTATTGGTCTTAAGTATCCTATCAGTCTTATTCGACTCAAGTTCCGTTTTAACAAACCGGTTCCCGTCTAGGCCAAGACTTGATCGATCTTAGCCAAAACTATGAATTTGCAGTCAGTCACTAAGGGGAGGAGCGAAACTGAAGTGACGAAGTAGACGGCTAACCTCGCGGGGGTTAGTGAATTTGAATCGATATAGGCCTAACCAGATTGACGACGTAGGGCTCCGAGTTGGGAGTAGCTTGGTCTAGACTCTGTCTTTCCCTACACCATTGAGAAAATGCATGTGCCTCAAGCCAGCAGCCAATTGGATAAACCCTTTAGCCAGCAAGGTGTCCACTGGCCAGGATCACTCGGAAAGGGGGTACCCTCCAAGTGATTTGAATAGGAGGAAAGTAGGATTGGAAAGGGGTTCCTCCCAATCTATAGCAGAGTTATGCTAGAGAAGGAGAAAATATTTTAGTCTATGATCGATTACGCAAGCAAAGTGCTCACGAATTCACCCTTACCAGGAATCTACCCCACGAAAGTTCCAACCAATCTCAACCAACAATCTTAGCTAAGATTCACTTCTGCTTAATGTTGTTTCCGATAAATTAGTTTTTGCTTATTCTCTTTTATGCTTTGTTTATCTTAACTACAGAACAACAAACCCTCAACTCCAGTGACGAGGAAGTCGAGTCAAGACTACGATACACCACCAAGATCTCTATGGACGAACCGCTTATCGCAATCTACGAGTCCCTTGTGGACGAGTGATAAGTTGTATTCCTACCCCATTTTCTATATCTTTTTACAACTAAATTTGATGCCCTTGACACGCAATCAAATTTTGGCGCCGTTGCCGGGGATCTTCTGACGGTGTATTTTGTAGTTTTTTTTTTTTTCTGTCTTTCGCAGTTGATGACCAGGTCCTCAAAGGAAGAACTACTACCTTTGAATCCAGAACTCACAAGGACCAAAACCCAAATCAGAAAGAAATCTAAGAGGAAATTCGCTGGTGAATTTTTGGGAACTCAATCAGAAACTGATTCCAGCAACAGTCTAGGCCAAGATCAGGGCCCAGCTGAGAATCCAATACCAAACATGGAAGAAAACCAAGAAGAACAGACGATGAGAGAACAAAACAGGGGGGCAGAACGAGTGACCTACTCTTGTATTAATCTACCCCCGATGGCTAATGATTGGTCCATCAAGACAAACATCATTGCCAACTTAACCAAATTTCATAGCCACTCAAACGAGAATCCGTATAACTATTTGAGGAACCTTCACCTCCAATGCGATACCCTCAAACTAGTAGGAGTAACAATCGAGAGAGCCAAACTAAAGTCATTTCCTTGGTCTCTCGAAGACTCAGCTAAGAATTGGTTCTATAGCTTGCCCCACAATACCATTACAACCTAGGGAGACATGTCTGCTGCCTTCCTAAATAAATATTGGAATGCGACTAAGGCAGGGGCAGCAAGAAAAAGCTTAGTATCCATTCAGCAGAGAGGAGGAGAAAGCTTGAGCGAATACCATCAAAGGTTTAGGGATCTTCAAGACATTTACCTTACACATGGAGTGGCAGACCATCTCCTGATCCAATACTTCTATGATGGAATGTGTGTAAAGGATAGGGAGAGGCTAGACTCAGCCGCTGGAGGAGCACTTCAAGATCTTACACCAACGAGAGCAAAATTACTTCTCCAAATAATGGCCGACAACAGCCAAAACAACGCCTCATCCGAGAGAAATTCTACACCTTCTTCTTTAAATGCAATAAATATGGAAAACAAGCTTGATAAGATTACTGACATTTTGATGAATCTCTCTACAGGTACCCAATCCCAGGCACAAACTATAGTAGTAGCAACCAATCCCATGCCCTCAGTTTGCGGGGTTTGCCAACAGCTAGATCATCCAACCCATAGTTGTTATGTGGTGGAACAGCCGGGAGATCCATCCCCAACCTCAGTCAATGCGGCATATGGTTACAACCAAGGTCAATCTAACAATCAAGGGCAACCTAGGTTCCTACATGAAAGCAATCAATACTCCTGGAGACAGCATCCCAATCTAAGGTGGAGACAAGATCCGCCTCAGCCTAGCCAACCAAATCAGCAACCAAACCAACAACAACAATACTTACCACAATACAACCAAAAACCACAACAGTCTCCCATAAATTTCCAACACTTCGTACCCAGACCACCAGGAGCAAATCAATCCAATGCCCCTATCCCACTTCCTACACCTCAACCGCTTAAGATTACCGGAGTACCTATCGAGGACACAATGCAAAAATTCATGCAAGCAACTCAATCCAGCCTTGTTGAAATGCAAAAGCAAATAGGTCAGCTCACCTAACAGATCCAGCAAACAGGAACAAGTGGAAAATTACCTTCCACCACCGAGGATAACCCAAAGCACAATGTAAGTGCTATCCATCTATGGAGTCGAAGTGTTCTACCTGAACGAAAGGGTGCGAAATCAGATCGAGAGATTCACAACCAATCGTATGAAGACGAGGATGTGGATGTGGATGAAGAAATACAAGAAGAAACTCAAGCAGAAGTTCAGTCGGAGCCAATCTTGGCTGAGACTGAAACACATACTGATATTCCAGTTCAAGCAAAACAACCAATCTTAGCTAAGACTGATGAGCAGATTATGAAACCTCTGGAAACAGCAGATATCCCACCTCCTTATCCTCCCAAGTCCTCTAAACAGAAGAAATTAGACGAGGCTAAGGACTTCATGAACATTTTTGGCAAAGTGGCCGTGAATATTCCTATGCTAGACTTAATTTCAAAAGTACCTTCTTATGCAAGATTTTTGAAAGAACTCTGTACTAACAAAAGGAAACTTGCAGGTATTGAGAGAGTGAATCTTATGCAGAACGTTTCTTCAGTACTTCAGAGTAAACTACCGGAGAAGTGTGGAGATCAGGGAACCTTCACCATCCCTTGCAAGATTGGGAACAAAATGGTGGAGAAAGCTCTTTGTGACTTAGGAGCTGGGATCAATGTAATGTCCTTAAGAGAATACAAAGAATTACAAATGGGACCGATGAAAGAGACGCAAGTGGTGATACAACTAGCTGACCGAACCGTGATCCATCCTAAGGGTTTGGTAGAGGACGTTCTCGTCCAAGTCAATAATTTTATATACCCTGTGGACTTTTATATTGTTGAGATGGACTCAGATTTACCTTCTTGTACCACTGATGTGCTCTTAGGTAGACCTTTCCTTAGGTCCGCTAGAGCAAAGATAGATGTTTATGAAGGTAGTATTATTTTGGAATTCTTTGGGAGCATGATTAAATTTTACATGAAGGAGGGATTAAAATATCAAAATGAGAAGCATAGTGTTAATTTTATTGATATCTTATATCCTATTGAAGAAGAGACTGCAGACTTAAATACTACTGACCCACTTGATTTTGTCTTAAGCAGGAGTGTCTCAGCTAAGACTCTGGATGAAATGGAAGATCGAGTAGGAAACTGAGAAGATCTTAGGGAGATCCTAACAGACCTTCATGAGACTGGACCAGTGAAGGAATCACTACCTTGCCCACTGTTTAGCATGTCTAACTCTAAGATTTTACCATCTATTGTGCAGGCACCAGAGCTTGATCTTAAGGAGTTGCCAGAACACCTTAAGTACGCCTATTTAGGCCAAGACAAAACTCTGCCAGTAATAATCTTAGCTAAGCTTTCCAGCGAGGAAGAAGCAAGATTGACAAGCGTCTTGAAGGAGCATAAAGAGGCTATTGGATGGACTCTAGCAGACATCAAGGGCATATCCTCAACCATTTGTACCCACAAAATTAATGTGGAAGAGGATAAGAAAATGATTAGACAACCCCAAAGGAGGCTTAACCCTCTGATGATGGAAGTTGTCAAGAAAGAAATCATTAAATTGCTTGATGCTGGAATTATTTATCCAATCTCTGATAGTTCATGGATTTCCCCCGTACAGGTCATCCCTAAAAAGACTGGAATCACCGTGATTGAAGGAGAAGATGGAGTGAAAAGAACCGCAAGAATACAGAATGGATGGAGAGTCTGCATAGATTACCGCAGACTTAACCAAGTCACTAGGAAAGATCACTTTCCATTACCATTCATCGACCAAATGGTGGAAAGATTGACTGGGAAGTCCCATTACTGTTTCTTGGATGGTTATTTGGGATTTCACCAAATCCCCGTGGCATTAGAGGACCAAGAGAAGATGACGTTCACGTGTCCCTTCGGGACCTTCGCATATAGACGGATGCCATTCGGATTGTGCAATGCGCCCGCCACCTTTCAGAGGTGTATGGTTAGTATCTTTTCAGATTATGTAGAAAAAGGTATCGAAGTGTTTATGGATGACTTCACCGTGTATAGTGACAATTTTGATAAATGCTTAGCTACTTTGGAACATGTTTTGAAAAGATTCGAGGCCACCAATCTTGTGCTTAACTATGAAAAATTTCATTTCATGGTCAAACAAGGTATTGTACTAGGTCATGTAGTTTCTAAGAAGGGTATAGAAGTTGACCAGGCTAAGATTGATGTTATCAAGACTTTACCTTACCCCTCATGCGTGCGTGAGGTTAGAAATGTTTTAGGCATGCAGGATTCTATCGCAGGTTTATTAAAGACTTCTCGAAGATTGTGGAGCCAATGTGCAAACTATTACAAAAAGAAGTGGACTTCAATTTTGACGAATCTTGCCAAGAAGCGTTTGACAAGATCAAAGATAAACTCACATCAGCCCCAATCATCAAGGCACCAGATTGGGACCTCCCATTCGAATTAATGTGCGATGCTAGCAACTCGGCAGTTGGTGCGGTTCTAGGGCAGAAGATTGGCAAAGATCCACACGTGATCTACTATGCCTCTAAGATGCTCGACGATGCCCAAACGAACTATACCACAACCGAGAAGGAATTGTTCGCAATAATCTTTGCATTGGATAAATTCAAATCATATTTGTTGGGAACGAAAGTCATAGTCTTTTCTGACCATGCAGCCTTAAGGTACCTGTTGACAAAAGCCGAATCTAAGCCAAGACTGATCCGCTGGGTTTTACTTTTGCAGGAACATAATTTGGAGATTAAGGACAAAGCGGGAAAGAAAAACTTGGTCGCCAATCACCTAAGTAGATGCTTTGTGAAGGATGATTCAGAACCTATCAGAGATGACTTTCCAGACGAACATCTATTTGCTATCCAAGTAAATAGACCATGGTTCGCCGACCTAGTCAATTCCTTAGCCACGGGTAAGCACCATGGAGACCTAACGGCTCAAGAAAAGGTTAAGATTAAGCACGACAACATGTATTTCGTTTGGGATGATCCTTATCTATGGAAAATCGGATCAGATCAGTTGATTAGAAGATGCATTCCCGAAACTGAAATCCCTTCTATTTTGAAATTTTGTCACTCTTATGCATGTGGTGGGCATTTTGGAACTAAGAGAACGGCCTTAAAAGTCCTAGAGTCAGGATTTTATTGGCCTACTCTATTTCATGATAGCTATATGTTTTGTAAGACATGCCCTGAATGCCAAAAGATAGGAAACATTAGCGCTAGCAATCAAATGCCCATGAACGTTATATTAAATTGTGAGATTTTTGATCTATGGGGCATTGATTTCATGGGGCCATTTCCTATATCGGATGGAAAATAATACATATTACTTGCTGTGGATTACGTGTCTAAATGGATAGAAGCTAAAGCAACTAGGACTAATGATGCTAGAACTGTTGTTGCCTTTTTGAAAACTAACGTTTTGAATAGGTTTGGCATGCCTAGGGCGATCATTAGCGACCGATGCACACACTTTTGCAATAGTATTATTGTTTCTCTTTTCAGAAAGTATGGTGTAACCCACAAAATCTCCACTGCATACCACCCTCAGTCCAATGGCTAAGCGGAGGTATCAAACAGAGAAGTCAAATCGATCTTAGCTAAGACAGTTGGCTTAGATCGACGAGATTGGAGTCAAAGACTGGATGATGTGCTTTGGGCATATAGGACTGCTTACAAATCTCCCATAGGAATGACTCCCTACAAATTGGTGTATGGAAAAGCCTGTCATCTGCCAGTAGGTATGCAATATAGAGCTTATTAGGTGATTCGGAAATGCAATCTAAGGTACGACCAAGCAGGTGAGGAAAGAAAACTCCAACTCCATGAGATGGAAGAATTGAGGAACCAAGCATATGACAACCAGCTCTTAGCTAAGATCAGGATGAAAACATACCATGACAGCAAGATTGTTGAGAAGAACCTCCAACTTGGGGGAAAAGTCCTTCTATACAATTCCAGATTCAAGCTCTTCCCAGGTAAGCTTAAGACCAAATGGGAAGGTCCATATGTTATCACTAATATTTACCCTCATGGTGCAGTGGATATTAAGAATGAAAAGACAGGGGTTATATTCAAAGTAAATGGACAGCGACTTAAACCTTTCCTAGATGGATTTCCAACATTTCAGGAAACTCAGGCGATTGAAGCCCCACCTGAGATTCATTAAATGAAGAGCAAAGTCTTGCCTAGGACTATAACTAAGGCGCTACATGGGAGGCAACCCATGCATTTATTCATTTTTATTTCTTTTGAATAAAATTAATTGTTTAAATACTCTCCGGGTTACTTGACTGATTTTCTCTCACTCAAATTTTCAGATATTTGTTGGAAATTTTTCGGAGTGATTTTAAGGAATTAAGTGTGGTGAGGAATCTTGGCCAAGCTTAATTGATCTTAGCCACATGTATTCTCACTTGGATTGGGTGACACACGGAGAAAAAGGAGGAAAAGAGAAGGTTGCGTGTTTGGAAGGAGGAGAAATTAAAGGGGTAACGGTCAGATTTTTCAAATTGCTAATTATTATTTGAAAATCCCTTTTTCAGATATTAATTAATTTTTTTATCTTTCTATCCCCTCACCTCCCTCAAACACCAAATCCCTAAAATCTCGCCCTTTTCCTTATATCTCTCAAATCACCTCAACTAAACGTTCTCCACTCCTCTTACTTTCACTCCACGATTTAGCTAGCATATTATCATGGGAAAATCCAAGAGATCAGTCGCCAAGAAAGTAAAACCTACCCCAATCAAGCAAGTATCTCATATTCCTTCGCCATCTCCCTCTCTTTCAAATCCGGAGGAAGATTTGCCTCAAAACCTCACAGAGACACTCGACATTGCGAGGACAATCATGTCCATAGACACTGCCACCTCTGATTCTCTGAAGCAGATCCTCTCCACTCCTACTCCATTTCCTACCTCTGCACCCCCAGCCAAGAAAAAGATCGACCTCAGCAAAGAAACGAAAACCCAATCTAGGGTTAGCAAACCGACCGACTCAGAGGTGCAGGAGATTTCAGATTCTGAGCCTAAGTGTGAAAACGGTTCAGCAAAATCCAAGAAATTGGGGAAGAGGAAGGCTGATGCGAGTGTTGGATCAGTGCCTGCAAAACAAACTCACTCTGCTGCTGCCAAAGGAAAAAAGAAAGCAGAGAGCGCCGACTCTGATGCTGATGCGGTTGCAGCCTTGGCCAAGCCTACGGCCAAGGCTGCCAAGGTAACCCTTCCACCCCTTAACTCTTTGAAAGGCTGTTTGAGGCCGGATACCCCTGATTTTAGGGCTAGATTGACTAGTAAGCATGCCTGTGAGATAACTCAGTTTCTATCCTTGATTTTTCCTTACTTGATGACTTGGGGATATGTAATAAAGTTAGGCAGTTTATTTCCAATCTTGGTTAGATCAGGAGAGATTGTATGCTAATGGTAGAGCTTTTCCTGATCTGAGTGCTACTGATATCGTGCACTTTCGTTTGCTTGATAAATGGTGTCATTTTTTGATTGATGATTTTAACTTGTTGCTTGGTTTTGTGACTGAGGATGGCCTCAAGTCTGATGAATATATGAATGCCCTGACTGATTATCCCCCAGATTGGGATAAGATGGTGGCCTATGGGGAATTGATTAGTGACTGTGCTCCTAAGTTAGATAAAAATTCAAAGGCTCACCAAATCCAAGATCCTACTTTGAGGATTCTCCAAAGGATCCTTTCAATCAATCTCTCGGCCAAGACCACAGTCTCGGGTAATATTTCAAAACTTGAGACATTTTTGCTTTGGTGCATGCTGCATGAGAAAAGAGTTAATCTAGGCTATTGGATTGCTAGGCAGATAAAAACATGTGATTCTCTTCCTAGAATGATTTTAGGAACTCTGATTTCCCATTTGACTGTTACTGCTAGGGGTATAGATCAATCTCCTTTGAATTTATATAAATCCTGTGCCATTAAGATCATGGATCTTAAGGCGTTTGATCAAATGGGCCATTTCCACGAGAAAAAAGGCTATCTCTGTTTTAATACAGGATTTACCTTAGTACCAGATCACCTCTATGGAAAGAGGATCAACGGGAACTTCAAGGTTAAGCCAATCCAGATTGACGGTGCAGCAGAGGAGCCCAATCTTGGGCAAGATGACCAGATGCCTGAGCAGACCAATAGCCTCGGCATTGATCCTGACCACCCTGGACTTCCAGAATGGGCCAACAAATTCCTTGAGCTTGTGTAGATCCAGATCGACGCTTTCACGACAAATCAGAAGTTGTTTCATGACTTTCAAGACTCCTCTCAAAAGAAGATTTGCCTCCAAACCTCACAGAGACACTCGACATCGCGAGGACAATCATGTCCATAGACACTGCCACCTCTGAAGCAGATCCTCTCCACTCCTACTCCATTTCCTACCTCTGCACCCCCAGCCAAGAAAAAGATCGACCTCAGCAAAGAAACGAAAACCCAATCTAGGGTTAGCAAACCGGCCGACTCTAAGGTGCAGGAGATTTCAGATTCTGAGCCAAAGTGTGAAAACGGTTCAGCAAAATCCAAGAAATTGGGGAAGAGGAAGGCTGATGCGAGTGTTGGATCAGCGCCTGCAAAACAAACTCACTCTGCTGCTGCCAAAGGCAAAAAGAAAGCAGAGAGCGCCGGCTCTGATGCTGATGCGGTCGCAGCCTTGGCCAAGCCTGCGGCCAAGGCTGCCAAGGTAACCCTTCCACCCCTTAACTCTTTGAAAGGCTGTTTGAGGCCGGATACCCCTAATTTTAGGGCTAGATTGACTAGTAAGCATGCCTGTGAGATAACTCAGTTTCTATCCTTGATTTTCCCTTTCTTGATGACTTGGGGATATGTAATAGAGTTAGGCAGTTTATTTCCAATCTTGGTTAGATCAGGAGAGATTGTATGCTAATGGTAAAGCTTTTCCTGATCTGAGTGCTACTGATGTCGTGCACTTTCGTTTGCTTGACAAATGGTGTCATTTTTTGATTGATGATTTTAACTTGTTGCTTGGTTTTGTGACTGAGGATGGCCTCAAGTCTGATGAATATATGAATGCCCTGACTGATTATCCCCCAGATTGGGATAAGACGGTGGCCTATGGGGAATTGATTAGTGACTGTGCTCCTAAGTTAGATAAAAATTCAAAGGCTCACCAAATCCAAGATCCTACTTTGAGGATTCTCCAAAGGATCCTTTCAATCAATCTCTCGGCCAAGACCACAGTCTCGGGTAATATTTCAAAACTTGAGACATTTTTGCTTTGGTGCATGCTGCATGAGAAAAGAGTTAATCTAGGCTATTGGATTGCTAGGCAGATAAAAACATGTGATTCTCTTCCTAGAATGATTTTAGGAACTCTGATTTCCCATTTGACTGTTACTGCTAGGGGTATAGATCAATCTCCTTTGAATTTATATAAATCCTGTGCCATTAAGATCATGGATCTTAAGGCGTTTGATCAAATGGGCCACTTCCACGAGAAAAAAGGCTATCTCTGTTTTAATACAGGATTTACCCTAGTACCAGATCACCTCTATGGAAAGAGGATCAACGGGAACTTCAAGGTTAAGCCAATCCAGATTGACGGTGCAGCAGAGGAGCCCAATCTTGGGCAAGATGACCAGATGCCTGAGCAGACCAATAGCCTCGGCATTGATCCTGACCACCCTGGACTTCCAGAATGGGCCAACAAATTCCTTGAGCTTGTGTAGATCCAGATCGACGCTTTCACGACAAATCAGAAGTTGTTTCATGACTTTCAAGACTCCTCTCAAAAGAAGATTTGCCTCCAAACCTCACAGAGACACTCGACATCGCGAGGACAATCATGTCCATAGACACTGCCACCTCTGAAGCAGATCCTCTCCACTCCTACTCCATTTCCTACCTCTGCACCCCCAGCCAAGAAAAAGATCGACCTCAGCAAAGAAACAAAAACCCAATCTAGGGTTAGCAAACCGGCCGACTCTAAGGTGCAGGAGATTTCAGATTCTGAGCCAAAGTGTGAAAACGGTTCAGCAAAATCCAAGAAATTGGGGAAGAGGAAGGCTGATGCGAGTGTTGGATCAGCGCCTGCAAAACAAACTCACTCTGCTGCTGCCAAAGGCAAAAAGAAAGCAGAGAGTGCCGGCTCTGATGCTGATGCGGTCGCAGCCTTGGCCAAGCCTGCGGCCAAGGCTGCCAAGGTAACCCTTCCACCCATTAACTCTTTGAAAGGCTGTTTGAGGCCGGATACCCCTAATTTTAGGGCTAGATTGACTAGTAAGCATGCCTGTGAGATAACTCAGTTTCTATCCTTGATTTTTCCTTTCTTGATGACTTGGGGATATGTAATAAAGTTAGGCAGTTTATTTCCAATCTTGGTTAGATCAGGAGAGATTGTATGCTAATGGTAGAGCTTTTCCTGATCTGAGTGCTACTGATGTCGTGCACTTTCGTTTGCTTGATAAATGGTGTCATTTTTTGATTGATGATTTTAACTTGTTGCTTGGTTTTGTGACTGAGGATGGCCTCAAGTCTGATGAATATATGAATGCCCTGACTGATTATCCCCCAGATTGGGATAAGACGGTGGCCTATGGGGAATTGATTAGTGACTGTGCTGCTAAGTTAGATAAAAATTCAAAGGCTCACCAAATCCAAGATCCTACTTTGAGGATTCTCCAAAGGATCCTTTCAATCAATCTCTCGGCCAAGACCACAGTCTCGGGTAATATTTCAAAACTTGAGACATTTTTGCTTTGGTGCATGCTGCATGAGAAAAGAGTTAATCTAGGCTATTGGATTGCTAGGTAGATAAAAACATGTGATTCTCTTCCTAGAATGATTTTAGGAACTCTGATTTCCCATTTGACTGTTACTGCTAGGGGTATAGATCTATCTCCTTTGAATTTATATAAATCCTGTGCCATTAAGATCATGGATCTTAAGGCGTTTGACCAAATGAGCCATTTCCACGAGAAAAAAGGCTATCTCTGTTTTAATACAGGATTTACCCCAGTACCAGATCACCTCTATGGAAAGAGGATCAACGGGAACTTCAAGGTTAAGCCAATCCAGATTGACGGTGCAGCAGAGGAGCCCAATCTTGGGCAAGATGACCATATGCCTGAGCAGACCAATAGCCTCGGCATTGATCCTGACCACCCTGGACTTCCAGAATGGGCCAACAAATTCCTTGAGCTTGTGTAGATCCAGCTCGACGCTTTCACGACAAATAAGAAGTTGTTTCATGACTTTCAAGACTCCTCTCAAAAGAAGATGCAGCGGATTGTGGATCAACAGCAATCCCTGTTTGCGAGTGTTGAGTTAGCACAAAAGGAATGGCTGGACAAGTTCATGGAGCAGCAGGACGCCAAGTACAAGCACATCCAGACTCATTTGGAAGTGACTTTCAAGTACATCCAAGCCATAGACAAGGTTCTTGTGCACATTCGCAACAAGGTGAATGATCACTTCAGCACCACGAGTGATTCCAGTGCGGCCAACTCTGATGAAGACGAGGAACCAGCACCGTCTGTGCAAGACCCGAAACAAACACCTCCATCACCTAAGTGAATGCAGCCCCCAGGTCGTGTCTTTTCTTTCCTTCTTTTACAAATTTTTTGTGTCTTTTTATTTTAATCTTTACTCTCATTTACACATTGAGGACAATGTGTTCTCTAAGTGTGGTGAGGGTGTTTTTAGGATGCGTGTTGTATATACATATTCTTGTGTGATTTTCCTTTATCGCATGAAATTTTTTGTGGATCTAGGCTAAGTTAGTTGGCCTAGATCGTCTTTTCCATGTCTGATGCATGACTTTCTTAATCTTTTTGTGTGTTTTAGGCATGTATATTTTCTGTTCTGTTTGTGTGCCGGTGAAATTTTCTGAACTATGCCTAAGGCCTATTTTCTTGAATATCTTAGCCTTTACCTTTAGCATACTTCACCTTGTGACCTCATAGCTTTTGAACACAACATGCTCAGCACCTAAAGATATCCTCATTGTACATAATTATAGGGTCTAGCATTGTGTGACTGACTTGACACTTAGGCAAACATTCACCAAATATACTTAATAACCCCTTAAGAAAAACTGCTAAGTGGACAATGGAGTCTTGATGCCTTGTAAATTATGCTGAATTGCTCTAATGTAGAGAACTACTACTATGCCTAGTAAAATGCAACTCTAGAAAAAAAATGGGAGCAATATAAAAGAAACAAAAAATTATATATACAGGAAAAAAAATATGCATTGTCTTGATATTTCTACCTCACTAAGCAGAAATAATCAAGAAACTTTTTAGCTTTACTGGCATAGGAAAATGAAACTTCAGGCAAGGTACCTAGATGATGATATTGAGCAGTTGAATTAAGGGGGGAAAATCCAAGTCGGTGGGTGTTTTGTCTCGTTGAGTCTGTTGTAAAATGCAAAGATGCTATGCTATGGATCCATTGAGAAGTATGCTGATTGTTATAGGCCGAAGGTGTACGAGGGAATTGGCTAAGGGTAGTCTGTCCAGAAAAATTTTGCCACTGTTTGTTTGCTCTGTTTTGAGTCTTTCCTTTTTATCTTAGTTAAGAGTCTAGTATTCTTGGGGGCAAGCATTGTTTAAGTGTGGTGAGGTTTGATTGACGCTTTATTCCATGTGTTTTTACCACTGTAAAACTCCTTTTTTTTGTGGCAGAAACAATTCTTTCGACGTCAATTTGGGTTATTTTGGCAAATCTTGGGTAAGACTGGTTTTTGGAAGAATCGGGTGCTGGAGCGAAAGGTTGGCAATCTTAGCCGTGTGTCTTGGCCAAGATTGTAGAATAGAGGCGTGCACACCATGCACTCAAGGAAGCAAGATCAGATCAGAAGACCAGCTGGCGATTACATCCACTAGAAGAAATCTTTGATGTAATCCTATTTGAACAAAAACACTTTGTTATTTTATTATTATTATTGCTTTAGGATTTAAAAACAATTGGGATTTCTATCCCTACTTTTTAGTTAATTTGAATTGAGGAGTTTGGAAAGAAATGTGAAGGGCGGGGACTCTAACCTTATTTAAGGTTAGGGAAGGCTGTCAATTATGGACCATCCATTCTCCTCTCTTCTGGGTTTTTTTGTAAACATTCGGCTGTGGTATTTCCTTTACGAATATCGCATTTTAAATTAAATTCATGTTCTTCAATTATTTCTCTTTTCCTTTGATCATGATATCTAGTAGCTAAACACCTAGTTCTTGGTAAGGGTCGAGTGAGCATGTTTGTAAATCGTGAGACTATTGGTCTTACGTATCCTATCAGTCGTACTCGACTCAAGTTCTGTTTTAACAAACCGGTTCCCGTCTAGGCCAAGACTTGATCGATCTTAGCCAAAACTACGAATTTGCAGTCAGTCACTAAGGGCATGAGCAAAACTGAAGTGACGAAGTAGACGGCTAACCTCGCGGGGGTTAATGAATTTGAATCGATATAGGCCTAACCAGATTGACGACCTAGGGCTCCGAGTTGGGAGTAGCTTGGTCTAGACTCTGTCTTTCCCTACGCCATTGAGAAAATGCATGTGCCTCAAGCCAGCAGCCAATTGGATAAACCCTTTAGCCAGCAAGGTGTCCACTGGCCAGGATCACTCGGAAAGGGGGTACCCTCCAAGTGATTTGAATAGGAGGAAAGTAGGATTGGAAAGGGGTTCCTCCCAATCTATAGCAGAGTTATGATAGAGAAGGAGAAAATATTTTAGTCTATGATCGATTACGCAAGCAAAGTGCTCAAGAATTCGCCCTTACCAGGAATCTACCCCACGAAAGTTCCAACCAATCTCAACCAACAATCTTAGCTAAGATTCACTTCTGCTTAAGGTTGTTTCCGATAAATTAGTTTTGCTTATTCTCTTTTATGCTTTATTTATCTTAACTGCAGAACAACAAACCCTCAACTCCAGTGACGAGGAAGTCGAGTCAAGACTACGATACACCACCAAGATCTCTGTGGACGAACCTCTTATTGCAATCTACGAGTTCCTTGTGGACGAGTGATAAGTTGTATTCCTACCCCATTTTCTATATCTTTTTACAACTAAATTTGATGCCCTCGACACGCAATCAATGTATCATGCACCTACATGGCACATTGTATGTGTGTGACAAGTCATGAAGACGCTCGAGCAAATTTTAAAGAAACAGTGGTTAGCGTCAATGACTCCAATGACTATTTCTGGAGGCGTTTTCAACTACCAATTTGAGTCAAGGCTGCGTCAAAGATGGCGCAAATGCTTCCAAGATGGAAATATGGCTTTCCTTGTTTTAATTACTTATTTTTATTAATTAATTAAATTAGTTTGGATTTATTTTAATTAATTAGAAGTTCTATTAAGGAAATGATTCCTATTGTAAGGATTTTAGGGTTTCTCCAATTTAAAGGAGCCACCCTCTTCATTGTTATGCAAGTTATTTTCAATCAATTAAAACAGAGAGAATTTTCTCAATTGTTCACGTGTGAACCTTGTTGCTTCTTAAGTCGAATTGCAAGTAAAAGACCGAGAGTTCAAACCCCTATTGTTTCGTTTCATCCTAGGTTGGTATTCACAAGTTGAATACAGGGTTAGGGATTCGAGTCAAGAACCTTTCTTACTTGATTTGGGTTGGCTAGTATAGGTTATTAGTAGGGTCAAACGCTCAAGAGAGTTAATTCTTTCGCATTTCAAAAATCCAATCCTTCGAACTAGATCAGAAAGTACTCGTTACGTATCCTACGCAACTAGGATCATATCAGTTGGTAGCGGAGCTCAAGGCGTTGAAGGTTTGGTATCTATCCTTTAATTATTTCATTTTCCTTGTTGAGATTGATTCTCCTTCTTCCCGATCTATAATCAATCTCCTTGCATCCCGTTGTGTTAGTTATTTGTGTGTCGAGTCGATCTAGGGTTCTAGATCTTGTTCTTGTTAAACAAATCATTGTTCGATTTGGGTGTCATTAAATTATTTTATTTCTTTCCACAAAAGAGTCACAAAATACCAAAAAGAGTCTTTATTTAATTGTTATTGGTCCTTAGAGTCAAAAAAAAATCAAAAAAATCAAAAAAAAAATCAGATCAGAACAAAAAAGAAAATACAAAATAATATAGAGTATTGTGAAGCTATTGAAAAAATAATCATTGGATTTGGTGGTCAGAGTTGAAAGATACCAAGTTTACAAGTTGCGACCCTAATTTCACAATTTAGTCAAAAACGAAATTTTGTGATTTACTTGAGTCTTCCTGAAATTTTTAGCCTTCTTTGATTCTTATACATCTATATATCTTGTACTCCAGCCTAAGAAGTATTTAGTTGATTGATCTTTGCAACTAATTTGTTTGTTGAGCATCTAAATTCCTTTTCGAAGCTAGTTGTCTTTGCGTGTCCTTTTTGGAAGCCTTTCTTGAAAATTCTTGAGTCATTGGTGTTTGCGCGTGAACAATTGCAGGAAGTGTGAGTGATTTTTGTGAGATCAATAGAGCGTTAAACACGAGAAAAAATGTGAGGGAGTGCTAGGTTTAGTGCAATTTTACGTTTTCTATTTACTTGTTGTGAGTTTCAGGAATGCCAATGGAAGGCGAGAAAGGTGCAGATGGAGTGGTAAGCCCCGGGCTTGCCGAGACGTTACAGAAAATTCTAGTGAGGCTTGATCAGATGGATTGTTTCCATAAGGAGACCGCGAGCAAGGTTGATAGGTTGTCCGCAAGAGGAGAAACAAACGTTCCTAGTTTTTCCCAAGTTCTCAATCCGAGAAACACGAAACATTTATATGACGGTGATCCTCCGAAGGGAGAAGTAGGAAAGGGGTTATTTGGGGGATTACCCAAAGGATATGTTTGCGGAGGAGAAGAGGGGCCAAGGTTTGTGACTGGCCCCATTGAAGACGGCGAGAATGTGACAATTACACCTAGACGTAAAGCCTATGCGCATGCTGCACGGGCTGAACGCCGAGCACATCATGTGCCATGGAATGAGGAGCGTGAGTTTGAGTATGGTGATAGGCGTGACCGAGCTTATGAGCGGCAACCTAGGATTGAAGAGAGAGTTGACTCCAATCTCGGGAGTATTAAGATGAAAATTCCACTTTTTGAAGGAAAGGATGATCCTAATGCTTACATTGTGTGGGAGAGAAAGGTCGAATCAATTTTTCTCTGTCACAACTACTTCGAGGATAAGAAGGTCAAGCTAGCAGCAGTGGAATTCAAGGATTATGTGGTTCATTTGTGGGATCAAGTCAATAGTGATCGGATAAGACTTGCGGTCGGACCGGTTCGGAGTTGGGAAGAGATGAAAATACTAATGAAGCAACGCTTTGTTCCAAGTTACTTCACCTGTGACCTTCATCAAAGGTTGCAGACCATGACACAAGGGAGTAAGAGTGTCAGTGAATATTATAATGAGATGGAGATGGCGCTAGCTAGAGCGCGAATAGCTGAGGATAGAGAGGCGATGATGGCAAGGTTCCTTAATGGCCTTAACCAGGAGATAGCTAACGCATTGGAGCTAACGCATTATACGAATTTGCAAGAGATGTTACACATGGCTATCAAGATTGAGAGACAGAGGATGACTAAGTTTCCTTCTACTATTGCAGTTGCTACAAAGACACTACCATGGGAGAAGACGTTTCGGGGAAAGAGTGATGCAGTTGTGCCAATTCCACTTAAGGTTTTGCCACACACCTACGGTAATAAGAGCAATAACCCTTCATCTGATTCAGCGAATAAGGTACATATAAGGGATATTGTGTGTTTTAAGTGTTCAGGTAGAGGTCACATGAAGGCCGACTGCCCTAATAAGCATGCCTTGATTATTCAGGACAATGGTTACATGGACTCCGATGACAAACATGCAAGTGAAGAGGCCGAGGATGTGGAGGAAGAAGTTGACAGTGATTCGGAAGCGATTGATACGAAGAAGCATGGCTTAACACTCATTCTCAAGCATAATCTTAGTGCTTAGGTCAAATGAGAAGTATGCAAGGAGGGGCAGCGGGAAAACTTATTTTATACACGTTGCTTGATTGAGGAGCGGATGTGTTCATTGGTAATTGACAATGGGAGCTGCACAAACTATGTAAGTACGTTGTTGGTTCACAAGTTGGGCTTGCCGACGATGAAGCACCCAAAACCGTATTCGCTACAGTGGCTGAATGAAGGGAGCGAAATTAAGGTACTAAAGCAAGTATTAATTTCATTCTCCATTGGGAAGTATAGAGATGAGATCCTTTGTGACGTCGTACCAATGCATACAAGTCATCTTTTACTTGGTCGACCGTGGCACTATGATAGGAATGCCAAATGCGAAGGAAGGAGCAATCGGTACACGTTGGAGAAGGATGGAGTAATGTTTACTCTTGCACCATTAACACTAGATCAAGTTATAGAGGATCAAAAATTGTTAGTAAAGTCTCATGTTGCTTATGAGAACTCGAAAAAGCTTGAAAAGAAACATTTGAGTGTTGAGGGAAAAGAAAGAGAGCAAAACAGCCCCTATAAAAAGAGTGAGCATGGGAAAAGATGCGGGAGAAAACAACTTCCATGAAAAGAGCGAGCATGGACTGAGAGGAGAGAATCAAAACAGCCCACATAAAAATAGAGAGCATGCGTTAGTTGGTATAAATACAAAAGGAGAGATCAAATATGCCATAGGAAAACAAGTGAGGAACGCACTTTGTGCACAAAAATTTTGTTTTGGCGCAAGCCACCAAAAACCCAGTTTTTGGCGATTGTTCCTTGATTTTCCTAACACTAACCTCTTTTGTTTCTCTTCTATGACTGTCTTTCCTACTTTATAGAAGAAGAAGTTATAGGCAACGAAGAAACCTCCTACTGTGATGACAAGAAGGTGGAACGCATTTTGCGCGCTCATGGCGACTAGTTCGCTAAACCATTACCGAAAGAGTGAGGTACAATTTTCTTCCCTAGGACTTAGTTCGTGTAAGTATGTGAACACCAAGAACTTGTATGATGCTGATGTCAAGATTATAATTAATAATGGTGGTCCTAACTTGAGTCTAGGAACTGTATATTATCCATTGGTTTGTAAGTTTGCGTTTACTAGAGATTTCTTGCTTCTCTTTACTTGCAACCAATTTTCTTATGGATTTATACTTGTAGTGCCATTAAACCCTGTTTCATTGAGTTATTATGCAAATTTAAGGAATGGCAGAGAGTTAGTAATGGCGAAGATACCCCTTAGACAAGTTATGAGTCATATGGAACGCTTGGGTATCTCGCGAGAGGATGAGAGTTACCGGAGGAACTTGAGGTTGTTCTTCAAGATTGTTGATTGGGATAGGATATTCTTACACCTTCCAAGGTTGCCTACCCAACGCAACAAAATGGTCACTATGAGAGATGATGGTTCTACCCACACTATCGTTAAGCGCATTGACACCACCGTAAGAGTGGATGTCTCGAGTAATCCCTATCCTATGTTCGTGCCTTTAGTTCATACTAACTTGAGGTATTGTGGTGCAGGTTTCAGTCCGGATTTGAGGGCGAATCCTCTCGCAGGGGGATGATAGCGCGTTTCATGACCTCGATTTTACCTTCTTTTCTAGCCCTTTCGGGGGCTTATTTTGCTATTTGACCCTTATTCCAATCTTATTTGTAGATTAGCATCAAAAGACGGAAAAGGTCGAAAAGAAGCAATTTTGGAGCATTTCTGAGGATTTCCAGTTTCAAGGCCTAGAAGACCAGATCATTGTCAAGACCTCGATGCGAACCAGACCAGTGCGTTGTCTCTCGGCCTCGACAACTCTGCGTCTACTCTTAATCGAAACCAAAGAGAAGCATCTTCAAAGATTCGCACGGGATTCCATGCATTTCTAGAAGCTGTCAGGCGCACCAGGATCCCAGAATATTCTCTTGAAAGGACATGTGCTGTCACACCCTCATTGCTCCTCCTTCCTCTTAGCTGTTTTGTCTCCTAGCTAGGTTTAGGCTATATAAGCTTAGCTTTAGGGTTTTTGTAAGGGACGGCTGTCCTAGGATATTTTTAGACATCAATTTCTGCTCTTATTTTCTGGGGATCTTCTTCTCTTGTCATCAAGAACAGCCTTTGTTTCGGAGCAAGCTTTCTTCTTGATTATTAATTAATCTATCGGTTTCCTACTCCCTTTTTATTCTCTTTGTCATTGCATGAGTATTAATATCCACTTTTTATATTATAGTATGAGTAGGTAAGTACCTCCTTCTTAGTGAAGGGTGTTTCAAGGGTTGTAGGGGTCGGCTAAGAGGTCTAATGCATGCTTAATATACTCTCTTGTGACACATGATTGTTTACCATTTTAATTCCATGCTTGTCTAGAAATGTTAATAGCTTGATCAACTGTTAGTATTCTTGCATGAGTAATGTCATTCCCAGGTTTATACCTGACGCGAAGCCCTGGGATAGTAGTAGACACCTAGTGGAGGCAGCGCGAGAGGCCTCTGTCTAGGGGTAAACAGTTATCTAGGGATGTGGTACGAGTCTGATAAGCTAAGCTATCGCACCCTAGATCTATCTTACCTCCCCTTCATGGGCGTTCTGAGTTTGGCCTCCCCGCATCCGTGCTTGGGAGGATGGCGAAACGTCAAGGTCACCTCATATGTGGAAACGGGGGGTGACTTTTATCTAAGATGGTAAGCAGGGACGCGGCATGGAAACGCGATCCCTATAGCAGGTCTGTACCTGAGTCTGGAATATCTCTGTGCCGATGACTAGCCAACCTAGAAAACAACCCGAATGAACACCCTTTGCTAAGATCTCTTCGTATCTAGTTAATATCTCCTTTATTACTTTTCTAGCCCTCGATCTATTTATATTTCTTGCCCTGGATTATATCTTACTTTCGTACCCTAGATAGTTGCTTTACAATTCTGTCTTGTTAGCTCCCATACTCTGCGTTGATTAATTTATTAATCAACATAAAACCCCCCTTTAGTGTTACTTGGTTTTGATCTGTTGCATATTCCTTCAATCTCTGTAGTTCGACCCTGTCTTTCCCTGTACACATTAATTTGTGCATCTAGGCACCAGGAAAATATTAGCTTATTTGAGTGACGATCAAATTTTGGCGCCGTTGCCGGGGATTGAACGGTACTAATTCTGTTTTTATTTTTGTATGATCAGGAGATCTGCCCCTGATCTACTCCCTCTAGACTTCGAGTTGACTAGAACAGAAATAGGACTTCATAGGCAAGCCCGAGGAACATCTACTCATCGTAGAGTAATCCCACATCCTGCCCTCGACGGGTCCCCTTCCAATCTAGCTGTCCAGGAACACCAGTTTTTCGTAGACCTAACCTTCCTTCATTGTGACCCTGACAACCCCATACCAGCCCATCTCGATTTTCCTGGAACATCATGACAACCATGAACGTCGTGAGAATCCACCACCACCACCACCCCCAGATCAACAAACCATTGATAACTTCCATGCAACCCCTGATATGGCAAGTAGCTGCATTGACTGGCCTAACGTCCCTCATGACTGGACTCTGAAGTCCGTTGTGCTCCATCATCTTCCTACTTTTCGGGTGGTCGCCAAGGAAAATGCTCTTCGTAATCTCCAACAGCTCCACTTTATATGCGAGGCCATGAAACCTCTTAATGTCGACATCGAGCAAGCCAAACTCTGCGCGTTCCAATGGTCTCTCAAAGATGATGCCCTCGACTGGTATTATGACCTTCCCGCAAGATCTATTCGTTCTTGGGCAGAAATGTCAAAAAAATTCACCGAGAAGTACTATCCGACTTTTATTTCCAACACCACGTGCAACCAACTCGTCTCCATAGTCCATAAGAAAGAGGAGACTCTAGCCTAGTACTATGAGAGGTTCCAGAAGATGCAATCAAGTTGTCCATCCCACAACCTTACTGAACACGCCCTTGTTCAATATTTTTGTGAAGGCCTCAAATCTAATGATAAGGCGTTGCTCAACGCGGCTGCCAACGGATCCTCGACTGCTCTCACCCCAACAGCTGCTCGAGCAACAATAGAGCTCATGGCCAAGAATGCCTCTGACGACCTTGCCAATAATCCAGGACAGGATGTCCAAGTGGCTGCCTTACAGAATCAGATTTCATCTCTCACGGGGATGTTTCAGAACTTTATGACCGGACAACCCGCACCTGTCAAGGCCTGCCAAATATGCAATTTTGTGGATCACCCCACAGATGCATGTCCCCATATTCTGGACGAAATACAAGTGAATGCTGCTGGTCAATTTATTCCAGTCCCTTATGGTCAAAATTACAACCAAGGCTGGAAACAACAAAATCCAGGATGGGTTCCAAACCCTCAGCTTTCGGGACCTATCCATCAACAACACCAGAACCCCTTTGGAAATCCCCCTCCTAACATGCCGAATTTCAGACCTCGACCGCGTACCATTAGAATTAGTATCAATGTCAACCTCCTCAGGACCAGACTTTTATCCTGACCTCGACTGCTGAAGTGCCTAAGAATCCCGAGCAGCAGAAAGAAATAGATGAGCTTAAGAGGCAAATGAGTGCCATGAATCCCAAAATGCAAGAGTTAACAAATCATGGTAGATTACCACCTCAGACCGAAACGAATCCGAAGCACAATGTCTGTGCAGTAATTTTGCGTAGTGGAACGACCTTGAAACCACCTGAGCTTCCATCCCAATATGTTGAAAATTCTCCAGAGGCCGAGATCCAGCCTAAAACTAGGACGAAGCTCCCCAAAGTTCCTAGATTCGTCGAGGTCAAGGAGGACAGAATCCGCTCTCCCAGAGGCTCACCAAGGAATGACCACAACCCACTTGAATTTACTCAAGAGTATATTCATAAGATTCTCGAGCCCCTGTTCCCTCACAGATTGATCAAGGCCAAGAAACATAAGGAAGATCGCGATATCTTTGAAATGTTCAGTAAAGTGGTTGTTAACATCCCTCTTCTCTAGGTAGTGAAGAATGTCCCTCGCTATGTCAAATTCTTGAAGTAATTATGTACGAACAAAAACAAGTTCACCAAAGTTAACAAGATCAGCGTTGGGGCCAACGCTTCTGCACATATCCAGCGTTGAATCCCTCCGAAATGCAAAGACCAAGGCATGTTCATTATCCCCTGTCGAATTGGCACAGTCGATATTGGCAAGGCCATGTGTGATCTAGGAGCAGGAATTAATGTCATGCCCTTGATCATTTACCACAGTCTAGGCCTCGAGCCTCTCATGCCTACAGACCTTGCGATCCAGCTTGCTAATCATTCTATCATCTACCCCGAGGGGATCATCAAGGATGTCCTAGTCCAAGTGGGAGAATTCTTGTTCCCTATGGATTTCTATGTGATTGCAATGGAGAACGAAGACTCTACTAAGTCTACAGATGTTCTTCTAGGCCACCCATTTCTGGCCACAGCCCGAGCAAAGATTGATGTTCATGACGCCACCATCTCTCTCGAATTTGATGGAGAGATCATTAAATTCAATATGCTAGAAGCCATGCGATACCCCTCTGAATTCTCTAGTGTGAATTATATTGATATTGTTGACCCCATTATAGGGGAGATTGATGAAATATATTCTACTGACCCCTTACAGTCTGCCCTTGATAGGAGTCTGACCCCCACTCTTCTAGATGTCGTGGCCTCGACACTTCCTATTCTACCTGAATTACACTCTGTCGTCGCTGCCCTAGAAGAATGCGTTGTTACTCAGCATGAGTCTCCGAAGCAGTCTCCTGAATGTCCGGACCGTGTTAAGTTATTTCCCTCTATTGATCAGGCTCCAGCCCTCGATTTGAAGCCATTGCCTTCCCATTTGAAGTATGCTTATCTAGGCCCCGATAACTCTTTGCCCGTCATTATCTCCAACAAGCTCAAAAACCCCGAGGAATCCGAGCTGGTTTCCTTGCTGAAGAACTTCAGACAAGCCATAGGATGGACCATTGCGGACATCAAGGGCTTGTCCACAGCGTTATGCACTCATCACATTCACCTAGAAGACGCGAGCAAGACCATCTGCCAGCCCCAGCGTCGACTGAATCCGCCAATGATGGAAGTGGTAAAGAAAGAGATTCTCAATTTGCTAGATGCAGGAGTTATCTACCCCATCTCAGATAGTCCATGGGTCAGCCCTATCCAGGTTGTGCCCAAGAAAACAGGCATAACCATCACCACCGGTAAAGATGGTGAATCCATTCCTACCCGGATCCAGAATGGGTGGAGAGTGTATATTGATTACCGCTGATTGAATGCCGCTACTAGGAAATATCATTTTCCCCTGCCCTTTATCAATCAGATGCTAGAACGTCTCACCGGCAAAACCCACTATTGCTATCTAGACGGTTACTCTAGTTTCCATCAAATCCCAATTGCTCCTGAAGACCAGGAAAAGACCACCTTTACCTGCCCTTTCGGGACCTTCGCGTATAGACGCATACCCTTCGGCCTGTGTAACGCCCCTACCACTTTTCAACATTGCATGGTCAGCATTTTCACTAAGCTAGTTGAGGATGGAATCGAGGTCTTCATGGACGACTTCACTGCCTATGGAAATTCTTTTGAGGAATGCATATAAAATCTGAAGAGATGCCTAGAGCGCTGCATAGAGACAAATCTTGTTCTGAATTTTGAAAAATGTCACTTCATGGTGGATCGAGCCCTGGTACTTGGTCATGTTATCTCAGCCAAGGGAATTGAGATTGACAAAGCCAAGATCGAAGTGATAGAATCCTTGCCCTATCTATCCTGTGTTCGAGATGTGAGGTCTTTTCTAGGCCACGCCGGTTTCTACCGATGGTTTATTAAGGATTTTTCCAAGATTGCCCAACCAATGTGTCACTTGCTCTAGAAGGACGTGTCTTTTGATTTCAATGAGGCCTGCAAAGCCGCTTTTGAACTTCTCAAGAATAGACTTATCTCGGCCCCAATTATTCGTGGCCCCGATTGGACATTACCTTTCGAGGTCATGTGTGATGCCAGTAATGTGTCTTTTGATTTCAATGAGGCCTGGGCGCCATTTTAGGTCAGAAGAAGGATAAAGAGACCCATGTTATCTACTATGCTTCTAAGCTACTAGACCTGGCCCAGCAGAACTACACAACCACAGAGAAAGAACTCCTGGCCGTAGTCTATGCCCTTGAGAAATTCAGGCAATATCTCCTAGGCACACATGTCCTTGTCTACTCAGACCATTCTGCCCTTTGGTGTTTGTTGACCAAAGCTGATGCCAAACCATGACTTATTCGTTGGATCCTGCTCCTGTAAGAATTTGATATCGCTATCAAAGATAAGGCAGGAAGAGAAAATCTTGTGGCAGACCACTTGAGCAGACTTCTAGCCCAGGAAGACAATTCGCTTGAGCCAATCCGAGATACTTTTCCAGACGAGCAATTATATCTAGCCCAGGCTGTTTATTCCCCTTGGTTTTTTGATATTGCAAACTTTTGTGCTACTGGAACTTACCCAGCCGATGCCTCCCCTTCCGAATGCAACAAAATCAGAAGGTAAGCCAAATACTACATTTGGGACATCCCCTACCTGTGGAAGCATAGATGTGTAACCATGGACGAGGTGCCCTCGATCCTTAGATTCAGCCATTCAGAAGGAGGACATTTCGCGGCCAAGAAAACTGCCCTGAAGGTCCTGGAAGCTGGTCTGTACTGGCCCACCATTTTCAAAGATAGTTACATGTATTGCGCTTCGTGCCCCCGATGTCAGGTCACTGGAAATATCGGGGCCAGGAATCAGATGCCCTTGACAAACATTATCACTTATGAGATTTTTGATATCTGGGGTATAGATTTCATGGGCCCCTTTCCCAACTCCTTTAGCAACGCCTACATCCTTTTGGTCGTCGATTATGTTTCCAAATGGGTTGAGGCCAAGGCCACTTGGACAGATGACTCCAAGGTGGTCGTGAATTTTCTCCGCACCAATATCTTCAACCGGTTTGGTACACCTAGAGCACTCATCAGCGATAGGGTAACCCATTTCTGCAACCGTGTCGTGGCCTCGCTCTTGACAAAGTATGGAGTCCACCATAGAACATCCACCGCCTATCACCCTCAGACTAATGGCCAAGCCGAGGTCTCGAACCGTGAGATTAAGTCCATCCTTCAGAAGACTATTAACCAGTCCCGGAAAGATTGGAGTCTGAAATTGGATGATGCACTCTGGGCCTATCGTACAGCTTTCAAGACCCAATCGGAATGACTCCTTACAGACTTATCTATGGCAAGCCATGCCATCTTCCAGTGGAGATAGAGCACAAGACTTTTTGGGCCATCAGGAAAGTGAATACATATCTAGGCCTCGCCAACCAACACAGGCGTTTGCAAATCCAAGAGCTAGAAGAATTGAGGGACGATGCTTATGAGAATGCCATGCTTTACAAGGGCAAGAAAAAAGCTTACCATGACAGGCACCTTCGTCCCAAAACCTTTTCAGTCGAACAACAAGTCTTGTTGTACAACTCACGTCTGCGACTCTTTGCTGGAAAGCTGAAGTCTAAATGGTCAGGACCTTTCGTGGTGACGGCAGTTTACAACCATGGGGCGGTCAAGATTCAGAACCCAATCATAGGAATCATCTTCAAGGTCAATGGCCAGAGACTAAAACCCTTTTATGAATGATTCCAGTCCTCGATAGTTGAGGAGGCCATGGTGGACGTCCCACCTATCTAGACCTAGAATGACACGGCACGTCGAGGTCCCGACGAGTAAACAGACCACACTAGAGGCATTTGATATGTCGTCCACATCCTTTCTCTCTCCCTTATCTTCTATTTGATTTTATTTCCATGTTTTATTCCTTGTTTATATCCCTGACCCTTCCTTTTCCCATGTGATTTTATTCCTTTTATTTGGTAATTATTTACCTTTATTCTCTCTTTTTGTCCATATCTTAATTAACCAACTGCCTTTTTGAAAATTGAAAGTTGTTCTCCTTTTTAGGCGGTTGAGATACGCGTGGGCCATCGTGCTCCAAGCCTAAGGCGCCACGTGGTCTGACAGGTAGCAGAAAAGCAACCCTTATTAATGAAAACGTTGCGCCATTTAATGCCAGCGGCATCTACGTCCCTCTCTCCCACGCTCCTATTTCATCTTCACTCACATCACAACTCAAACACATCACTTTCATCTATCTCCCTCACCAAACACGCAACCCTAATCTTCACAACTCCACCACTGTTCTCTTCCATCCCTATCATCCATGGCAAGAACAAAGAAACCAGTCCGCAAGAACACTTCAGGGCCCCACCCAGTGAACAATCCTGACAACCCTGCTCCTTCACGGTCCAGATCCCAATCTTCCACCCCTGGCTTATACAAAATGGCTACACCACCCTCTATCCAACCGATCCCCATTCTCTCTCCCCCAGCTCCCTCACTGGTATCCGCGGAGCAGCAAAGAGAGTTTACCCCGGTCGAAGTTGACCTCGAAATCACTGGTTTCGTCCCTCCTACCACGACCATAACTAGAGGTGGTCGGGTGCTGAAGCTCCCACCAGGGTCCTCCACTGCCACATCCACAGCAAAGTCCAAGTCTAAAAAGCCCTCTCCAACCACCCAAAAGCTCCCCATTGACGCAGCCGTCGATCGCTTTTTAGCCCCTGAGCCAGCCCTAACCGTGGAGGAAGTCCTCAAAGACATCCTCATACCCGATGAGGAGGCAGAAGATGAGCCGGCCGATGACGAGGAGGAGCAACCTGCCGAGGTCGAGACACCAATAGGATAGAAGAGGAAGAAGCCTCCATCAACTAAGATCAAGGCCTCGAGATCCAAGAAGTCTCGGGACCCCGAAGAGCCTTCGGATGACGAGACCACGACATCGGCCCCTCCTTCTGCCTCTAGAACAACCTCTACCCAGGTGACTTCTGACCTTTCTGTGTTGCATGAATGGCTTGTTTTTAATGATAAACCATCAATTGACAAATTGCACCAGTTGAACCATAAAGGCGTTAGCCCCTATGCGCGCCTAGACATGAATTTCTTGACCATGATGGGCATAGCCTCTCGAGTCCGAGAGTTAGTAGCCAATATTGGCTGGGAAGCCCTGTTCTTTCCAGAACATCCCACCTTTGTCGAACTCTCCCTCGAGTTCTTCACTACCTTTTGGGTTTCTTCTGAAAATTTCAAGCCTAAGGGCAAATTTGGTCCCCCTCTGTCTACCCTTGGTCTGATTAATTTTAGGCTAGCGAACAAATGGATTCCTCTGTCCCTTAATGAGTTCAATTGCTTGCCTGGTTTTGTTAAGCCTGATGAGATTAATGTTCCTGCCTATAAGAATGCTTTGACTGTTATACCTCGTGTTTTTTATGCTTCTGTTGCTTTTCGTGAATTTACCAATAAACCTGATGCTAAGTATGAACACAAGGGGAGTAAAGTCCATGAAATTGTTGATCATGCCTTGCGTATTGTGCATAGATATCTAGCCCTCACTTTCTCGGGTCGATTTGGATCCTCGGGTCAGTTATCTGTGCAAGAACTTTTCTTTTTATGGTGCATGACGCATAAGCGTAGGATTAATCTTGGTTTTTGGGTTGCTTCGGGTGTCCTGCATGTTTTGAATTACAATCGTGGTCCTATTTTCGGTTCCCTTATCTCTTTGCTCGCTGTGAAATTGCGTAAGATAGACCTGTATGGCAACAACCTTTCTGAGCCCCTGGTATTTAAAGATCTTGATGTTCGTACTTTAGATGTCATGGGCCACTTTTGTGTTTCACATAATTTGCTGAGTTTTTCCACAGGATGTACCCAGCCAGGAGATAAAGTTTTGGGACCCGAATTGGCGGACACTTCGAGTATCCAGACCCTTCCAGACCTCGATCCTCATCCATTCCCCCTGGCCACGCTGAGCCATTTCGTCAAGCCCAGAGCACATCAGCAGCAGTCTAGCCCCCGACTCCCACTCTGGTCTATGATCCCAGAGCCAAAAGAGTCTCTTCTTGTTTCTCTAGTAACGCGTCAAGGTTAGCACGTAACCTTTCTTCATTTATTTCTTCTTTGAAATATGCCACTCTCAGGCTTAGAGTGTCAATTTCTACTAGCATAACGACTTCTGTGCCAAAAGCTAACGCGAAAGGGGTTTCTCTTGTGCTGGTTTTGACGGTCATATGATAGGCCCACATAACATACGGCAGTTCGTCTGCCCATTTCTTTTTAAAACCTTCCAAGTTTCTTTTGATGCCACTAAGAATACTGAGGTTGGTCACTTCTACCTGACCGTTAGTCTGTGGAAATCTCTGTTCAATCTGAAATTCTACGCACTATTCTCTAAAAAATTGACTCGTGAACTGTGTTCTATTATCGCTGACTAATATGCGACGTACCCCGAATCGCATTATGAGTTGATAGTTGAAGAAACGCCATATTTTTTCTGTGGTGATGCTAGCTACCGCTTCTGCCTCCGCCCATTTCGTGAAGTAGTCTACTGCCACGACCATAAATTTCAGTTGAGATCTGGCTTTTGGAAAAGGGCCCAAAATGTCAATTCCCCATTTAGCAAACGGGCAAGGAGCGACTATCTCAGAAATTTCCACGGCAGGCTTCCGGGGAATCTTAGCAAATTCTGGACATTTCTGACATGTTTGTACGAAGTTATGACATTCCTTGCGAATGGTGGGCCAATAGAATCCTGATCTAAAAACTTGCGCTGCCATGGTGTCGCCAGCCACATGCATGCCTCATATTCCTTCGTGGATTTCTCACAAAGTGTGGAGGCCTTCCTGTTCTGTTATGCACTTTGCGGCTGGGTGAGAGAAACATCTCCGAATCAGTTCCCCATTGTTGTATGTGCATCGTGCCACTTGCTTCAAAAAAAATTCTCTTTTCCGCCTTGTCTTCTAGCAACTCATCGTGCTTTAAATATTTTATTATAGGGATTCGCCAATCGTTTTGGACTTCTTCAACATAAAGCGATATTTGTTCTTCCATGAAAGAAGGTATGGCCATCTCCCCATAATACACGTCCTTTGGTATGAAGGCTTCCAGGTTGGCTGCCATTTTGGCAAGATTGTCAGCCTCAGCATTATCCTCTCGAGGGATGTGCTCAGAGCTGACTTGCATGCCCTTTTTCTGTATTTCTATCAACTCACGTCTTACTTTAGAAATGTATTGAATCATAATAGGTTCTCTGGCTTGGGAGTTTCCTAATACTTGGACCATCACTAGTTTGGAGTCCCCACATATTTTTAGCTGCAGGTCATGCATCATTTCGGCGTCATGTGCGGCCTTGATGGAGAAGCCCCGACCTATTCTGAGTCCGGCTAGTAATGCTTCGTACTCTGCCGCGTTATTAGACAACGGTTGTAAAATCCTGATGGCGTACTGTATCCGTATGTCATTTGGCCCAATCATAAAGATTCCTGCTCTAGCTAGCTCTTGATTTTTGGCCCCATCCACATGGATAACCCATAAGTCTGTGTAGGTTTCCGGGGACGGAAGGTCCATGTCATCTGTACCCTCTTCTGGTAAGTCCATAGATGGATCTTGTGTGAATGTACACTCCGCTATGAAATCTGCTAGCGCTTGGGCTTTTATGGACGGTTTGGCCATATACTGTAATCCATACTGTTCGAGTTTGATCTCCCAAATTAGCATCCTTCCTGAAGACTCAGGCTTTCTGAAATTTTTTCTTAAAGGCTAATCTGTGAGCACTATGACGGGGTGAGCTTGAAAGTATCGATCCATCTTCCGCGTTGCTTGTACTAGCGCGAACGCTATTTTCTCAATGCGGGCGTATCGTAACTCGGCGTCTTTTAGTACATGGCTGACGAAGAAAATAGGGCAATGAATATGCTCATTGCTTCGTACGAGGACAGCGCTGACCACCTCATCAGCAACGCCCAAGTACAAGCATAAGGTGTCACCCGACTCCAGTCTCGTTAGCACCAGATCAGATGAAAGGTAGGCTTTTATGCCAGCAAACGCTTCCTCGCATTCCTCTGTCCACCCAAAAGGGGCTTTTTTTTATGAATAACCTTGAAGAAAGGTAAACACCTTTTGCCTTGTTTAGAAATAAACCGTCCTACCGTAATGATGCGCCCTGTGAGTTTCTGCACTTCTCTAACAGTTCGCGAAGATATCATGTCCTGGATGGCCTTTCAAACTGACCACGTAGCCAAGGAATTTGCCTGTTTGGAACATGAACATGCAATTACGGGGGTTCAACTTCATTTGATGTTTTCGCATCACATTGAAAATTTCTTCCAAGTCAGCCAAATGGTCGGTGAAGCTTTGACTTTTGACCAATATATCATCTACGTAGGCATCTATGTTCTTTCCAATTTACTTTTCAAAAACTTTATTTGCCATACGCTGGAAGGTAGCACCAGCATTCTTCAAACCAAACGGCATCGCCGTATAACAGTAGGTAGCCTTTGGGGTGATGAAGGTAGTTTTTTCTTCATCTTCGATGGCCATGGGGATCTGGTGATATCCGGAGTTGGCATCTAATGAGCTTAGATATGCGTACCCAGCAGTTTGGTCGACCAACTGGTCGATTCGAGGAAGGGGGTAGTAATCTTTGGAACAGGCGTCATTTAAGTCAGTAAAGTCAATACACATGCGCCAATCTCCGTTTGGTTTCGAAACTAGGATGGGGTTAGCCAACCACGTTGGGTACTGAACTTCTCAAATGAAACCCGCGTCCATAAGTATCGATATTTCCCTCTCGATGGCTAGTATTTTTCTGTAGAGAAGGTTCGCTATTTTTGCTGAACAGGTTTGGCGTAAGGATCAACGTTTAGCCTATGTTCCGCAACTTCTCGCGAAATTCCGGGCATATCCTCGGGTTTCCACGCGAATTCTCCTTTGCATTTGTTCAGTAACCGGGCTAACTGCGCGTTCTCCTCCTGGCTTAACTTTTCACTAACCAGGAAGTTCGCTTCCTCGACTCCTCCAACGGGAACTGGCAACATTTTGTCTACCGGCTGCGTTCGTTTTTCCTCCTTATCTTCGAAGGGATCATCAACCACACATATGTAACGGTCACAGCTCTTCTGAGTCATAAGTAAATAACATTCGGCGGCTAACTTCTGGTCGCCTTTAATTGAGACTACTCCGTCCCAAGAGGGATATTTCATCTTTAAGTGCTTTTGAGATATTGCCGCCCCAAAGCGGTTGAGGAACGGTCGCCCTAATATGGCGTTATAGGGCAATGTTAAGTCTACTATCAAGAACAATAGCTCCTCCGACCATTTGGACATGTCTTCTCTAAAGTATACCGGTAACGATGCGACTCCCGTTACGGGGATTGGGACCCCGTCTACTCCAATTATCGGCTTTTTGCAAGGCGTTAGCTCATTGTCGGGACGCTTCATGAGGTTGTACGCCTCTAGTGAGAACAGATTTACCGCACTCCCATTATCGATAAGGGTTCTCCTAACTCCGTGATTACCAATGACGGGTGTGACTACCAACGCGTCGTTATGTGGGAAAATGACACATTTTTCGTCTTCCTCGGAGAAGGATAATACCATCTGGTCCAAAGCACTTATCACCTCACTTTTCACCAACATGCTCTCCCGTTTGCGCTTTTCTCCCTGACTGGGCGTTAGCTGTACAGATTCATCAAAATATGGCGCTCCACCTGCGATAATATTGATCATGGGAATGCCGTCATCATGGACTGTTAAGGTCTCTCTCCTTCTCCCATCAAGGATATTGTTGTTTCCTAGGGGATGCGAGGATTCAGGTTTGCTATCTGTCATTTTGCCCGTCGTGTTACTTCTGGCCTCTTCTCTCGCTTTAGTGGCGATCTCTCGCTTTAGTGGTGAATTCCCTCAGGTAGCCTTCTTCAACCAAACGCTCTATTGCCAACTTCAATTCTCGGTATACATCCGTGGAGTGTCCTTTAACTTTGTGGAACTTACAAAAAGCATTTTCCCTTCCCCCCAAAATTACTCCTGGTTTTACTGGAGCCGGATAATAGATAGGTAGGTTCTGTTGCTGGACAATTGCTAAGATTTCCGCTCTCGGAAGTATGAGGGAAGGAAGTTCAGGGTCGTATATTCGACCTTTTGGTGGATCTACTTGCCTTCTAGTAGGAGAGTTGCCAGATCTTCCCTTTGAAAAATTTCCCCTTTGCCGATTGGAGGCTCTAGGGATGTGGTCTTTTCGCTGGCCATAGTTATCATTTGGGCGACTATCTGGAGTCGTGTTTGTCTGGGCGGTAGGGGTGGGATGTGTGTCTTGAGGCACGTTCCGAATTCTCTCTCTATTTTCCTCTTCCTCTATCCTTGCGTAATTGTGAGCTTTCAGTCTCAGCGCGTCTAACGTTGGTGGTGGGTCCACCATTTATGTGTCTCGTCACTTCCCGTAACAACAATTACGCTTTAAGGCCTCAACAGTGAAATCGATGGTAACGCCTAGCGTTAACGACATCTCGAGATCAAAGCGACCTAGGAAATCCTTCAGGGATTCCTGCGGTTTTCGATGGATATCGAACAACGCTGCCGCAGATTTCCTAATAGGGACAACTGCGCTAAATAGACTCCGGAACTTCATTTCCAACTGAGAAAAACTATCGATAGATCCTGCCGGAAGTCCCTCAAACCAGAGATGCGCTACACCTGACAATGTCAGGATAAAAATCTGACATAACATTGCGTCACTATGGGTTTGAAATTGTACAAAATCTTTCACTTTATTGAGGTGAGATATAGGATCCTTTGTGCCATCATACGATTCGGCTTGAAGTTTTACGTGCCGGTTGACTCGGTGATGCCTTATGCGATAGCTAAATGGGTGACCAGCGTTATCATCAGGAATCCCACGAGGTCAACGCGGGGGAGAATCTCCTTCACGGTGCTCTTGACCTCGAAGGGCATACTCACGATATCGCCTAGGGAATCGGCTGCGACTCCTTAGCGTTCGGGTTTGTTGTCTTCTACTACTTGACCTCTCACTGTGTCTAGGAGATGGATCCCTGAGTGTCTCGTCTAGCCTGTCATCCCAATGATCCCTGTACTCGTCATGGTATCGCTCCCCTTCGGAAGCAGGGATTTCCCTCATGTACTATGCAGAGGGTTCAGCGTGTCTATGCGCGAGTTGCATGAAACTGGCAGGGATCGATTTCGCGGGTAAGGTTAACGGAATGCCCCTAGATTGCCGAGGCGATAATGGTCGATCAGTGACGATAGATGGAGTAAAAACTATCTGAGAAGGTACGCTGGGTCCTGAAACATGGGGCGTGAATCCTGCAGCTAACTCTGTCAAATGATCTATATGAGCCTGGAGAGCTGATAAGGAGTTCACAAAAGGATGGCCCGTGTTGTCTACCGCTGGTCCCCTTGACTGAGGAGTGGAATAACTAGGTTCTGCCATCTGGGAAAAAGAAACGTTCATCTGGGAAAAAGATATTCCCGTTGTTTGTCCAAAGGAAAGATCTAACATTCCTTGGGGAATTTCCAGCATAGTGGTGGGAACATCAGAAGTGGCAAAAGGGAAAAGCCGTCTGCGAGTAGTGAAAGGAAGGCTAGAGGATTGGGACAGTGTAGGATCTGAATCAGAAACCATAACCCCTCAATCTTCAAGAAAAACAGAGCCTGGCTATTAAGGATGCTCACTTAATAGAACCAAGGCTCTCAATGAAAGCACCAATTTGATAAGATTCGGATCTTTGTCGAAGAATAGAAGGGGAAAGATAGCTTCCTAGCTTCCTAGGTTGGAATTCCCTGTTAGTGAAGTGAGCTATCGTGGCGTTATATCTAGGGGGTAGGCGCTATCTAGGTTAGGTGATGCCCACGCCCCCTAAGGGATGTCACGCCTTGCCTGGGATGGGGTAACGTCGTACACGCGATTGGATAACGTGTGAGACCCCCCATTGGTGTCGACCATCGCAGCGCTCATCGTACCTCGAGAGGCGATAGTCTCTAGGTCGTCTTCTCGGTGGTAGTAATAGCTTTCTGCCCCTAACGCGGGGTATAAAGACGAAAATGCCCCTGGCGTTCGGTCTACTGTTATCAAAAGGGCATCCTCCTATAGGCGAACGTACCAAACAAGCATGTAAAGGTAGTCTTTTCCTGATCCTCAAGAACGACTGGAATTTGGTGGAAGCCTGAATATTCGTCCAAACAGCAATAGTGCGTCTTACCCGCGAGGCGCTCTAACATCTAATCAATAAAGGGAAGCGAAAAATGATCTTTCCTCGTGATTGCGTTCAAGCGATGATAGTCAATACATACGCTCCAGCCATTTTGAATTCTGGTTGGAATCAAAGCGCCATCTTGACCTGTAGTGATCGTGATGCCGGTTTTTTTCGCACCACTTGGACAGGGCTCACCCACGGCCTATCGGAAATGGGGTAGATGACTCCCGCATCCAATAACTTCAACACTTCTTTTTTTACCACCTCCATCATAGGAGGGTTCAATCTTCACTGAGGTTGGCGGACGGTCTTGCTGGCATCCTCAAGATGAATTCGATGGTTGCATAGGGTTAGTGACAAGCCCTTAATGTCATCTATTGTCCATCCGATGACTTTTTTGAATTCCTTCAATAAAGAAATCAATTCCTTTTCTTCTGATTCAATCAACTTGCTAGAAATAATCACTAGAAGGGACTTTTCGGTGCCAAGATAAGCATACTTGAGATGCGAGGGTAAGACCTTCAATTCAAGAGTCGGGGCTTGCTCTAGAGAGGAAAGAAGTCGGACATGGTTATCTTGATTAGGGGACATAACAGGTGGTTCTGGGAGAGGATAGGTAGCTCTTTGAGATCTGAAACTGCTGAATGCAACTAAGGAGGTGTGGCGATTGTCGTGGCCAAGTATTCTAGAGTTGCTGGTGTAAGACTCCTGTCGTGGGCAAGCTGCAATGGATCAATAGAATTCAGTTCAGATAGTTCATCAACAAATTGATCAAACACATCAATATCATTGAGACTAGAAAAGTCTAAAGGATATCGCATGGCCTCAAGCATATTAAATTTAATGATTTCTCCATCAAGCTCAAGCGAAATGGTGGCGTCGTAGACATCTATCTTGGCCCTGGCGGTGGCAAGGAACGGCCTGCCTAGAAGTACATCTATGGCTTTAGCTGAACCATCTCCTTCCATGGAAATAACGTAAAAATCTACTGGAAAAATAAATTCGCCAACTTGGACAAAGACATCTATAATAACGCCCTCGGGGTAGATCACGGATCTGTAAGCTAACTGGATTGCAAGTCTGCTGCTTTGCAAAGGACCGAGGCCTAGACGGTTATAAATCGTCAAGGGCATGACATTGATACCAGCGCCTAGATCACACATGGTCTTTCCAACGTCGACTGTTCTGATCTTGTAGGGGATGATAAACATGCCCTGGTCTAGATTTTTGAGGTTGGACCTATAGTGCTTGAAGGTAATTTGGAGCAAATCTTTGATTTTCTTGGGGTTGTGGTAATAGAAAGGTGTTTGGAGTTACGAGTTGTGAATGAACAGTTTTGGATGAACTGGATATGAGTGGTTCAAATTTGTTATGAGTAATAGGTATATTCATGGCATAGGATGAATTGGTGTTTTTGTTGGATTCTTTTTGTGTTGCCATCAACTCTTTTCCTTTTTGTGTTGCCATCAAATTTTTCCCTGTAAAAACTCACGAGATAAAAAATCAGGTAAAGAATTATTTTCTCCTTTTATAAATTCAATTTCAAAGTCAAAGTTTGATAATAAGGCTTGCCATCGAGCAAAAATTTGTTTAGAAACTATATTTTGAACATCTTTTTCTAAAATATATTTTGCACTTTTATAATCAATTCGTAATAAAAAAAATTATTGAATACGTCATCTTGAAAATTGAATATGCATAATACTATAGATAAAATTTCTTTTTTAATTGTAGAGTAATTGTTTTGTGAGGCAATCCATATTCCTGAGCAGTATCTGATTAATTGTTCTTTTTCATAGTCTTTTTGTTTTAAGATTCCTCCGTAGCCTATGTCAGATGCGTCTGTTTCTATAATTAAGTCAGCTGAAGGGTTAGGAATTCCTAAACAAGGAAGATTTTTAATTTTCTCTTTAATATTTTTAACAATAATTGTCATATTTTCATTCCATGGTGGAGGGTTTTTTCTAAGTCTTTGATATAATCACAAACATATGGTTCTTAGGTTTTTAATAAAATCCGAAACATAATTTAAGCATCCTAAGAATCGTTGTAATTGTTTTTTATCTTTTATCTCATTCGGGAATTTATCTGTAAATTCTATTGATCTGCTTATTGGTTTAATGGTTTCTTGATAAATATCAAATCCTAAAAATCTAATTTTTGTTTGACATAACTTTAGTTTGGTAGCTGAGACTACCAATCCATTTTCTTTTAATATTTTTAAGAATTTGTTTAAATGATTAAAATATTTTGTTATAGATTTTGAGAATACTAATACATCATCTATATATACAATGGTTAATTTTATATAAGGATTTAAAATATCATTCATTATATTTTGAAATTCTGAGGGTGCGTTTTTTAGCCCAAATGGCATTACATTCCATTCATAATGACCAAATGGTACAGTGAAGGCGGTTTTATACCTGTCATTTTCAGTAATTTAGATTTGCCAAAATCTTGATTTCATATCAAATTTTGAAAATATAGTTGCTCTGTTTAGTCTTTCAATTAAATCTCTTTTATTAGGTATATGGTATCTTATCTATTGTAATGTTTTATTTAAAGGTTTATAGTTAATTACTAGTCTTGGAGCTCCTCGTTCTATTTCTGCTTGGTTTTGAACTTAAAAAGCAGCACAGGACCATGGAGATTTACTTGGTCTGATGAGTTTTTTCTTTAATAGAGTATCTATTTCTTGTTTACAGTATTCCAATAATTCTTTATTCATTTGTATAGGTTTGGCTTTGGTAGGTATATTTCTTTCATTGAAATCTTTTTCATAGGGTAGTTCTATTATGTATTTTTGTCTATTCCAAAAGGCATTTGGAAGTTTAGAGCAACTTCCTTTTTAAACAGGTTTTGAAAATATTTTATTTTTTCTATATTATTATGATTTTGTAGTTCTTCTTCAATTCTTTTAAATTTATTTCTTTTGTTAAAAAATGTAGATGCTTTTTCTTTTGGATTAACATAATATGTTTTAAGATAGAGTAGGTTTTTAATACATCAACATCTCTCTGTTGTGGTTTTTGGATACATCAAAAATTCTAGTTTTTAGACCTTCATTATTAATGTGTGCTATAGAGGGCTAATCCTTCGTTATTAATGTGTGCTATAATTTCACCGTAGGTTAATATTGGATAAGGAATTACTCCACTATAAAGATTTTTAATTCTAGTTTTTACTTTTTCTGCAAATAGTTTTGGTAATCCTGAGATAATTTTTTCTTTCCAGAATGAATGATTACAATCTTCTTTTAGGAATATTTTTGTTAGAAATGTGTCTTTATACCATCTAAAATCTTGCAGTTTTTGGTAGGTTAAATTAACCAATATTTCTGTTGTCTTTTTTTTAAATTGACTTGGTTCACCCACAAAATGTTTTAATATAGTATATACTAATATATTAGTAGCATCCTCTTTGGGTTCTTCATTTTCTATTTTTACTGCATTTATTATTTCTAGTTTTTCTTCTAGAGTTAGATAGTTATCCCACCAGCTTTTAAGTTGTCCTGAAAATCCTGAAATAATTGCCTGGGTAACATATTTATCTGTGTTTCCTCTTGCCTTATATGCGGTGGCTGCCATCATCATATTTTCTAACATTGTTATTATGTTATGCTCACTTTGTCTATCTAGATTCCATTCTATAATACTTTGACCATCGTTGATACGAGCATGGAAGCCTCCCTTCGAGCCCTACACGACCACGCCGAGGTCTTGCCCTCGCAGGCCCGCGCCGTCTTGCCCGAGCCTCATCTTGCCCCGGCGGAACCGTGCCCCATCTCGCCCTCGCCATCTAGGCCAAGACAGATGCTCAAGACCCTTTGTTAAGGGCATTTAGGGGTTTTCCCCATGTAATAACCTAGTAGTATAAATAGTGAATAATAGGTTCATTTTAGACTTGTCTTTGTTTTTGTTGAGTTATCTCCTAACCAAGACCAAACTTTAGCTTAGTTAAATGGGGTTCTTAAAACCTCCCCTTCTTCTCCTCTTGGATTAGAGATCCTTGTATGCTTGTGGTAAGGTTGTCTAGGAATCATCCCTAGAAGGGTTTACCGTGTATGCAAGTTTATTTATTGTTTATACATCAAAACACCTTCATCTTCATCCATTTATCCGCTGCACCTATTCCGCAATCTCCTTGTGACGTTATCCTCTCCATCAATCTCCATCCAATTGACGATTGAACCTCCCAAAGAGGACTAGATCCGTGTAAAGGCTCCAAACCGGAACCAAGCTTGTATCATTTGGTAGCGGAGCTCCAGCTGTTCTCTAGGTTGGTTCTTCTTGTTCATTTCCTCATTTCCACCTCTAAAATCGCTTCCCCTTTGTGTTTTTATTTTCGTTTGTGTTGGACAGATTGTTTCTGTCCAGGAGTCCGTTTTTGAGTCTGTCTTCTTTTCTATTTTGTGACTGTTTTCTCGCCCAGTAAATTCTGAAATTTTGTGTGCTGAAACTTAAATCTGATTAGAATAACTTTCATTTTTGGGTCAACTGTTAAATCGGTGTATTTCTCATACTTTTTGACCTTGGAAGAAAAGTGTACAGAAATCGCGCGAGAAAAATAGTTCTGTCTTGTGCGTCTATTTTCTATGCCTTCCACTTAGAATTTAGTTTTTATTCCTTCTACAAAGTTGTAGATCTGTGTCTTAGGAGTCCTCCTGTTAAGTTTCGTAATTTTTGGACTACGTTTGCTATATTTTGGAGTCAGAAAGCGAAAGTCTGTTTGGTATTCTTCAAAGTTCATCTTGTGTTCTTGATGCTTTTTGAGGTTTGATCTATTGTGAACCCAAAAATCCAAAACTTATGTGTTTGAATAATTAAAATCTTCATTTTCCTCCCCCAAACCGAATTAATGTGATTGGTGTATGCATTTGGTTCATCCATGTGTAAGAACAAGTGTAATGTGTGCCATGTGGAGCTTGTGGTCCCATTTTGTTGGTTTGTGTAGGTGTCCTCTAATATACTAGGTGCATATTAAGCCACATCACCTTCATTGCTAGCCTAGTATATCAAATAGGATATGCATAGAATATTCTTTTAGATATTTTATGAGCACATTCTTGCCACCTCACTTGACACTCACTTGACACATCACTTCCCACCTCCCCTATTTTTGCCACCTCATCACTTGTGCCACATCATCAAATTTTTGGCATTTAGTGAAAATCTCAAAACTTTCAAAACTACTTGTCATACACTTATCTTCTTGAAAATACTTGTCATACATATACACAAGCTTCATTGAGCACTCATCACTCACTTCAAAAAAAAAAAACAAGAGGGATCAAAAGAAAAGATCAAATTCCTTATTCAAAAAAAAAAAAAAAGAAGAGTGAGTCAAAAGCAAGAGTCTCCTTGTGTATGTATGCATTGTTGAAGTGTAGTAGTTCATTTTGGGTATGCATTTGTTTGAGTTTCGGTTTTCCTTGTGATTGTTCAAGCATTCGGCTTCCTTGTGTCTTATTTTTCTTTTCTCGTTTCCGTGAGTCTCTTCTTGTGTAGCTTGTGTCTTTGGTGTCTCCTTTTGTTTCTTCCGCACATACATACTCTACTCTAAGTCAATTTAGTGATCAAAATCAAGTTCTCTTCTTTGATCACTATTTCGGCCTCCCTTGCTTTCCTTGCCTATCCTTGTTTTCCTTGCTTTCCTTGTGCTTTCGTTAGAGTCATTGCTAGCCTAAGTGTTTGGTTTGTATTGGAAATTAGAGTGAGTAAAATTGGGAGCTTATTAGAGTGTGAAACACGAGTGCAAACACGTGAGGGAGAGACTAATGTTTATTATAGCACTTGCATTTTGTTTTCTTTTGTAGGTAATTTTCTATGTCTTCTTGTTATTCGGAGGTTGAAGGGTCTTCTTGGGAAGAGGATTCTTGTTATTCTAGTGTCGCGCCCACGGTTACTAGTGACCACTTCATTCCTTGTTATGATGGGCAGCATTCTTTCGTTGGGCATGAGACACCATATGGTACTAGCCCGTATATGGTTGATAGTGTGGCCTACCCGTGTGGTTCTTATGATGGGAGCGCCTATTCCGAAGGGTATGAGCCACAGTATGATCTTCGCGAGCCCTCACGGCAATCTTATGGGTATGAGCAGCCGCACCACATTGATGAGCGCCCACACTGCCCCTCTCTCCCTTATGTAGCGCCACCTCCATATGGTGCCTGTAGCTCATCACGCGTGATAGAGGCACCGGTTGATCACATGCTTTACCCTCACGGACGTGACTATGTTCCATATGTACCACCATCATCACGCCGTGACCTTAGGCCTCCTAGTGCACCTCCTCGCCGTGCCCCACCTTACCACACGACGCCATCTTCCCACCGTGTCCACCAGCCCCCTCCGGGAATGTGCATGAGACTTTTGTCCCTCGAGCCCGAGTACCACATCATGCATCCATGGGCTCATATGATCACTTGGATAACCATTCAGATATCTTGGCCGAGTTGCGTCACAGATTGGAGATCATCGACTCCTCTTTCCGACGAGTTGAGACACCACCCCCTCCTCCTAGTTGCCCTCCCGCCCCTCCCACACGACAGAGCATGGTGCCTTCTAGTGTTGATTCTTTCGGGCCACCACCGCTTCTGGAGGATGAGGTGTTCCCATCCGGATCCCATCCTATTGAGGAATATTTGGCCTCCATTGGAAATGAGTGCTAGTACACCTTGTGAGTTCGCTTCGGGCAGTCATGAGAAAGTTGTCCATTGTCTTGCGTTGCAGCGCCATTTTTGGTCCCTTGGGAGTGATTTTTCCATCATCCCGAAGGTGCCTACACATGACTTGGTGGATTCTTTCCTTCTTAGTTCTGAGTATGTTGACTATTTGGCCATCCGTAGTGCCCACTCCTACTCGTCTACTACTTTGAGCCCTTACTTGATCCGCATTTCATCCCTTCTCCGTCTTGACCGATCCTTGGTTGTTCTTGGATTTTTCCCGAACGCTCCTACTTGCCTTGCCCGAGAACGGCCTCCACCTTGGCCTATATTCTCCGCGAGTGGTATTTTGATGTTTCCATGGGTAGCCACTAGTCGGGAGCTTGCCTTGGCCCACTTAGCTTTTCACGGGATGGACCCTATAGATTCGAGGCCGAATCTCCCTAAAGGTGGATGGAGTGATACGAGCATGGAAGCCTCCCTTCGAGCCCTACACGACCACGCCGAGGTCTTGCCCGTGCCCCGCATTGCCCTTGCGCACCCGCGCCTGTCTTGCCCTCGCAGGCCCGTGCCGTCTTGCCTGAGCCTCATCTTGCCCCCGCGGGACCGTGCCCCATCTCGCCCTCGCCATCTAGGCCAAGCCCACCAGTCTAGGCCAAGACCGATGCTCAAGACCCTTTGTTAAGGGTATTTAGGGGTTTTCCCCATGTAATAACCTAGTAGTATAAATAGTGAACAATAGGTTCATTTTAGACTTGTCTTTGTTTTTGTTGAGTTATCTCCTAACCAAGACCAAACTTTAGCTTAGTTAAATGGGGTTCTTAAAACCTCCCCTTCTTCTCCTCTTGGATTAGAGATCCTTGTATGCTTGTGGTAAGGTTGTCTAGGAATCATCCCTAGAAGGGTTTACCGTGTATGCAAGTTTATTTATTGTTTATACATCAAAACACCTTCATCTTCATCCATTTATCCGCTGCACCTATTCCGCAATCTCCTTGCGACGTTATCCTCTCCATCAATCTCCATCCAATTGACGATCCAACCTCCCAAAGAGGACTAGATCCGTGTAAAGGCTCCAAACCGAAACCAAGCTTGTATCAATCGTACTTGGCTTGAGTCCTAGTATTCATATCTTCTGATTGTACATCAGGAAAGGTTGGTTTAGGATAAAAGTGCTTTATTCTAGGATTTTGGTAATTTTTACTTCTTAGTCTATTAATTTCTAATTCCTGAAATTGTTCTGAGATATTTTTTATATCTTTTTCATCAATTTCTTCTGTTAAAACTGAAATTTGGTCTTTGGATTTCATATTTATTTTATCTAATTTTTTATTTATCTTTTCTAAATATTCATCATCTTTTTTAAATTTGAAATTCATTATTTCAGAATTAGTCATTTCAATTGGTTTGAATAAGGGTTGAGTAAGAATTTTTTCTTTTTCTTGTTTCTTACTGGGTCCTGCTCCTACAGTATTACTTTTAAATTGAATAGGTGGAGGAAGGTTTTCTTCTACGGTTATCATTTGTGCTGCCAAGGTATTTAGCATTATGTTTGTATAATTATTTTGGGTTTGAATATTTTTAATATCTTTTAAGTTTATTTCTCTATTTTCTTTAGGAATAGGAATGTGTTTAAATGGAGAGGCTGGAATAGTGTTATTATGATGGCTTATTTGTATTTCTTCTAAAGGAGGATATACAGATTCTACATTTGTATTTATGGCAGTTTTCCATATTTATTTTGATGATTTTATCACGTTAACATTTTTTATATCTTGTAGATCTGATTGTTTTTGAAACCAGGTAAAAAATGGGATATGAATCTGTAATTCTTCTAGATCTTTATAAAATCTTTCTTGGATATAATCCTTTGCTTCTTTACTAAATGCTTTAAAAAATTGTGTTCTTAAGTAAGTTTTTGAAGAATCATAGAATTCTTTTCTTAATCTTTTCTTATCTATTTTATATTTGTCTATTTTAATCATATTTAATTGATTTGAATATCTCATGTCACTATGAGTAGGGGATTGTGATTTTATAGTTTCTTGTTTACTATTTTGATCCATATTTTGGTAGTATGGTTGTGGAATATTTTTATTAAAATCAACACCTCTTAATACAGATCCTGATAAAGTTCTAGATAAAATTGGTCTTTCGATATTGCTTATTGATTTTCTAAAACTAGTTATATTTAAATGTTCTGGGTTTGATTCAAATATCAATCTTATATTTCCATATTCATCTTCTTCTGCTTTTGTAGATTGTGTTCGTGGAATTATAGTTTGTGATTCATTTGCTTTCGATAGAATCCATTCATTGGGTAAAGTAATTTGATTCCATTGTAATAATTTTGGTGTTTGAATCATAGCATGCTCTGTATTAGCTTCAATTAAAAGTGTTTCATTTTTTGGAGAATGTTTTATAGCTTTAGGGTTTATATTAGTTGTCATTACTTTATAATATATTCAGTATATTAGTGCTATATTTCTAGAGTCTTTAATCATGTTATCTGGAGTTTTAATATTTAAAGTTAGGGTTTTTAAGATGTTTGGATCAAATAGAGATATTGAAAAATTTGGGTAACAATTAAAATATACTGGTCCTTTAACCAGGTTTGATTGAAAAATGGCTAATAAAGAATTATAAATTTTTTGGAATCTAGCGTCCCTTAGGCACATTAATATTGGGGAATCTAAACCTTGTCGATGTAAGGGTTTTATGACTATTTAAATTAGTCCAATATGTAAAAATTTATATTTTTGTCTAAAAGTTTCTATCTGATTAGATTCTATTAATTGGAGAGTTTCTATTTGAGGATTTATAGGTATAGTTTGTTCTATAGTTTCTATTAAATAGTCATGAAATAGATCTAATGTTCCTATTTGGTATATCTTCTTTTTTGGTTCTTTAGGTATAGTCCAATTTTGCAATTGTTGTTCGATTTTTGCTATATGATATTATTGTCTGTTATATTCTTCTAACTTATTTTCCATTCTATTTTCTTTATTGTTGTTACTGGAACCTGAAAACAATTTTTCGATCCACTTCATGATAATACAAACTTTATTTATCTTACAAGGAAATAGAGATAACAGTATTAATTAGTAATATTATGCCTTGCTTCCGAGATTACACCTTTTTGGTCGGGACCACCACTGGGACCACCCTACATGTGGGCTGACCAATGGATTTAATGGCTGACCAAGCGTCCAAATTGGTGTCTTCTCTGATGCAAGAGATAACATTCCAATCAATATTCTTACCTCTACCTCCTCCGGAAGAACTTGGCTCCTAAGAATCGTTGTAATTGTTTTTTATCTTTTATCTCATCTGGGAATTTATCTGTAAATTCTATTGATCTACTTATTGGTTTAATGGTTTCGTGATAAATATCAAATCCTAAAAATCTGATTTTTGTTTGACATAACTTTAGTTTGTTTTTCTCTTATTATTATGTCTTTTAATTTATTTAAATATTCTCTTTGTATTTCGGGATCATCTATTTCTTGTTTATAGTATTCCAATAATTCTTTATTCATTTGTATAGGTTTGGCTTTGGTAGGTATATTTCTTTCATTGAAATCTTTTTCATAGGGATTTATTTCTTTTGTTAAAAAATGTAGATGTTTTTCTTTTGGATTAACATAATATGTTTTGAGATAGAGTAGGTTTTTAATACATCAACATCTCTCTGTTGTGGTTTTTGGATAAATTGGAAACAAATTTCTGTATCAAAAATTCTAGTTTTTAGACCTTCATTATCTACCATGAACGGATATATTTGAGTAATAAAGGGGGTTCCCAATATTATGCTTTGATTTAAATCTTTTACTAATATGAATGTGTTTCTGAGACAAAATCCTTTATTACATATATTTACATTGGAAAGTTTATAGTTAATTATTAGTCTTGGAGCTCATCGTTCTATTTGTGCTTGGTTTTGAACATAAAAAGCAGCACAGGACCATGGAGCTCCTCGTTCCAAGTGGTGCACAACACAACACAACACCACTTGGACAGGGCTCACCCACGGCCTATCGGAAATGGGGTAGATGACTTCCGCATCCAATAACTTCAGAACTTCTTTTTTGACCACCTTCATCATAGGAGGGTTCAATCTTCACTGAGGTTGGCGGACGGTCTTGCTGGCATCCTCAAGATGAATTTGATGGGTGCATAGGGCTAGTGACAAGCCCTTGATGTCAGCTATTGTCCATCCGATGGCTTTTTTGAATTCCTTCAATAAAGAAATCAATTCCTTTTCTTCTGATTCAATCAACTTGCTGGAAATAATCACTGGAAGGGACTTTTCGGTGCCAAGATAAGCATACTTGAGATGCGAGGGTAAGACCTTCAATTCAAGAGTCGGGCCAACTTGGACAAAGACATCTGTAATAACGCCCTCGGGGTAGATCACGGATCTGTCAGCTAACTGGATTGCAAGTTTGGTGCTTTGCAAAGGACCGAGGCCTAGACGGTTATAAATCGTCAAGGGCATGACATTGATACCAGCGCCTAGATCACATATGGCCTTTCCAACGTCGACTGTTCCGATCTTTCAGGGGATGATAAACATGCCCTGGTCTTGACACTTGGGAGGGATTTTGCGCTGAATATGGGCTGAGACATTGGCGCCCACGCTGATTTTGTTGACTCCAGCCATGTTACGCTTGTTGATGCACAAGGTCTTGAGGAACTTGGCATAGCGTGGAACACTCTTGATTGCTTAAAGTAGGGGAATATTGATGACGAATTTGTTGAACATATCAAAGATTTCCCACTCTTCTTTGCATTTTTGGGACTTGACAAGGCGTTCAGGAAAAGGAGGTTCGAGGATTTGGTGAATGTATTCTTGCGTGAATTCGGGTGGATTCGGATCATTCCTTGGAGATCCTCTCGGGGAACGAATACGGTCGACCATCACATTTGGAATTTTGGGCTCCTTCCTCTTCTTAACTTTGAGCTTGGGCTCGAGATGCTGTGCAGTGTCGAGGGCAGGAATAATTCTGGTGGGAAATTCAGTACCACTTCGGAGATTCATGGCACATGCCTCATGCTTCGGGTTAGGTTTAGTCTGCCTAGGAAGTCGACCTTTGTTTTTCAATTCCTTCATGTCGGCAGTCATCATACTCATTTGTTTTTGGAGTTTAGAGATAACACTCTTATAGTGAATGCCCTCGTCAGCTGACGGAGGGGCAGGGGCTTGATCTTTCGATTGAGGGTATGGATACTACTGGTTGTGCTATTGTTGGTTGTGCTGATATGGAGGTCGAGGCCTAAAGTTCTACATGTTGAAAGGAGGTTGAGATTGGTTACCGTAATGGTATTGCTATTGTGGTGGTTGACTAGGGTCGAACGATTGTGGATTATGAGACCAGCTGAAATTTGGGTATTTCCAGCCTTGATTGTGATTCTGGCCATAGGGAACATTGTATCCTCCAACTGTATTGACTGAAATTTCCTCGGGAATGTAAGGACATGCGTTTGTGGCATGATCCACAAAATCACAAATCTGACAGGCCTTGATCTAGAGCGGTTGTCCGGAGGCCATATTCTGCAATATACTTGTGATGTTATCTAACTGGCCCTACATGGCAGCAACATGGGCGCTCTGGCTGCTTCCTGTCACTGTTTCAGATGCAACAATAGTCTTGGCCATGAGCTCAATAATAGCCTTGGTTGCAGCTGGAGTGCGGGCACAAAGAGAACCACCGGTTGCGGTGTCCAACAAGGCCTTGTCATGTGGTTTCAAGCCTTCATAAAAGTACTGGATAAGGGCATGATTGGTCAGATTGTGCGAAGGGCACAAGGCTTGCATCTTCTTGTAGCGCTCATGGTATTTCCTTAGACTCTCATCACCCTTTTGCACGATAGAAACTAGTTGTTTGCGAGTCACGCTTGCTGTGGCTGCTGGGTAATATTTATCCGTGAAGGGCTTAGACATCTCAGCCCACGACATGATATGGGAGGGAGGTCGTAGAACCAATCCTTGGCAGCATCCTTGAGGGACCACATGAAAGCTCGAAGCTTAGCCTGGTCAATATCGACATTAGTAGGTTTCATGGCCACACAGACCGAATAAAGATGTTGTAGGTGGCGATGTGGATTCTCCTTGGGCAATCCGGGGAAAGAGGGCAGATGGTGCATGACGGTGGATTTGAGTATCCAGTCATTTGGAACAACTGGCCAGACGATGCAGTTACTAGGAGCTTCAAATCAAACTCTTGGAGCAAAAGGATCTGAATCGTCGTCGAAACGGGTCAAAAATAATAATAAATCCTGAGGCCTAGATACACAAATTAATTTGCATACAGCGATAACAGGGTCGATCCACAGGGAGAAAGTGAAATACTAAATCTTGCCCTAGATGTACGACAAAGATAACATGCAACCGAAAAGTAACACAGGGGGGTTTTGTTGGTTAACCTAGTTAACCAAGAGAGATCGAGGGCACGACAACTACCGAAGACAGAAATAATAAAAAAATAGAAATGGCAATCATAAACAAAGCAGTCAAAGGGGAAATAAGTTAAAATCGGATAAAGAGAAATCTTAGCAAAGGTATTTTCTCGGGTTGCGTCGAGGTCTCGTCAGTCATCAACGCAAAGATAGTCCACTCTCATGCTACAGACATGCTATAGAGGCCAGGTATGTTTAGGCCTCCTGCTTTCCTCTTAAGAGAAACTACCCCCCGTTTTCACTATTAATAGGGTAGTCGTGACGTTGCGCCGTCCTCCCAGGCCGAAGGCGGGGAGGCAATACTCAAAATGCCCTTGAAGAGAAGGAAAGACACGTTTAGGGCTCGATGCCTCTCAGTTTGTCAGGTTCGCGACACTGCCCTAATTACCTACTTGCTCTAGACAGAATGGGCCAAGCTAATGACAATCCATCTAGTGTCTACTTTATTCCAAAGCTTCGCGTTAGTTATAACAAAGGAAATGACGGAGATCTAGGATAGTAAATTAGAAGGTGATCAAGCTCCTAACTAAACTATCTAGATCTAGCATTAAAGCAGCAAGCAAATAAATATAGCTAAGAGAGTATATTAAAACAGTTTGGTCTCGAGACTACCTCATGCAACCCTTAAAACAGAAGTAAAGAGGAGCATACAAGTGAAGAGAAATGAAAGGAAAATGCAATAATATTAAATACCAGCCGGAGCTAAAGCTCCGGTTTTGAGAGTAATGCTGGCGACGGCTACAAGGAAATGGGAGTGACAAATCCCAAGAAGAAAGGTGAGCGGCTACTCCCAAAAAGATACTATGATGTAAAATGTAAGAAGTGATGCCCTAAAACCCTACCACTACTGTTTAAATACTCTCAAAGCTTACTAAAGGACAAGGGGCAACTAAGAGAAAGAGACAAAAGAGGGAGGGTGCCCTAAAGGAATATTCCTAGGATAGCCAAAAGGAATCCCACTGGGATCTCGCTGCGCGCGTCCTTGAGAAGAAGTCTACACGTGCGGCAGTGAGCTCGGGCCAGAATAAGGCTCTTAATGACAAAAGTTAGCATCCAGGGCAAGACGACACAACTGGCTTCAAGGTCTCAACAAGAATAGGAACAACAAGGCCTCGACTCTTTTGATCCTTAGCAGAATTCCACAAAAAGTGGTGCCTTTCGGCTTCTTTTCCTCTTTAAGCTCATATCTGCAAAAAGTGTGATTTCAAAGGAGAATTAGCAGAATCATGCCCAAGACAAGCCCAAAAACATAGAGGAAAACATGGCCAAAATACGCTATATCAGGATCCATCTGATCAGACGGGGCTTGGTATCAAGTTTTGTCAAAAGGCATCTTAGGGTTGCATGATCAGAAAAAATAGTAACTTTAGTGCCCAGGAGATAATTGACAAAATTTGTCTAAAGGAAATATAACAGCTAAAAGCTCCTTCTAGGTGGTAGTGTAGTTTCGCTAAGCAGCGTCCATGAGTTTCGAGGCGTAGTAGATGACATAGAAATCTTTGTTCTTCTTTTGACCCAATACTGCTCTTAGAGCGTTGTTACTAGCGTCACACATGATTTCGAATGGAAGGGTCCAGTCTGGGGCACATATGATCGGGACGGAGATGAGTTTTGCTTTAAGGGTGTCGAATGAGGCCTTGCAGCTTGCGTCAAACATGAAGTCCACATCTTTCTGGAGCAGCTGGCACATGGGCTGGGTGATCTTGGAAAAATCCTTAATGAACCGCCTGTAGAAACCTACATGACTGAGAAAGGAACGTACTTCACGAACACAAGTTCGATAGGGTAAGGATTCGATTACCTCGATCTTGGCCTTGTCCACTTCGATGCATTTATGAGAGACGATATGGCCTAGGATGAGTCCCTAGTCTACCATAAAGTGACATTTCTCAAAATTAAGCACAAGGTTAGTCTCAATACATCTTTGTAAAACTTTTTTCAAATTGGATAAGTATTCGGGAAAAGAATCGCCATAGACGGTTAAATCATCCATAAATACCTCTATACCTTTCTCAACAAATTTTGAGAATATGCTTACCATGCAACGCTGGAAGGTGGCAGGGGTATTGCAGAAGCCAAAAGGCATTTTTCTGTAGGTAAAAGTGCCAAAGGGACCAGTGAAGGTGGTCTTGTCCTGATCGTCTAGGGCTATCGAGATTTGGTGGAACCCAAAATATCCGTCAAGATAGCAGTAGTGTGTCTTACCCGTGAGGCGCTCCAACATCTAGTCGATGAACGGCAAGGGGAAGTGATCTTTCCTTGTAGAAGTGTTCAAGCGACGGTAGTCAATGCAAACACGCCATCCGTTTTGTATCCGAGTAGGAATAGGCTGACTGTCTTGCCCAGTGGTGATGGTGATGCCTATTTTCTTCAAAACGACCTGGACAGAGCTCGCCTAAATACTATCTGAAATGGGGGTAAATGACTCCTACGTTTATCAACTTTAGTATCTTTTTTTTCACCACCTCCATCATAGGGGGGTTCAGACGGCGTTGCGGCTGACGGACTGACTTACTAGCATCTTCTAGGTGGATACGGTGAGTGCATAGGGGTGGAGAAAGTCCTTTGATGTCGGTAATGGTCCAACCGATGGCTCGTTTGAACTCCTTTAGGAGGGTGATTAGTTCTTGTTCCTCCGGTTGCATTTACAGTTGCTCGGTCATCGGTGCAATGATCTTCTACCCCTAGCTGGTAGATGTGCTTTCCTTCGTACGAGAAACTACCCCAATGTACGTTTATGGAGTAGTCTTGACACTTCATCGTCCTCCAAGGTACGTTTATGGAGGTAATACTCAAAGGCCCATTAAGAAGAGGAAATACATACTTAGGGTGAGACACTCAATATGTTCAAGGCACTACCCTAATCAATCGTTTAACCTAGTTGGATTGGACCAACGACCTGATGACTCTGATCTAGATGTCTACTTTACCCTGCAGCCTCACGTTAGTTATTACTACAAAGATGAATTTAATCTCCTAGGCCTAGTTACTAGTTGATCAGGCTTGTAAACAGTCCTAGGTGAATTTACAAGAAATCGTTAGACCTCATGACTTCCTTTGGCAACCTTCGATGATTCCTACAAAGAACAAGAGATTTAGCTACTCATACTAAAAGTAAAACAAATAAAATAAATAAATTACATAAAGGAAGAAGAAGAGGAATGGAAAAACTCTTTATTATTGCTGGCTGGAGCAGAGCTCCAGTTTATTGAAATACAAACAGCAAACGCCGGAGGCGAAAATATGTTGACAGAGTTCCAAAAGGGAAAAATGTCTAAGAGAAAAAGATCATCCAAATCCTAGATCTAAGAAGGTCTTATTGTTAGGAATTACCTGAGTAGGGAGACTGAAGGATAACCTAGATTGAGAAAGATAAACGACAATAGACAAGACAAAGGATTAACGTGGTATCGGTCTAGTCGCACTCCACAAACCGCACAAATATTATTAGTCTTAATATTCGTTAGTTTTACAATTACAAGAGAGTCTATTTATAGGGAAAGGGCCAACCTCCATTCCCTATGTTAGTGATGTGGTATATCAGACTCCACATACCCAACAATCTCCCACTTGGAGACTTATGATAGGTCCACTCTCACTAATGTAACTCTAGTAAAACCCAACAGCATTAAGCAACTCTATATATGCTGAGCCTTCTTCAACAGTCAGTTCTGAAGGCCAGTTGAAGTTATGCAAAACTTCAACTTCTCTTTAGTAACCACCTTGGTCAGCATATCTGCTGGATTCCTTGAACCAAGAATTTTCTTCAAGGACAACGTACCATCACTAATCAACTCCCTTATAAAGTGATATCTCAACTGGATGTGTTTTGTCCTGGCATGAAACACTGGATTCTTCGCAAGATGAATGACACTCTGACTGTCACTGTACAGAGCGTTGTCTTCCTGTTTCTTGCCCAACTCCTCAAGAAAATTCTGCAACCAAATCATTTCCTTGCTGGCTTCTGAAATAGCCATGTACTTTGCTTCCGTGGTTGAAAGAGCAACACTCTTTTGAAGTCGAGACATCCAGCTAACTACTGTGCCACCCAAAGTGAAAGTATATCCCATAGTACTCTTTCTTGTATCCTCACAACCACCCAAATCTGCATCAGTGAATCCTTCCAAGATTTCATCTTTCCTGCGAAATATAAGGCAACCTTAGAGGTACCTTTCAAGTAGCGTAGCAACCACTTAACCGTCTCCCAATACTCTCTCCCAGGATTAGACATGAATCTACTAACAACTCCCACTGCATGAGCAATGTCTGGTCTCGTGCACACCATAACATACATCAAACTACCAACTGCAGATGCATACGGAACATTAGCCATTTCTTCCTTGTCTTTATCCGTTTGAGGTGACTGCTTCTTTGTGAGATTGAAGTGGGCTCCCAAAGGCGTACTTCTAATCTTCGCATCTTGGAGGTTAAACTTATTTAACACCTTCCCAATGTACTTCTCTTGCGACAATTTCAGAGTACCTTCACTTCTGTCTCTGATGATGCTCATACCAAGTATCTGCTTTGAGGGACCCAAATCCTTCATCTGAAAATCTAGAGACATTTGTCTCTTCAACTTGTTGATTTCCCTCATGTCAGATCCTGCGATTAACATGTCATCAACATACAACAACAATATAATATAAGATGAATCAAATTGCTTAACATAGGAACAATGATCCATAGTACTCCTCATGTACCCACTCCTCATCATAAAGCTGTCAAACTTCAAGTACCACTGTCTTGGTGCTTGCTACAAACCATACAAGATCTTTTTCAGCTTACAAACCATGTCCTATTTCCCAGCTACTGGAAATCCCTCTGGCTGTATCATGTAGATGTCCTCCTCAAGATTACCATGTAAGAACGCTGTCTTCACATCTAGCTGCTCTAGATATAATTCCTCTGCAGCCACGATACCCAAAACAAGTCTGGTAGTAGTCATCTTGACAACTGGAGAAAAAATCTCATTGTAGTCAATGCCCTTTTCCTGCTGAAAACCTTTCACTACTAACCTTGCCTTGTATCTCTTGCTGCTATCAAGTTCTTCTTTAATCTTGAACACCCATTTATTCTACAAAGCCTTCTTTCCTGCTGGTAACTTAGTCAATGACCAAGTCTCATTCTTCTCAAGTGAACTCATCTCCTCGTTCCTGGCTAGCTCCCACTGAACTGACTCATCCATCTGCATTGCCTCTAAATAACTCTCAGGCACACCATCCTCAGTCAAAAGCAAGTAATAAGCTAAAGGAGAGTATCTTTGTGGTGGTCGGGAAACTCTATTTGATCTTCTTACTGCAACATCTGGGGTAACTGGGACTGCCTCCTTAGCATCTCTGTTTGCCAAACTCCCACTGTCCCCTACAAGAACATCCTCTGTAATGTCTTCCAACACAATCTGCTCTTTAATTTCTTATTCCTTTGTAGTTTCTGAATCTGCCGCAAGTTTATCCTTATACACTGCATTCTCATTGAAGGTGACATCTCTGCTTCTAATGACTTTCCTGTTCAACGCATCCCAGAAACGGTACCCCATCTCATCTGAACCATAGCCAATAAAAGTAACCTTCTTTGCTTTAGGATCAAGCTTATCCCTATCAGAATCTTTAACTCGCACATAAGAAACACAACCAAAAACTCTCAGGTGTGAGATATTTACCTCTTTTTCTTGCCACTCTTCCTCTGGAATCTTGAACCCTAAAGGAACTGAGGGTCCTCTGTTAATGAGATATGTCGTTGTACTAACTGCATCTGCCCAAAACATGTTTGGCAATCCTGCATGTATCCTCATACTCTTGGCTCTCTCATTCAAAGTCCTCTTCATTCGCTCTGCAACTCCATTCTACTGCGGTGTCTCAGGAATAGTCTTTATCATTCTAATTCCGTGTTCTACACAATAGGCTTTGAACTCATCACTACTGTATTCACCCCCATTATCTGATTTTAGGCTCTTAATCTTTAACCCTGTCTGGTTTTCAACTTCTACCTTTCACTTCTTAAAGGTTTCAAACACGTCAGATTTTTTTTCCAGAAAATAAACCCATACCTTTCTAGTGGCATCATCAATGAAAGTGATATAGTAGCGTGATTCTCCCAAGGAGGTAACTGTAGTCGGTCCGTACACATCTGTATGAACTAGCTCTAACTTCCCAGACTTGGGTGCATTCCCTGATTTTGCAAAAGTAACTCATTTCTGCTTCCTAAACACACATGGTTCACAGAATCCAACTTCCACATTCTTCAGTTCTGGAATCTTGCCTTTAGAAACTAGCAACTTCATACCCTTCTGACTCATATGCCCAAGCCTTTGGTGCCAAAGAGTCGATGGACCAACATCATCAGTAACTGCATTAACCTCATCACATGATTGTTCCATAGTATAAAGAGTTCCAACCTTATCACCACGAGTAACAACCAAATTCCCCTTCACAACCTTCCATTGTCTGTTTCCAAAGATAACACGATACCTTTCCTCATCCAACTGACCCACAGAGAGTAGCATCCTCTTGAGTCTAGGAACGTATCTAACATCTTTTAACAACCAGATTCTTCCAAAAAAGGTTCTGGTTTTGATGTCTCCCATACCTGTAATGTCCAAAGTCTCGTCATCAACAAGACGAACTTTGCCAAAATTTCTAGACCTGAAATTCAACATTAAATCCTTGCTTGGAGTGGCACGGAATGATGCACCAGAATCCATGACCCAAGATTCAATAGAACACTCAACGCAACAAATCAGCGCATCATCACTAACTTCTTCCACTGTGTTAACTGAGTTACCATCATTCTTCTTTGGTTTAGGAACTACATGAGTCGTACACTGATTCCTAAAGTGACCAGTCTTTTGACAGTTCCAACACACAATATCCTTGTGATTCTTGGACTGCCCTCTCTTCCTGGACTTCGATCTGTTACGCCCTTGATTCTGCCCCCTCCCAACTTGTCTGCCTCTACCATCCATACTCAACAAAGAGCCCAATGATTCCCCAGAATTCCTCCTACGAATGTCTTCTCTAAGAATTGAGTCAAGAATTCCTGTGAACGTTAGCTTAGTAGTCTCAGACGAACTACTAATTGTTGTGACAAACCCTAACCAGCTGTCAGGTAACGAGGACAACAACAACAAGGCTTGTACTTCATCATCAAATTTAATCTCAACGGAAACTAATCTAGACAGTATAGAATTAAATTCGTTCACATGATCAGCAACAGAACCACCTTCTTTCATCCTCGTATTGACTAATAGACAAATCAAATATACCATATTAGCTGCAGAGGGCTTCTCATACAGATTTGATAACGCCTTTATTAGTCCGTGTGTAGTCTTCTCACCAACGATGTTGTAAGCAACGTTCTTCGCCAGTGTCAACCGTATCACACCCAGAGCCTGCCTATCCAATAAGTCCCAATCTTGTTGTTTCATCGCCTCTGGCTTTTTCTCCTCTAACGGTTCATGCAGCTTCTTCTGATACAGCAAATCCTCGACTTGCATCTTCCAAAATTCAAAGTATGTCCCATCAAACATGTCAATCTTTATCTTCCCATCGTCTGCCATCGCTCCTACTTGCTAACCTTGCTCCGCTACCAGTTGTTACCTGAGTAGGAGACCGAAGGATAACCTAGATTGAGAAAGATAAATGACAATAGACAAGACAAAGGATTAACGTGGTATCGGTCCAGCCGCACTCCACAAACCGCACAAATATTATTATTAATATTCGTTAGTTTTACAATTACAAGAGAGTCTATTTATAGGGAAAGGGTCAACCTCTATTCCCTATGTTAGCGATGTGGTATATCAGACTCCACATACCCAACACTTATATGGGAAATTACAAAGAAGGAAAACTCCAAAAATAATAAAAGGAAAATCCTAGATTTAATTGGAGTAGATTTCCAAATCGTCTTCTTGCCAAAATTAGAGGATATCGGGAGTAACTGAGCGGATCTTCTGATTTCCTTGATTCGAGGCTTTCCTTTTCTACGCTGGACTGCACTACTGCAAGGCCTAGCTAATCAAATCCTTGTGAAATTAGTGAAAATGCATCTTTTTGATATTTCCTTCCCAAAAGCCAAGATCTGCAAATAGTGAGGAAACAATGGCAGATTAGTAGCATCATGATCTAAAAAGGGCTAGGAAAGGAAGGGAAAATACGCACAAAATATGATAACAATTCACCTAAAAGTAGGGGCATTTTCGTCTATCACCCGGTGGGAAGGGACATAGCTACTGTTTCGCTCCACCACGATAGGGATAAGGTTGCTACCTTCCCCAAAGGCTAACGCTACGGGGGCTAACGGTGCCCTACCGGCTCCTCTCACGGACCTCGTGGATGGTTCAAGGAGTTATCTCACCCCCAAAGGAAACCACGCGACAGGAAGAAAGCTCCGGCTATTATCCTACCGCGGTAATATCCACCTATACACCTACCGCCAAGGTAGCGTGTCACGATAAGGGCGAATCACATACCCTAACGCGAGCGATAGCTCCATACTCTTTTACTTGGGCGGGAACGCCCCATTCTTCTATAAATACCTCCCCCACGAAGGAGGTAGGTAAGCGGACTTTACTGGCCAAAACTCTGCCAAATTCAGTACACATACTGACTTAAGCATCGGAGTGTTTCCGCCGGAGACCCCCTCCGGCGCATTGCAGGTACTGTGGACCGTCGTGCACACTGACCTGAGAGGAGCTGCTCCACCCTACATCCTTCAGCAGAAGATAAATTATTATCAAATTGGTGCTTTCATTGAGAGTATTGGTTCTATTAAGTGAGCATCCTTAATAACCAAGCTCCTCCTCCCCGAAGCTAGAAGGATTATGGCCTCAGAGTCAGATCCGGCGCTGTCCCGAACTTCCAACATCCCATACAAAACCCGCAGACGCCTGTTTCCCTTCGCTACCTCTGATACTCCCATCCCAGGGCAGGACGTCATTGCAGGAGAATTAGATCTTCCTCCTGGGTCAAGTTCGGAAGAAGTTACATTCCAGATTTGCTCTCCCTTCTCCCATATAGCAGGAACCAGCCATCCTACCCCCCAAGCGGGAAGATCTATGATAGGAGAAGTGGACAACCCTTTTGCGAACTCAATAACAGCTCTCCAAGCTCAACTGGATCAGCTGACAGAGATGGCTGCTGGATTTACTCCTCATGCCTCACGACCTGGTGTGTCCTCCCAAGTAGTTTTCACTCCGTCCATTGTCAATGAATGACCCTTATCGCCCCAACAATCTAGGGCACTCCCGTCCTCCTTACCTTTCCCTGTGGCCCCCATAAACGTCCCACCATTCACGCGCGGACCTGCCGACCATTCTGGACAATACAGGGGAGGAATCTCTATTCCCGAAGCAGTCCGCCAGCGTGACGAGTATAGAGAACACTGGGATGATCGACGGGGGGATATAGTGAGAGATCCATCTCCTAGATACAGCGAAAGATCTAGCAGCAGAAGTCGACGAGCTCGAACTCCAAGGAGCCGTAGCCGTTCTCCTAGGAGACATCAGGAATATGACCCTCAGAATCCCAGATACGACGCTGAAATTCCACATCAGCGTCAACCTCGTAGGATCCCCGATGCTAACGTGGGTCATCCGTTCAGTTACCGTGTCAGGCACCACAGAGTCCATCGACATGTGAAACTCCCAGCAGAATCATATGATGGCACGAAAGATCCCATTTCTCACCTCAATAAAGTGAAGGATTTCGTACAATTTCAAACGCGCAGTGATGCAGCATTGTGTCAGATCTTCGTGATGACGCTGTCAGGAGTGGCACGTCTATGGTTTGAGGGACTCCCCACCGGGTCTATTGATAATTTTTCTCAATTGGAAGAAAAATTCAAAAGTCGGTTTAGCACGGCTATTCCTATCAGAAAGTCAGCAGCTGCGCTGTTCGATATCCATCGAAAACCACAGGAATCGTTGAACGACTTTTTAGGTCGATTTGATCTTGAAATGTCCTTAACGCCAGGGGTCACTATCGATTTCGCAATTGAGGCCCTAAAACGCAATTGCCGATACAGTAAATTGAAAGACACGCTAACGGTGGACCCTCCAATGACCCTGGATGCGTTGAGGCTGAAAGCGCATAACTATGCGAGAATGGAAGAGGAGGAAAATAGAGATTGGATCCAAGGCATGCCGACAGACCCATATGTGGCCCCTAACGTCCTGAGCAGCAATGCCCCTGACGCTAAACCCATCGAGGATCACGGGCAGCGGAAAGAACATAACACCAAAACCCCTGGCCGGCAGAGAGGCAACTTCTCGAAAGGGAGACCTGGAGGATCCCCTACTCGGAAGCAAACGAACCCGCCAAAAGGCCGGATATATGATCCTGACCTCCCATCTCTCATACTCCTAAGAGCGGAGATATTAGCGATAGTCCAACAGAGAAATCTGCCCATCCGTTACCCAGCTCCCGTGAAACCAGGAGTAATCATGGGAGGAAGAGAAAACGCATATTGCAAGTTCCACAAGGTCAAGGGACATTCAACCGATGTATGCAGAGAACTAAAATTGGCCATAGAGAGATTGGTCGATGAGGGCTACCTAGGAGAATTTGCCACTAAGGCGAGAGAAGAGGCCAGGAATGACCCAACTGGAATGACAACTGATCAAAGGCAAGCGCCCTCACGCGCCACGGGGGCTAACACAATCCCCCTTGGGCAAAATAGAGAAGCTCTCATTGTCCATAGCGACCAAATACCTATGATTAATATTATTGCTGGAGGAACACCCTATTGCGAGGAAATCATGCCGCAAACGCCAAACCCTGGGGAAAAGCGCAAACGGGAGAGCGCGCAAATGAAAGTCGAGGCGATAAGTGCCTTAGACAGAATGATATTGTCTTTCTCAGAGGAAGATGAAAAAGGCATCGTCTTCCCGCATAATGACGCAATGGTCGTAACGCCTGTCATTGGAAGTCACGGGGTAAGAAGGATCCTTGTCGATAACGGGAGCGCAGTAAATCTATTTTCATTGGAAGCATACAACTTGATGAAACGACCTGACAGTGATCTATCGCCCTGCACGAGGCCAATTATTGGGATTGATGGAGTACCGATTCCGGTAGCCGGAATAACATCCCTGCTGGTGTACTTCCAGGAAGACACATCCAAACGCTCCGAAGAGTTATTTTTTCTGGTCGTAGACCTAACGTTACCGTATAATGCCATTTTGGGACGACCGTTCCTTAATCATTTTGGAGTGGCCATATCTCAAAAACACCTGCGGATGAAATATCCCTCATGGGACGGTGTGGTCTCAATCAAAGGGGACCAGAAGCTGGCAGCCGAGTGCTACCTGCTTATGACTCAAAGGAGTTGTGACCGCTACGTTTGCGTGGCAGACGACCTTTCGATGATAAAGAAGAAAAGCGCACTCAGCCGCTAGATCAGATGGTATCAATCCCTATCGGTAAGGATAGTGAAACGAATCTCTTAGCCAGTGAGAAACTAAGCCTTGAAGAGAACGCGCAATTTATCCGGCTGGTGAGAAAATGCAAGGGAGAATTTGCGTGGAAGCCAGCAGACATGCCCGGAATCTCTCGGGAGGTTGCGGAACACCGGCTGAACGTTAGTCCTGACGCCAAGCCTGTTCAACAAAGGCGACGTGCCTTTTCATCGGAAAAGATAGTAGCCATCGAAAAGGAGTTGCTAAAGCTCACAGAGGCGGGGTTCATTCGAGAAGTCCAATACCCGACCTGGCTAGCTAATCCTGTGTTAGTCCCAAAGCCTAACGGGGACTGGCGCATGTGCATCGACTTCACTGACCTAAATAATGCCTGTCCCAAGGACTGCTATCCCCTTCCGTGAATAGATCAGTTAGTTGATCAAACCGCTGGATATGCTTATCTAAGCTCCCTAGATGCGAATTCCGGGTATCACCAAATCCCTATGGCCGTAGAGGACGAAGAAAAAACTGCCTTCATCACTCCTAGGGCTACATACTGCTATACCGCAATGCCGTTTGGGCTAAAGAATGTCGGTGCAACATTTCAGCGTATGGCAAACAAAGTTTTTGAAAATCAAATCGGGAGAAATGTAGAGGCCTACGTGGATGACATCTTGATCAAAAGTCAGAGTTTCAGAGAACACCTCGTGGACTTGGAAGAAGTTTTCAATGTGATGAGAAAGCACAAGATGAAGCTAAACCCGCGGAAGTGCATGTTTGCATTCCAAACGGGAAAATTCTTGGGCTATGTGGTCAGCAGGAAGGGCATCTAACCCAACCCGTCAAAGATAAAAGCCATCCAGGATATGCTATCCCCGCGGACTGTCAAAGAGATACAGAAGTTAACCGGGCGCATCATCGCGTTGGGACGATTCATATCTAAGCAAGGCGAGAGATGTTTGCCTTTCTTCAAAGTCATCCGAAACAAGGCTCCCTTCGGATGGACAGAGGAATGTGAGAAAGCGTTTGCAGGGCTAAAAGCTTACCTGTCATCAGATTTAGTGCTAACGAGGCCCGAGCCTGGCGATGAGCTATATCTATATTTGGGAATAGCTGATGAGGTAGTCAGCGCCGTCCTTGTGCGAAGCGAAGGGCACGTGCATCGTCCTGTATTCTTCGTGAGTCACATATTGAAAGATGCCGAACTGCGATACGCTCCTATCGAGAAGATAGCACTCGCTCTAGTACATGCCACGCGAAAGATGGACCGATACTTCCAAGCCCACCCCGTCACTGTACTCACGGATCAACCTTTTGAGAAGAATCTTCAGAAAACCTGAATCTTCAGGAAGAATGCTAATTTGGGCTATCGAGCTCGAACAATACGGGCTACAATACAAAGCTAGACCAGCCGTTAAAGCCCAAGCGTTAGCTGACTTCATAGCTGAATGCACGTTCACAAAGGACGCAAAAATAGATCTGTTGGAGGAAGAAGCAGAAAGTTCATGCCTACCGTCTCCGGAGACATATACAGATACATGGGTCATCCACGTAGATGGAGCAAAAAATCAAGAATTAGCAGGAGCAGGAGTTTTCTTAGTTGGACCAAACGGCCTGGAGATGAGATACGACATTAGAATCCTGCAGCCATTGTCCAACAATGCGGCTGAATACGAAGCGCTGCTGGCAGGACTCAGAATTGGAAACAGTTTCTCTATCGGAGCCACTCCCGGTATGGAGAAGGAAGACAGAACACGTTTAAAGATCCGAGGAGATTCCAAGCTAATAATGGATCAGGTTTTGGGGAACTCCCAAGCCAGAGAACCCATCATGGCCCAATACTTAGCCAAAGTGAAGCATGAGCTGTCAGAGATACAGGAAAAAGGCACCCTGGTCACCTTTGAGCACATTCCTAGAGAAAACAATGAAGAGGCTGATAGCCTCGCCAAGATGGCAGCCAATCCGGAAGCCTCAATACCCAGTGACGTGCGCTATGGAGAACTACCTACACCTTTTTACAAGAAGAGCAGGCATCGCTCTGTGTGGAAGAAATGGAAAATGATTGGAGGATCCTAGTGATAGAATATCTGAAACATGATAAACTACCAGGAGACCATACAGAGAGAAAGAAAGTCCTAAAACGGGCAGCACGATGCATATATTATAACGGAGAGTTAATACGAAGATGCTTCTCCCATCCGGCCGCTAAATACATAACGGAGCAAGAAGGCTTACATGTGTTACGTGAAATTCACGAAGGGATATGTGGCATGCACATTGCTAGCGGTACTTTGGCAGCCCAAATCTTTCGGTCAGGATTTTACTAGCCCACCATTCGGCGAGATTGTCATAACTTCGTGAAAACCTGTCAGAAATGCCAGGAATATGCCAAGATTCCTCGAAAGCCGGCTGTGCCCATCTCAGAAATAGTTACTCCGTGCCCGTTTGCAAAATGGGGGATTGACATCTTGGGCCCGTTTCCAAAGGCCAGATCTCAGTTAAAATTTGTGGTCGTAGCAGTAGACTACTTCACAAAGTGGGCCGAAGTTGAGGCGTTAGCTACCATCACCACCGAAAAAATCTGGCATTTCTTCAAACACCAAGTCATCATGCGATTTGGAGTACCACGCGTGCTAGTTAGCGACAACGGGACACAATTCACAAGCCAGTTCTTCAGGGATCGATGTGCAGAATTCCAGATAGAGCAAAGATTCTCCTCTGTGGCACACCCCCAAACCAACGGCCAGGCGGAAGTAACTAACCGCAGCATCCTTAGTGGCATCAAAAGAAACTTGGAAGGTTCCAAGAAGAAATGGCCAGACGAATTGCCATATGTGCTATGGGCCTACCGCATGACTGTTAAGGCCAGCACGGGAGAGACCCCGTTCGCGTTAGCATTCGGAACCGAGGTTGTCACACCAGTCGAGATTGGCATGATGAGCCTCCGGGTGGCTCATTTCAAAGAAGAAAACAACGAAGAAAGGTTACGAGCTAACCTCGATACTCTACCAGAAGCACACAAGGAAACCCTCCTGAAAACCCAGCACTACAAAAGGAAAATGGAACAATATCACAACCGACAAGTGAGGGAGCGATTGCTCAAAACCGGAGATTTAGTGCTCAGAGACAGGCGGGCGGCAGGACAACGTATGGGAAAACTCAGTCCAAACTGGGATGGACCGTATCGTGTCACCCGCATTGTGGGAAAAGGAGCATACCATCTGGAAACGCTTGAGGGAACGCCCCTGCAGAACTCTTGGAACATTGCTCGGCTGAGATTATACCACGCCAGGAGCTAATCGGGTAACATCAAAGTTATTCTAACAAAATGAATATTGAGATATTCACTGTGCGTTTGCTACTGGTAATATGCAGGTAGTGAAGAATGCCAGGGGTGAAAATCCTATCCTTGTGATGGCTGGTCCTGATCAGACAGCTCATTAAGACGAGGCACGCCCTGGCATAATAAGGCGTTTGTGGGTGAAAATCCTATCCTTGTGGTAACCGTGCTCACATAGACGACCCATTAAGACGAGGCACGACCCCAAACGGCTTCCCGGAGTGAAAATCTTATCCTTGCGGCAACCGTGCTCACACAGACGGCCCATTAAGATGAGGCACGCCCCAGAATCCTTGGGAGTGAAAATCCTATTCTTATGGTAACCCCATAAGGAGAGGCACACCCCAAGGAGAGACGAACTCCGTCCTGGAAGTGAAAATCCTATCCTTGTGGTAACCGTGCTCATATAGACGGCCCATTGAGACGAGGCACGATTCCACGGACGTGAGGTACAACGCTTGGGGGTGAAAAGTCCTATCCTTGTGATGGCTGGTCCTGATCAGACAGCTCACTAAGACGAGGCACTCCCCAAAGCCAATCTGTGGCGAAAGGAAACAAAGGCATCCCAACTAGTAGCCGCGCGGTTGATACCCGGTGAAGCGATGTTGGAGCCAATCTGTAGCGAAAAGAAACAAAAGAAATCCTAACTAGTAGTCGCGCGGTTGATACCCGGTGAAACGATGATGGAGAGATGTCCATACTGCAACAACAACGTTGAGACAGACATAAAGCCCCTTCCGACAACAAGGGACGGCATGATTATGAGCGCAGCAGATGCGGAAGCAACGCTGACTTACTCTTAGAAATGCTAACAGAGGATACAATAGTAAAGCTACTTGAATACGGTTGATGAAAAGCAAACGGGGGAATATTATCTAGGGAAACCGGACGACAAACGTCCTACGCGGACAAGCGATCAAACGGTATTATGAAGAAAAGCAGATTATCCAAAAAAGAGGGGATTAACCAAGTCAAGACCAACATTATTTAAAGTACAAAATATGAACGGTCACGTCAGCCACAAAAATGTAAAGCATCCAAACAATAAGAAGTCTAAGGATTGGGCGGCGCGTTGACCCCTCCTTGCTGAGCAGCCTTCCACTGGTAGAAACCGCTATCAGTAACGGTTGAGGCTCTCTTGTCAAAATACGCAGAGAGATCGTCAATACGGAGCTCCTCAACTCCATAATGATGCATCACGGCTTCCGATATGATTCCCCCGCCCTGCTCCAAGTACCAACGATTATTCTCAGCATTAAGGGAGAAATCGGCAGATAGCTCAGCGTTTCTCTGCCTCTCCAGACGCAGATTATTCTCCTCCTGAGAAAGGCGCATGGCCAGATCGACACTTTGTCGCTTCTCCTCTTCTAGAGCCAACTTAGCGGTCTCCAGCTCTTGCTTAGCAACGGTAGCCTCTCCCCGGGCAGCCTCCATACCTTCGTTGGCAGCATTGAGGGCATTTTCGAGATGATGTCGCTCTTCCAGCAGCCTGTTTATTTCTCCTTGCCCGTTAGCTACAACTCTGGCATTCTCCTCATCCATATAGTGAAGATGGCAAAGCATAGAAAACGCCTGAGAGTGAAGGAAATTTATGCACCCCTGCTCGCCTCGAGCCACAAACGCCTCCCTCTCTCTCGGAAGGGACAAAATCTCTGCCACCAGATAAGCGGTAGAGGAAAGCACGGTATCATGATCAGCATCGGCAGGAAACTGCAGAATACTGTCTCTAAAGGAGCGTAAGCTGACGTGGTGAGTTGGCAGGAGAGGAGGCTCGTACGGAGAGATACCAGCCATTAAGGCAGGGGCGGGGCCACCCCTCGCAATAGTTGGGTGAGGCATTGGAACAAAGAACAACGCAGCAGGAGAAACTGGCCGGCTAGTGGAACCTTCCACGTTAGGCATTGAGACCTCATTAACTCCAGGCACCTCAGGATTAAGGGCATCAGAATCATAGCCCGTTGGGGTGTGCGCAGAATGGATTGGAGAACCAGGAGGCACATGGGGTTGACCGCCAAAATTAACAGGTTCAGATTGATCAGCAGACGCACCCTCGCCCCCAAGGACACTCGAAATACGGTTGGCGGCCGAGGAAGAAGGGTTATTCTGAAGATCATAGCGAGCCTTCTTCTGACGCTCGCGAAGGATATCTGCGTAGCCATATCTCCCTGGGAGGTGGAGGGGGCAGAAGCAGCAACGACTTCCTAAATAACGCAGAACGTGATAAGGAAATCGTGCAAAAAGAAAGACAAAGTTTTAAAAAAGAAGAAAAATGCACACCTGAGTGGTCGCGGATACAAGAGGAATTCCAACAGGAATCGGATCAACCGTAGCCTCTGAAGAAACAACAGTTTGGGACGAAACGGATTGGGCAGCGCGTGCTTTCCTAGGCCTCTTCTTTCTTACAACCCGAGTGCCCGTAACGTTAGCGGTAGCAAGGGCCTCCCCTTCCTCGGCGTTAGCAGCGGCAGCAGCAGCAGCCCTAGCTTCAGCGACAGCCTTCTTTTTCGCCTCCTGTTTCTTTCTCCTCCGGAAATACTCGGGCTCCCAACCAGGCGGAGGCACTGCACAGTCACAAAACGTTAGCGTTAGTACTTCTTGACAACGCAAAGGAAAAAGGTCAAACGCTCACCCTTCTTGCACTGTTCCACGAGCAACCCGTTAGCCACTTTTCGGGCATCAACACTAAAGTCAAATTGAAGCAGCGCCTTCAACCAGCCATCCTCCGGGTCGGAAAGGGGTTTCCGATGACCCCAAGCCCCATCTTTAATCGTTTAATTGAAGCCAGCCCTCCACAACGGCTCAGGCAGATCAACAATAAAAAAATCCTCTTTCCAGTGAGGAATAGAAGACTCAATGCCCATAAGCTTCCAGGTAAAAGGCTTCAAAGAGCCGTCTTCGTAGCGAGGCGATATTGATATCACCCCTTTACGGGAATACAACTGGAAAATGTCATGAAGCAACGCCAAAGTGGGAGATTCTATTCCCTTGAAACGGCACAGTGCGGCAAAAGCACTTACAACGCAAATCGCGTTAAGACTCAACTGAGGCGGAGCCAAATCAGAATCAGCCAACAATAATTTTACGAGCGGGTCAAGAGGGAGACGAAACCCATGATCGAAGAGCTTAGCATACAGCATTCTACTATTTTCGGGCAGAATGTTGTTCAATCGAAGTGACTCAGAAGCAGGATGCACGGGATATTCCTTGGGAAATCGTGCAGAAAACCCAGCAAGCCTACGGTTAATTAAGGGCAGCGTGTACAGGGAAGTGGGAGTAGTATCAATTACTTCTTCCCCGGAGGACCTTTGAGGGTCTCCCTCTTCAGAGGATTTCTTAGTTCTAGCCATTGCTAACAAGGAAGAAATAAAGAGAAAAGAAAAAGGACGTGTACCTTGTACCTTCGTGAAGAGAACGTGAGGAGTCTCGAACCAGAAAGAGGGAGCGACGCAAAGTATTTATCCAAAGACGCAATAGCGTATAAGGGAAAGATGGAAAAAGAAAAAGGGGGTAGAAGAAACAATAGATATAACCCTGAAAGGACACGACCAGTCAGCAGCAGACACGTGGCGAAGTAGCGCGCCATAAAGTGAGGCACGCGCCAGAAGGTGCAAATTTAAAATAAGGACGAAACGCTTCTGCATTCGCAACTCCCTAGGAGACGCATGCTCCAAACGCCTCTCTGTGGAAGGACACGTGTCTCCTTTCATCATTACCCTTCAAGTCGCATTAAATGAGGGACAGGGGGATTGATTAAAAAACATAAAAAGCAGTGTTGGCCTTGCCAAACGGCGCGATGATACAAAGAAGATAAAGAAGGAATAACGGTAATATCACGATGAATCATACAGTACGACAAGGGATACAAAGCGTCAGCATTATTACAAGAGAAACAATGTTCGAATGGTTTTCAAGAAATAACAAAAGAAGAGACAACAACAAGAAAAACAAGGAAAGGCCCAGGCACCATCGCTAGCGTTAGGTTCTCTCCCTCGAGGGGTCAGAAGAACCTTTGTCACCTTTGCTAATCTCACCCATCACGATAGATATGTAATCAGCTACCTAGGCGGGATCCGAAGGGTTACCTTTGAAACGGGCCGCAAATCCAGAAATGAAGGCCTCTAGAACCCTCTTTCTCCATAACTCTTCCTTTAATGGCGCCCTAGCAGACTCCTCATCTCGAGCAAGTATCTCTTCGCGGAGAAAGAGATTTTTCTTCTTTTCTAGCGCCAATTCCGCCTCCAAAACCTCTATCTTAGCTTTCCCGATAGATTTTTCTCTGTCCAATTCTGTTTGGGATGATTCACAGAGGCGCGTCAGCAACCTAGAATGCTCCACCGCCTTCTCAAGCTGCACCCTTGAAACACACAATGCGCTGGAAAAATTACGTGACTCGCGATCGTGAATTTCGAATTGATAATTCAGATGGCGGAAGAAGTCCAGAGAATTATTCAGAACATGGCGAAAGCGCGCCGAGGGAGGGAGTTGAAGAAATTCCTCTTTCTCGTTTTTGGAACTCAGCATCTCTCCTATCAAGGGTGCAGTAAACTCATCTCGAGAAAAAGGTTGGGGAACCCCGACAGCGCGAAGGGCATCAAAGCAAAACCCTGCAAGATTCATACGGTAGGCCGGAACCTTGTCAGGACCGCCATAGGCAAGATTGATCGAGGGAGGCGGAGAAGAGCCCTGGGAAAAAGTACTCTTGATAGGAGTAAAAAACAGCTGTGGAGTAACCCTAGGCGGTAGCTCAGTAGTCGAATTCGCAACAGGAGGCGTGACCACTACGTCAGGAATACAATGAGAAATCGGAGAATCAGGAGCGTCAGATAGGGGAGGAGGACATTCCATCGGTAGGGCCTCTCCCTCAATAGAACAAGTTTTTTCCAACGCCTCAGCGGCTTCCGTTGGCTGAGAGGTGCCTGCCTCAGACGAAGCAGCAGGCGTAGAAACAGTTGCCACATCCACAGGAGATGTCCCGGTAGCTTATCCGCTAGTGGCCACTCGAAGTTTTTTCTGAGACTGGGAAGCAGCAAGAGAAGAAGCGTGGCAAAGGTCTGACTTAGCATCCGCATCCTCGTCATCGCTAGTAATTACCGTCGTTGCGACAGGGTTGGAGTCCGTCCTCTTGCGGCGCTCCGGTAGCCAATTTTCCACAAAGCGAGAAGTTCGCACAGAGCTAACGGGCCTTTGCCCTCCCCGGGCAACCGTTTTAGTTCTCTTCCTCGGAGGAGAAACGTCACCCCGACTAGAGCCCTCAGCCGAAGGCGAGGCCGGTAAAGTTTGAAGCGGCGTTACGTTCAAAGGAGTACCAGCGTCACCTGAGAATCAACCGTTAGCTTCTTATAGCAAACAAAGCATGCGAGAACCAAAGCAAAGAAAGTGTGGAAAGAAATAGGCTCACCCATAACGCACTCTTCCAAAGGTTTGAACAGAGCAAAGGCACGAATGCGGTAGTGGGTATTCTCGTCTAACAAAGCATTAGCCTGGTCCAACTCAGTTCTGGACAGTATCGTGGGATTCGTCCAAACGGGGCCTATCAGTTCCTGATTGAAATTAATACGCCACAAACGGGACGGTAGCTCCAGAATAAAGAAGCTGCTCTTCCAATCAGCTACACCCTTCTTGAAGCCGTGAAAACGTTGCCAAAACGACTGCACGAGCGCATCATCCCACCGGGGAGTAATCTCGATTAAACAATTGTGGCAAATCATGCTAAAGAATTTGCAAAACAAATTGATAGATGGGGTAAAAATGTTCTTCAACTCGCAAGCGCGAAGAAAAGCATAAACCGCACACCAAGAGGAAGGAGTTATCTGGGCAGGATTAAGGTTATACTCCCGCAGCAGAGTTAGTATCGACTCATGAATGGGAAAGTGGAAACCGTAAAGAAACATCTTAAAGTAAAGAAGCCTACTGTGGCCCCACGCTGGATTATGAAGCCGCATATCACTTCCGGGAATAGAAGGCTCATGCCCAGGAGGAAAGGTAATACCATGTTCCTCCAATTCGGCTTTCAGAACCACATCGCATGTAAAAATGCTCGGTAATTGGGCGACCTCTGGATCCATGGGCCTAGAGATAATCTGGCGAGGTCTATTCCTAGCCATAGCAAACCAACAAAAAAGGAAATCTGAGAAGGGACGAATTGATACCTTAAAGGAGAAGAATCGCAGAGAAATCGGCGGACAGTGGCGAGTGGCCGGAAGGATATTCGGAGAAGAAGACGAAGGAAGACAAAAAGGAAAAATTCGAAGTCAGGGCAAAAGTTTTGAGAAAACGGAGGATGGTCCTTCTTAAAGGATAAAAATGCCACCGCATTAATTGAGTCACCAATCGGGCAAAGACGCGTGTAAAAGAAGTTGGCCACGTGGAAGCGCATTAAAGAAATTTGAAAAAAGGAAATTTATTCGGCGTGACTCCCTAAAAGGGCGACGGTGTTGACCCAGTCAGAGTAATCGCGAAGCGATTGCCTCAGTCGGGCCAACCGCTCGCGTTAGCTACCACCAAGAGCCAGCAGGCTAACGGAAACAACGACAAAAATGAAAAGGCAGAAATCATCATTCTATTCATAAAACGCCAACAGGCAGGTACAACGCAAAATGGCTAATCCTCATCAGGCCAGTAAATGCCGTGGTGATAAACCCCGTCATCATCAAGGAATGGCATCTTCCCGTCAGCATTTGGGACAGGTTTGTCTGCCTCCCTTTCTAGGCAAGATCCTGGCGGGCTTGACTTCCCTTTGACACTCGAATCTGCCAGCACTGGTGGGAAAAGAATTATTCAACGAACAATCAAGGGAAGGAAAGCATTTCCCGCCCTCTTGAATAGCAGAACCAGAAGGAGCAAAAGTCACGACGGGCGCCTTGGGAGTTCGTTTCCCCTGCCTCTTACGACCTTTTCGGCGGACCGGAGGCCTCCATGGTGGCGAATGAGGGGGATGATCTGAGTCCGGCAAAGTCGGGGGAGTCGGCAAGGAGTCGCGATCCATGGAACTCAAGAAATAAAAATCTGCCATGTGACCTGCAAAAGCAAAAGAGAAGGAAAAGGATGAAGATGAACAGGAAAGGGAAACCAAACTCCCTTATATAGCCGAGTAAGCACTTCGATCCTTGGAAAATCAATTAAGACGTTTGGGAAAAATAACTGCAATTACAGAATCCGATCCGCCATAGGCACATATGCTCGTTGAACACACCAATCAAAGGGCACCAAAGAACCGCCCAACCACCTACCACTGAAAAGACGGCCCTATAACAGTCAAGACAGATCATTCATTGCTAATTCCCAGAACACGACCACTGCAGTACAATGTCCCAAGGAAGACCCATTTTCAGTTGGGCTCATGACAAATATTTCCAACCAATAAAGCAAGCAACCAAGCAAGAAAAAAGAGAAGACTTGAGAAAAAGCAGAGACAACTATTTATTTATGGCCAGGTGGCCTTAGCGTTCAAATATGTACAAAAAACATAAGAAAAACAACGAGAAGAAGCAAAGCCAGCGGTCAGACATTGGACCCCGCATCATCTTCTCCTGGCACAACGGGAACCTCCTTTAAAGCGTCAGCAACGAAGGTTAGTTCGGCAGAGCAGGCTCTCATGCCCTTTAAGCAGCAGGCCAGCTGATCTTTCCTCTGCTGCAGCATCGAGGCCACCACATCGAGGTGAGCAGTGACAGTGGCCCGTTTTGCCAAACTCTCTAGGGGACTAAAATCCTCCAGAGTTATTCCCAGCTGTCTAGACAGAATAGGGGTTAACACCCCCTGCAACTCCAAGACATCCTCGGAGGTCTTGGTGATCATCCTCTCCAGGAAGCCGATATCACCCTCAGTAAGATTCTTCAGGGTCAGAGTTTTAGAGATCAGGAAATTGCGAGTCAGTTCATCCATGGCGAAATATGAAAAGAAAGAACGTGAAAATACGAAGAAATTGGCGCAGAGGAACCTCTGATTTATAGATTCTGACAAAAAACCGTCAGGACCATCTTCTGAGGCGAAACCGCCCCGGTACTTAGAAGAACTCTCCATAAGAGAAGGAACGTTAGCCCTTGGTAAACACTCGGGCTCATTTTCAGTTGGGCTTATGATAACAATTCACCTAAAAGCAGGGGCATTTTCGTCTATCACCCGGTGGGAAGGGACATAGCTACTGTTTCGCTCCACCATGATAGGGATAAGGTTGCTACCTTCCCCAAAGGCTAACGCTACGGGGGCTAACGGTGCCCTACCGGCTCCTCTCACGGACCTCGTGGATGGTTCAAGGAGTTATCTCACCCCCAAAGGAAACCACGCGACAGGAAGAAAGCTCCGGCTATTATCCTACCGCGGTAATATCCACCTATACACCTACCGCCAAGGTAGCGTGTCACGATAAGGGCGAATCACATACCCTAACGCGAGCGATAGCTCCATACTCTTTTACTTGGGCAGGAACGCCCCATTCTTCTATAAATACCTCCCCCACGAAGGAGGCAGGTAAGCGGACTTTACTGGCCAAAACTCTGCCAAATTCAGTACACATACTGACTTAAGCATCGGAGTGTTTCCGCCGGAGACCCCCTCCGGCGCATTGCAGGTACTGTGGACCGTTGCGCACACTGACCTGAGAGGAGCTGCTCCACCCTACATCCTTCAGCATAAGACAAATTATTATCAAAATACATCATTAGTTTCCCCTAGGTAGATATTCACAAGTTGAATATAGGTCTAGAATTCGATCAAGAACCCTCACTTGAATCGATTAGGTTGCTTAGGACAGGTTGCTAAGAGGTTTAAGCTCGTCTTGTTGAGTTTATCATTCCACATTCAAAATCCAAGCCTTCGAACTAGGTCAAATCATGGTAATGTGCATCTTAGGCAACTAGGATCGTACCACAGACTAAGTTAGTTTCATCAAAATAATCATAAATGGAACCATACCAACCTCTCAAGTCCAACTTAGTTGCGATGTCATTGAAGATGACAACACGTTGTAGAGGACCATCATCCCAAGCGGCCATATCTATTTGGACTTGGTTTGGAAACCATTTCCAGCATAAGTACTGCCAAACCCAAGTGTATAAATTGAAGGACTCGCGCCTCCTTCCAAGGTTCCTCATAAACGTCATCCTGACATTCAAGCGCGCACCATAGTGCTTGACTTGTCCATGAGATGTCCCTATCATCTCGATTTCCTTGCTGCCATCTATGTCAAACAATACACTCGAGTTGTCATCGGCAACAATGTCAAATCGAATGGTGTCATATGAACCAAACTACACACGAGTTTCAACAACAAACCAAAAATAATGGCATGCGCCGAAAGGTAGTAAGTTAGTAAAATAAACGAAAGACATTTCTCCCATGGAAACTCATACTTAAAAACCACAACATGCCATGAGGACCCAAGTGTCCGTTGATCCACGTCGTATGAAACTCCAAATTGTGTGTGCCAAGATAACAAAATAAGCAACTTCGTGCTCAACTTTCCCCACAATTCCTTCCATAAGTCGCTAAGAGACTTTTCATCAAAAATACAAAGAAAACTCAAAGGAATACCATGTGAAAGCATAACATCCTTAAAATTCATGTCAGTAATAATAATTACACCACAGTGATCCATCGAAAAATCACTATGTGCATCATGCACAGCCAAATTTCACAAAAGGTCAGGCGACATACATGAGCACTTGCGCTTGAATAGAGCTCCCACAAGTTCGTGAACACTAAAATATCATGAACTTCACCAATGGTAGAATGTTCATACAGTGTAAATAGATGTGTAAAGTCAAACAACTTTATGCTATGGAAAGGAAGATACACATCATCTTGGCGGCTAGGGTTAACCTAATCGATCACCAAACCTAGTTGTTGCGCAACCTTTTTAATTGGCATTTGGATATGGGGAATCTTCTTTGGAACTCTATCTTTAATTACCTACACAAGATAAGAAACACCAATAGGAGAATATCTAAACGAGTTAGGGTTAAAAGTGCCAAGACGCAAAGTCCTAACACAATGCAGTTTTAGGTGACTTGGTCCAAAACAGGCTTTGCACATACAATGTGCATTCCTCACTTCTCTCTCTATGGAATATTCACTCTCCTCTCCTTTTGTATTAATGCCAACTAATGCTCACTTTTTTCAAGCGGGCTGTTTTGCTCTCTTTCCCTCTTCCCATGCTTGCTATTTTCATGGAAGTTATTTTTCTTTCTTTCTCTCTTCTAATGATCACTCTTTTCATGGGGGCTATTTTGCTCATTAGTTCTCTTTCTTTTTGAAGCTCATCTCTCTTATCTCTTTTTCTTTTCTTTTCCTTGTGTTTTTATGCTCGACATAAGACTTCACAAGCCATTTTTTATCCTCAATAACTTGGAGATCTGTCAATGATGCTAGAATGAACTTGCGATCATCCTTCACTAACTTATAGTGATTGTTCTTCTCCTCGTGATTGACCTTTCTATCATACTGCTATGATTGACCAAGTTGTATGTGACTTGATTGCATAGGCACCACATCACAAAGGGTCTCATCCCTATAATTGTCATTGGAGAATGTAACTAAGATTTGTTTAGTCTCCGTCAATTCTCATTCGTTAATCTTTCATTGCAATCGGTAGGGTTTTGGATGCTTCAAAGTGGGAAGGCTCAACTTGTGCACTAGTAAATGGCTTGCATAATTCGCACAACTCTCATTGTCAATTATCAACGAATATATTCATCCCGTAACTAGACAACGAGTGCGAAATAAGTCCTCTCATCGCTCCTTCTCACTCATTGCTTCCCTTTCTTGCACACGCAAGTTACCTTTGATGACAAGCATTCTGGTACTCTCGGGCATCACATCCATATGCTCATCATTACCTCTGTCGCCCCTATCCTTAAACCATCTACGAGCATGATCAAAGTATCAATCATCTTCATGGACCTTTGGTGGTTGGATCAATACACCTTGCTCTTGACGCCTTTGGTAAACACACCTTAGTGGAGGAAGCACCACCCCGATTGTAGCACAAGATATCTTTGGAACCTCCTGTACTCCGGGTAATATATTGTGATCCATACTCACATCGACATTGGCAGCAAGTAGCCCATCATGTGCCCTCCGCTGACTGATGTGCTCAACAAGTGCTACCGTACCACCTTGCGCCTTAACAACATGTGCTCTAGTATCCTCATGCTCCTAGGCTGGTTGTATTAAAGTATTGGACTCGTCGGCACCGCAGAATGCATAAAGGTTTCATGAGGTGGTGCACGCCTAGGGTTCGCCTCGGTAACCCTCAGCTCGCATGTAGGCTTCGGTGTACCACCCATTCCGCCCTTCTCCTTCTTTATCTCCCTTGGCTGGATCATCAATTTGAATACTCTTATTCGTGCCATGATACAGCCGTGGCAATAGAACACCTAAGCGGTCCACATAAGTTTTGTCAAAGACACTACTCGTTTATGATGTAATCACACCTAGCCTGACCTTGAGGATCTCCCCGTATCATATCAGTAACCAACAAACAAGTAAGTACTCTACCAGGAACGACCAACTACCGGTAACCTTAAGCAGATCTACCAGGAGCCGACAGCTCAGCGATTATCAACCAGTAACCTCGAGCCAATGTTATGAGCATATATGGGGGTGTTCTTGGAAAAATGTCTTGAGTTGTGTGTGCCCAAGCTGAGACTCCAGAATTAAGGCTATGGATTCAAGGACGAATCCTTTCGAAGGGAAAGGTGATGATGCAATCACGCCTAACTCCATTTCAGTGATGGGTGAGCCCACTTGTGGAGGCCGAGAGACATACCCAGTACCGTCAAAAATAGGTGAGATCCGTACCTACTCGAGGCCACCCCCGTGGCCGAGCTTTCCGTCAAATGACAAGTTCAGCAGCTACTGAAAATGTTCAGAAGAGTTACCAGGAATACACATTACTAGGAGCCATCAACTATCAGGAGTCTTTAGGAGAGTTACCGGGAGTAGCCAACTACCGAAAGATTTTAGGAAGTTAACGGGAGTGCGCATCCAGCCAAGAGCGACCAACTGTTGGAAACCCAGGGGTATCGGGAATGCACATCTTTTGAGAAAGGGGTACTTGCCAAGAACTGAGGGAAACTATCGAGAATCAATAACCAGTAAGTACTTGTTAAGAGCCATCTGGAAAGTACTTATCAAGTGTCATCTAGGAAGCTATTTACTGACAGCTGACAGCCAACCCACCCTTATCGGGTCCTGTCCTACTTACCGTTAGCTACTGCCAGCAGATAACGTATTGGGTCATTCCTGTAGCTTAGTATAAATAGCCAGGCTCCTTCTTTATTTTGGCAGTTTTTGTGTGAAGTGCTTATTGTTTGCGTATAGAATACTCCGCCCTCTAAACACCAGAAACTCACCGTGTGAGAATCAAGTCCAAAAGATGATTTAATTCATTACAGGTAAAAGATCCACCATCTTCAACCTTTGCTTTTCTATTGTGTGTTAAATCCTTTACAACTTTCGGGATATTTTTTATTCGATAAATATCTTGGATTTTTGTATTTGGATATTTATTGGCAAGTGTGGTTTTATTTTTTATTGTTGATCAATCATTTTTAATTAATTATCGAACTGCAAATTCCATCGTTATTGTTCTGTTTCCTTGTTCATCTTCATCTTGATATTCCACTACATACTTTATCTTTTCAATTCTTCTTCTTTCATCAACTCTGTTTCTAAACCACTTAGGTTTTAATTGATAACTTGAGCTAGATCAATAGCTGCAAACCTCAATCGCATCCGATTCTTCGAAAGGGAACTCGGATAGCGTCATGTGGTAGTGGATCTTTAGCGCTTGAGTTATCATTTGGGTCTTTGTTTACTGTTAAAATGGACAGTAGGGGTCGCGATGTCAGCACCGATACCGCTGGTGGAACCCCTCTCCGTAGAGCGACTGACGTGAGGAAACAGAACGTCGCCCTTCTGAACAGGTGGGGCATAAATGAGAGGAGACGGGTCAACTGTCTTTGAAGTCTTTCTTTTCCCCGACCTCTTACAACTTTTGTGGCGAGGAAGTCGCCTCTTCAGGCATAAGGGTGAAGGAGGATTATCAGAATCCGGTGAGGTTGGAGGAGTTGGGGGAGAGCTGCATTCCGCAAGGTCTAAAGAGTATGAATCGGCCATGAAACTGCAAATGATTTTGACAAGAAAATATGAGGAAAGAGATGAATAGAAAAAGGAGAGAAAATCCCATTAAATAGTTGGGGAGGAGGTGCTTTTCCATCTTCCCGCACAATTTTTGAGAAAATTGGTACGTTTTGAAAACAAGTTAAATTACATAATTGACTCTTGTGACCGCGCCTATTGGAAGTTCTCCATGATCGATAAGCACCGAAAAACCACCTAATCAGTTGATACTGAAGAGGCGGCGCGAAATTAATGCAGAAAGGTTCGCGAGGATAACCGCTACCAAAGTCTAACCGAGGATGGGCTCGTTTTCAGTTGAGCTGATGTGGCAATCAACCGAAATCTCAACTAGCACATGGTAAAAATAAAATGGCAACTCCAATAAAGAAAAATATTTTATTTATTCATCTATGGCCTAACGGCTGGGGCATGCATTTTCACAAAGAAAAGAAAAGGTAGAACGGCGACGGTCGACAGTCAAGCCTGGGATCCAGCATCATCATCCTCGGGCAGAGTAGGAACCTCCCTCAAGGCATCCGCCACAGAGGTCAACTCGGCAAAAGAAATCCTCATGCCCTTCAAGCACCAGTTCAGCAGATCCTTCCTGTGCTGCAGCATAGTGATCACTACCTCGATGCGGGAGACAGCAGCGGCCAACTTGGACACACACTCTAGATGACTGAAATCCTCTAGAGAAGCCGCACCAAGCCTGGACCGAAGGGGAGTCAGCATCCCTTGAAGCTCCAGAACATCCTCAGATGTCTTGATCAGTATATTTTCCAGAAAGCCAACGTCACCGTCGTTGAGATTCTTCAGGGTGTGGGTTTTGGAGATCAGAAAGTTCTTGGTAAGACTGTCCATGATGCAAATACGAAGAAGAAATGCTAAAAAGATGTGTAATTGGTGCGGGGAAGATTCAAATTTATAAGCCTCAAGAAAAGGCGATAAAGTCTTGCTCCTCGAGGACCGAGCCACCCGATATCGTACGAGTCGACCGGTACAATCTGAGCGGAAGCTGGAATGATAGCCCTTGGTAAACACTCGGGCTCATTTTCAGTTGGGCTTATGATAACAATTAAGGCAATTCCAAGGGTATTATCGCCCTTGTATCATTGCAAAGGCCAGAATCCTACCTCACCAGCCGGTGGTCAACCGAGGAAGGTTGGCGCCCCTTAGCCAATAAGGAGCTCTGGGATGGACAACATCAGCAGGGGGGAGGTCTCACGCGTCATCCACCTGCACGCATGGCGCTATCCCATCCCAGGACAGCTATGGCGTCACTGGAAGCTGTCCCCTATGACGTCACTAGAAGTTATCACCTATGACGTCACTTGAGGCGTTATCTCCCCCGATAATGCCTTCCACTAAAATTAACTCCCTCGTGTTGCCTATAAATACCCCACCATTTAAAACGCAAGGTAAGCCTAAGATTGCGACTGGAACCTCTGCTATTTTGAACAGCCATACTAACTTAAGCATTGGAGTGTCTACGCCGGAGCCCCCCCTTTCGGCGCTGTGTAGGTACATTCGACGGCAGCTACAGTGACTCTTATCGATCCCACCTCCACTTCCGACTCCCCAGAACCTCAAATCTTATCAGTTAGCTACTGCCAACAGATAATGTATTGGGCCATTCCTGCAGCTTATTATAAATAGTCAGACTCTTTCTTTATTTTGGCAGTTTTTATTTAAAGTGTTTATTGCTTGCATAGAGAATACTCTGCTCTCTAAACACCAGAAACTCACCTTGTGAGAATCAAGTCCAGAAGATAATTTGATTCATTACAAGTAAAAGATCCACGGTCTTCAACCTTTGTTTTACTGTTGTGTGTTAAATCTTTTACAACTTTCGAGATATTTGTGATTCAATCAATGTCTTGGATTTCTGTATTTTGATGTTTACTGGCAAGCGTTGTTTGATTATTTATTATTGATCGATCATTTTGAATTAATTATACAACTGTAAATTCTATCATTATTGTTCTGTTTCCTTGTTCATCTTCATCTTGATATTTCGCTGCATACTTCATCTTTTCATTTCTGCTTCTTTCATCAACTATGTTTGTAAACCACTTGGGTTTTAATTGATAACTTGAGCAAGATCCATAGCTGCAAATCTCAATCGCATCTGATTCTTCGAAAGGGAACTCGAATCGCGTCAGTTTGTCTAGGCGTCTCGGCTATGGTATTCAAATCGATTGAGACCTTTCTTCTCTCCTCCTCCTTGTCATCAAACCTTGCATTAATTCTCCTAACAAGAGTCATCAGATCGGTCTTTCCATTCTCACCAAAGTTATGTCTGTCATCCTGTAATTTCTTGAAAGTTACAACAAAAGTAAAAGCGTAAAATTGCACTAAACCTAGCACTCCCTCACGTGTTTACTCTCGTGTTTAAACTCTCAATTAAGATCACCAAGTCACTCAATATTTCTACAACATCCCTGTGAAAGTGGTTAATGACTCAAGAGTTTGAAGGAAAGGCTTCCAAAGAAGATATGCAAAGACAACTATCTTCGAAATAAGTTTTGATGCCTAACAAGAGGTTAGTTGCAACAGCAATCAACTAAACAATTGTTAAGCTGGATTAGAAGATAATAATAGGAATTAAGGAAAGCTTAAATGATACAGAATTGACTCGAATAGCTCACGATTTGTGAGTTCGGTGCGATATTGTGTGCAATTGTGTATTTCATGCTATCTTTTGATTTCAACCTCTTTTCTCTTTCTGCCTTTTGAATTAAAATGCCAATTCTTCTTTATGTTTTTTAATATGGCAGAATTGAATTTTTTTTTGACTCTTTAGCTATTTGACGTAGCTGCCACAATGATAAAAAACCTTGACACTTTGTATTTTTTTGACCGAAACTAAATACACACAAAGAGATAAACCTAGCTCAACTCGACGACACACAAAGAGCTAAACCTAGCTCGACTCGACGACAACAAGGAGATTGGTATTAGAATGGGTTAGAACAAAAAACCAATCTCCATAAATGAAAACAAATAAAAATAAAGTAAAGATATAACCAAACCGTTTAAACGCCTTGAGAGCCGCTACCAAATAATGTGATCCTAGTTGCCTAGGGTGCGCTTATCGCTGTTGTTGGATCTAGTTCAAGGGTTTGGTTTGCGCAAAAGATAGATGTTCATGAATACAAGCATAGACGTCGACTCACACCTGGGAGAAACGGTCTAGATGGACAAGTGAGGTTCTTGATTCGTTTGTTAAGCCTAGACTACACCTGGAACCGTCGACCTAAGGGAAACAATCAATAGAAAATTTAGGGTTTTACTTGCAACGACTTGAGTATTGCGGAGTCAAGAGAAATAAGACACGAAAGAGTCCACTCTCAAATACACGAAAATCCACTTGTACACACAGGGTTTTAACCTAATTTCTATTTTAATTTATAAGTTGTTTTACAATGAAGCTAAGCGGCTCCTTAAATACTACAAAACCCTAAAACCTACTAGGAGTAGAAGTAGGATTTCTACTCGAGCAATATCTATAAAATCTAACTAATAATTATAGTAATTACATTCCAGAAACTACATGAAGGTTTCCGCTCGGTCTACTAGGGTTTGGGTCGAAGTCTCAAGTTGTATGATGGCTTGGAGTGCACTTCATCTCCGAAAATATCGGTCTAGGCTATCTTTCGATTCACTTGTGTGAATGGGCTGAAACCTATTCTGAATGAAAGCCAACATCAAAAAATGTCAGTAAGAATGTCTCTCTTCTAGGTTCGGGTCTCACTGGATCGAATTGGCACAGGCAGAGTCACTTCACGCATCCGAGAGTATTTGTTTGCATTGGGCTTTTGTCGATTGGGCTAACTTTTAATTCGCTCGTCCGAATGGGCTTGATGACGTGCTTGTCGAGGGTACGATCAAATAATTACAACTTATCACATGCAACAAAAAAGGATTGAAGACAGTGGCAAGAGGTTTGATCCACAGAGAATGGTGAAGACATACACTAGACAAGACCAGATATAAAATGAAACAATAAAAGAAATAATGGAGGGTTTGGTTAGTTAATCTAGTTAACCAAGATAGAGATGGTTGCTAATAAGACAATTAATGAAAATAGAAATCAAGGGCACGAAAGTAAAACACAATCAGGGGCAAGACATGCAAACAGAAATCAAATAAGAAATAAAGTCAGAAAAGAAGAAATTAAAGAAATAAAACCAGAAGAGAAGAGATCTTAACAAAGGACATTCTCGGGTTGCGTCGAGGGCATGATAATCATCGGCGTAGAAATATTCTATTCCTATGCCATAGACATGCTATAGGGACCATGTTTCCACGTAGGCCCCCTACTTACCTTCTTAGATAAACGTTACCCCCCGTTTCCACATATGAGGTGGCCTTGATGTTTCGTCGTCCCCCCAGGCACGAATGTGGGGAGGCAAGACATATCTAGGGCGTGACATCTCAGCGTGTCAAGCTCGCATCACATACCCTAAACGACTATTTACCCCTAGACGAAAGACCTCTCGCGATGTCCCCACTAGGTGTCTACTTTAACCCAAGGCTTCACGTCAGTTATAACCAAGAGAATGATAGTAATCATCTAGGTCTAGATATTAGCTGGCCAGACTACTAATCTTGCCCTAGACGAATTAACAAGAAATTGACAGACAATCGAATACAACAATAAGAATATATTAAACACGTTTAGGCCTCTTAACTACCTATGCAACCCTCAAAATACCTCTACTAAGAAGGGAGAATCTAGCTACTCATACTACAAAACAAATAAACAAAATAGGAAAAGAAAGATTGCATAAAAGAAGAACAAGAAGAAGAAAACTAATAAATGTTACCGGCCGGAGCAAAGCTCCGGTTAAATATACAGTGGCTGCTGGATGAAGATGCCTCAGCCACCACCCAAAAGAGGGAGGAGAGAAAAAGAGGCGGCTCCAAAAAGAAGAAAGTGGAAAAATATTTACAAGATGTCTAAAACCCTAAAAACTAGAGGTTTATATAGTGTCCAACCCACAAGAGGACAAAATTCAGCTAAGGGACTACAAAATGACAAATTCCAGCTAAGGGGAGAGAGTGACAGCACATGGAGCGTGCTGGAATATTCTAGAATCTTCTAGATGCGCATGGAATCTCGTGCGAATCTTTGGAGATTCGTCTCTTTGCCTTTCGATTAGGAATGGATGCAGAGATATCGCGGGCGAGAGACTACTCACTGGTCTGGTTAGTGTCGAGGGCTCGACGACATTCTGATCTTCTAGGCCTTGAAGCTTGAAATACCAGGGCTGAAACTTGGTCCAACGTGAGCTAACACCCTCAAAAGTCTGGAAAGATGTCTCGCTCCCTGGCCTGGTCCTCACTAGTCTGAAATGGCTCAGACAGAGTCACCTGGTACGTCTGAGTGTATGTGTCCGAGTAGGACCTCTGTCAGCAATAATGTCACCTTAAGCCTTCTGACGATCCACGTGTGCAAATGTCTCCAAACTTGGTCCATAACTAACTAACATCTCAATCTATCCAGTATCATTTGTAGCGCCTTGTTCTGAACCCCCTGCTATGAATTGGTCCGGGCACCATTAGCTTGTGCGGTGGGTAGTGCGGGCATTAGTCTCAGATCCATCTTGCACCTAATGCTTTCATCCACCAGCATATCTTCTTACACCATCTCCATGTATAGAGGTTGAATTAACCGATCTTGAAGTTCCTAGTAAATGGAACTCGGCGTTGGTGTTAGTAATGGCACGGTTGGCTCGGCCGGAGTATGCGATGGGGCTAGGATCGTATCATCCTGGTTCCCAATACTATCTCCCTTGATCCCCCGCCTCGCCACTAGGCTACCCAAGATGGAATCTTGACTCGGTTCAGGACTGGAAGGTTGATGATTGTGAGTAAGGATTAGCTATGGCGACTCTAGGGTACCTTGACTACTAGGTGGATTTGAAAAGGCGGCTTAGGTTAAGGCATCTGACGGTGATGAAAGGTTCAAACTAGGATCTGAAGGCAAAGGAGTGTACCAAACTAGATTAAAACAAGCGAACGAAAATCTAGAGGAGCAGAGGGTGGCCCGTCAGCACTTAAAACTAAACCATGAGGAGAAGAGTGCGACCCAGAAATAGGAGGACGCAGCCTAGGAGGATCTAGATGCGGCCGAGGTGAAGGAGAGGGACACGCCTAGGCGCATGGCCCAAACGCGTACGGAAGCGGCCCATGCATCCCAGGTGACAAAAGATGCGACACGGGGCGCAGGTTGGATGACACGAGACGCGAGATGGGTGACGCTAGATGTGCCCCAAAAGACGCGGGCTAAGCGACATGAGACGCGCCCTAGAAGACACGGGTTGTGCCTCACCCGGCCCAGGATGATGCGGTTCTGACCCCATCGCATAACACACGCACCTGCGCCACACAGCTAGGGTCAATCAAATCAAGACGTCAAGACAAGAACATCATGAAGCACGCAGAGAGGTTACTACAGCCTCTAGACATGGAGACGGAGCCAGAGGTGCTACCAATTCAAGCCACAAGGCGAGGGACGTTCACATCGGATGCTAGCTCACCAACGGATGCGTCAAGAATGTCCAGCCGAGACAATTCATGGAAGAGAGGCTTCGACCAAGGATCCACGAGCCTCATTGAGCAGTTTGATGAGTTATCTGCTTCGGAACCAAGTATGGAGACGTTTGCAAGTCTAGATCAACAGATGACCCGAGGAGAGATTCTCGTACGCAAGAGGTCAACGCGCAAGTACAGCAGGTGACTGTGTTGGAGCCAGTCTGGACAAGAAAGGTCAGATACAAGCGATCGACCTTGTTTCCTATATTTTGGGTTGTTGCTGAGCACTAGACCAACTTTCAGCCTAAACGAATGAGCCAATTGGATGATAGCTTGGAGCGATATTATCGTTGGCAGAAGGAGCGCAAGTCGACATCCGGCTTGAAGAGATGGCCGCGTCAAAGAGGAAGCCTCTTGAAACTTCTGGAATATTAATTAGTTATTTTATTATTTATTTTATTTAGTTATTTAATTAAGTAGATAGACTTATTAGTCGAGTACAAATCCTAGTTCTATTCGAAGTAGTATTAGCGTATAACGCCTATTTAAGGGGCCTCTTGGCTCAATAATAAAGAGACCATTTTTTATCATAAATTTGAGACTTTGTCTTGGGAGTATTTACTTTGTTGTTCGTGGACTCGAACCTTATTCTAATCTTTAGTTTAGCAAGTTAGGATTAGCTTTAAGTAAAACCCGAAGTTGCTACTGAATCGTGGACTCGATTCAAACCCCATCACAAGCAACCCTTGTGAGAACCTCACTTGAAATCGACTAGGTTGGGTAACACCGGTTGTTACCATATTCCGCATCAATTCTAAACCTTTGAACTAGATAGACAATTCAACACTGGCCTAGGCAACTAGGATCGTATCATGTGGTAGCGGAGCTCAAGGCGTTCTAAGGTTTGGTTTATATCCATCTATCCTTTATTGTTTTTATTATTTTCTTTGTTAAGATTGCTTATTCTTCTTCCCCGTTCTATAACCAATCTTCTTGTGTGACGTGTGTTAATTTGTTTGAGTCAGGTCGAGCTAGGTTTAGCTCTGTGTGTGTGTTCTCAAGTAAATTTTCGTGCGATTTGTTTGATTTTAATTATTTCGTGTCAGTCCAGAAAAGAGTCACAAAAATACCAAAAAGAGTTAGTGTTTTAATTTATTAGAAAGAGTCAAAAAAAATTGAAAACATAAAAGAAACAAAATACAAAATACCAGAGGTTATCTGAGCTACAAATCAAAAAGAAAATTTGTATTTGGTGACCGGAATCAAAATTTGGCACGAAGGCACAAATTGCATGCACCTATCACACACCACTCACAATCCGTGAGCTATTTGAGTCTTCTTGAGTCATTTGAGCTCCTCCTTGATTCCAAATATATTCTTCTACTCCATCCCAACAATTATTTAGTTGATTGCTCTAGCAACTAACAACTTGTTGAGCATCCAAACTTCCTTCAAAGCTAGTTGTCTTTGTGTGACTCCTTGGAAGCCTTTGTTTGAAACTCTCGAGTCACTTAACTGTTTGTGCTGGAACGACAATGAGGTATTAGCAAGGCAAGTTGAGTGATTTTTGTGAGAACAATAGAGAGATAAACACGAGAGTAAACACGTGAGGGAGTGCTAGGTTTAGTGCAATTTTACACTTATTCTCTAGTGTTGTGAATTTCAGAATACACAAGCATGTCGGACAATTCATCGGACGAAGTCGAAAGGCAGGAGTTGATTATAATCCTTAAGAATCTCAATGCGAGATTTGATGAGATGGAGCAGTGGAGGAAGGTAGTCGAAGTCCATATGAAGGACAAGGCAGAGAAGTCGCACGATGATGTATCGTTGAGGCGCTATATATAACGCACTGATGGTACCTCTGGTTCTCATGTACAAGGAGTGTCACATCACGAGGATGGCAGTAGGCTGATGCAATAAGAAGTGGTAGAAGAGGAGCATGAGGATAGGGTGGTCGTCGCACCAAGGTAAATACGTGAACCATGGGTACCCAGGCGAACCCTAGGCGCGCGCCCCCGCGTGTTGAGCGACGAGCACCTTATGTGCGTTAGCCCAAGGACAAAGAGTATGAGGATGATACCTATGAGAGGCGAGACTGGTTTGATGAGAGGAGAGATCGACGAAAGGCAGCCTAGGTTTGAGCCTCGAGTTGACGCAAACCTAAGTAGTATTAAGATGAAAATACCGCCCTTTGAAGGAAAAGATAATCCGGATGCATACTTGGCTTTGGAAAGGAAGTTCCAATCGATTTTCCTTTGTCACAATTATTCAGAAGAGAAGAAAGTGAAGCTAACATCAGTTGAGTTCAGCGGATATGCCATCCATTGGTGGGATCAACTTAACACTACTAGGGAAAGAGTAAGTGTCAGTCCGATTCGGACTTAAGAAGAGATGAAGATGTTGATGAAGCGCCGATTTGTTCCCGCTCATTTTCACCGTGACCTTTATCAAAGGTTTCAGACTCTAACTCAAGGGAGTAAGAGTGTCAGCGAGTACTTCAACGAGATGGAGATCGCCCTAGCGAGAGCTTAAGTAGTTAAGGATGTGGAGGCGAGAATGGCTAGGTTTTTGAATGGCCTAAATTGAGAGATAGTCAATAGGTTAGAGTTGACCAACTACAACACATTGGAGGATATGTTACATATGACCATCAAGATAGGGAGGCAGAAGAAGATAAGGTCTTTTTATCCTAGTTCCATGCTAACTAAGTCCATAACTTGGAAGAAATCGTCTTAGGCGAAAGACAATAAGGCTACGAGTTCAGTTCCGAAGGTGCTACCTTACACACATGACACTAAGAGTGCAAACAATTTGAGTGCACCCCAAGGGAAGTCTTACAGTAACCCTACTTCTTCTTCTACACCTCCTAAAGCGTCAACAAAGGACATCGTTTACTTTAAGTGCACTGGCTGAGGGAATAGGGCTTCCGAGTGCCCTAACAAGCGGGTATTGATTATCAAGGAGAACGGTGACTTAGGCAATGATGATGATCACGAGATTGAGGAGCCGAGGTGTGCTCATGAATGAGTTAATTAAGTATTCATTTCTTGCCATATTTGAAATAATGATTATATAGTTACTATTAAAAAAAATTAGATTAGTGCATTCGAGAAACAAAAGATTTATGGTAGTTACCCAATAATAGTCATGGGTAATGATATAGTTAAACATATATTTTATCCGCATTACATGAACTAATAAAGAAACCTATACTCGAATTGTTGCAAGGCATAAAGAAGTCTCTAATAGAAAGGTGCAAAAATTGATCAAAATACAATTATTATTTATACCATCACTTATTTTATGTCATAGTGTTGAGAATGCATTTGACATATTTCAAGTATACCAGCCCATGAATAAGTTAATAAAGAACTCATATATTGTCATATTTGAAGTAACTATTATATGTTTACTATTACACAAAAGTTGGATTAATGCATTCAAAAAACGGAAGATTAATGGTAGTTAGACAATTATTTAAGATTTGCTCTTCATTGTTTGTGGTTAATCTACCAATTTGAGCACCAAATAAATGGTTAAATTCATGAACTTCTTGCCATGCATTTTCTTATTCATATTTCTAAAATTAGTGATACATAATGAGGTTAATTATTCTAGCTTCTTGTCTTAATTGTTCCTACCAAATGGACTAAATTGATAAATCATAATTAAGGTTACAATTATGAGATACTTGTCTTCATTTCTCCAAACTACTTATCAAATAGGGAATACAAGATATGGTACAAATTGTGAAATTTATGGCATCCTTGTTCCAAACTTAAAAATCAAACTGAGAACTAAACAAGGTAAAACAACTTTGGGATTTTTGGTCTTGCATGGTCCTAAAGAATGAACCAAATTGATAGTGAGAAAAAAAGGTAAAAATTGTGCAACATTGTACTATCATTTCATTACTGAAAAAGTAAGAATTTTTTTTGATTGAAACTACATCAAAGTTGCGTAGATGAAGCAAACATAACACATCTCAAATAGATCAAACTAACCACATTAAATGAAAAACCAGAAACATGAAGAAGTTTCTATATGAAATCAAAGTCTCACCTTATAGAAATTAAGGACCTAAAAGACACGCAGACCACATAACACACTCAAAAGTAAAGGAAGACCTAAACTAATCTGAGTTTGGAATTGTTGGCATGTCATTCGCAAACCTATTCAGCTCCTTAATTGCACCTCTCACATTCCTAGTGTCATCTGCATCACATCTCTCTTATACGAGCAATTGCAAGAGACAGATGGGTGATGCAATCACCTAAGGAATCAAAAACTTGAAGGGGGCTCATCCTCTGCATCATCAGTATTGACATCTTCCTCCCTTGAGTCAGTTTCTGCACTCCATCCTCCAGACGCTGGACATCATTATGCGTTTGTAGGATCTTGTGTTTAAGCTGAACGGTGTCATATTGGAGATGACCACTAACTACTCCAATAAAGTTAAGGACTGGTCTCTTGTCCATGCGATCCATGATGAAAATCTTGCAAGAAATTTGAAACAAAGCAAATAAGAAAATGAGGTGATGGGGAACAAGTGAATTGTGGCAGATTAGGATTAAAGAGAGTTCTATGAAAGGAAAGACTTTATAATGGATTTAATAAAGTAGGATGTAATAACGATGTACTCCTACTTTGGGTAGAGGATAACTTTGAAACGGTGCATAGTTGGGAAGCTAAAAGGCTGGCGAAATTGAGATTGTTTAGAGATTCTTATTAGTGTATGTAGTGGCAAGGGAACCCATATGTTGATAGACTTCCTAACATGTGTAACTCTTCATGAAATAAGAGAAACCTAAGATTACAAGACTACACAACTCCACAAGCATGCATAAATCACAACAGGCTTGAAGGACTACACATACTAGTAAAAACAGTCTCGTAAAAGTATGTAAAAATAGTAGAGTAAAAGCACTATAGGTAAAAGTAGTAGGGTAAAAGTCGTAACAGACCAAACATGCAATGCTCAATAACTTTCCCTATGTAATTGTAAAATTTATCATGTGAATGTAAATTGTATAAATTGACTATACTCAACCTTCAGTATGACCTATTTTAATTCCATATGAACAAAATGAATATATAATTACTTCTTCAATGCTAATTTGTGTGTCATTTTTATTAACACTTATATTTGGCAAATACAATGCTAGTGAACCTATTTCATTTATTTTGTCATTATAAATTTCACTCTTATGCTATTTACTTTGAGTATATTGGTAATTACACAATAACAGTCGTGCGAAAAAATATAATTAAACATGCGCTATATCAACATTACACGAACTAATAAAGACACCTACTCGAATTGCTCCAAGATATAAAGAAGTCTCTAATGAAAGATTTAGAAAGGTGTGAAAATTGATCAAGATACAATTATTAGATGTACCATCACTAATTTCATGTTGTGGCGTTAAGAATGCGTTTGATAGAGATTTCAAGTATACCAGCCCATGAATGGGTTAATTAAGAACTCATCATATTTGAAGTAATGATTATATGTCCACTATTACACAAAATTGGATTAATGCATTCGAGAAACGGAAAATTAATGATAATTACCCAATAATAGTCATGAGGAAAGATATAGTTAAACAAACACTATATACGTATTACACGTACTAATAAAGGAACCTACTTGAATTGCTCCAAGGTATAAAGAAGTTTCCAATAGAAGATATATAAAGGTGTAAAAATTGATACACACACAATTATTATATATACCATCACTAATTTCGTGTCGTATCATTGAGAATGCGTTTGATAGATTTCATGTATACCAACCCATGAACGGGTTAATTAAGAACTCCTATCTTTGTCATATTTTAAGTAATTATTATATAGTTACTATTACACAAAAGTTGGAATAATACAGTCGAGAAACAAAAGATTAATGATAGTTACCCAATAATAATCGTGGGGAAAAATATAGTTTAACCTACGGTATATTCGCATTGCACGAACTTAAAAAAAAACCTACTCGAATTGCACCAACGTATCATGTATAAACACATAACATAATGTTTGGTGTATAAAAGTTGTATCTAAAAACAATAATTACATATGCCAATTCTAAAATTTTGTGTAATCCACCCAAATCAAAATTGCCATCTTATTTGTTTTTCTTTTATAAAATTTATACAATTAATTTTATTCAACTGACCAAATTACAGCATTGATTGTATTCAATCTGCCAAATTATAGAGTTGTAGTCGGGGATGTTATTTACACGAACAGAACTTAATAATACATTTATAACAGACAAGTGGTCCTAAATTACTAAAAAAAGAAATCATTATATCGCGAGATTATGATATATATGGCGCGATATTTAATCTCAACAACTCGTGGCTCTCCCCTTTAGGGCTTGGCCGACTTTTCACAGGCGGATCAGGTGACGATCCCTTCTCGACACCTAGGTGTCGGCCAAGCTCCTCCAAAATAAAAAGTAAAAACCTGCAGCATCTTGCTGTGCTGTCCTTTAATAGCCACATCTTCCTCTGCTTCTGCTTCTGCTTCTGCTTCGTTCAGTGGCTCCGCTGACCATCCATCCAACAAGAATGAAGCATATCTCAAGTTGAAGTCCATGAAAACAGTTACATTTCCACATAATTATGGTGCTTTCCATTCCTCATCCTCCAACTACTGCAACATGGTCATTGTAATGGGCAAAAACAAGAAACCCCATCTTCCTTCTAAGGTTTATTACCATTCTTTTCCTTCTATTTCATCTCTTCCCCGTACCATGCTATTTCTCACTTCATAATTTCTTCCTGGGTTAGTCAATAACCTAATTAATCAAAGTGTTCTGTTCTTTAGTAGAAGTAATTGCCATTTGTTGTTGAATGTTTGAACGTGCTTGATTCTGCTTTGATTGAGGAGCAATTAAATTTTCCATACCCAATGTATGCTTACGAATTCTTTCATGATAAGAATGAGAAGTCCTCGCTAGTAATTCGTTATTATTCTCTGAATTATCTTTAGAGTTGTGTATTTCTTTTATGACTGGGATTCATTTATTCACTTTAGACTGCATTTACTAATCATTTCGCAATCCATAGGGGCCTGAGTCAGCTCCTCCAAGAATTACTTCCAATGTTAAGCAGAATTTGCAGTTTCTAAAGTTATGGAAGGTTTGTAATCTCATATTCCTTGCTTTAAACTTATGTTGAATAGCGATCATCGGTCTAATCTGATAATGACAAGATGCTACTGTTAGGAGTTCCGAAAGAGGACGGCCACCACACCTAAGCCTGCTACCAGTTACCGCAGAAAGAAGGTGGATAAAGAGGAGCTTCCTGAAGATGCCGAACTCTACCGTGATCCTACCCTTGCTCTATACTAGTAATACCCTTTCCAGGTTTCTTACTTATTTCAGTTTTTCAGTTTTGTATTTGGCATTTAATCTGCCTTGAAATTATCTCTTTATTGTGCTAACTATATCTTACAGTACAAACCAGGTCATCACCATTGGGGTTCCTGTCTTGCTTGTTGATGGGTATAATGTATGTGGCTATTGGCCAAAATTAAAGAAACATTTTATGAATGGAAGACTTGATCATGCTCGCCAAAAGTTGGTTGATGAACTTGTATCTTTCAGTTTGTCTAGAGGTTTGCGTTTCTTTCTTTCTTTCTTCTATTTTACACATACAAATAAGCATCATTATGTGGCTGGTAATTTGAATTCATTTTAAAGGTAAATGTCTGGCTCTTTACATGTGGTCAGTATAGTCTTGTTACTAAATAAAATGATAGACATTGAATTGGTTTCAGATCTGCATTTTATACATGTTTTGCAAGGTAGGGTAAAGCCCTTGTCATATTCTGCTTCCCTTGTGCATAGTTTTCAAGACTGATCTCTGTCATGAAGTATGTCCTGAATTTTAGCAAGTCTTTCTTTAAATAAAACAACCCCCTTTGGTCTTGGGTGCTTGAGTAGCTTATTAACTTGAGCAATGTTTAAACTTGTTTCTCTGGTTCTGCCTTATTGCCCTCTTCGTAATCCACTACGACTTTCTTTTTCTCCTACATGTTGTGCAATGCAGTTCTTTTTGAGCTTCTATTGTTCCAGAAAGAAAGAAAAAAAACAATGTTTAGTCCCTTATTTCCATTGTTTCCTAGATGTTATATTGTTCTTGTGTTCAGCTTCTTGCATCCATATTTGACGCTTGTGTCTATGTCTGCTCTTTCTGAAATGTTCACAGAGGTGAAAATTGTAGTTGTCTTTGATGCGATGATGTCAGGGCTCCCTACGCACAAGGAAACTTTTACTGGGTACTATTGATGATCCTAAGCTGTAATTAGCTTTTCTTGCAGTTTCCTTTATACTTTTTATAACCTAAAATGCTTAATAATCATATAAAGTGGTTTTAAGTTGAGATAAGCCTCTTTTCTTTTCTCTGGTTTATAACAAAGATTATTACAGAAATTAGCTGTTTTTGTTACATTCGCACACTTACATTTTTGTTTTTCCACGCTTGTGTGCATGTATATTGACCCATGCCCCTTAATTGTATATCCTGCTGTCAAAATTTCAGATTCTTGGTTGTTATTGCATTGAGTAAAAGCCGTAAGTCCTCAATCAAAATGTTGCCAGTGGAGAATATCCTTAAAAGAGTAATAACTTAGGCCCAGATATCCTAAATGAAACTCTAGCTAGTATAATTGGATGATGGCTGAATGTGCCTCTACTATAAGTTAAACGTCTTTGGTTTTGTAAGTATGAAGACAATTTTGTGAAGCCGATTGTTATTTATCTGACAGCACTCTTGTGAGATTCTGGTTTAGGGTCTAGTTTAGCTACTTGACTGGACTAGCCTTGAACCCCTAACCTGAAGGCAACTCTTCTCCACACATACCAACATGCTAGTAGAGGAGGCTAGTTTGAGAGCACTCTTGTGTGCCAAGTTTTTTCTTTATTTGGCTTGTACATACCATCTACTTTGAGTGAAACTTGTTTCTATTATGCTCCTACAGTTAACAATGTGGTTTTCTTACTGATAAAATGCACGTAGCGTACTGTGACAGAATATGTAATTTTGCAGTGTTGATATAATTTACTCAGGTGAATCATGTGCAGATGCATGGATTGAGAAAGAGGTATGTTGTGATGCCATGTTGAGAAGGAATTAGATCTATGTTTTTGGCTGCTATATTCGTAAATTTTAATATTTGGAAGAGTGCTTTGTGTTTCTCATTGGAAGTAGGATGTCTTCATTGATTTTCAATGTCATGGAAATCTGTCAGTCTCTGCCACTAAGATGTGGTAACAGAGTAAAGGGTTTATACTTTATTTTATTTTCGTTGACACTGTGCACTCCTTTCCACGACCATCCATTGCCAGTATTTCTGTGCACCTGAAGAAAAGGTTGAGAACTGGCAAGACCCTAGTTTCTGTTTCATACTTGTTTCATGCGTGTGGAAAGAACTTAACGGATATTGAGTTGCATCTATGCAGTATGTGCATGCCATTATTTATGAGCATCTTTTCACTGTTTGGTATGCTTGACAAGTCATTGCCTACATGTTGGATTCTCTTGCCACTTACTGCTACTGTGTATTAAAGTGTGTCTTATTAGTAGAGATATCTTTTTTCATCCAACAGGTTGCTGCTTTAAAAGAGGATGGGTGCCCCAAAGTCTGGGTTGTGACTTCTGATCGTTTGCAGCAACATGCAGCACATGGAGCTGTAAGTTTTATCGTGCTTGTTAGGACAAATACGTAAATGCAGAAATGCTCACCCTGGTATGACCACAGGGTCAGAGTGGCCCTACTTGACCTTCAATAATCTCTGGCTTTCAGAGACCTATCACATTGCATGAATGCTTAAGGGATTAGCTTAAAGCAATTGATCAAATCATTGGCTATGACATCGAGATTCTATGTTAACATATGTTGTTGTGTCCATGGGTAGTTGTTGGCAATCGTACCATAATGTTGATTTGTATCAATCTCCTATCTGTGTCTCTAATTGTTTTTCATATCAAAGACCTACTTGTTTCTTTAAACTGAAAGAAAAGTTTGTACATATGTTGTTGTTGGAAAACTAGTTTTAACAGTGTGGAAGAGCACCGTCTCGAGCCTACATCACTGTGAAGAGACTGCTAATTGTCATCTTCATGTTCTTTACCAGTTTCTTAAGGACTCCTGTTCTGTCCTTTAGAAGCCATACATGATTTATGCTTTTAGTGTTCAATCATCTTTAGTCTGCTCTGTTTCCTGATGGGATTATGACACACAGCATGAGCCTTTTGGTTCTTGCTTTCATTAGGTTTTAGCTTATTATTTATTGAGAAGGTGATAAACAGTAACGTTGAATTTCTCATACTGCCTAAATGCCCTAACGAGTGTTTTTTCGTTTTATTTGAATGATAGGGTGCCTTCATTTGGAGTTGCAAGGCACTGGTTTCTGAAGTGAGGCATCATGTCTTATTTTTACTTGTTCTCCTTTATGTTTAAACTTTGGTATTGACAATTTCTATGCAGATTAAGGCGTCGCAGAAGGAGATGGATATGATGCTCGAAGAACAAAGGTGGGCTGAATTTATGAAACATTTATTTACTTGTACACTCTTTTGTCAGAATACTTGGCATTCACTTTGGTTAATTCTCTGTTTTTGATTGTAGGTCAACTTCTTTTCAAGGTAAATTGTTAAAGCATAATCTTGACAGTGAAGTTGTGGATGCTCTCAAAGATCTGAGAAATAAGCTGTTGAAGAATGAGTCACAAAAGGGCAGGTGACATACTTGAGTTTTAGACGGTACCTTCTACTCTAGTACTGTGGCGTCTACCTGTTGACTTTATTGGTTGATTAAGTTGCTTCCTGTGTGATAAAGAGAGGGGCTGTGAGGGGTACATAGTTAGTTTTAGACTCACACAACACCTGGAATGTGCTCCTGATTTGAATGTGGTCTTTGGACTAAACCTTGAAAAGTGTCTGCTCTGATGGTCTGGGTTCGGTTGATTTCCGTTACCAAGGAAAGGGTGTTGCAGGCTTTCTTTTGAGGATGACATTTTGTGGAATCTTTCTATTCAGGCCTATTGCGCCAGCTTATTTGCAATGTTAGCTTGTTCCATTTTGTAAATCCCATGTGCAGAGATGAAGTTTCATGGTAGTCCTGTCTACCCTTACGTTTTTGTTTTTTGAAGTTCATGTATAGGGAATAGAAGACTTGGTAATTGGTATACTCTGAGCAGGATTATTATAGATGAGCATGGGAAGAAGTTTGTGTTTTTTTCTATTTCAGCAGGTGATAATTCAGGCAATGATTGAGTTGGACGACGCTTAAGTCAAGAAAATTTCTTGCTCGTTGGATGGGTGCCCATTCGGTTATTCCGAATTTTCGAATTCCGAATTTGCAAAATTCGAGTATTCTAAAATTTGGATTTTCCATCCCGAATCTGAAATTTTAAAATGCTTTCCGAACCTAAATTTCCGAATTCATAATTTCGGAAATTTCGGAATACCCGAATTTTCTGATTTTTTTCGAAATTATGAATTTTGACAATTTTCAGCAATTTTAAACATACAAATTAAGTTAATCCAATCCACTGCCATACAAATAATCCAACAAATTATGCAAATCCAATTCACTGCCATACAAATAATCCAAGGCTACTAAGTTTAATCATACTAATTAACCATATAATTAATGAGATAAATTTAATAACAAGATTGCTGGATCAACCCTTCTCCATTGCATTTTTTTGTCCAAGCAAAACAAATGATCTCCCTACATGTAAGAGACGATGGTGGTGAAGAAGATGGTGTGTTAGTGGGTCGGCGGTGTTGAATCTGTTGAAGGGTCGGCGGCGCTGGTGGTGGACGGTGGTGGTTTTGAAGATGGTGTGTTGGTGATGGTGAGGAGAGATCGGGAGGAGAATGGCTGTGAGGAGAGATCGGGAGGAGAATGGTTGTGAAGAAAATGGTGTTTGGAGATGATGGTGAAGACAAACTGAAGAAGGGTGAGCTGAGGCTGCTGAGCTGTGTTTCGGGACCTTTGGTAAGAGAGAATGAGAATGAGATAGGTTATTTGGGATATATCTAAAACGACGCCGTTTTATGTACAACCCAAAACGGCGTCGTTTTTAGGATTGTTAAATTCGGGTATTTTGGGTACCCGAATTTTTCAAAATCCATTCCGTTCCGACCCGAATTAAAATTTCGGGTATAAGATACCCGAACTCGAACTTTCAAATTCCGAATTTCCGATTCCGAAATTGAAAAATTCGGGTCGGAAAAATCAGAAATTCAGGTCTCAAAAATTTTGGGCAGCCCTAGATGTTACAATGGAAGGCTGAAAAGAAGTTGCTGATTAGAAAAGAAGGTATCATTCTGATTGAAAGAGTAGTTTTGGTGATATGCAGAAAAAGGAGTAGTAAAACAAGTAAATCTTGAAATGTCCGGAAAGACCGGCATTACACTTGCTCGTATAACACAAAAGACTTGCGTCAATCAATCAAGGTTATAATGGGCTTTGTTTGCAACTATGATACGATGACACACAACACATACATGGAGAATGGATGCTCACCATGCCACCTTCCAACATACCAAGCTCTATACACCCAATACTTGTTTACTTCTTCTTACCTGCAAAATTTCTAAGTTAATGAATAACTTCAAATGCAAATAATTAGCTTCTTGTTGCTTAAGCTAATTGCAGAAATCGAACACTTCTTTCCAATTAGTTGCTAAGTTTATTATTACTTTTTAACAAGAATATTCGGTTATATTACTCCATCCATATTTGATTTTATGATATTTTGAGCTTATATTTTTGGTCCGAAATATATGACGACTTTCCTAATGAGTTGTTAGCTGATTACCGTGTTACCTTTACTTTCCCAACCTTTAAACACAATTTGCTTCCAGAGCCAAGCAGGCGTTTAATTCAAAAAAAAAAGTCAAGTAGGGGTAGAGTTGTAACAAAAGATCTTAAAATCACCTCTCTAGTTATTGTCTTAATACTCGTGCTCGATTTCAAAAAATCATTTATTGGAGTCTGAAAAGAGTATTATTTATCATTACAATGTCAAGAATCGAACCTATAAATTTACATCATAACAACGACATGCAGTAACTAGTTGAACTATAATATTACATCCGGTTACTAAGTTTATTTATTCCAACATGTTTCATTATTATTTCTTTTCCTAATAACCTAAAAGAAGTTTTTCCCTATTCTTTAATCATTTTTTCTGCTCCAATAAAACATCACATTACTTAATTATTTTTATACTATTATTTATCAACAGTTTTTTCCTCAAATTGTATATAAATGATGTTGCCTACACTATATCCGCGGATCAACAATGCAGACAGAAAAATAAATAATACAGGTAATTAAACAAAGCATTAAAGTAAGGAATTTTTTTTTTAAAAATAGTCTAAAATCTCTTGATATAAAAAGACCAAACTTATAATTTTTTAATTAAAAAATAAAAATATCGAATCACTCATACACTACATTTGACTAAACTATAAATTTAATTTATAATGAAAATGATCTATTCCTGAAACTAATTTTTTATAGAGGTTGTTTGGTATCAAAATTCGGGAAGAGTTCAATTTATTTAAATTAAAATTCGAGCAAATTTAGTGTTTGTTATACTTTTTTTAAACGAATTCAATTCTTACAGAATTGAACCATCAAAATTAATACAAGAAACAATTCATGCCAAAATAAGTGTGATCGATGAATAATTCATTTAGTTTTTTAATAATTAATTAGTTAATTATTTAAAAGCCCTGAAACACAGCAACATTGAGAGAGAAGAGAACGTGAGAGAGAGAGCTGCATATTTGGTACAATTTTCTATTTTTGCGTTTTGGTTTTCTAATAGTATCATTTTTGCCCAAATTGATGTAATTGGGATTGACGAAACCTAGTTTGTCGACGATCTGTATGATTTCTGCTGCAAGGCTACGGATCAAGATGTAAAAACTGTAATTGTAGCTGGGCTTGATGGTGATTACTTGAGGTGGGTGGGTGATTGATTAATACATCTTTTTTTTTTTGTTTCTTTGATTGATTGAATTGGGATTTATGGGATTGGATCGATTTTTGGGCAAGAGGAGGTTTGGGTGTGTGTTGGATGTGATTCCACTAGCTGATACGATGACCAAGCTCACTGCGCAGTGCGAGATGTGTGGGAAACGAGCATTTTTCACGCTGAGGAAGATGACCGAGATGAGAGTAGAGCTGGTGGGTGGGTCTGATATGTACATGCCGGTTTGCAGGCAACACTATGTGGATTTGAAAGTGAAGGAAGCTGTTAAGGGTATAATGGTTGTTGCTGCTGCTGTGATAATGTAGTGGCCAATTCCACTCTGCTTCTCGAGCTATGTTTGGCGCGGTGAGTAAGTACTCATAAAGTTGTTGAATTTCCATCTTTGAAGAATTCCTACATATTTTGACGTTGTGGAAAGAATCGGAAGTGAAATTCCAAAAATCGGAGATTTTGAAGGGATTCACTATTTTGATAACGCCCCCCTCACTGTCCAGTACCTGCTTGTTTTGGATACTTTGAACTTCTGCTTCTGGCCAGGTGCTGATTTGTCTAACAAATTACAGTTGCAACATTTTTTTTCTGATTTTTCTCTTAACAGTGGGAATTATATTTTTTCCACTGCATTGAGCTGTTTTGTGCTACATGGTGCTTTAATTCTTCTTAGAAAAAGAGAATTCTGAATCCAAAGGAAAAGCTATTTTTCCTGTTTTAACTGCTGCTTGTCGATATGTCTATTTTCCAAGAAACTTTTGTGCCCGATGAGTTTGATATCCTAGATGGTCGTAAAATGACATTTGATGTGCATCCTTAATAGGTGGGCATCGTGATACGAGCCCAGAAACTGCACATAGATACGCCACTAGGAGCAAGGAAGTGATAGCCATGCTCATCAAGGGGCTTAGGGCTGAAGAGGTGCTCACGGAGACCGTGACCCAATGGAGCATATGCGTCCATGCCAACGACTCGACTCGCAACCACACGCCCGAGCCCCGTCACATCCCCGTCTCTCCCGCGCCCGAGCCCTATCGCGCGCCCGAGCTCGAGCCCTGTCGCGCGCCTGCGCACGAGCCCTGTCGAGCGCCTGCGCACGAGCCCCGTCACACGCCCGTGTCCGCGCCTGTCACACACCCATGTCCGCGCCTGTCACACGCTTGTGCCCGCGCCCCGTCACACGCCCGTGTCCGTGCTTGTCACACGCCCGTGCCCGCGTTTGTCACACGCACCTTGTCGTACGCCCGCACCCGCACCTTGTCGCACGCCCGTGCCCGCATCCAGTTGCACGCTCGAGCCCTCGGTCTTCGGCCAGCACGACCCAAGCCCATCGGCGCGTAGCTATCTTGAGCCCGTAGCTTCCAAGAATGAAGCCCCTTTGTCCAAGGGTGTTTAGGGTCTTTTTCCTTGTAATAACTTGCACTATAAATTGAAGGACATAGCCTCTTTTATAGTTGCTTTTGATTTTGAGATTTTCATCTTGAGCCTTAAGCCATTTAGCCTAGCTTTAGGGATCTTAAATCCGAAACACTTCTCTTCTTCAAGGTAGCCGGGTTGATCATCCTTCGTTGATGATAGGGCTGGTCTTGATCTAGAAATCCTTAGTCGTTTGTAATAGGAAGGTTGCTTAGCCATCGTTGCTAAGAGGGTTTCCTCAAACTTCTAAGTTCAATATACCTTTGTTTATCCATCAAATCTGTTTCATTTTCCATCTAAATATTCCGCTGCACCTTCATCTCCATAAGCCATCATCCGATCTTCCATTCCGAGGCCAAAGCCTAAGCCAACCGTGCGCGAGACTAGATCCGACTCCATCAAAACGACGCCAAGCCCTTCAAGGCGCTTGGGCCTTATCATGTGGTAGCGGAGCACTAGCTGTCTCTAGGTTGCATTTCCTTCATTTTCAAGGTACTTCTACGGTATAAAATCACATCCTTGTCATTCTCATCATTTTGGGTCATTTGGGTATTTTTTATGTTCTTACGTTTTCTTCATGATTGATCCGCCTAAAACACCTTCTCTTGATTAAATTATGTTTGTGCTTGGATTAAATCTCTTTTATTTCATCTCTCTCACCCAAAACCGATTTGGTGTTGTTAAGGGTTTGTTGATATTGCTCTTAGGGTTTGTTATTTTCCCTAACCGTGCACCAAGTGTCAAGGTGGTCCAAAATGTGTGTGTTGGCCGTTTGTATGAGTCATCAATCACGTGAGGGTGAGGCCAACTGCCTCTAACCGCCCAACGTGCTCCTCACTCTAGGAATACTCTAGAATATATTTCCTACTTATCGCCAATCATTGATACACACTTACGCATATCACCTAGCTCTTATCACTTATACACTCACCTCTTATCACTTAACTATATCATCTTTCACTACATGTCTTGCATCATTAATTGAAACTTGTCATACATCTTGGAGCTCTCTTGCACTCACAAAAAAAAAAAATATATCAAAAAGAAAAGAAAAGAAAAGAATTCAATAAAAATATATATATATATTACAAGTGAGTCAAAGCAATAGACTTAAGTGAATGAGTAAGGCCGCAAGCTATTTCGAGGAGTGCGCTTGAGCATAAGAAATAATATTTCTCATCTCTCTTTTCTTTCCTTTTATTTCTTGAGTCTTTGTGCTAGCTTTCCTTTTGAGTCTTTGGTTTTTCCTTCTTCCTTCTCGCACTACTTCTACTCTAGGGCTAATTGTTGCGCACCATTACAACTTTCGTACACAACACTAGACCTTCCGTGCCTTATTTTCTTTCCTTTGTTTTCCTTGTGTCTTCCGTGCCTTTTCTTTGCTTTCGTAGAGTCAAGTTGGGCTAAGGGGCAAGGCTTGAGAGGAAAATAGAGTGAACGTGAGGTGGGGAGAACATTAGAGAGGAGAGTGATACACGAGAGAAAAACACGAGAGGGAGGGAACTAACTTTTATATATACACTTGTGTTTGTTCATTTTGTAGGTACATTTGATAATGATACAAAGTAACCATCAGTCCGGTGGGGACTCCAATGAGTCCACCAATATGGGCAGGTTTGAGGGTAGAGCACTCGAGGAGGAGGCCGCGCCTAGCCCGACCGTGGCTAGTCTTGCTACTCAAATGGTCGAGTAAAGGGCTCGTCAAGAGCAAACCAACCAAGCCATCCTAGATGCCATAATGGCCCTCACTCCACGACCAGCCACCTTACCACAAACACACCACATAGACACCCACACACAACCCGCCATCCATTACCACCAAAGAACCCGACCGATGTGGACTATTATGGGATGCCTCAACACACCTGGCACGAGGGAGAAGAAGCCGTGAGGAGTTGCCCTAGTGAAGAGGAAGGGGTTCACCATGAGCCACCCTTGAGGCGCGCCCATCCCGGGCCGAGGTCCACACACCACCACTCCGCGCCACCACAATACAACCACTACCTCTCACCTCCACAAGACCCGAGACACCACCTAAACACCACACAACCCTTCCTACACCCTCCAAATACCTATCCAAACATACCACTACATCAAGCCAATACCTACGTGCCACCTCGAAGGACACCAAGTGATACGATCCTAGTTGCTTAGGATGCGTAGCACCAAATCTGATCGTTGTTCAAAGAAGGATTTCAATGCGGAATAGAGAACTTGACTCGTGCGAACGTAGACTACCTTGCCAATTGAATGCAAAGAGTTCTAGTCGATTTCACGTCAAGGATCTTGTATCAGATTCTTAGGACTAAACCCAACGATTGTGAGAATCGCACTAAGACAAACGACACAATGATGCAATTTCGGTTTTACTTGTTTGACGACTCGAGTATTGCGGACTTGAGAAGGAACAAGGTTCAATTGATGAACAATGGGTAGAGATTGAAGAGAGAAGTCTCAATTTTATCAAAATAACAGCCAACCTTCAAAAGGAGGCAAAACCATGTCTTTATACAAGAAATCCTAATCGGATTGCAAGTAGGAGTTCTAAATAAGGTAATTGACTTAATTAACTAATTTAAATAAACTGATTAGCTAATTAATTAAAAAAATGGAAACAAAGGTTGCTGCCATTTATTTAACTAATTAATTAAGGAAACTAATTAACTAATTAGTTAAATAAATGGAAACAGAAGTTGTTGCCATTATTTAACTAATTAATAAGGGAAACTAATAAGGTAATTAAATAATCAACTAATTTAAAGCAAATATAAATATAATTAAATACATTCCAGCAGCCCATGTCGAGTTCTCCATCATCGGGCCAAGATTTGGGCCGAAACTTCAAGTTGTATGTTGTCTCGCGTACAGACTGCACACCATAATGTCGACTTCGATAACTTTTCAACCATTGGGAAAAATGAGTTTAGTCTTGTCCCAAATGAAAGATAACATACTGAAGTTTCCAACAAGAGGTCAATCGCACGATTCTGACATGTACAGAGCCGGCTAGGTTCCGACGAAGTTGCCTGTTGTGTCTGCGCCTAGAACTGCTGTGTGCGAGATTGTCATCTCGAATCTCCTTGAGATCTACTTGTCCGAATGGTCTAAAACTTGGACACAATAAACATAACACATAGAGGTTTGCATCAAGCCTTTCAGACCTCTGATCGGACTCCATCTGCTCCATCATATCTTGACACTTTTGTCCATGTAGTCGCGTGATTCATCTTGAGATCGTATCATTCCCTCCCTCTTCAGAAAGATTCGCGCTCGAATCTTGCTCAGCATAATCTGCCCATGAAAGCTTCACAATTATATGCTCAAAGCATACTCGCCATCTCTCGTGCTTCCTTAGTCGCCATCTCTTGCGCTTAAAGGTCAATGTGCTAGTGTTGGTAGGAGGATTCACATCATTCCCTCTCCCTTCGAAAGGATTAGCCCTCGAATCTGATTTTAGACCTGCAGCACAATACGTTAAGTTAGTAATATCAAAGTAAGCACAAATCGAACCATACCAACCTTGTAAATTCAACTTGGCAGCAACGTCTTTGAACTTGTCAATGCGTTGAGTAAGATTATTGCTCCAAGCGGCTACTCTTGCTTGAACTTGGTTTAGGGACCGTCTCCGGCATAAGCGCTGCCAAACCCTAGCTCTTATCTTGAAGGATCCACTCATCCTTCCATGGTTTTCCAAAGTTGTCATCTTGACACCCAAGCATGCACCATAGCGGTTGGCTTGTCCATGGGCTATCCACATTACTTCGATCTCTTTGCTACCACTTATACTAAACAATATACTCAAAGGCTGCAACATTAAACTGAATAATGTTATATGAATGAAACCATATATGAGTTTAAGCAATAATCCCAAAACAGTAGCATGTACCAAAAGGAAGTAAGTAAATAAAATAAATTGAAAGCATTGCTTCCATGTAAACTCATACTTACAAACCAAAACATTCCATGAGGACTCAAGTGCCCATGGATCCACATTGCTTGAAACTCCGAATTGTGGTTGACAAGATGTCTCAATTAGCATCTTCGTGCTCGGCCTTCTCCACAATTCCATCCATGAGTCGTTAAGTGACTCCTCCCTGTGAGTACTAACAATACTCCAAGGAACAACATGTGAAAGCATAACATCCTTAAAGAATATGTTAGTAATAGTTGCGCTATATTGATGTATCAAACCAGCATCATATGACCAATACACAGTCAAATCGTGTAACGAACTACACAACCAAATTAAGCGCTCATGCTTGCTATGATATCCTTTATGCATACAAAACATAGATTTTGTGTCAAATAAATAATCTTTATAGACTTCACAAAAATCAGAATCATTAGTATAAAGATTAACCCTAGGTGTAACCTCAAGCGATTTTTCACTAAGTGACTTTTTATCAATACTACCAATAAGACTCAAAGGAACATCATGTGAAGACATATCATTCCTATAAATTAAACCAGTAATATTAAGTAAATCACAGCAGCTCATCAAACAATCATCAAACACATCATACTCATCAAAATTTCGCAAAAGATCATGCGACCGATATAAGCGATTGCGTCTGAAAAGAGCTCCTCCAAGTCCTGTCGACTTAAACAAAAAATTTGCATGAAATTCACACTTGGCAGAATAGTTATCTAATGTAAAAACATGTGAGAATCCAATTAAATTTGTGTTAGAGACAACACAATCCATGTCTCTCGGTCTAGCCAACATACCAAACTGTTTTCGCTTTCGCGAGTAAATTTTAAAGGTATATGACTTGACCTTTGGTTCTTGCATATAACCATCATCAATTAAATTAAAATCAGATTTATACAAATCAAGAAGGTTAGTATACTCAACCAAATTAGACTTAGGAAAAGAAAACCGTACCATACCCTTTCGGTTAGGGTTTGCCGAAATAGGCACCACGGATGCGCAAGGCTCTTTTCCTCTTCTTGGTGGTAAGGTAAGAGGCTTATCTTCTTCCAATACACTTCTCTTGGTCAGCACATTAGGAGAAATAATAATAGAAGGGAAACCAATCGGATTAGGGTTAGGAAAATCTAAGCGCAATGGCCAAAAATTCAGTTTTTGGTGGCTTGCGCCAAAATAGTTTTTTTGCACATGTAATGCATCCATCACTTGTTCTCTCTTTTCATAAACACACATCTATCCTTTTTTAATGATGTCACTCTCTGCATGCTCTTTATTTTCATGCAAGTGTTTTAAACTCTCATCTTTTTTCCCATGCTCACTCTTTTCATGGGGGCTGTTTTGATTAGTCTTCTTTAAGACTTTGGGTTCTTTTAGGCCCTTTTCTTTTTCTTGCTCACTCACTTCTGCTTTCCCTTGGACACTCAAGTCACGCTCAATAGCAAGCGTTGTAGAATTCTTAACATCCTCTAGTCGTGGTGCACCGCCAATAAACTTCTCAATTAGTTCTCTAAAGTTCTTATCCCAGGCTTGGTGTTCTCGCACGAGTTCATCACATCTCACATTGAGTTTCTCTATGCTGATTGCCTTTTGTAACATATCCTCTAAGTAGAAGAACTCAATGTACTTCAGTGGATCAGTTATCTCACGATTGAGGCCTTCGAAGAATCTTGCCATCGTCTCCCTTTTGGTCTCCTTGACTTGTGTTCTCTCCAAAGCAATCTCCATCTTATTAAAGTACTCTTCAACACTCTTATTTCCTTGTGTCAAGGTCTCCAACTTTCGGAGAAGCTCACGGCTGAAGTGAGTAGGGACAAAATGGTATCTCATAATCTGCTCCATCTCCTCCCAATTCTGAACTGGAAAACCCATGAGAGAGGTGCGCTTGTGATTGGTCTGTTCCCACCAATATGTAACCTCTCCACTAAACGCATCTGCTGCTAGCTCTACTTTCTTCCTTTCCGAATAATCATGGCAGCGAAAAATAGATTGCACATCTCGCTCCCAATCCAAGTAAGCATTCGGATTGTACACTGCTTCAAAAGGCGGAAGTCTTACCCTTTACTCACTTTTGTTATATATCTCGGCCTTAGCCCTCAAACCAACCGAGATCTTCCTCCTTTCACGCCTATCATACTGCCCTTGCCTCAGATAGGGATCATCCTCATAATCTCGCCCCTCGGACCATTGCGTGTAAGACATTCTGTAATTCCTGTAAATTCACAACACGAAAAGAAACGTAAAATTGCACTAATCCTAACACTCCCTCATGTGTTTACTCTCGTGTTTGAACTCTCTAATGCTCTCAAAAAATTCACTCAAATAATCCCTGCAATTGTTCAAGTATTAGTAAGACTCAAGAGTTCAAGAAAAAAGCTTCCAAGAAGACTCCTAAAGACAACTAGCAGTGAAAATAATGGTGACACTTGATATTTGAGTAATTGCAAGAACAACCAATCAAAAAAATAGCAAGTAGAGTAGAAGGCAATTTCAAGGAATCAAAGAAAGCTCAAATTGACTCGAAAGGACTCAAACAAATTCAATTTCAGATCTGATTTTAATATCCAATCGCACTTCAATTCGCTTCCTTGATAAATCTGACTTTTGTGGCACAAATACTTCTATATATTTTTGTATTTGCAGAATTGAATTCCTCTTCTTTCTTTTTTCTGGAATTTTCTCTTTTCTTTTTTTTTCTCCCTTTTTTTTCTTTTCTTTTTTTATTGACTATGAACACAGTTTAGTGTTTTGATCACAACGTTTTACTCTAAACTCCGAATCGACTGATTCTTTTTGATTTGGAAGCCCAATAAACACAGCTTTCCAACGGATCCTTTTTTACTCAAAACGGACTTCAGTAGCTATATATTAAAATTCAATTTTCGACTTGACAGAAATTGTGCAGAATTTGGCAGAAAACACAATTTAGTAAATCGGCTATAGCTTTTGACTCCGGTGTCCGAATTACTTGATTCTTTTTGATTCAGAAACCTAACAGGTGCAGCTTTCCAACGAGACCTTTCTCACCAAAAATGGACTTCAATAGCTATGTATTAAAATTCAATTTTGACTTGACAGAAATTGCACATATAACGAACCAAGCACAACAAAGAATCGGTTTTGAATGGAGTAGAAGGGAATACCGATTTCAGCAATGAAAACTAAAAACACAATTAAAGATACTTACCAATCTTTGAACGCCTTAAGCTCCGCTACCAACTGATACGATCCTAGTTGCTTAGGATTCGTAGCACCAAATCTGATCGTTGTTCAAAGAAGGATTTCAATGCGGAATAGAGAACTTGACTCGTGCGAACGTAGACTACCTCGCCAACTGAATGCTAAGATTTCTAGTCAATTTCATGTCAAGGATCTTGTATCAGATTCTTAGGACTAAACCCAATGATTGTGAGAATCACACTAAGACAAACGACACAATAATACAATTTCGGTTTTACTTGTTTGACGACTCGAGTATTGCGGACTTGAGAAGGAACAAGGTTCAATTGATGAACAATGGGCAGAGATTGAAGAAAGAAGTCTCAATTTTATCAAATAACAGCCAACCTTCAAAAGGAGGCAAAACCATGTCTTTATACAAGAAACCCTAATCGGATTGCAAGTAGGAGTTCTAAATAAGGTAATTGACTTAATTAACTAATTTAAATAAACTGATTAACTAATTAATTAAATAAATGGAAACAAAGGTTGCTGCCATTTATTTAACTAATTAATTAAGGAAACTAATTAACTAATTAGTTAAACAAATGGAAACAAAAGTTGTTGCCATTATTTAACTAATTAATAAAGGAAACTAATAAGGTAATTAACTAATAAACTAATTTAAAGTAAATATAAATATAATTAAATACATTCCAGCAGCCCATGTCGAGTTCTCCATCATCGGGCCAAGGTTTGGGCCAAAACTTCAAGTTGTATGTTGTCTCGCGTACAGACTGCACACGACAATGTCGACTTCGATAACCTTTAAACCACTGGGCCAAATGAGCTGTATCTTGTCCCAAATGAAAGCGGACATACTGAAGTTTCCAACGAGAGATCGATCGTACGATTCCGACATGTACAGAGCCGGCTAGGTTCCGACGAAGTTGCCTGTTGTGTCTGCGCCTAGAACTGTTGTGTGCGAGATTGTCATCTCGAATCGCCTTGAGATCTACTTGCTTGAATGCTCTGAAACTTGGACACAATAAACATAACACATAGATGTTTCCATCAAGCCTTTTTGACCTCTGATCGGACTCCATCTACTCCATCATATCTTGACGCTTTTGTCCATGTAGTCGCGTGATACATTTTGGGATCGTATCACCAAGGGTGGAGCAAGAGAGGCCTCCACCGAGCCCTACACTAGCATTTGAACCACCAAGATACCCACCGAACCCTATGATAACAATCAAGACAATTTTAGGGGCATTTCCGTCACTACCCCCGCGTTAAGGCCGGACACGGCGTTTCCGTCTCGGAGGTTGCCGCCCCTCACTGAGAGAAGAGCCCTAGGATGGTCGACATCAGTCGGGGGGAGGGGGGTCTCATACGTCATCTGTCCACACGCACGACGATATCCCATCCCAGGTCAGCCATGACGTCACTGGGGGTGTTATCGTACCTGGATAACATCCAGACCCTAGAGGTAATGCTCGCGCCCTGCCTATAAATACCCCACCATTCAAAGACAAAAGGTAAGCCTACGATCGCGACTCGAACCTCTGCCAGTTGAAACAATCTTACTGACTTAAGCATCGGAGTGTCTACGCTAGAGCCCCCCCTTCGGCGCTTTGCAGGTACCTCGGACGGTGACTACAGTAACTCCAAGTGGCCCTAATCCTCACCCCCGGTTCTCTAGAAGTCCGAATCTTATCAAAATGGTGCTTTTGTTGAGAGTGTTGGTTTAATTAAGTGAGCTTCCTTAATTACCAAGCTCTGTTTTTCTAGGAATCGAAGGATTATGGCTTCTGATTTGGGTTCTACACCCCATCAGTCTCCTGGCCTTCTCACTCGTAGGGAAATTTTTCCAACTACCTCATCTGACATCTTCGCCACAGCGCATGGAACCCTTTCTGCTCGAATGGATCTCCCCTCAGGATCGATAGTGGGCACGTTGTTCCCGCAGATAAGTATTCCCTCTTCCCAAATGGCGGGACCTAGCTATTCCACTCCCCTTTCTCCAGGATTCAGGATGGATGTCGCTGACAACCCTTTTGTGAATTCAATATCTGCTCTTCGTGCTCAGCTGGATCACTTAACTGAGTTAGCCGCAAGATTCACGCCCAACGTTGCTGGATCGGGCGTTCCTTCTTAGTTTATTTTCACTTCTTCTATCATCACTGAACAACCGCTATCGCCTCAGCAGCATGTAAATATTCCTTTGACTTTGCCTGTGTCAAGCACACCAGTCAGCTTTGTACAACTCGCTGAGGGGCGAGTAGAACCTTACATACCACATGCGCGAGGAATTCCCGTCTCTCAAGAGGAGCGAAGACATGATGAGTACAGAGATCATTGGAACGGTCGACAAGAAGAAACAGATAGAGATGTATCCCCTAAACGTAGTGAGAGATCCAGTAGTAGAAGATACCGAACCCGTTCACCAAGGAGTCGTAGCCGGTCTCCAAGGCGACATCATACCCCCAACCCGCGAAGTCGGAGGCGTCATTTGGAAGCATCCCCGTCTCGCCATACTCGCGAAATCCTTGACGATACCTCAGGTCACCCATTTAGCAATCACATAAGGCGTCACAGGGTCAGCCGACACGTGAAGCTCCCCATAGAGTCTTATGACGGCACTAAGGATCCAATTTCTCATCTTAACAAAGTAAAAGACTTTGTGCAATTTCAAACTCACAGCGATGCAGCTTTGTGCCAAATCATTGTTATGACATTGTCAGGGGTTGCACGCCTCTAGTTTGAAGGCCTCCCAGGCAAATCGATCAACAGTTTTTCGCAGTTGCAGTCTAAGTTTCGAAGTTGATTCAGTACCACGTTCCCCATCAAGTAATCCGCCGTGACTCTATTCGATATACACAGGAAACCTCAGGAATCATTGAAAGATTTCCTTAGGCGTTTCAATCTAGAGATGTCATTAACGTCGAGCGTTACCGTCGATTTCGCCATAGAAGCCTTAAAGCGGAACTCTCGTTATGGGAAACTGCGAGACACGTTAATGGTGGACCCCCCGGCAACTCTAGATGCGCTGAGGTTGAAAGCCCATAATTACGCGAGAATGGAAGAGGAAGAGAACAGGGACAGAACCCGAAACACACCACAAGACGCGCCTCAAGTCCCCAACATTCCTATCGCTACCGCCTCTAATGACCGCTTTATTGACGAGTACGCTAAGCGAAAAGATCACATTCCCAAGACCTCCAATCGGCGAAGAGGCAACTCCTTGAGGGGAAAATATGGTAACTCCCCCACTCGTCGGCAGACGGATCCTCCCAAAGGCTGAATTTATGATCCAGATCTCCCTGCTCTCATTTTGCCTAGAGCGGAAATTTTAGCGATTGTAGAACAGCGAAACCTACCCATTCGTTACCCAGCCCCCGTGAAGCCAGGAGTATTCATGGGAGGAAGGGAAAATGCCTTTTGTAAATTTCACAAAGCTAAAGGACACTCTACGGATGTGTGCAGAGAATTAAAGCTGGTGATAGAGCGTCTAGTGGAGGAAGGTTACCTCGGAGAATTTGCCACTAAGGCAAGAGAGGAAGCCAGAAACAATCCCGCGGATAGAGCGACGGATAGCAGACAAGCACCCCCTCGCGCTCCAGGAAATAATGCCAACCCTGCCGGGAGAAGTAGGGACGCGCTCATGGTCGATGAGGACGATGTCCCTATCATCAGCATCATAGCTGGAGGCGTACCGTACCTCGACAAACCCCTGCAGATAACGCCCGCGGCAGGAGATAAGAGAGATAAGAGTGATATCCCGCGGCAGAAGGATATATGGAGAAATTGGTCCTCTCAGATCAGTGCCCACGACGGTCCGCAGTACCTGCAATACGCCGGAGGGGGTCTCCGGCGGAAACACTCCGATGCTTAAGTCAGTATGTGTAGTGAATTTGGCAGAGCTTGGGCCAGTAATTCGTACTTACCTTCCTCCTTTGTGGGGGAAGTATTTATAGATGAAAATGGAGCGTTTCTGAGTGATCTGGATCATAAGGGGCTAACGCTCCCGTTGGAGGGGGTTAGAATTCCCCGTTGGTGGAGTGAGCTATCGGGGTAGGTGTTACCTATGTGAGGCAATGCCTACACCCCAAACGAGAAGCTTGTCTTGTACTGGGATGGGGTAGCGCCGTCTGTTATAACAGTGTTGAGTGTAAGACCCCCCCGCTGATGTCGACCATCCCAACGTTAGTCACATAGAGGGAGGTGATAGCCTCGATGTTGTCTGTGCGGTAAGAACAGTAGTTGCACCCTCTTCTCAGGGTGTAAGATGAAAATGCCCTTGCCGATAGGCGGATTGTTATCATAAGCCCAACTGAAAAGGAGCCCGAGTGTTTACCAAGGGTTAACGCCCTCTTCCCACGAGGTGCTCTTCCATATATCGGAGCGTTTCCTCATCAGAAGGTAGTTCGGACGGTTTTCGTTAGGGCCTATAAATTGAAGTTTCTTCTTCGTAAATTTCTTCGCATTTTCTCGTCCCTTTCTTTTTCATATTTCGCCATGGATGAGCTGACCCGAAATTTCCTGATCTCCAAAACTTTGACCTTGAAAAACCTTACTGAAGGGGACATCGGCTTCCTGGAGAGGATGATCACCAAGACCTCAGAGGATGTCCTGGAACTGCAGGGGGTACTGACCCCTATTTTGTCTAAACAACGGGGATATCTCTGGAGGACTTTAGTCCTCTGGAGAGTTTGGCGAAGCTGGCCACCACTACTGCTCACCTTGATGTGGTTGCCTCAATGTTGCGGCAGAGGAAGGACTTACTGGCCTGCTGCCTGAAGGGCATGAGGGCCTGCTCGGCTGAGCTGACCTCCGTCGCTGATGCTTTGAGGGATATTCCCATCGTGCTAGGGGAAGATGATGCTGGGTCCAATGCCTGACCGCTGCCTTTGTTTCCTCTTGTTGCTTCTCTTTTATGCTTCCATGTACATATCTGAACGCTAAGGCTGCTCAGGCCATAAATAAATGGTTGTTTTTACCTTTTCCCAGTCTTCTTTTTTCTCGTTTATGTTCTTGCTGCTTTGGCTGAATATGCTGGTGGCAAGCCCCACTGAAAATGAGTTTTCCTCGGGATGCACCATTTCAGTGGTTAGGTTCCGGGAATTAGCAATGAATGTTTTGACTCAACTGTTTCCAGAGCCGCCTCTCCAGGGGTAAGTGGTTGGGTGTTTATTTGGTGCCTTTTGATTGGCGCATTTAGTGAGCAGGTATGCTGGTGCCGGATCAGATTCTACTATTGCGGTTATTTTTCCCAGGCATTTTAATTGATTTCTCAGGATCCGCTCGAGGATCGGAGCGCTTCCTCGGCTATTTAAGGGAAATGCTTTCTCCTTTCCCTGTTCATCTTCATTCATTCCTTCTCTTTGCTTTTTGCAGGTTGGAATGGCAGGTTTTTACAGGCGTGATTCCTCGCCAACTCCTCCGACTTCGCCGGATTCGGATGATTCTCCTCTGACACCACCGTGGAGACCTACCAAGTGTCTTGCCAGACGCCAGGGTCGTAAGAAACCAGTGAAAGTGAAGAAGCAGACCTTTGAGTCCTTCTTTGCCGGCTTTGTGCCCCACTACCTGATGCTACCGAAAGGTGATGAGACGTCACCGTCTGCCCTTCCTCCTCCTTCCGAGAAAGAGGCTCTTACTCATGGCCAGCGGCTTCTATTGTTGGGGAGAGTTCTCGTGCCCGTTATGACAAGATGGTAGCCCACACGACAAAGCTTGTGCCTAAACCTGCTGAGTATTCCTTTTCCTACAACAGTGGATTACCATCGTCCCCGGAGGACAATGATTACTGCTATGACGCGGACTGGGCTGATGAGGATTAACGCCTTTGTGTTGTATATGCTTGTTGGCATTTTATGAATGAGATGATGTTTTCTGCCTTTTTCTTTTGTCGTTATTTTCCGTTAACCTGCTGGTCTTGTTGACAGCCAACGCAAGCGGTGGGCCTTGCCGAGGTAATCGTTTCGTAGTTACTTTGACTGGGTCAACTCTGTCGCCCTTTTGGGGAATCACGACGAATAACTTCTCTTTTTCAACTTTCTTTAATGCGCTTACACGTGACCAACTTCTTTTTACACGCGTCTCTGCGCGATTGGTGGCTCAATTAATGCGGTGGCATTTTAATCCTTTAAGAAGGGCCATTTTATTTTTTCAAAACTTGTGCCCTTGCTTCGAATTTTTTCTCTTATCTTCCTTCGTCTTCTTCCCCGAATATCTTTCCGGCCGCCTGTCATCGCCCGCCGATTCCTCTGTAAATCTTCCCTTTCAAGGTACCAATTCAATCCTTCTCAGATTTCCTTTTTGGTGGTTTATTATGGCTAGAAATAGACCTCGCTAGGTTATCTGGAAACCCATGGATCCAGAGGTCGCGCAATCACCCAGTATTTTTACATGCGATGTGGTTCTGAAAGCCGAACTGGAGGAACATGGTATTACCTTTCCTCCTGGATATGAGCCTTTTGCCCCTAGAAGTGATATGCGGCTCCATAATCCGGCGTGGGGCTACAGTAGGCTTCTTTACTTTAAGATGTTCCTTTACGGCTTCCGCTTTCCTGTTCATGAATCGATACTAACGCTGCTGCGGGAGTATAACCTTAATCCTGCCCAGATAACTCCCTCTTCCTGGTGTGCGGTTTATGCTTTTCTTCGCACTTGCGAGTTGAAGAACATTTCTACCCCATCTCTCAATTTATTTCGCAAATTCTTTAGTATGAATTGCCATAATTGTTTAATCGAAATTACTCCTCGATGGGATGACGCGTTCGTGCAGTCGTTCTGGCAGCGTTTTCACGGCTTTAAGAAGGGTGTAGCTGATTGGAAAAGCAGTTTCTTTGTTCTGGAGCTACCATCCCGTTTGTGGCGTCTTAATTTCAACCAGGACCTGATAGGCCCCATTTGGTCGAATCCCTCGATATTGACCAGGGCTGAGTTAGGGCAAGCTAACGCCCTATTAGACGAAGATACTCACTACCGCATCCGCGACTTTGCTTTGTTCAAGCCTCTGGAGGAGTGTACTATGGGTGAGTCTGCCTCTTTTCGCACTCTCTTTGTTTTTATCTTTGCGCGTTTCTTTTGTTATAAGATGCTAACGGTTAACTCCCAGGTGACGCTGGCGCTCCTTTAAATGTAACGCCACTTCAAACTTTACCAGCCTCCCCCCTTGCCGAGGGCTCCAGTCAGGGTAGCGTTCGACTCCCGAGGAGGAGAGTCAAGACGGTTTCCCGGGGAGGGCGGAGGCCCGTCAGCTCTGCCCGAGCTTCTCGCTTTGTGGAAGATTGGCTTCCAAATCGTCGCAAGAGGACGAACTCCAGCCCAACCGCAATGAGGGTGATTGCTAGTGACGATGAGGATGTGGATGTCAAATCGAACCTTTGTCACGCTTCTTCCTTGCGCCGAAAAAAACCTCGATTGGCCACGAACGAGCAGGCCACCGGGACATCTTCTGTAGATGCAGCAACTGCTCCTATCCCTGCCGTTTCGCCCGAGACGAGTGCCTCCCAACCGGTGAAAGTTACTGAGGCGCCGGTTGCCACTTGCTCTACCGAGGCGGAGGTCCCACCGACGGCATGTCCTCTTCCTACAGTTGACGCCCCCGATTCTCCGATTTCTCATTGCATTCCTGACGTAGTGGCCACATCTTCTGTTGCAGATACAGCTGTTGGGCTACCGCCTAAACCCCTTCCACAACTGTTCTTTTCTCCCATCACGAATGTTTTTTCCCAAAGTTCTTCTCCGGCTCCCTCAATCAATCTTTCTTATGGCGGCCATAACGAGACCCCGTCCTATCGTATGAATTTGAAGGCATTCTGCTTTGATGGTCTTCCTGCTGTCGGGGTTCCCCAGCCTTTTTCCAGAGACGAGTTTACTGCGCCTTTGATAGGGGAGATGCTGGGCTCCCAGAAGGAGAAGGAGAAATTTATTCAGCTTCCTCCGACGGCCCGTCTCCGCCATGTGATGAATGATTCTCTGGATTTCTTCCGTCACCTGAACTATCTGTTCGAGATTCATGATCGTGAGTCACGCAATTTCTCCAATGCGCTGTGTGCTAAGAAAGTGCAGCTTGAAAAAGTGGTAGACCAGACAAGGTTGCTAACACGTCTCTGCGACGAGTCGCAGAAAGAATTGAACAGAGAGAGGTCTGTCAGTAAAGCAAAGATGGAAGTTCTGGAGGCAGAGTTTGCGCTAGAGAAGAAGAAAAATCTCCTTCTTCGCGAAGAGATATCAGCTCGAGACGAGGAGTCCGCTAGGACATCATTAAAGGAGGAATGGTGGAAGAAGAAGGTCTTGGAAGTCTTCGTTTCTGGATTCACAACCCGTTTCAAGGGTAATTCTTCTGACCCTGCCCAGGTTGCTGATTATATTTCTACCGTGATGGATGAGGTTAGCAAAGGCGGGATTGGTCCTTCTGCCCCAGAAGGGGAAAGGGGCTAACGTTAACGATTGGTGCGCCGCTTTACTTTTCGAGAAGTGCCACAACGGGTTTCTGGACCCTCCCTTGTTATTCTTGTTGCTGTCTGCCTCCTTTTATTTTTTCCTGAAAACCATTTGACATTATTCCTTCTGTAATAATGCTGACGCTACGTAGCCTTTATCGCACTTGCGCGAATCATTGTGATGCTACCGTTATTTCTTCACTATCTTCCTTGTGTCGTCGCGTCATTTGGCGAGGCCATCGCTGCTTTTTAGGTCATTAAATGCCGCAGTCCCTCCCTTTAATGCATTTTGAAAAGTAATGATGGAAAAAGACACGTGTCTTTCCACAAAGAGCCGCTTGAAGCAAGCGTCTTCTAGGGAGACGCGAACGCTGAAGCGTTTCATTATTGCTTTTAAACTTGTACCTTCTTGCGCGTGCCCTATTTCCCGACGTGTTGCTTTGCCATGTGTCCATTGTTGATTGGTCACGCCCTTTCAGGGTTATATATGATGTTTTCTCCTCCTCCTTTTTCTTTTTTAATCTCCTCTCTCGCACGCTGCTGCCTTTTGGACAAATAACTCGCGTCGCTCTCTCTTTCTGGTCTGAGACTCCTGGTGTTCTCTTTGCGAAGGTACACACCCTTTCTTTCCTCGTCACTTCTCTTTTATTGGGCATGGCTAAAACTAAGAAGTCTTCCGAGGAAGGGGATCCTCAAGGGTCCGCCGGGGAAGAAAAAATTAATATTACCCCCACTTCTCTCTATACTCTGCCCTTAGTTAATCGCAAGCTTGCTGAGTGCAATGCGCGATTTCCCAAAGAATATCCCGTGCGGGCTGCTTCTGAATCACTTCGCCTGAACAGTGTTCTGCCCGGTAACAGTAGAATATTGTATGCTAAGTTGTTTGATCATGGGTTTTGTCTTCCTCTTGACCCGCTTGTCAAGTTGTTGTTGGCTGATTCTGATTTGGCTCCAGCTCAGTTGAGCCCTAACGCGATTTGCGTTGTTAGTGCCTTTGCCGCACTGTGCCGTTTCAAGGGGATCGAGTCTCCCACTTTGGCCTTGCTTCATGACATTTTCCAGTTGTATTCTCGTAAGGGGGTGATATCAATATCCCCTCGTTATGAAGATGGCTCATTGAAGCCCTTTACCTGGAAGCTTATGGGCATCGAGTCTTCTATTCCTCATTGGAAAGAATCATTATTGATTTGCCCGAGCCGTTATGGAGGGCCGACTTCAATGAGAAATTTAAAGATGGAGCTTGGGGCCATCGGAAACCCCTTTCTGATCCAGAAGATGGCTGGTTGAAGACGCTACTTCAACTAGATTTCAGCGTTGATGCCCAAAAAGTGGCTAACGGTCTGGATATGGAACAGTGCAAGAAGGGTGAGCGTTTGACCTTTTTCTTTTGTATTGCCAAGAGGTACTAACACTAACGTTTCTATAACTGTTCAGTGCCTCCGCCTGGTTGGGAGCCTGAGTATTTCTGGAGGAAAAGGAAACAGGAACAAAGGAAGAAAGCTGCAGCCGAAGCCAGGGCTGCTGCTGCCGCTGCCGCTGCGGAAGGAGAAAACACTGCTACCGCTACCGCTACCGCTACGGGCACTACCCAATCGCCGCTACCGCTACCGCTGCGGAAGGAGAAAACACGTGCCACGCAACCCGTTTCCTCCCAAACTGTTGTTTGTTCAGGGGTGATAGCTGATCCCATTCCTATCGGAGTACCTCTAGTTTCTTCAGTCACCCAGGTATGCATTCATTTCTTTCTACGGTTTTCTTCTATTCCGCATAATTTTCTTATCATACTCTGCGTTTTCTAGGAAGCTGCCACTGTTTCTGCTCAGTCAACCTCTCAAGGTGACATGTCTGTCGCTGAGATCCTTCAAGAGCGTCAGAAGAGGGCTCGCTATGAGCTTCAGCACAACCCCTCTTATTCTGCTGCTAATCCTTCTCTGAATATCCCTGAGGGCGAGGGTATTCCTCCTAACCAATCGCAGGGTATTGATTTCGGTGGTGGTCCTCACATTTTAGGTGGTTCCTCAATCTTCTCCACCACGACAGGCTATAACCCGAGTGCCCTTAACCTTGAAGTACTTGGGGGAGACGGGTCCTCTGTGCCTAATGCGGGAGGTTCCAGCAGTCGACCTCCTTCTCCTACCGCTCTGCTCTTTGTCCCGATGTCTCCTCCCCCTATCGCGAGAGGTGGCCCTGCTCCCACCTTGATAGCCGGTGTCTCTCATTATAGTCCTCCCCTCATGCCTACTCATCATCTTAGTTTGCGCTCCTTCAGGGACAACATTTTGCAGTTTCCTACCGAGGCTGATCACGATACCATCCTCGAGTCGACCTCTTATCTGGCGGCCGAAATTATGTCTCTTCCAAGGGAGAGGGATGCCTTCGTGGCTAGGAGCGAGCAGGAGCATATAAACTTTCTTCGCTCCCAAGCACTATCTATATTCTGCCATCTCCATTACATGGATGAGGAGAATGCTAGGGTCGTAGCAAATGGACAGGGAGAGATAAACAGGTTGCTGAACAAGCGACAGAGTTTTGTGGATGCCCTTAACGTTGCCAACCAAGAAACAGAGACTGTCCGACAGGAGGTGACAACTGTTAAGCAAGAGCTGGAGGCTGTCAAGCTCGCTCTGGAGGAGGAGAAATGGAAGAGTGCCAATATGACCGAACGCCTTTCTCGGGAGGAGAATGAGTTGCGTCAGGAGAGGCAGAGGAATGCTAAGCTATCTGCCGATCTTGCTCTAAACGCTGAGAAGAACCAGTGGTACTTGAAGGAAGGCGGAGGGCTCATGTCGGAGGCTTTGATGCATCATTATGGGGTAGAAAAACTTTGTATTGATGATCTCTCCGCGTATTTTGATAGGAGAATCCCCACTGTTACTGATGACGACTTCTATCAATGGAAATCACAACAGCAAGGAGGAACCAATGCACCGCCCGCTCCTTAGGCTTTGAGTTTAGATGTATTCTAATTTTTGCGGCTACTGAGCCCTTCCTTGTTTTGTAATATTGACAATATCACTCATTGCCTTGGTTAGGCCACCCCTTTTGAACGGAATTTCCTTGTCTGTTTTGTTTCATAATACTGCTTGCGCGATTATTCACCCGTGGCGTTTGCTGCCGCGTTTCAGTAGATATGCCCATTTTGCTCTCGCATGTCTTTTTGTACAGATTCCTCAGCCGCCTTTTTGATGGCCTTATCATTGCCCTCTGATAGCATTTCCAAGAATGAATCGGCGTTGCTCACATCCGTGCCGCTCTCTATTGTTAGGGGAAGCTGTTAGGCCTGCTGCGACGGTGTTGTTGCAGTATGGATGCCTTTCCATCCTTACTTCACCGGGTATCGACGCTCAGTCACTAGTTGGGGTATCCTTTCCTTCCTTTCGTCGAAGATTGGCTTGGGGAGGGCCTCGTCTTAGTGAGCTATCTGATTAGGACCAGCCATCACAAGGATAGGATTTTCACTCCCAAGCATTGAAACCTCGCGTCTCTAGAATGTGCCTCGTCTCAATGGGTCGTCTGTGTAAGCACGGTTACCACAAGGATAGGATTTTCACTTCTAGGACGGAGTTGGTCTCTCCTTGGGGTCGTGCCTCGCCTTAATGGGCCGTCTATGGGAGCACGGTTGCCACAAGGATAGAATTTTCACTCCCAAGGATACCGGGGCGTGCCTCGTCTTAATGGGCCGTCTATGTGAGCACGGTTGCCACAAGGATAGGATTTTCACTCCCGGGAGCGTTTGGGGTCGTGCCTCATCTTAATGGGCCGTCTATGGGAGCACGGTTGCCACAAGGATAGGATTTTCACTCCCAACGCTTAGCCATGCCAGGGCGTGCCTCGTCTTAGTGAGTTGTCTGATCAGGACCAGCCATCACAAGGATAGGATTTTCACTCCTGGCATTCTTCACTATCTGCATTTTATCAACTGCAAACGCACAGGAAAATATATCTTGTTAGAATATCATTGATATTACCAGATAGGATGAGCTAGTTCCTGGCGTGGTATAGCTTCAGCCGAGCTATATTCCAAGAGTTCTGCAGGGGCATTCCATCGAGCGTTTCCAAGTGGTAAGCTCCTCTTCCCATGACACGGGTGACGCGATACGGTCCATCCCAGTTTGGGCTGAGTTTTCCCATGCGTTGCCCTGCCGCTCGTCTATCTCTGAGCACTAAATCTCCAGCTTTGAGCAATCGCTCTCTCACTTGCCGGTTGTGGTATTGTGCCATTTTTATTTTGTAGTGCAGAGTTTTCAGGAGAGTTTCCTCATGTGTTTCCGGTAGGGCGTCAAGGTTAGCACTTAACCTTTCCTCATTATTTTCTTCTTTGAAATGAGCCACCCGATGGCTCATCGTTCCGATCTCAACCGGTGTGACAGCTTCGGTTCCGAATGCTAACGTGAACGGGGTCTCTCTAGTGCTGGCCTTGACAGTTATGCGATAGGCCCATAGTACGTATGGCAGTTCGTCTGGCCATTTCTTTTTGGAACCTTCCAGGTTTCTTTTGATGCCACTAAGGATGCTGCGGTTGGTTACTTCTGCCTGGCCATTGGTTTGAGGGAGCGCCACGGAAGAGAACCTTTGCTCGATCTGAAATTCCGCACACTGATCCCTGAAGAATTGGCTTGTGAACTGTGTTCCATTGTCGCTAACCAGTATGCGCGGCACCCCGAATCGCATAACGACTTGGTGTTTGAAAAAATGCCAAATTTTTTCAGTGGTGATGGTGACTAACGCCTCGGCTTCGGCCCATTTTGTGAAGTAGTCTACCGCCACGACCACGAATTTCAACTGAGATCTAGCCTTTGGAAACGGGCCTAAAATGTCAATGCCCCATTTGGCAAACGGGCATGGAGCGATTATTTCTAAAATTTGCACGGTCGGCTTTCGAGGAATCTTAGCATATTCCTGACATTTCTGACAGGTTTTCACGAAGTTATGGCAATCTCCTCGTATGGTGGGCCAGTAGAATCTCGACCGAAAGACTTGGGTTGCCAGTGTATCGCTGGCGATGTGCATGCCGCATATCCCTTCGTGAATTTCTCGCAACACATGCAAACCTTCTTATTCCGTTATACATTTAGCGGCTGGGTGGGAGAAGCACCTCCGTATTAACTCTCCATTGTAATATGTACATCGCGCCGCCCGTTTCAGGACTTTCCTTCTTTCCGTAATTTCTTCCGGCAACCTATCATGTTTCAGATATTCTACCACTGGATTCTCTAGTCATTTCCTATTTCCTCCACACAAAACGATGCTTGCTCTTCCATGAAAGAGGGTGTGGATAACTCCCCGTAGTGCACTTCATTGGGTATGGAGGCTTCCACGTTGGCTGCCATCTTGGTGAGGCTATCAGCCTCTTCATTATTTTCTCTAGGGATATGTTCAAAGGTAACCCGAGTGCCTTTTTTCTGCATCTCCGACAGCTCATGCTTTACTTTGGCCAAGTATTGAATCATGATGGGTTCTCGGGCTTGGGAGTTTCCTAGGACTTGATCCATTATCATTTTAGAGTCTCCTCATATTTTTAGGCGCAAGCCGCATTCCTCCTCCGCAATGGTAGCCGCTTCGATAGAGAAGCTGTTTCCAATTCTGAGTCCCGCCAGCAGCGCTTCGTATTCAGCGGCATTGTTGGATAACGGCTGTAGGATTCTGATGGCGTATCGCATTTCCATGCCGTCTTGTCCCACCAGGAAAACACCTGCACCTGCTAGCTCTTGATTTTTTGCTCCGTCCACATGAATAACCCATGAGTCCGCTAACGTTTCCGGGAACGGTAGCCATGAATTTTCTGGTTCTTCCTCTGACAGGTCTGCCGACGCATCTTTGGTGAATGTGCATTCCGCTATGAAGTCTGTTAACGCTTGGGCTTTAATTGCCAGTCTGGCTTTGTACTGCAGCCCGTATTGTTCGAGCTCGATTGCCCAGATCAACATCCTCCCTGAAGACTTAGGCTTTCTAAAGATTTTTCTCAGCGGCTGATCAGTGAGCACAGTGACAGGGTGGGCTTGGAAGTATCGGTCCATCTTTCGCGTTGCCTGTATTAGGGCAAGCGCTATCTTCTCGATGCGAGCGTATCGCAGCTCAGCATCTTTCAATATGTGACTCACAAAAAATACAGGGCGGTGTACATGCCCTTCACTTCGCACAAGGACGGCGCTGACTACCTCGTCAGCTACTCCCAAGTATAGATATAGCTCATCGCCGGACTCAGGCCTCGTTAGCACTAGATCGGATGACAAGTAAGATTTCAGCCCTGCAAACACATTTTCACATTCCTCTGTCCACCCGAATGGGGCCTTGTTTCGAATGACCTTGAAAAAAGGCAAGCATCTCTCGCCTTGCTTGGATGTGAACCGTCCTAACGCGATGATGCGGCCGATGAGCTTCTGTATTTCTTTGACGGTCCGAGGGGATATCATGTCCTGAATGGCCTTTATCTTTGAAGGGTTGGGCTGGATACCCTTCTGGCTGACCACGTAGCCCAAGAATTTTCCCGTTTGGAATGCGAACATACACTTTCGTGGATTCAGCTTCATTTTGTACTTTTTCATCACATTGAAAACTTCTTCCAAGTCAGCAAGGTGGTCTTTGAAGCTTCGACTTTTGATCAGGATATCGTCCACGTAAGCCTCTACATTTTCCCGATTTGCTTTTCGAAAACCTTATTCACCATGCGCTGGAACGTTGCCCCGGTATTCTTCAGCCCGAACGGCATTGCGGTGTAGCGATATGTAGCCCTAGGGGTGATGAAGGCAGTTTTTTCTTCGTCTTCTATGGCCATAGGGATTTGGTGATACCAGGAGTTGGCATCTAGGGAGCTTAAATAAGCGTATCCAGCAGTTTGGTCGACCAGCTGATCAATTCGAGGAAGGGGATAGCAATCTTTGGGACAAGCATTATTTAGATCGGTGAAATCGATGCACATGCGCCAATCTCCGTTAGGCTTTGGAACTAACACCGGGTTAGCTAGCCAGGTTGGGTATTGGACTTCTCGGATGAACCCCGCATCCATGAGTTTTAGTAACTCTTTCTCGATAGCTACTACTTTCCCTGATGAAAAAGCACGTCATTTCTGCTGAATAGGCTTGGCATCAGGGCTAACTTTTAGTCGATGTTCCGCAATTTCTCGCGAGATTCCGGGCATGTCCGCTGGTTTCCATGCGAATTCTCCCTTGCATTTTCTTAACAGTCGGGTTAGTTGCACGTTCTCTTCAGGGCTCAGTTTCTCACTGACCAAGAGATTCGCTTCACTGTCCCCACCGATAGGCATTGACATCATCTGATCTAGCGGCTGAGTGCGTTTTTCTTCTTTATCGTCGAAAGGATCGTCTACCACGCAAACGTAGCGGTCACAACTCCTTTGAGTCATAAGTGAATAACACTCAGCTGCCAGTTTCTGGTCTCCTTTGATTGAGACCACGCCGTCCCACTAGGGGTATTTCATCCGCAGGTGTTTTTGGGATATCGCTGCCCCGAAACGATTGAGGAATGGTCGCCCCAGTATGGCGTTATATGGTAATATTAGGTCCACGACCAGGAATAATAGCTCTTCAGATCGCTTGGAGGTGTCTTCTCGGAAGTACACTGGCAAGGATGTTATTCCGGCTACCGGAATCGGTACCCCATCAATCCCAACAATTGGCCTCATGCATGGCGCTAGCTCGCCGTCAGGGCGTTTCATCAAGTTGTATGCTTCCAACGAAAATAGATTTACCGCGCTCCCGTTGTCGACAAGGGTTCTTCTCACCCTGTGACTTCCAATGACGGGTGTTACTACCAACGCGTCGTTATGTGGGAAAACAATGCCTTTTTCGTCTTCTTCTGAGAAGGACAATATCATTCTGTCTAAGGCACTGATCGCCTCAATTTTTACCTGCGCGTTCTCTCGCTTGCGCTTTTCCCCAGGATTGGCCGTTTGTGGCATGGCCTCCTCGAAGTAGGGTGTTCCCCCGGCGATGATATTAATCATAGGCATCTGATCGCTATGAACAACGAGAGCTTCTCTATTTTATCCAAGGGGAATTGCGTTAGCCCCCGTGGCATGTGAAGGCGTTTGCCTCTGATCAGTTGTCATTCCAGTTGGGTTGTTCCTGGCCCTTTCTCTTGCCTTGGTGGCAAATTGAGAGACACGTTAACAGCGAGAAGGCGCGTTAATAAAAAGTGAAGCGATAAGCGCTTTAGATCGAACGGTATTATCCTTCTCCAAGGAAGATGAGAAAGGCGTTATCTTTCCACATAATGACGCGTTAGTGGTCACGCCCGTTATCGGTAATCACAGAGTTAGAAGAACTCTTGTTGACAATGGAAGTGCGGTGAACTTATTTTCGTTGGAGGCTTACAACCTCATGAAGAGCCCTGATAGTGAGCTGACGCCCTACAAGAAACCGATAATTGGAGTAGATGGAGTTCCAATACCAGTGACTGGAGTTACCACCCTGTCGGTGTATTTTTGAGAGGATACCTCCAAGCAATCAGAGGAGTTGTTGTTCTTGGTCGTGGACCTAACCCAGCCCTATAACGCTATACTTGGGCGACCTTTCCTCAACCACTTTGGAGCAGCGGTATCCCAAAAGCATTTGAGAATGAAGTACCCCTCCTGGGATAGAGTGGTCTCAATCAAAGGCAATCAAAAATTGGCAGCTGAGTGTTACCTACTCATGACCCAGAAGAGTTGTGATAGATACGTGTGTGTAACAGTGGATCCATATGAGTAGAATGATGAGAAACGCACCTAACCTGTAGATAAGATGATACCCATGCCAGTTAACGGGATCAATGAAGCAAATTTTCTGGTCAACGAAAAGCTCAGCCCGGAAGAAAACCTTCAACTAGCTCGGCTATTGAACAAATGTAAAGGAGAGTTCGCGTGGAAGCCGATGGATATACCCGACATCTCGCGCGAAGTGGCGGAGCATCGACTCAGTGTTGACCCCGACGTCAAGCCAGTCCAGCAGAAATGACGTGCATTTTCTACAGATAAAGCGTTAGCCGTTGACAAAGAAGTGGCAAAGCTTCTAGATGCAGGCTTTATCCGAGAAGTCCAATACCCAACCTGGTTAGCTAACCCAGTCCTCGTTCCAAAGCCCAACGGAGATTGGCGCATATGCATCGATTTCATTGACTTGAATGATGCCTATCCCAAAGATTGCTACCCGTTCCCTCGAATTGATCAGTTAGTCGATCAGACTGCTGGGTATGCTTATCTAAGCTTGTTAGACGCCAACTCTGGGTATCATCAAATCCCATGCCCGTCGAGGATGAAGAAAAAACCACTTTCATCACTCCGAAAGCCACTTATTGCTACACGGCAATGCCGTTCGGGCTGAAGAACGCAGGAGTAACCTTCCAACGTATGACGAACAAAATATTTGAAAAGAAAATTGGAAAGAATGTGGAGGCTTACGTTGACGACATACTTGTCAAAAGCCGAAGCTTCCAGGACCACTTACTCGACCTGAAAGAAGTTTTTGATGTAATGAGAGAATACTAGATAAAGCTGAACCCCCGTAAATGCATGTTTGCATTTCAAACGGGTAAAGTTTTGGGCTACGTGGTCAGCCAGAAGGGTATCCAGCCCAATCCCTTGAAAGTCAAGGCTATACAGGACATGATATCTGCTCGAACCGTCAAAGAGGTACAAAAACTAACAGGGCGTGTTATCGCCCTAGGATGGTTCATCTCCAAGCAGGGTGAGAGATGCCTCCTTTTTTTCAAGGTCATACGCAAGAAAGCCCCTTTCGGGTGAACGACGGAATGCGAAGAAGTATTTACAAGCTTAAAAGCCTATTTATCATCCGATCTAGTGTTGACAAGGCCAGAGCCGGGCGATACCCTATACTTATACCTCGGCGTTGCCGATGAAGTGGTCAGTGTCGTCCTCGTTCAAGATGACAACCACCTGCACTACCCTGTCTACTTCGTAAGTCATGTTTTGAAAGATGTTGAGCTGCGATATGCTCGCATTGAGAAGATAGTGTTTGCGCTAATCCAAGCCACGAGGAAAATGGACAGATATTTCTAGGCTCATCCTGTTATCATGCTTACTGACCAACCTTTGAAAAGGATATTCATGAAACTTGAGTCTTCGGGAAGGATACTAATTTGGGCCATTGAACTTGAGCAATACGGGTTGCGGTACAAAAATCGACCCTCCGTGAAGGCCCAAGTCCTAGCAGACTTCATAGCTGAGTGTACTTTTACAGAAGACCCGCTGATGGATCTAACCGAGGAGGGAAAAAATAGCTTGGCTCTCCCGTTCCCGGAAACCTACACCGACTTATGGGTCATCCACGTAGATGGAGCCAAGAATCAAGAACTAGCTAGAGCGGGAATCTTTATAATCGGGTCGCGTGATATACAGATACGATACGCCATCAGAATATTGCAGTCGTTATCCAATAACGCGGCGGAATATGAGGCGCTATTAGCTGGACTCAGAATAGGAAGAAGTTTCTCCGGTAAAGCTATACACAATACGGGAATGATGGGACACTTGCGGCTAAAGATCTGCAAAGATTCCAAGTTGATAATAGACCAAGTCTTGGGGCACTCTCAAGCCAGAGAGCCCATCATGGTTCAATATCTCGCCAAGGTGAAACGTGAGTTGCTGGAAATAAAGAAAAGTGGCATGCAGGTCAGCTTCGAGTACATCCCTCGAGAGGATAACGCCAAAGCAGACAACCTCGCTAAACTTGCAGCAAACCCGAAAGCGTCCATACCTAAGGGCGTATATTATCAAGAAATATCCGTGCCTTCTTTCATGGAGGAACAAGCATCGCTTTGCGTTGAAGAAATAAAAAATGACTGGCGAATTCCCGTCATAAAGTACTTAAAACACGATGAGTTACCTATGGATAACGCTAAGAGGAAGAAGGTGCTGAAACAAGTGGCATGGTGTGCGTATTATGACAGGGAATTAGTGCGGAGATGTTTTTTCCCACCCAGCCGCCAGGTGCATAACGGAACAAGAGGGTCTTCACACCCTACGTGAAATCCATGAAGGGATATGCGGCATGCACGCCTCTAGCGGTACCTTAGCCACGCAAGTATTCAGGTCAGGATATTACTGGCCCATTATTCGCAGAGATTGTCATAACTAAGTGCGAACCTGTCAGAAATGTCAGGAGTTCTCCAAGATTCCTCGACAACCCGCCACAGAAATCTCTGAAATTGTAGCCCCTTGTCCTTTTGCAAAATGGGGAATCGATATCCTGGGCCCGTTCCCAAAGGCAAGGTTTCAGCTAAAATTTGTGGTCGTGGCGGTGGATTACTTCACCAAATGGCAGAAGCAGAAGCGGTGGCCAACATCACAATGGAAAAAATTTGGCGTTTCTTTAAACACCAAGTTATCATGCAGTTCGGTGTACCCCGTGTGCTAGTCAGCGATAACGGGACGCAATTCACCAGCCGATTCTTTAGAGACCAATGCGTGGAATTCTAGATCGAGCAAAGATTCTCTTCCGTGGCTCACCCGCAGACCAACGGTCAAGCGGAAGTGATGAACCGAAGTATTCTTAGCGGTATCAAGAAAAACCTGGAAGGGTCCAAAAAGAAATGGGTGGAAGAACTCCCGTATGTGATGTGGGCGTACCGCATGACCGTTATGACCAGCACTGGAGAAACGCCCTTAGCATTAGCGTTCAGCACTGAGGCCATCACACCGGTGGAAATCGACACCGTGAGCTTGCGAGTGGCGTACTTTAGGGAGGAACTAAATGAGGAGAGGTTGCGAGCAAACCTCGACGCGTTACCAGAACTGTAAGAGGAAACCCTTCTGAAAACGCTACACTACAAACAAAAAATGGCGCGATATCACAACAGGCGCGTCAAAGAGCGGTTGCTGAAAGCAGGCGACCTGGTACTCAGAGACAAACGAGCGGCTGGTCAACGCATGGAAACTCAGTCCAAACTGGGACGGGTCATACCGCGTTACCCGCGTCATCGGAAAGGGGGCGTACCACCTGGAAACACTTGACGGTACTTGATTGACGTTTATTCTCTTGTATTTTTACCATCTAAAACCACCTTGTCTTTTGAAGGAAATCTCAACCAAGAGAAGGATTTAAGGAAACGGGTGCCTTGAGCGACAAAGTGGCAATCTTGGCCGCAAGCTTGGCTAAGATTGCAGAGATAGAGGCGTGATCATCTTGGACTCATGGAAGGCGGAGCGGATCAGGAAGCCAGCTGGCTGGTACATCCCTTTGAAGAAATCTTGGATGTAATCTTTTTTAGAACAAAACAATCTGTTTAGATATTTATCTTATGTTATTTTAAATTCAAACAATTGGGATTTTATCCCTATCTTTTAGGCATTTTGAAGTTTGGAATTTGGAAAGAAACGTAAGGGGTGGGGACTCTAGCCTTGTTAAAAGGCTAGGGAAGGCTGTCAATTACGGGATCTTCCTTCTTCCAACTTCTGGTTCTTGTAAAAACATTTGCTCTGTGATTATTCGGTTTGGAATATCACGGATTTATTTTAATTCATGTTCTTCAATTATTCTCTTCTTTAATTATTATGTCTAGTAGCTAAAACACCAAATTCTTGGTAAGGGTTGAGAGAGCGTTCTTGTGATTCGTAAGACCAATCATCCTTATTATTCCTCTCGTTCATAATCAATTCAAATTTTGTTTTAACAAACCGGTTCCCATCTAGGCTAAGACTTGATCGATCTTAGGCAAGATGACGAATTTGAAGCCAGTCACAAAGGGGACGAGCGAAACCTGAGTGACGAAGTAGGCAGCTAACCTCGCGGGGGTTAGTGAACTTGAATCGATATAGGCCTAACCAGACTGACAATCTAGGGCTCCGAGTTGGGAGTAGCTTGGCCTAGACTCTGTCTTTCCCTACGCCATTGAGAAAACGCATGTGCCTCAAGCCAGCAACCAATTGGATAAACCCTTTAACCAGCAAGGTGTCCACTGGCCAGGATCACTAGGAAATGGGGTACCCTCCAAGTGATTTGAATAGGAGGAAAGTAGGATTGGAAAGGGGTTTCTCCCAATCTATAGCAGAGTTATGAGGGAGATGGAGAAAATTTAAAGGTCAATGATCGATTAAACAAGGAAAGCACTCACGAATTTGCCCTTACCAGGAGTTTACCTCGCGACAGTTCACAACCAATTCCCATCGCCAATCTTAGCTAAGATCCACCTCTGCCTAAGATTGCTTCCTTTTATTTTATTATTGCTCGTTCTCTTTTATACTGTCTATCTTAATTGCAGGAACAAAAACCCCTCAACTCTAGTGACGAGGAAGTCGAGTCAAGACTACAAAACCCTAACAAGATCTCTGTGGATGAACCTCTTATCATGATCTATGAGTCCCTAGAGGACGAGTGATAAGTTGTATTCCTACTCTAATTTCTATATCTTTTTACAACTAAATTTGATGCCCTCGACACGCAATCAGTACTCCCTTACCTAACTCCTAGAACATAGCTCATTTGAAATTATACCATGTTAGAATTTAATATATCTCTGCACATTTGCTAACGCCAACCCTAACCTGTGCTAACGCTCGAATAGAGAATATTCTTGTGTGTTTTGTGGCTGATTGTGTGCAGATGATAAAGGGTGCCAGGAGTGAAAAGTCTTATCCTTGTGACGGCCGGTCCTGATCAGACGACTCACTAAGACGAGGCACGCCCTGACATACCAAAAAATTAGTGATTGGGAGTGAAAATTCCTATCCTTGTGGTAGCCACGCTAGACGAGGCAAGTCCCAACACCCCTGGGAGTGAAAAGTCCTATCCTTGTGGTAAACCGGGCTAACATAGACGTCCCGGCATCCGTGGGAGTGAAAAGTCCTATCCTTGTGCTGACCGTACTCGTGGAGACGGCTCGCTAAGATAAGGCACGCCCTAAGGAGATAGTAACTCCATCCTGGAAGTGAAAATCTTATCCTTGTGATAACCAGGCTAATATAGACGGCTCACTAAGACGAGGCACCATTCTAGGGATGCGAGGTCAATGCTTGGGAGTGAAAAGTCCTATCCTTGTGATGGCCAGTCCTGATCCGACGGTTCACTAAAATGAGGCACGCCCTAGGCCGATCGTGGAAATTTAGAAACGCGGAAAGAAATCGCTAAATCCTAGCGAGTAACAAGATGGAAATCCCTGGTGAAGATGGCTGGTGGAGAAAGCGATAGAAATTGTGAAATCCCAGCGAGTAACTAGATGGGGAATCCCTGGTGAAGATGGCTAGTTGAGAAAGCGATAGGAGCGGCGCGAACGACACCCCGACGCCGACGCGCTAAAGCCTTAAGCGGTAACTAACGTTCGTTATTACGTGTTATTTTACAGATACTTTATAGCAATAGTTGAGAGTGAGCAAGGACGTAGTGGAGATAATAAAAAGATTGGCACCCGTACAGACGATAATGTCGCACGACCTACTGATCGCGGGAGCTCAGAGAAAAAGAGGTGGCGTGAAGAGATCAAATACAAAGAAAAATAGCGAACGGAATACATATATGCGACAATTGTTCAGAAAACCCCTGAAGGGTTACAAAAGACAAGGCCCCTAAGAGTGAAGAACAAAATGGGCGGCACCCGACCTACAAAAAAGAGTGACAAAAGGCCTACTGCGCGGCAGCATCGCTATCTCCTTGCCCCTCTGCCACTTCTGCCCGGTCGAAACAATCTTCTACGAGAAAGCTTGACTTCTTGAGAAAGGCGTCAGAAAGAGCGTCACCACGATACACTTCCTCCCCATGAATTTCCACGAAACACTCAGATATGATACGGGCGGTCGTCTCAATATACCACTTCTTCTTTGCTGCCGCCTCCCCCTCCAACGCGGCACTCCTAGCTCCCTCTGCCGCTAGAACACAGTTAAGATCAGATACCCTAGCGGTCTCTCGCTCTACGACATCCCTCGAGTCCTTATTGGCTGTCGCCAAGCCCACCACCAACTTTTGACAATTCTCCGATAGCTGCTTCTTGTCTTCCCGCTCCTTAGCAAGCTCCTCAGCAAGCTGACGATGAACGTCCAGCTCCTTAGCAAGCTCTTCAGAGAGCTGGCGATGAGCGTCATGAAGCCCATCTGAGGCAGAAGTGAGAGAAGCGACCTGATGCGACATATGCCGGGACCAGTAGTGAAAATGAGAGAAGGAAAAGAACATGGTAGAGCGTAAAAGAGCCATTTGCTCATCAGTTGTCCGAGAAAGAAACATCTCCTCCTCCTCAGGTGACGATAACGCATGAACGGCTAAGAGAGAGGCAACCCCTGCGGAACTCTCCCCCCCGGCAGCCGCAAACATGGTCCTCCGTAGGTTACTCAAGTCAATGTGATGGGTAACGGGACCAAACTCAGATATCGAACTCACATCAGCCTGGAGGTGAGGAACGGTAACCCCACCGGGATGATACATCGAGGCAGTGGAAGGCATGAAATGAAGTAAGGGGGGAGTAAGAGGCTGGCTGGAGGATGTCCCCCCGGGAAGTCTAAAAGAACCAAAAGACTGAAAGGCCGAAAGGCCACCCTCTGTCAAACCCTCAGTGAAGCCCATCCCGTTAGAGAAACAACCACGAGGTGACGAGCTGAGGAAATTAAGCGAAGTGTCCATAGCTCCCAATAGGCCAGAAGAATGATCGCCAGAGGGCATCATCGAATCGAAAGTGGCTATATTCTCTCCCTCATTGATAACGGGACCCGTTGACAGGCCCGAGTTTTCCCCGACGAGTCGTTGTCTCTTGTTGGGATGATGAAACACATGGGATAGGTTCATACCATCTGACGTCGGCGACTGAATGGAGGTAGCGGTGATATTCTGCAAAGAAGAACACGAGGAAGAATAAAAAAGCAGAAGAAAGAAAATGCTAAAAAATGTTAAGGGACAAAAAGCGAGATGACACAACCATAAAAGAAACACGCATAGTGGCAATATTGCTAACTGGTACCTCTGAGGAAGCTCTCGCGTTTGAAGGAGGAATAAGGGTGGCAACACGTTTAGTCCTCTTCTTTCACTTTTTTGGAGGAGCCCGGGAAGAAGACGCCTGAGCGGGAGCAACGACAATTGACACAGCAGGAATAGAAATAGGAATGCAGTAGCACCCTCGCCAACCGAAGAAGAAGGCGTTTGGACAGGATTTACGATCACAGCAGCAGCGGCCTCTCTCTGTAAAGCCATTCTCTCCCATCTCCTAATGTTTTTAGGCTTCTGACCGTCCCTAGTGATACGATCCTAGCCCCGAGACAAGCCCTAGCGCACGCACAACGCGCACACGCCTTGCGACTAAAGCCAATCAACCCAAAACGTCGAGCCCAAGATGTTCCAAAGCACCAAGGGAGGTTACAACAACCTCTAGACATGGAAACTAGGCAAGGAACGTTGCTGGATCAAGTCCTTAGGCGAAGGATGACATGGAAGTTGGCTTGGAGGCGCATGGTGTAAGGTTGCACATCTACACGAGCCAATTCATGGAAGAAAGGTTCTAAATCGGGTTCCAAGATAAATAAAAGACCATTTGGGATCTTAGGAGAGCCTCTGCCAAGTTTTAGGACATTTGGGCGAGCAACTTGCAAGATGGCCCGTTGTTACTTTTGCATGCACAAGTGTCCTAAGCGCAATCGTGACGGAAAACTTCGTCGGACCATATCTAGATCATCAGAAGTCAGAATCGTGAGATCTATATCAATTCGGAAACCTCAGTATGTCTTCTTTATTGTGTCAAATTTTCAGATCAAACGGACGAGCCGTTTATTTTTTATGGATCAAGACATTTTCCCTGACGGCAATCTTACGCGGATGAGGACTTCAAAACGCGTCTGTCAACACCAACGACAATTATTCAGACCAGTCAGGCCTGGACCGGGGAGAGAGGACCTTGTCCACTGTTGTCAGGTGTTATCTTTCGAATGGGACAAGTTTCAGCCCAATCGGACGAGTCAATCAAAAGAGAGCCCGGTGAGACATTTTGGCGCGCAGTGTGAACGCGAGCAGACCGCGACTTGGAGAATTCGGCCCAAACCGTGGCCTGATGATGCGAATGCCTCTGGAATGGTCTGGAATGATTATATTGACTTTGTTTTAAGTTTTTTGACTTTATTTATCTAGGTGGATTTTAGTTTAAGTAAATTAGGAGCGCTTCTAAGTAGTTAAGTGCAAGTAAACTTCCTAAGTAGGGTTTGGCGGATTTCTTTCCATAAAAAGGGAGAGCCACCTCTTTGTTTATTCAGTTGATTTTTTATAAACAAAACCAGAAGAGTCTTCTTCAGTTGATCTCTCAAGATCCTTGTTCTATACCCGGTTTGATAAGCCGCGTCTAGCCTCAAGTAAAACACGAAGTCTATCAACCATTCCTTAGTTTCGTCGAGGTTGTCTAGGTATTGCACCTAGGAGGGTCCGAGTTCTATTGAAGATCCTCGAAGGATTTCGTCCAGGTTGCCTAGGCATCGCGCTTAGGAGGGTTGGAGTTTCCAACGAGTCAAGTTTTTCGCATTCAAATCCTTGTCGCTGAGCAACGATCCATCACTTGGAAGGTTTCCGAATTAGGAACCATATCACTTAGGCCCTGCACAAACATGGTACAACATTAACGTTAGTATCACCTAAAGTAATAAATACAAAGACAAAGACGCAACACTCACAGGTAATACAAGCTCGAATGTCAATCCCGCAAGCAAGATTACGAGTGTGAACGTAGATCTCCAACTCGAGCAGCTTGTCGAACCAGCTTTGCTCCAGCAAAGGAAGAACCCCCCGCTGACCCCAGGCAATATCCCTGACATCTTGGTTAAAACCGGTCCGCCATCGGGGGCTAGGCAGTTCGACAACAAAAAATTTCCAATCTTCAACGGAAGACTCAAGGTGTAGAAGCTTCCAAGTGAAGGGCTTAAGCGAGTCATCGTCATAACGGGGCGATATCGCTAGCACACCCCTACGGCAATATAGTTGAAAAAGGGACTTAAGTAATAACAGGGAAGGAGAGTCGATCCCCTTGTATTTACAGAGTTCCAGAAATGCATAAACGCAGCAGTATGCGTTGGGAGTTAGCTGGACAGGATTCACATCTAGAGCAAGCAACAGCTCTTCAATGAAAGAATCAAGGGGAAATCGGAAGCTGTAGCTAAACATCTTGTATGAAACATCTTGGCATACAAGATCCTACTGTTGCTAGGCATCACACTATTAAGACAGAGTGAATCAGAAGCAACAGAAACCTTATAATCCTTAGGAATACGGGCTTTGTTTCTGGCTAAATGGTCTTGAAGTATGGCTGGGGAGGTAAGGGTGGTAGCAGTATTATCAATTTTTTCCTCATCTACAGATTTGGTTCGAGAACGACGAGTCCTAGCCATAGCGAAAAATAAAGAAAGAATGAAGAAGACGACAGATGAGGGTAGAAATACCTTTTTGGAAGAGAAACCCAGAACGCCCAAATGGTGGAAAGAAGAAATGCAAAACGGCTCGAGAAGGAGAAGGAGAGGCGAAAATAGAATGACAAAAGAGGGAAAAAGAAACTTATGTTGGGTTTTATAACCCTAGCAGTTGAATAAAATGACTATGGTAACAGTCGTCGCGTGTGTGACGCGTTGTGAAGAAAATACATGAGCAATGAGTATGATCCTAGGGAAGCGAGAAGATGCTTCGATCTCACCGGTTCCTGGGGCACGCCAACCCCTAGCGCACCCTCAAACAGACACGTGTATCAGGATCGTCGTGACTTCTCTCTTGCGTTAATGAAGGGATCTTGAGCATTTAATGCTCTGAAAAGGAGGATCGATTTTCAAATCAAGACAGGCGCGATAACGCGGTTGCTAAGATAACGCACCTCAGCATTAACTCAAATGGTGCGTCATCGAGACAAAGCAAACAAGAGAGAGATATCGCGGCAAAAAACCGATTGTTATTTAAAGAAGAATCCCAGGCGTTATTACACAATAAGCATTACAAGGTAAATGGCATCAATGTTCAGAATGAAAGAAGAAAAGAAAAGCGATCTTTAAGTGGGGACAGGTGGAGTCTTCAAAGTCCCCGCGGCATCAGCACCATCCGATTACGGGAGCGTCTTGTTATCGTTGCCGTCACCCCCTTCTTCCTCTCCTGAAGAAAGAAAACCCTCTTGGCTCCCATCTATCTCATTCATCTTCTCAGAGGCATAATTAGCTATCCTATCAAGATCGAAAGACCCGCTGCGATAATAGTCCGGGAACCCGGCGGTGAAGGCCCACATGGTCTTTTTCTTCCACCAACGTATCTTTGAAGGAACCCTTGCTAGATCCACATCGCGAGATGATATCTCTTCACGAAGAAGAGAGTTTCTTTGTCAACGGCCACCAGCTCAGCCTTAGCCGCCACCAACTCAGCCTCCAAGGACTCAACTTTGGCTTTCCCTTTTGATTTCTCCCTTGCAAGTTCAGCGCGGCGATCCTTCAATTCTGCCAAGGTGCGATTCTGAAGTCGCATCAACTCCTTCACTTTAGTCAAGGTAGCATCCAGTTGCTCCTTCGAATTAGGTGAACCTCGAAGCTTGTCGCCATGAGCTTTGAGAAAGTAGTGCATCTTGCGGAAGCCGACCAAGGCATCGTTCAGGATATGCGCGTGCTGAATATCGGGAGGAAGCCGCAACAACTCCTCTTCATCCTCAGGCGAGCCAAATATCTCACCCACCAGAAAGGTTGTCGGCTGATCCCGCGATAACGGGTCCGACACGCATAAGGCACGAAACCCGCTGGTATCGAGAGTTGATAAGTCCAAGCGAAAAGAAGGAACTCCTTGAGGACCCTGAGGAGAAAAATTGGCAATAATAGAGGGAGCAGAACCCTTGGCGGAACCGTCGAGATCTGAAATGGAAGTAAGGATCAGTGGCGGAGGACCCCCCGTCGGTGGATCAGGAAGTATGCTTGAATTGGGAGCTGGCGCCATCACGTCGGGAATACAAGAGGAAATAGGAGAGTCAGGAATGATAGTCGGCGGAAGTGAATCTGTTGTCGGTGGAGTTTCAGTAACTATGGGAGGAATGGCAGGAGCCGCCTCCGTAACCTTTGCCGCTTGGGAAGCACTCACCATAGTAGAAATGTCAATCCCCACGGTAAGGACTTCGCCAACCTTCCTCGAAGGAATCCCAGCAACAGAACCGTCTTTCTCCACTCTGAGCTTCTTCCGTTGAGCTGAGGAAGCATGGCGAAGCTCGGTGTCGATATCCATACCCTCGCTATCGCTATCGGTTATCCTAGTTGTGGGCCGACCTGAAGTTACTCCTCTGTCCCGAACTGGTATCCAATTGTCAAGGACATGGGAGGCTCGAGCCGAAATACCGCGCCCTCCCCTGGCGACTGTCTTAGTTCTCATCTTCTTCAGCGAAGTAGTTTGACGGCTGGAACCCTTAGGTAGTGGAGAGGCACCACGTCTAAAGGAACGTTATCCCCCCCCCCCAAGCGGTTGACCCTCAACGTCATCTGCCAACAAGATATATTAGAACAGCGAACAAGTCAAAGCGATAACGCAGAGAGAGAAAAACTCACCTATAACACACTTTTCCAGGCGCCTGTACAAGGCACACTCTCGAATGCGGAATGATATATCTATCTCTAGCAAGGCGTTAGCATGAGCTAGCTCCCCCCTAGATAACACTACTGGGTTTTTCCAAACGGAACCGATAAGTCCTCGATTGAAGCCCCTAGGCCACGGAAGGAAAGACAACCCAATAATGAAGAAGCCACTTTTCCAGTCAGCCACAGTCTCATCGAAGCCCTGAAACCTCTGCCAGAACGACTGAACGAACGCATCATTCCACCTTCGGGTGATATCAACCAAACAATTGCGACATCTACAGCTAAAAAATCTACAGAATATATTGACGGGCGGAGTAAAGATACCCTGCAACTCGCAAGCGCGAAGAAAGGCGTAAATCGCGCACCATGAAGAAGGGGTTATTTGAGCCGGGTTAATATCATATTCGAGCAGAAACATGAATGGGGAAACGAAAACCATAAAGGAACATCTTAAAATAGACCATTCTATAGTTTTCCAAGGGGGTCATGAAGCCGTAGACCAACCTCAGGAACCATGACGGAATAATCAAGGGGAAAGGAGATACCATTACTCTCCAGCTCAGCCTTTAGAACCGCTTCACAATTAAAAGACTGGGTCTTCTCTCGACTTCTAGATCTAAAGGTCTCTGAAGACCCCTGTGATCTCTAGTCATACGCATAATGAACCAACGAGAAGAAAGCAGGGAATATGCCGCCGGCACCGACGAACGGTTGAGAAAAACTTCTTCGAGCAGAAGAAGGAGCGGAGAGAGAGAATGATGGAAAAATTCGAAGCACGAGTAAAAGTGTGAGAAGAGAGCAGTTGCTTCCTTTTAAAGGTCAAACTCTAGAATCGAACAACCTGTGAAGACAGGAAACGTACAAAGTGGAAAATGGCACGTGGAAAGACCTCTGAAAGATGTTTATGGCTAAGCATTTATATCTTTAAAGGGGGGCAGTTGACAAATGGAAGTTGAAGAAGTGGTTGCATCCAGCGGCAACCAACCTCGCAACGTTAACCACCCAACGTTGGTAGAGTTAACGCGAACGTGTGACTAAGAAGGAAGAAAAACAAAGAGCGTCATCTTACTCATAAAAAGCCATACGACATCTACAACATGCATGACACCTAAAGACTAATCCTCGTCAGGCCAGTAAGAAGGCCAGTAGGAGTTATCTCCATCTGAGGATGGAAACTCCTCGTCAGCGAAAGGGAAAGGCTCGTCAACCTTCTTCATTAGGTCGGGCTTTGGAGGATTTGACTCCCTCTTAGCGGCAGGAGCTGATACCTTGACATCGATATCGCTGGAGGAGCCCCTTTCCATGAAACGACCGATATGAGGAAACGATTCATCGCCCCTTCAAACAGTGGGGACATAGAGGTCAAACGGCACGTTGGCTATTTTGAAAGCTTTCCTCTTCAGCCTCTTACGACCCTTGCGTCGGGCAGGTCGCCTTCTCAGACCCGGCGAAGGAGGATCGTCGAAATCTGGCGAAGTCGGAGGAGTCGGTGGAGACTCACGGTCAAGGGCATCCATGAAGTATGAATCAGCCATGAAATCTTAGACAATCTTAATGGAGAAGTACAAAGAAGGAGCTGAGCAGGAAAAAGAAGAAAAAATCCCCTTAAATAGTCGAAGCAAAGAAGCCTTCCTACCTTCCCGCACGACCTTTGAGAGAAATCAATGCGCTTCGAGATGAACGATCTTAATTGCATAATCAGATCCTGTGATCACGCCTGTCGAGATTTCTCATCGATCGAGAGACACCAAAAAACCACCCAATCAGTTGATACTGAAGGGGCGGTGTGAAATTAATGTGGAACGGTTCGCGAGAGTAACCGTTACCACCTGGCGGAGTGAGTGCTATAGAAGTCCAACCAATGACAGACTCATTTTCAGTTGGGTTGATGTGGCCCTCAACTGAAGCATCGGTTAATGTATCGCGAAAGAAGAAAGGTCACAAGCGGAATAACGAAAAGGCATTTTAGTTATTTATGGCCTAACGGCCCGAGGCATACATCCGAGTACACAAAGAGAACATACAAAAGAAAATAAAGGGACGCGACGATGGTGACAAGCGGTCAGGCATTGGACCCAGTATTTTCCTCCCCTGGCACCACCAGGATCTCCCTCAGGGCATCAGCAACCGAGGACAGGTCAGAAGAGCAGACCCTCATCCCCTTCAGGCAGCACCCCAGTAAGTCTTTCCTGTGCCGCAGCATGACGATCACCACCTCGATGCGAGAGATGGTGGCGGCTAGCTTAGTGACGCTCTCCAGGGGGCTGAAGTCCTCCAAGGAAGTCCCAAACTGCTTGGACAGAAGAGGGGTCATCATCCCCTGGAGTTCCATGACATCCTCGGAAGTCTTCCTCGCCATGGTTTCCCGGAAACCAATGTCCGCCTTAGTCAGATTCTTCAGGGTGTGGGCTTTGAAGAGCAAGAAGTTTCTTGTCAGTTCATCCATGATGAAAATGCCAAGAGAAATGCTAAAAGATGTGAAATTTGCGCGGAGAAAGTTCAAATTTATAAGCCCCAAAGGAGGGACGGATATGGACACGTGTCCCTCGAAGATCGAGCCATCCCGTTAATCGTCGCAGGATGATAGAAGCAAAAGGAAGCGTCAGCCCTTGGTAAACACTCAGGCTTATTTTTAGTTGGGCTTGTGATAACAATCAAGATAATTTTAGGGGCATTTCCGTCACTACCCCCGCATTAAGGCCGTACACAGCGGTACCTATCGGGCGCCTACCACGGAGGTTGTCGCCCCTCACCGAGAGAAGAGCCCTGGGATGGTCGACATCAAAGGAGGGGTGTCACGCATCATCTATCCACGCACACGGCGATATCCCATCCCAGGTCAGTCATGACGTCACTTGAGGTTACCTGCCATGACGTCACTGGGGCGTTATCGCACCTGGATATCGCCCTCTCCCCTAGAGGTAACGCTCGTGCCCTGCCTATAAATACCCCACCATTCAAAGACAAAAGGTAAGTCTACGATCGCGACTCGAACCTCTGCCAGTTGAAACAATCTTACTGACTTAAGCATCGGAGTGTCTACACTAGAGCCCCCCCCCCCCTCCGGCGCTTTGCAGGTACCTCGGACGGCGACTACAGTAACTCCGAGTGGCCCTAATCCTCACCCCCGGTTCTCCAGAAGTCCGAATCTTATCACCCTATACCACCGTTTGAGCCACCAAGGTACCATGACTATGAGCATCCGTATGAGGGTAGGGGCTATAGGCATCAAGAGGAGCGGGTGGACAACAATTCAAACCCTAAGTTGTCTTTACCTAACTTCGAAGGGAAGGACGACCCTAAAGCTTTCTTTGATTGGAAGAACAAGATGAAGCGAGTTTTCACTTGCTACAACTACTCCGAAGAGAAGAAAGTCAAGTTAGTTGTAGTTGAGTTCACGGGATTTTCCATTCATTGGTGGGATCGTATAATGGCCAATAGGAGGCTTGAGGGGAGAGCACCAATAGTCGATTGGGGGGAGTTGATATTTGAAATGAAGCGCCGGTTTGTACCACCATACTACACGAGAGACTTGCACCGACACCTTCAACGCCTAAGCCAAAGGTTCAAGAGTGTTAGTGAGTACTACCTTGAGTTGTTGACTTGTCTCATGAGGTCGGGAATCCGAGAAGGAGTAGAAGCCACCATAGGCCGGTTCTTGGGAGGGCTTCACAGGAGATTGCGGATCCGCTTGACTTCCAAACCTATGAGGCGTTGGGAGATGTTTCACTTCGCACTAAAGATCGAAAGACAAGTAAGTCACAAGTCTAAAACTTCACCTCACTTGTCTATTCAATCCTCTTCCCCTTCTACCACCTACAAGAGGCCTTGTCAAAAACCCCGTGACCACATCAAACTCCAATCGCACCTTTCCACCCAAGCCAAACACCCAACCAAACACATTGCCACCAAAACCGATACAAAACACTACCCCATCCAACCCACCTGTGAGGACTCCCACAAGGGACATAACATGTTTCAAGTGTGGAGGGAAGAGACACATGAGGGACGAATGCCCCAATAGGATGGTAATGGTGATGCGAGAAAGTGGTGAGGTGATAAGCGAAGATGAAGAGGAAGAAACGGCTCGGACTAAGGACTGTTGGGGTGATAAAGAGTCCAAAAGTGAGGATAGCGATGAGTATGATCATGTTGAGGTGCCAAAATGCCTAGTAGTAAGGAGGAGCTTGAGTATAAAGGGGAGGGAGGATGACGCCTCTATTGCCCAAAGGGAAAATTTGTTCCACACTAGAGGAATGGCCAACGGGATGGTTATGTCCATTATCATTGACAATGGGAGTTATGCGGATGTGGTAAGCACACTCCTAGTATATTCTCTAGGCCTTACGACCACTAGTCACCCCCACCCGTATGTGTTGAATTGATTCAACGATGAGAGCACGGTGAAGGTGCAAAAACAAGTGCTCGTGTCCTTCAACATAGGTGGGTACGCGGACGAGCTACTTGTGTGATGTGGCCCTCATGCACGCTAGCCACTTGTTATTGGGGCGCCCTTGGCAATACGACCGAAGGGCCATACATATTGGGTATAAGAATACTTACAAGCTTGAGCATGAGGGGCAAGTTCTTTATCCCACCTCTCCCTCCAAGTGAAGTCTATGAGGACCAAATCAAGCTAGAGAAAGCTTGCGCCACTTTTGAGATCTCGGCTTCAATTCAAAGAAAGAAAGAGAGTGATTGGAGTGGAGTGAAGAAAGTAAGTGGGGAAAAAAAGGGAAAATAGCGGGCATGAAAATAAAGAGCATGTGCCGAGAGAAGAAAGTAAGGAGAGTGGAGTGAAAAAAGGAGAAACGAGTGGGAAAACATAGCTTGAAAAGAGTAAGCAAGCTAATGAGGCCATTAGAGAGGCGAAAGTGAGGAGAAAAGAGAGCTTGATGGCCAAGGGAAGAGATGTTATGCTTGCCCTTATCATGCGCAAACCATGCATTCTAATTCGCTTTAAATCCTTTGCTTTAAATGCTACTAATGCTAACCTTCCTTTGCCAAGTATGATTTCTCCTCTTTTGTAAGACTTTGAGGACGTGTTCCCGGATGAGATACCCGAAGGCCTTCCACCAACTAGGGGCATTGAGCACAAGATAGACTTCCTCCCCAGATCCACCCTACCAAATAAGTTGGCCTACCGGTGCAATCCGAAGGAGACCCAAGAGCTTCAAACGCAAATTGATGGGTTGTTGACCAAGGGGTTTATAAGGGAGAATCTCTTACCTTGCGTCGTTCTGGTTATTCTTGTGCCTAAAAAGGATGGAACTTTGAGGATGTGTATAGATTGTCGCGCCATCAATAAGGTTACGATAAAATATTCTCATCCCATTCCTCGCTTAGATGACATGTTAGATGAATTGTGTAATGCTAAGATGTTTTGAAAAATTGACCTAGTAAGTGGATACCACCAAATCAAAATGCATGAAGGGGACCAATGGAAAACGACTTTCAAAACCAAATTTGGACTCTATGAGTGGCTTGTGATGCCTTTCGGCCTTACTAATGCGCCTAGTACATTCATGCGACTTATGAATCATGTTTCGAGGCCTTTTATAGGTCATTTTGTGGTAGTCTACTTTGATGATATCTTAGTGTATAGCACTTCTCCACAAGCCCATTTAGACCACTTACACCAAGTGTTTCTAACCCTTCGTGAGCACAAATTGTTTGCCAAACTTTCCAAGTGTGAATTTTTCTGGGAGGAAGTGCACTTCCTTGGTTTTATTGTAGGATCCGAGGGGCTCAAGGTGGATAACGAGAAGGTTAAAGCCATCACCGAATGGCCCACGCCCACCAATGTAGGAGAAGTTCGCTTCTTTCATGGACTTTCCGGGTTCTATCGCCGGTTTATCAAGGACTTCTCTACAATTACGACGCCCCTCAATGAGCTTACTAGAAAGGATGTCCCTTTCGCGTGGGGGAAGGAACAAGAGCTCGCTTTTACCACCCTTAAAGACAAGCTCACGACAAGCTCGATGCTTATTCTCCCCAATTTTGAGAAGACCTTTGAGGTCGAATGCGACGCGAGTGGAATAGGAATTAGTGTCGTGTTGATCCAAGACAAGAGGCCGTGGCATTCTTTAGCGAGAAGTTGAAGGCAGCGCAACTAAACTATTGCACGTACGATAAGGAATTGTACGCACTACTAAAGGCCTTGAATGCTTAGGAATATTACTTGATACCGAAGGAGTTTGTGGTGCATACCAACCCCCTTAGCCTGAAGTATTTGAAGGGCATGGAAAATTCAACAAGAGGCATGCCGCATGGATGGAATTCATTGAGAGGTTTTCGTATCACATTAAATATCTCAAGGGGAAGGACAATGTGGTGGCCGATGCTTTGTCTCGAAGGTACGCCCTTCTCACCTCTTTACATTCTTGTCTCTTAGGATTCTCGCATATTACTTCATTATATACTAATGATGTGGAGTTTAAAGATATGTTTCTTGCATGCGTTAATGGGGTATTTGATCATTTCGCTTTGCATGATGGGTTCCTTTTTCGAAAGGGCAAGTTATGCATACCCGTGTGTAGTACACGTGAGTTGTTGGTAAAGGAAGCGCATGAGGGGGTTTAATGGGATATTTTGGGATAGACAAAACACTAAGCACCCTTAAGGAGCATTTTTATTGGCATAAATTGAAGAAAATGGTAACTCGTGTGGTAAATGCTTGTCTTGTTTATAAATGTGCTAAAAGTAGGAGCATTAATCATGGACGTTACATGCCACTTCCCGTTGCATCCCACCCTTGGTGCGACAACTCGATGGATTTTGTGTTAGGCCTTCCACGCACTAAGCATGGTAAAGATTCCATATTTGTCATTGTTGATAGGTTCTCTAAAATGGCGCACTTCATTCCATGTCATTCCACTAGTGATGTATCGCACATTGCCACTTTGTTCTTTCGTGATGTAGTTAAACTCCATGGCATGCCTCGCACCATAGTAAGTGATAGAGATAGTAAGTTTATTTGGTTTCTCTGCATATTCACATTCATTGCATCGATCAGATGCTAAGGTTAGTATTTAGAGTTGAAATTGTACTAGCAAAGTGCAGCTACAATATTACAAGGCTAAAATCTAGATTTGAGTTCAAAATTTTAGTAGGAGGGATTTATTTGGTTAAAGGCTATGGTAGTCCTGAGTGTGACAAGGAATCATGAGAGAAAGTAGATGCCGTGTTGCCTGCTGTACATCTTTTGATGTTGGAAAGCATTAGATATTCTGTATAATTTTTAAAGTTTGTTTAATTTGAATTAGAATAACCCTAGCATGAGTTTTTGAAGCACATTTCCCTTGAAGAAATTTGAAGCAAATTCAGCATATTATCTGAACCTCCTGTATTTTTTAAACATTTTTCTACATTATTGTATTTGGCCCATCTTGTGTGTAACATTTTAAAAAATTATATCACAGCACTGGTGTCTGAGATCAAGGAATTGATAGAGAAACACGATAAAGAGGATGACATGCTTCTTGCCTTCACTGCTAGAAATAGACAACCTCTGATTCCACAGTTGGAGTATGATTACTCAGATGTAGGCATTCATGAAGACGTGTATAAACTTGTAGAATATTCATATGTAGAGGTTTGCTCAACCAAAGAGCAATTAAATAAAGTTGTGAGGCTCTGGACAACCTTCTTGGAGCCAATACTGGGGATCGTTTCGCGTCCTAATGAATGGAGTTATGAAGATAATGGGAAAGCTATGGTTGTTTTTATGAATTGTAATTCATCAAGTATGGTAGGAAATGGAGGAAGTCCTAGCACTGTTCCTTCTGCATTGAATACTAAGCAACCAAAATATGTCACCAATTGTTTGCTTTCACTTTTTTTTTTGAAAAGTAATAATGACTTTTCATTACTAAGGATTTATAAAGCAATAGAGTTGTTCAAGACACAATCCGTCCCAACAATCAGACGTGCCTAATACACAGGCTCTCTTGGCGAGTACATGAGCATCTACATTAGCAGTTCTTCGAACATGCACAAAATTACAAAAACTAAAGCAGAAAGCAAGACAATTAATATCCACAGCGATGACACCCAAGCTTGAGTGGGAATGGGAATTAGTGAGAATGACTTGAATCAATTCAAGACAATCGGACTGGAGTTGGATATGACCGATATTTTGCTCAACAGCTATTTCGAGGACTCTTCGTACGGCTAACCCTTCCGCCACAGGGATGTCAAGACGATATTGGACACACTCATGCCCCGAAAAAATGCATCTGCCGGAGCTATCCTGAGCAATGAACCCCAAACCAGTACGAGAAGGACCAACAATCGCGTCTGAATTAAGGTAGATAATCCCCTATCCGGGGGGGACCATTCTGACGCAAAATTCTGATTAGTTAGCCGATGCTGATCAACACCATGATCGTTGACCATTATGTACTCTCCCAGCAAGCGAGCGCCACAAAAAAGGATTTTCTAGGGAGTTGACACAACATGAGAGAATACCAAATCATTTCTGGCATTCCAAAGAGCCCATAGGATAGATAACACTTCTTCCAGAATAGAGGTCGAGGTAAAGGCCCTCACGTCCCCCAACCAACCATGGAGAGTTGAAACAAGGGAGAAATAGGAACTCGGAGTGATATGGCTCGACTTCCAAATGTTCATCGTTACCGTACAGTGCAAGAAGAGATGGTCAATTGTCTCAGGCTCCTGATGACAGAACGGGCATATGTCCTCTCTAATCAACAGCTTTAGTTTTAGTTTGTTAAACTTAAAATACATGTAGAAAATAAAATTTGGAGATAAAAGTTTCCAAAATATTTATTTTTTTAATTAATAACAATTAAAAATTATTGGTATATATCATTTTATATACATCCTTTATCACTTAGAAATTGTATTTTTAGCAAAAAAAATCTTTCCCTTTGCAACGAAAACCTTTTAATGTATAGTAGAAACATAAACCATCAAGCAAAAATGTCTGCATTAAGTAACAATGTAGAAAATATATAATTAATTTAATTTAGTTTTTTAAAAAACAATCTTTCCCTACTATACTGCTCGAGCCTCCAGGGACACATTACATATAGTGCCTGTTTGGCATTCATATTCAGTGGCCAATCTTCATTTCCCAAACCCAAAATCAAACTTTCCGTGTTTGGTGAACTCCTTCTGCCCTGGGCTGCTTGAGAAGCCCATTTCTGACTGGCCAAATTGGCCTGCACTCGCCCCGGACCAAATTGAGCCAGCAGCCAAATGGTACTCCATTTGGCTCCCTCTCTTCTATTTTTTTTTTTTCATTTTAATTTCATTTTCTTACTTTATATAATGAACAAAATAAATTAAAAACTATTACAATATAATCTCTATCTCTAGATAAATAATTCTAGATCCATTTTTCCTATTTTTATTAATTTTTTAAAAATGGGTTTTATACTCTTTATGGTCATTTAATATCCAAACCATAGTTTTGAAAAATTGTTTTACCAAACACCTCACTTATCTCACACTCCGTTTCCCACAAAAATTTTCCCACAAAATTTTTTCCCACAGAGTTAGAACGCCAAACAGGCCCATAGTATGTATAGCTGGTACCACTGAGATTTATTTTGTTTTGAATCCGCCATGTGGTTGAGAGAGAGCAACACAAATACTCGAGTAGACCTGGGCAAGCTTAGGCCAAGTTGCAGGAATTGGTCTGGGTTTAGACTTTTATGGGCTTGTGAGTTTTTGGGCCGGCCCCTAAACTTAATTTTGAGCACTGAAAAATATTTGCAGGCTTTTGGCCCGTTTCTTGCAATGTTAGGTGACATTCTTTAAATTAATAAGAGAATTTTAAAAGCATTTTCTGTACAATAAAGTTAGAGAATTCTGAAAACTAAGAAAATTCTGGCTATAGCAATGAACACGTAGGGTTGGACAAAAAAGTACGAATCTAGGCATTGGGGGCGCACTTCACATCATATGACTAAATATTAATAGCATTTCTAGTACCGGTCAACACTCAAAAGAAATTTCTACCCTAACCAGCAGGTTATATCCGTTTTTAATTAAAGTGCTGCAACTGCAACTACAACAGCTCTCTCTCATCTCATCAACTAACTATAGCTAGAGTGATTTTGCTGATACAACTTGACACTCATATTGTACGAGTATTGTGACATGACACCTAAATTGTTTTTGGTGATTCAATTATGCACACTAAGTTAAAATATTATTAATTTTTAATTTCATAATATAAGTAACAATTGTGATTTGATATACTTAATTTGTTTTATCTAGTAAATTTAGAGGTACCTATAACTCCTGAAGCTAATTGGTTTGATTGATGATATATTGTACGTTTTGAGAGGTGTATATTTTTTATTTTATATCAGATTAGATATTTTTTTTAAGTCAATGATAGAAACTAATGTTGCCCGATAGTCTAAACTTGTGAATAAAGTTTCGATGAATTCTCCAAGTGGAGAGACTCTTATTTTAATTAAACTCTTATTTGAATAGATTAATTAAACTTATGAATAAGACTTTAGGTTTTGACATGCAATTAATACTGGAATCTAATTGTTTTACTTTAATTCAAGGGATTAATTGGGGTATTTATCGGGATTTTATTTATGTTGTTTTTTTAACCAAAAGTTGTGGATTGTTACCGTAACTATATAGCTGAACATGACCTAAAGCGTGTGACATAATTGATACGTTACTATTTTGTCACATAAATCCTAATACCCTTTAAGAAACACATTGCTCTCTCCATTTCTGAAAATTTGTCATTATACCTATATTCGAATATAGGTACCAAGAAATTTGTTATTTTTAGTTATCGTAGTTCTTTTAGCACATATGCCTCTTCATTCCCTCATTTAATCTTGCATATTTTCCCAATAACAATAGATAATCACGCTTATTATTCAAGCAATTACTCATAAATAAAATGTCCAATTTAACCAATCACGTTCAGTTTGTTGTAGCCCAAATTTGAAATTAATCCACCAGATTCACTAAAAAACACTATCAAGTGTATTAAAAGTATAAACAAATTGAAAGTTTATTTATGAGTCTATTACGTGAATCAAAAGTATAAAAGAATTATTAAGGATAAATAAGCAAAAAGAATAAATTAAGCGTTTAGGAAATTTAAATGAGATAACTAATAAGAAATAAAAAGAATTTCTAATAATTATGACAACTTTTCGGAAACAGAAGGAGTATAAAGGTAAGAATAAAATTGAAATTTGTTATTTTAAATACTAAAACAAAGTATTTAGATAATTTATATATTTTGTAATTATTTTATATTTTGGGGAAAATGGAGGGGTGAGTTTCAGGTAGTCCAATTTTTCTTTTATTAATTAAATACCATAAAATTTAAAATCTCATATTTTGGAATTACTTATTAACCAAACACCATCTTAAAAAAGTTATAAAAGTTGCAGAAAAAATCCTATGAAATCATATTCTGCTAGTGCTAGGGACGGACGACAAATATGATGACTGGTCACATGGAATGAAAATAAGGAAGGACAAAAAGCTAACAACTCCACCTCTATAACTTAATAACTATAACTATATAATAATAGAAGAAAGGCATTAAATGAAGAAGTCAGATGGTCAATGGGTCCTGGCATGGTCTGGTCAGAAAGTCAACGTTTGGCTCCTTATTTATATCTAACGGTGATGGTGGACCCTTGGCCTCGGCTTCCATATTGATTCACTTGTTCTGTCCTATTCCTATAGGATTTATTTATGCAATTATATCTGATAAAAAACAAAAAAAATATACATTATACATTATATATTGTGATCGGGATTGTTATCATATGTCCCCTGTCAAGTCCTTGCATAGATATGCCCCTACCACACTTAACTATTTTATATCCCAATTAATAACAATGTTTGCTTTTTTTACCGATACATATATACATCTCAAAAAAATAAATTAAAAAATAAATGCAAACTATTAGCAAGGCCAATGTTATTTAAGATTCTTTGAGACAGAAACAACTGCTTTTAGAGGATCGAGCCATACAACTTCTATTAATTTTCATGTATTATGTCAAACTTGTTCACTAGATAAGTGGTACTATTAAGCCATAATACAGCCCATCAGGCCCACATCTTATTGTGGCGCAATTATGCAAATAATTGCCGCCTACAAGGATTTGCGACTTAAAATTCAAGTTGAGATTATATTGTCCGACCTAACCGTACCTTACCATTGGATGATCAGATCCGCTACCATCCATCATTTGCTCATATTTCATGGCTTGCCCAAGGAAAATTCTCACACCCATCTCCAATAATTACACTTCAATTGCGAGACCATGAAACTAGAGCAAGTGCAGATCAACCATGCGAAGCTAGGAGCCTTCCCTTGGTCTCTCGCTGGAGATTCCAAATCATGATTTTTCAATCTTCCCACTAAATCAATCACTACTTGGCACCAGATGTCCAAGGCCTTTACTAACAAATTTTATCCTGGGTAATAGATTAAAACACTCCTGTACTATTCGCGAAAACCAGAAACCTCTCCTGACCTTCAAAACGTCTAATACGCCTCCCCTGTACTACCTTGACCGTGCAACTTGTAGTCTCCGTCCAGTTTGACTAACATACCCATCAAACTCACTGCCAACAACCAATTTTCTTATTTTTTTTAGTCAGTAACACTCTAATTAATTAAAAGATGTTTGAATTTGAATTCTTCCTTCCTCTGAAAACTTGCTTTTTCTTTTCTTTTTTCTGAATTGGGTTTTCTTTTCTTTTTTCAAAATCATTTCTACCTCCCTCAACAACCATCACTCTCACCAACCCGATCTCCTCTCCCAGCCACCCATCGTCGCTGCCACCAAACCGCCACTGCAGCCATCGGCCTCCACTGCCATCAATCGCCAACCATCATCTCGCCCCCTCAATCGCAACCCATCATCTCGCCCCCTCAATCGCAACCGCCAGTACCAAACACCTATCACCACCGCCGGCCGCCACTGCCTCAACCATCGACATCCAAACCCTTCACCACCTGCAAAGTATAAATAATGCGAAGGAATTTGCAGACATGGGTGGTGGTGTTGATCTCGAATCTATAGCTGAGGCAACGTCAGGTGCTATAGGATCTAGATCTGGATCTGGATCTAGATTTAGGTGGAGGTTGAAGGATTTTCTTCTGTTTAGGAGTGCATCAGAAGGCAGAGCACAAGATTGACAGATGGGTCTGGTTCGTCGAGGAGGAAAGGAGCGCAAGTGTCAATTGACAAATGGGTCTGGTTCGTCGAGGAGGAAAGGATTTTTGAGCTTTCGATTGACGGTCTGTCAATACATAACAACCCTTCTGGACTTAGAATCCTGTCCCAATCAAACATGATGAAATCCAGCAGCAGCAGGTTAATCTAGCCATCCATAAGCCCGGTCGTATGGATCAAATCGATGGCTGTGGATTCAAGGTAGTCATTCTTGATTATTTTCATAAAAATGATTCGCTATAGTGGTTTTCCTTGCATTTACTCAATTATGCAACTGGGTGTTTCTTCAAATCGTATGTTTCTTCAATTGCATTTACCCAATTTGGATTTCCTTTGAAATTTTGATTTCTGCGTTGAAATTTTGAATGAAGAAAAGAAAAGAAAAAAATACAATTTAAAAATGAGCAGAAGGGTGTAATGAAATTGATAATCTGGATAACGAGAAAATTAAAAAAAGAAAAAGAAGAAGATGAACGATGTGATTTTTTTTCTTCTTTTTAATAGTAAAAAGATGAATTTAAAATGAAACAATTTTTTAATTCCAACCCAAAAAACAATTTTTGTTTTAACTCAAACTCAAACATCTTTTAATTAATTAGAGTGTTACCAGCTAAAAAAAAGAAGGAAACCGGTTGTAGGCAGTGAGTTTGACAGGTATGTTAGTCAAACTAGACAGAGACTACAAGTTGCACGGTCAAGGTATTACAGGGGAGGCATATTAGATGTTTTGAAGGTTAGGGGAGGTTTCTAATTTTCGTGAATAGTATAGGGGTGTTTTAAACTATTACCCCATTTTATCCCGCCTCCATAGTAGGGGCAACCCACAAAGACCTAGTTTCCATTCTCCAGAAGGATGACGAGAATCTCGATCAATATTTCGAAAGGTTCAAAAGAATACAAACCCTTTGCCCTTCACATTGCTTACCTGACCAGTCCTTGATCCAATACTTCTACGATGGGATAAAACAAACGATAAAGATAAGTTAGGCGCAGGTAGCTAATGTGCCCTTTGTGCTCTCACACCCGCCTCCACCAAAGCATTGATTGAACTCATGTATAAGAACAATATGCCTTTGGAAAGAGCACACCCAGCTAGTGAAGTCAGAGTTACTGCCATAGAGACCCAGTTCAGCACCATTACAAATCTTTTGCAGAACATGTCCACTAGACAGTTTGCCCAAGTCAAAGCTTATGAGTTTTGTCACTTCACAGATAACCTTACTGATGCATGTCCCAACATTCCCGATGAATTCCAGGTTAATGCCGTTAGAAGTTACAATGGAGCCCCTAGGAAGTTCGATCCCTATTCCAACACTTACAATCCTAGGTGGCGTAACCATCCTTATTTTAGTTGGTCCAACAATCAACAACAATAAGGACCTAACCAGGCATCAGAATCCAAACTAGAACCATAATCAAGCCCAACCCCAATTTAATGTTCAAAATTTCCGGCCACGGCAGAACACTCAGAACCACCAGCAGTACCAACACCAAACACCTCAAGGGCAAGCCCAAAATTTACCCTCGGAAGATACACTTAACTAATTGACCAATGTGGGCATGGATCTACAAAAGCGTATGGGGTATATCGACGCTAAACTTAAAGAGCTGAAGAATCAAGGTAGACTCCCAGCTAAGATGGAGCCTTAATTCACCTCATGGGTGTGATTGAGGATGTTTTAGTCCAGGTAGATAATTTCATTTACCTTGCGAATTTTTATGTCATTGACATGGAGGAAGATCTCACTTCCAAAGCATCTAATATTTTGTTAGGCAAACCTTTTCATAGGACTACTAGAGCTAAATTGATGTGCATGATGCCACTATCTCGTTGAAATTTGAAGGTGAAATTATTAAATTTAATATGCTTGATGCCATGAGATATCTAGTTGAATTTTCTAGTGTCAATTTTATAAATGTCAATGATCCCATCACTGAGCAAGTTTCTAATCTTGATACTAATGACTCTTTGGAGCTTTCCCTTGATAGAAACATCACTCCAGAATTATTGATGAAATTGAAAGATCTGCAAGACACTATCGTCGCTTTGGAAGCTTGTGATTAGTTACTAACACTCCAACACCTTCGGACTCCCTGTTACTCACTCCAAACTTGCTCCCTCTATTGTATAGGCACATAAATTGGAGTTAAAGACATTGCCCAAGCACCTTAAATATGCTTATCTTGCGAGAATGAGACACTCCCTATCATCATCTCCAGCAAACTTGATCCCTCTGAAGAACATGAGCTTATCGCTATGCTGAAAGGATTTCAAGATGCAATAGGATGGACAATTGCTAACATCAAAGGACTTTCACTAGCCCTTTGCACTCATCGCATCCACATTGAGGATGATAGCCTTAATGGCAGTTAAATCCACAAATGCTGGATGTTATCAAGAAGGAGATCCTGAAGCTCCTAAACGCAGGTGTTATATACCCTATATCTGACAACACTTGGGTCAACCCAGTTCAGGTTATGCCCAAGAAGACAAGTATAACCATCACTACCGGATAACATGGAGAACTAATACCTACTCGGATCCAGAATGGTTGGAGAGTCTATATAGACTATAGGCGACTGAATGTAGCCACCATAAAAGGCACTTCCATTTGCCTTCATTGACTAGATGCTAGAGCGTCTCACGAGCAAGACGCATTATTACTGTTTGGATGGGTACGTTAGTTTCCACCAAATACCAGTAGCTCGCGAAGATCAAGAAAAGACTACATTCACTTGTCCCTTTGGTACTTTTGCGTACAAAAGAATGCCCTTTGGCCTCTGCAACTCTCTCTCCACTTTCCTATAAGTTTAGTGGTGGTTGAAATTGAGTACTAGCGTGTTATAGCTTGAGATTTGAAGAAATGGAGTAGTTAATTCGCATATACATTCGATTATAGTGGGTAAAAGAATAAACTTTAATGAGTAGGATAAACTAGGTAGCTGCATAAGTGGATTCTTCAGCTTTTAAATGTTCTGGAAATTCATAAAAAATTTACAGAAAATTATTTACAATTTAGTCCCTAGAGTTATGGAGATGGTGATGTTACTTTCAATGATCTTGTGTTGTGGATTTTAATTAAGTGATAGTATATTTCTAACCGAAAGCTTTTTGTACTCTCTGTAAACATAGGTACAAGTCTGAAGTTTACTTAATTATTGTGTAAATAACCGATATGGTATTTAATTGGTGTTAGGTGCGAAGCCGACGAATCCTACCATGGAGTAACTTGGGCATGTGAAGCGACTTTTGTTGTATATATAGAAACTGTGAGTGAATAATGCAAAGTATAAATTGCATGATAATATTGCGTGCTGGTTGTTCATATAAGTTATGTTATGACTGTAAGTACTGTATTATGGTTGTGAATATACATGGTAGTAGTAATTAGTGATAAAAGATGACATATTTATGACCCTAACTAATAGGGGTGGTGTTAGTACATGTGCACATGGTCTGTTAAACCTTAGCTAGCCGAAGGTTATGGTGGTAGCACGAAGTGGCTTAGCCAGCACTTCGGTCTATTGAGAATTTCATATGTCCTAGCCTACAAGGACAGTGGTGTTGACACGTGATGGGATCACGGTCTGAGTTAATATCATAGCATGTAGGGATTAAGGTGTTGGCACGCGAATTATCACGGTTTGAACTTGAGTTTATTTGTGTTTTGATAGTTTAACTAGATTATGATGAATATATGAGTTATAATATTTGGATATTAATAGTTATATCGTATTATATGTAGTGAATACAGTGAATATGAATGGTTGCTTGTACATGTCTGTTTATATCTTGTATTATTTATTCACTGAGTTATGGTAACTCACCCTCTCTTAATAATCTTTCTTTTTTCCAATTGGTGGCAAATAGTAGTGAGTTTTGGTTGGCAGATCTAGCGGAGTACTCTTCAAGTTTAATCGGTATGCCCAACATTCTCCTCCGCTAGTGCCTAGTTGATTAAATCATTTGTGTATGTCTATGTTGGAGTTGTAAATAACAAACTCCGCAACAAGTCTGTACCATTAATTATTGTAGTAAATGCAGAAGTGACTATGTGTTGCTGTATCTATTACTTGGTAATAAAAATAAAATAAAATTTGTAGTGTTTTTTTAAATGAATCAATTGTTAACTTTGGAATACATCTTAATAAGAAGTGGAGTTAGGCTTGGTAGAGTTCGAGATGAATACTAGAACCCATTCAAACTCTTAGCTAGTCACACGCTTTCATTCAGGGTGTGACAGATAGTTCTTCCCTTGCATGAATTGTCTTAGCATACTTTTGATGGGGAAGCTGTTTTGTTTTTGATCTGGTGTAAGGCTTGAGGGCAAACATTGGGCTAGTGTGGGGGAATTTGATATCGTGTATTTTGTATATGATTGAATCCCTCTTATTTATCTAATTTAGACTTAGATGCTACTAAATAGTGTCTATTTCCTTCCTATTTGCAAAGAACGACATTAAAGAGAGTTTTTGTGAAATTGCACGTTATCAGCTGGATTTTGATGAGTTAGTCGTTGTATTGCCGTCATCGTGAATTTCTATTAGCGTTGGAAGTCCAATTCGGTTATGGAAAGTCCGATGGTGTTGTGGTTTTTTCTCTCACATATCCAGCTCATCAAGGAGCATTAATTACATGTCTAGTTCAATTAGTACTAAGACATCTAGATATTACTATATATATTTCTCCTTTTAGGGTTTTTGGTAACGAGTTTTACTTAGAAACGTTTTACTTCTTCTTGTCCAACTTTGGTAAAGTTTTGTTTAGTGGAGTCTCTTGGCGGGTCAGCGAATGCTATCTAAGGGGTGTAAGAGGAGAGTCTAATATGGGGAGCGTATTAGCATTTGGGGGGGATGCTTGGTTACCATGATGTGGGTATGGGTTGGTTCATTCAGTGGTAGCTGGATTTCCATGAGACTCAAAGGTTTCCTCCCTGATAGACCGTGAACTGCAAAGGTGGAAGCTTGAATTACTGGCTTTATTTGTGACAGTAGAGCGAGATTGTATTAAATCGCTTCCTCTTAGTCATTTACTTACCCTGATATATTTTACTGGCGATTTACTAAGGATGGGTGTTACTTGTGGCGAAGACAGATCCACCTCATGAGTGGTGGAACTAACTATGGGGTCTAGTTATGCCGCCGAAATTCAAATAATTTATATGGCATGTGTCGGATGACTCGTTACCTATAAGAGTTAATCTCACGCACAGAGGGGTGTTGGTAGAGAGTGGGTGTCCCTGTTGTGAAGATGCAACTGAGAGTCTGGAGCATCTAATGATTAGATGTGCTTTTGTATAACAGGTTTGGTCTTCTTTGCCTTTTGGCAACCTCCTTGATCTTGAGTCTTCCTTTCAGTTCTAGGAGCGACTTCTCTTGCTGTGGGAGGTACTTTCAGAAGAGGAGTTTATGCAGGTAGGCTCGATGTTGTGGTCGCTATGGACATTGTCGCGCCTCGAAAATTAAAAAAATTCGCGAGTGTGCAACGAAATTTGGGACCTTACAATGCTCGGCGTAAAAGGGACTCTTAGCAGCATGCAATGAAGTCGCCACCCTAATTTGGTTGCTAGGTTTAGGGAACCTTAATCGTCATGGCATAAGAAATATAATAAATAAAAAACTAAAGGCACAAAAAAAGGGTTTGGACCCCAGACAAAGGTTCGGGGTCGTATTATGGTCTCGGGAAGGTGTTAGGCACCCGAGTCACATCCAAAAATGGTTACCGGTTGATGAGAGAGGTGTTTAAAAAGGTGTTTGATAAAATACGTTTTGAAAAGGGGGACCCTCAGAGGAATCGTCACTTTAGTCCTTTTTCATGATCGTGACCATTCAGAAATAATTAATCGTTGAACGGGGTTACCGTTTGAATGTCTTTCGGACGGGGTTACCGTTTATCAAGACCGATTGATTATTCCTGACCGTAACGTGATGGGACTGGATTTTCTGAAAGACTGAATGAGCGCCCTCTTATTTCATCATCGGGTCATGCATGATTAAATTAAATGTTACGTGATTCTATCATGGATAGCTATAGCAGAGTACAGATTGAATGATAGATTTTTGAAATGGTAAATTGACGTGGGATCGAAAGTCCCCATGTACATGCAGTCAATATAAGCAAGAATTTAAAATCATGTGAACATGGCATTTTAAGCAAATCGTTAAACACGTTGTTCATGTGGGTTGATTTTAATTCTAGCAGTTCTATATATCATGCGTACGATTGATATTTACGAAAAGCATTGAATAAATAAAAAGGAACGAAAGGCGTACTTTCGAGCGAAGCTTGAAATTAAAACCTACAAAATGAGAGTGTTAGCGATAGCTCGAGAAATAGATAAGCAATTTTATGAGTGCAAAAAATTTAAATGATAGTTGATGGTATGTGAGAAATGATGGATTTAACGCATAAGAAAATTAAATGCTTAGTTGATTGCATGCGAGAAATGATGTATTTAACGCATACAAAATTTAAATGCTGAGTTGATTGCATGCGAAAAATGATTTATTTGACGCATACGAAAATTAAATGATGAGTTGATTGCATGTGAAAAATGATTTATTTGACGCATACGAAAATTAAATGCTGAGTTGATTGCATGCGAGAAATGATTTATTAGACGCATACAAAAATTAAATGTTGTTTTGATAAGTGCAGAAAAATTAATTGTAGTTGACGATTCACAGGGGATTTAAAACAGTTGAGGATTTGCAAAAAATAAAACAATTGATATTGCGGAAGAATTTCCAGCAGCTTGCAAAAAATTAAAGAATTTGATATTTGCAGAAAATGAACAAGTGATATTTGCAGAAAATGAACAAGTGATATTTGCAGAAAATAAACAAGTGATATTTGCAGAAAATAAACAACTGATATTTGCGGAAGAATTTCCAGCAGCTTGCGAAAAATTGAAGCAGTTGATATTTACGAAAATTAAAATTGTGACCGACCATCGAGGCGGTAAAATGAATGATTGAATTTAAATTGCCGAAAGTAAATTGCGGAAATTAAAGTGCGAATAATTTAAATAGTTGATAAGTACAGAAAATTAAACAGTTGATAGTACAAAAAAAATAATCATACGAAGCATACGAATTATTTTTACGAAAAAGCGTGATCCGAAATCTCGGAAAGAATTGAAAATGGGCTAGGCCCAATTAAAAAAATGAAAGAAAAATTGAAATGGGCCAGGCACTATGGAAAAATTTAATGGTGATGGGCCAAGCCCATCACCTTTCCATGCGTGAACAGTGCCGAAGCCTGGCACTGTTCATCATCTCTTTCTTTGGTCGCCGGCGTACTGCCGGCAGCTAAGCTCCGGCCACAGATGGCCATTTCAAAAACCGTTCGTACCGAGACGCTCGTCTCTTCGACGACTTCTCGACCGTACGAACCTCAATTTTTAGTTTGACTCGTACCGAATTTAATTTCGAAAAAATGACAAAACCATTAATTATCAAAAACTAATTAATTCACATAATCTAGCTAACAATTTTTAAAATTGAAAGCATGTATTTAATCTACATCATGCATATGAATTAAAGGCACAAAAACAAGCAATTTATTTGCTCAAGATCAAGCCAAACGAATTTAAAGAAAATGAATGCTTAAAAAACTGAAAAAATGCTTAGAGAGAGAAAGCTTACTCTCAAGCTTTAAACTGGACAATTATCGCTCTAAGTGAGCAACTGATCAAGAGGGAGAATGAGCAAGGGTTTCTTGCGATTTTGGTGCCATTTTTACGAAGGATGGAGGCTTGTATTTATAGCCCAAAGTCGCATGGCATTTGAAGCTCGGTGCTGCGCGTGGTGGCTGCTTTGTCACGGTGGCGGAGCTACGGCTGTGTGAGGTGGCAGGTCTAGGGCTTGAGGTGATCGTTCGGACGGGACAGGACGTCGGAGCAGGCAGCTCGGTGGCTGCTCTACTGTTTGCTCGCTTCCATGCTATTCATGTGCACCATGCACATTAATTCAAGGGTCGTTGATCTGGTTGACTTTCCTTGGTTGACCAGATCAACGACCATGATTAAATGGCCCTTTATCTTATTTAAATGGACTCGAGCCGAGTCCTGCGAGCAAACGTTCAGACTTTTCAAACCGAAGGTACCAGCGCGTAGAGAAAAATATGACAGGTTTGACCATCTACAGCGAATGACGAGAATTTTTCATTTAACGTGTTTATTTTCTCGTTCAAAAACGTGAAACGTTCGGATAGAAAAATAATGACGTTACGCCGAAAATTACACGAGACGTTGTAGACTGTTGTGACCGAAAAGAAATCTAGCAACTAGTTGATGGAAAACATTTCAAATTCAAGCTATTGTCCGAGCGAACTTACTCGGGTCCAATAAAAGCTCGAACGAAAATAATAATAAAAAATAAAAATACTAAAAATTGCGCTAAAATATTAAAAATCCTAAAATTCATGAGATGACCTAAAACGAAGAAAAAACTAGCAAACGACTGCCGGATAGTTAAAAATGTGATTTTTAAGGCTAATAATAATAATAATAATAATGAAAATACGTGACGAAAAATGAAAAATGCGATTTCGAAAGCTGACGATGCTAACGACGATGCTAAAATGCGATGAAACACTTCGAAATGCTAGCGACAGTAAATTAACTAAAAATGACAATAAATTAACTAAATAACAGAAATGCTAAAATCAATTAAAAATGGCGTCAAAATTTGGGTATCAACAGTTGCCCCCTCTTTACTGTCTTATCGAAGTATTTGATAAGCAGTAAAGACGGTTGCCCCTACATATCCGAATTTTGGCGACACAGCAGGTCTTACCTCAAGCTTACAATGATGATGTCGCTTTGGGAGGGGATGAACTGTTGTGACTCTAGGAGGAGGTGATCTGTCGATGTCACTCTGGGAGGACATAAATTGGTTGACGTCGCTCTGGGAGGAGGTAGATTCGTTGCTGTCGCTCTGGGAGGAGATGATCTGTTGATGTTTTTTTATTGATGTCACTCTGGGAGGAGGTAGGTTGTTGCTGTCACTCTGGGAGGAGGTAGTTTGTTGAACGTCACTCTGGGAGGAGGTAAGTTGATGTCACTCTAGGAGGAGATATGCTTTTGATGGTGTTATTTGGTGATGATGAAATTGATGCAGTCACTAGGGATTAAAAATGCGTCTATAAAATCGAGGATTTTATTCGTGAACGTCACTCTGGGAGGAGGCATATTTTTGGATGTCACTCTGGGAGGAGGTAAGTTGATGTCACTCTAGGAGGAGGTATATTGTAGATGTCACCCTAGGAGGAGGTAGTTGGTTTGCTGTCACTCTAGGAGGAGATAGTTTTATTGATGTCACTCTGGGAGGAGATATGTTTGATGTCACTCTGGGAGGAGATAGGTTTGTTGATGTCACTCTAGGAGGAGGTATTTGGTTGATGTCACTCTGGGAGGAGATAGGTTTGTTGATGTCACTCTGGGAGGAGATATATTTATTGCTGTCACTCTAGGAGGAGATATATTTGGGGATGTCAGTATTATGGGATAATTTTGCTGTTGTCGCTCTGGGAGGAGATAATCGTTGATGTCACTCTGGGAGGAGGCATGCTTTAAATTCTAGTATGGGCGAGGCTATCACATTGCTAGATGCTGGTATGAAAAATGAGGTTGCATGTCCGTGCGAGGCTATCGCTCTTCGGACGCTGATGTGGAAATGCGAAGGAAGGTCCGTGCGAGGCTATCGCTCTCCGGATGTTGACGTGGTAATGTCAAGAAATATCCGGGCGAGGCTATCGCTCTCCGGATGTTGACGTGGCAATGTGAAGAAGGTCCGGGCGAGGCTATCGCTCTCTGGATGTTGACATGGTAATGTGAAGAAATATCTGTGCGAGGCTATCGCTCTCCGGATGTTGACGTGGCAATGTGAAGAATGTCCGTGCGAGGCTATCGCTCTCCGGATGGTGGTGCTGGAAATGTAGTTAGACGACTATGCGAGGCTATCGCTCTCCGGACGCTGGTGCTGAAGGTATAGTCACTCAAGGAGGAGTTATTTAGATATGCAGAAAAGTAGTCGCTCAAGGAGGAGTATTTTTAGATAGACAGAAAAGTAGTCACTCAAGGAGGAGTAAGAATTATGCAGAAATGTAGAATTATGTAAATGAGAGTTGTAACGTACCTTCGCTCGGATATTGATTGACGGTAACATACCTTCGCCCTGATGTTGATTTGATATTTGGGGTGACTGTTTATGAATTTTCAAGATATGGTGTGGGGACGTGACCTGACACAACATTAACAGATGACATGTGCGGACGTGACCAGACACAACATTAACAAACACGATTTGGGGACGTGACCCTTCAACGCTTAACAGACAACATGCGCGGACGTGACCAGACACAACATTATCAGACGACATGTGCGGACATGACCAAACATGACATTAACAACACGATGTGGGGACGTGACCTTTCACAACGCTTAACAGACAATATGTGCGGACGTGACCAGACACAACATTATCAGACGACATGTGCGGACGTGACCAGACATGACATTAACAACACGATGTGGGACGTGACCTTTCACAATGCTTAACGGATAATATGTGCGGACGTGACCAGACACAACATTATCAGACGACATGTGCGGACGTGACCAGACATGACATTAACAACACGATTTGGGGACGTGACCTTTCACAACGCTTAACAGACAACATGTACGGATGTGACCAGACACAACATTATCAGACGACATGTGCGGACGTGACCAGTCATGACATTAACAACACGATGTGGGGACGTGACCCTTTACAATGCTTAACAGACAATATGTGCGGACGTGACCAGACACAACATTATCAGACGACATATGCGGATGTGACCAGACATGACATTAACAACACGATGTGGGGACGTGACCTTTCACAACGCTTAACAGATGGTGTAAAAGGGAAAGCAAGTCTTACCTTGAACTTACCGTATGAACTGAGATGGAAAGTGGTCGACCGTGAGGGAACGTGATCGGCCACATGAAGTTGATTTGAATGTGGGGGAGCATGATCTATTGCACGAAGTTGATTTGGGAGTGGTAACGTACTCCATTGGATTTTGATGAAAATCCAAGATGGCGAGGGCTTTACAACGATGTTGTCATCGAAGACCCATGGTTGAGGAGTGGTAACGTTCTCCATTCGATGCTGATTGGTCTTTGATGAAAATCCAAGATGGCGAGGGCTTTACAACGATGTTGTCATCGAAGACCCATGGTTGAGGTTTCACTAGAGCATATCTGTATCCTGCAAATTGAAAGGAAGCAAACACGAAGCAGCAACAGATGGAAAAACGAAAGAACAATTGACCTATGTGAGAAATATCAAATATTCCTACATTTAACCCATGGCTTGCCCCCAAGTTTTTTTTGTTTGGAATGAAAATGATTTCTTTGTTTAAGAAAATAAATTCAAGCCTTTTTTCTCTTTTTTGGATAAAAATGTTCGTTCAGTTTTTGTTATATGAATATGATTGATTCAAGTCTAGATAACGTCTACGTCTTGTTCAAGAAATAACGACCTCAAGGACAAGACTTTCCCACAACTTGCAGCTGTAAGAAATCCTCACCTGATATTAGTGTTTTCACTCACGCTCTGAAACAAGGTTAAGTGTTTTTATGCTCATAAAGATGCAACTAACATGATACATAATTTTCAATTTGCAATGTCAATCCGAGTGAATAGACTTCAAATGAAGATGCAAATGTATGGGCATTCTAATAATCGATGGGACTTTTACGGAAAATAATGAAAGGACATAAAATGTCCGGAAGGAAGCTGGTTTTGGAAAAGATGTGCTTGATTTTTTATGAGTTGGAAGGTTTTTGATGAATGATGCTTTGTCGATTGGCCTTGATGAGGGCGAGGTGCGCGAGTTCCTTCACTTTTTGCTGGGGATGCTTTCTCGACAGAGTGCATGAGCTCTTGGATCCTTGCTGTGGCTGCTTTCCGGTCGGCCAGGGGGCCTTTTTCTCGATTCTTTGCTGGAGAATGTTTTCTTCGAGATTCCTTGAGTTGGCTCTGGGCCCTTTCTCTTCTCGAGTCTTCACTTGGGAGTGTCGTCGCTGTTCTTTGTGCGACTCACTACTTGAGTTGGCCTTGGGCCCTTTTCTTCTCGTGTCCTTACTAGGGATGTTTGCTTTGAGATTTCTCGAGTTGGCTTTGGGCCCTTTTTCTCGAGTCTTTACTGGGGAGTGTCATCGCTGTTTTTTTTGCGACTCACTACTTGAGTTGGCCTTGGGCCCTTTTCTTCTCGTGTCCTTACTAGGGATGCTTGCTTTGAGATTTCTCGAGTTGGCTTTGGGCCCTTTTTCTCGAGTCTTTACTAGGGAGTGTCGTCGCTATTTTTTTGTGACTCACTACTTGAGTTGGCCTTGGGCCCTTTTCTTCTCGTGTCCTTACTAGGGATGCTTGCTTTGAGATTTCTCGAGTTGGCTTTGGGCCCTTTTTCTCGAGTCTTTACTAGGGAATATTTTCTTCGCGTTTTCTCGAGTTTAGTTGTCCCCGGGCTGTGCTTGCTTCGACTCTTCGATTGTTTGTATTCTTCGAATATCTCTGAGCATTTCTCTCTTTTCTTTTCTTTTCCCTTTTCCCCTCTCTCTTTCCTTTTCTTTTTTTCCCCTTTTTTTTTCTTTTTTTTTCTCTTTTTTTTCTTCTCTCTATTCCCCCCCTTTTTGATTCGAAATGCAATAGAGCAGAGCAAGCACAGCCTTTGTCTTGATCTCTTCTTATTTTGGCTTAAAGCCTCGGCCTTCATCTTTGGGTTTTTGGTCTTTCTTCGGTGATGGTTCTCAGCGATCTTTCGGTGACCTTTTCCGTCTCCTTTGTCGTGAACTTGAACTTGGCGTGCTTTTATTTCCGGCTGGCAATCTTAGCTGAGACTGCTCCTTGGCTCCCGGGGCATGAGTGATAGTGAAGGTTTTGTAGGAGTGATGGCATATGTGGTGGAAAGAGGGAAGAAACGAAAAAATGGAGAAGGTCGTAAAAGTCCCACATCATTTTATTGCTATCCCATGTCTAATTGCACATGTACCCTGGATATTATGCGAATTCAACTAGTAACTAGTCAGGCACTTACACTCATGAAAGAAACAAGGCGTGAAGGCCCAAAATACTCACAGGGATATGTTTTGTGATTGCTTACGTCTAAACATGCCATGGATATAAGAGCTAACAGACAAGATCATGTATGTTTCATATAGTTGCTAATGAACGCACCAGTCATCTGTGTCATGATAAAGTGATGAATATGCTTGAAAAAAATGTTCAAAACGTGGGATTTTTGTTTTCTCTTCTTTTTTTTAGCCCAAGTTGCATATGTATAAAGAGAAAATTTTGCGAAAACTAAGGATTTTAGCCAACATGACGCACACACTCTTGCAACAACATAAATTGTCAGAGTTTAAAAATCGTGGAAATGTAACTTGCGAAAACATAAATTACGGAAATGTAAATTGCGGAAACAGAATTGCAAAAATGTAAAAGGACAACTTCCCTGAAAAATGAGCTCAGACATTTTTAGACACCTTCTGGCCGTCACTTCACTTGCTTGCCCCCAAGTTTACAAGTCTCGTTGCACCTGAAATGCAACATTACGAAAATGTAAATTGCGAGACCATAATTTACAGAAACGTAATTTACGAAAGGGGAAATTGTAAACATAAAGGATAACTTCCTTGAAAAATGAGCTTCGACATTTTTCAATGCCTTCCTTTGGTCGTTACTTCATTCGCTTGCCCCCAAGTTTACAAGCCTCGTGGTACTGAAATGAAGAGACAGTTAAATAGTAAATTCATAGGGAAAAGGTATCCCGAGATGTTGAGTTTAAAATTAACGAAAGATAGAATAATTGAAAAGAACACGTGGGAGCTTGTTTAAAGTAGTAGGCTCGACTACGGCGTGCGTTTGAGTCTTGTGTTTTTTTTTTTTTTTTATCAACATCCTTTTGAACTTCGTTGCTTACCCCCAAGTTTATCCTTTCAGACTTCTCCTGATGAGGGACTATCTCCTTTTCCGCCCTTTCTCTTAAATGGACCGATTTGCGTGGAATTCCGGCCTCATTCTTAGTTGTGGTGATACTTTCTTCACTGGTAAAGACATAGGGTCTATCAAAACCAACTGAATCAACGCTCATCCTGAAACGTGAACAGTACAAGACGCTCGAAGGGAGGGTTAAATATATTTATTTATTTTTAAACCGAAGGGGAACGCAAGTTCCTATAAAAGACAATAAAACATGCATACATGTTACAAGGGGATATCAGGAAGCGTGGTGGCGACCTAATTACGCAGAGCCCCCCCCCCCCTAGACTTCTTCACGCAAAATGGTCGAGCCCTATATCATCCTTCCGCTACCCAAAACATGATTTGGAATAGGGTTGATGGTCATGCTAGACCCTTCGAAAGAGATGCATTCATTCTTAATCAAGTGGTTAACCTTTCCTCTAAGGGCAGAGCAGTCTTCTAGGGTGTGGCCTTGAGCTCCGGCGTGGTACGTGTGATAAGATTCGAGTTTCTGCGAGGGCGGGATAGAGATTATGGTTGTCCGGAATCACTGTGGCTACAGTCCAAGGTACCTACAAAGCGCCGGAGGGGGGTCTCCGGCGTAGATACTCCGATGCTTAAATTAGTATGGCTATGAAATTCTGCAAAGGTTTTTGTAGAGAATTTGCTCTTACTTTAGATCTAGAATGGGGTAGTACTTATAGGCAGAAGAGAATGCGTTACCCCAGGGGTGGGTGTTATCGAGGGGAGATAACGCCTAGGATGACGTCATCAGGGTGACGTCATGACATGATATCGCTGGTGAGATATCGCTGTCTAGATATCGCCTGCAGGCGCGGTTGGGATATCCTGGGATGGGATAACGCCGTGTGGGTCCCCCCCCGCTGATGTCGACCATCCCAAGATCCTTGGCCTAACGGGGGCGACAACCGGATGTCATTTGTCGGTCAAAGTCCATAGGGATCCATCTTTGACTTGAGGTGAGAAGTCGATTCTACCCTTGGTGTTTCCTTAATTGTTATCATAAGCCCAACTGAAAACGAGCCCGAGTGTTTACCAAGGGCTGCCTCTCTTGTCCTCTGAAGGATTCGTTATTCCCTTTGCGCCGGACATATGATAGCGAAACTGGGAAGAGGGGTCATCCGCTAGCGACAACTTAGGTCTCCCCAGAGGCTCTATCGTTCTGAGGGCGATATGTCCATGCTTTTCCTGCACACTCTCAAATGTGGTGTTGTTATTTTAGCAAAAATACGAAGTAATGACAAGTACTAGTTACCCTTAGGGGTTTTCATCCATTCATGTCGGGGTATTTTCGGTGTTGCGGCTTCCCTCCAAGCTCGTGGGATCGGGCCATGCGGTAAGCTGCCCGCAATATCGTTGTGGTCTTACGCCACGAGCCGCTTACAGTTTGAGCGGTCTTATTGACGCGATTTTACGCTGTAGGCTGCCTTCAAGTTGTAAGGTCTTACGCTCCCTGTCTTTCACCTATCACCTTCCTTTTCCAGGTGCGTAAGCCGTTTGTAAACCGACATGGTTTTTACTCATAAGCTGCCTACGAATTGTGCGGTCTTATGCTAGAGCTACCTGCAACATCGGCGCGGTTTTACGCTCTTCGGAGCCACCTGCGATATCGCGCGGTTTTTATGCTATGGGCTGCCTACAAATCGCGTGGCGTTATGTTTTCGGGGACCTCAGTCCATGTTCCGCTTGAGCATTTCGGTCATCTTTTAGAAGCTCCGCGTAAGCCTTCTCTCCTATCGTTGTTGGATAATCGGAGCGGCCCGACTTTCGAGACTCCTAGGCGAACAACTGTTGCTCTGGATCTATAAATGCGATCCTTTTCCTAGTGCCAATTCTTCATATTCTCTCTGCTCCTTTTTTGCCATTTTCTCATGGAAGATCTCACCAGAAATTTCCTGATCTCCAAGGCTCTGACCCTCAAAAATCTTACTGAGGGTGATATCAGTTTCCTGGAGAACATGATGACCAAGTCCAGCGAAGATATCCTAGAGCTTCGGGGAATGATGGCTCCCATCCAGGCTAGAATTGGGTCCGCCACCATGGAGGACTTCAATCCCATCGGGAATGTCTCCAAGCTGGCCGTCGCCGCCTGCCGCATTGAAGTAGCCATCGCCTCGTTGCAGTAGAGGAAGGACCTGCTGAGCTGTTACTTGAAGAGCATGAGGAACATCGTTTCAGAGCTGACTTCGGTGGAGGAGGCTTTAAAGGATGTCCCTACCCTGTTGGTGGATGATGATGATGCCGGGTCCCGGGCCTAAAGGCTTGCCGCTGTGGCCTCTTTTTTATTTTCCTTTTGTTATGTATGCGGACGTATATCCAGGCCGCTAGGCCGTAATGAAACTTATTCCCGTTATCGAGCTTGCGATTCCTTTTTCTCTTTTTAGGGTGTAAGCCCTTGCTTCAATTGAGAGTTATAATTAAGCCCAACTGAAAACGAGTCTGCCACTGATCAGAACTTTGCAGCCTTTATTCTTTTTTTTCTGCCAGGTGGCGACGGTTGCTTCGGCGAACCGCTGGGTACTAATCATACGCCGTCTTTTCAGTATTAACTGATTGGGCAGTTTTTCTGTGTTTCTTGATTGCGGAGTAATTCCCAACAGGCGTGTTCGAAAGACCTGATTCTGCCATTATGATTGATCTTTTCGAGATGCATTTAATCATGCTCTTTCCACGCTTGGAGAAAATCGAAGAGTCTTGCTACTCCGACTATTTATGGGAAGTTCTTCTTCTTTTTTCTGTTCATCTTCTTCTTAGTATTTTCCTGCTGCTACTGATCCTCACAAACTGGAGGGGCTGAAAATGATGAAAACCAGCCGGTGCTACTGATTTTCACTCTCTTCTTCGGCCTTTCCCGACCACTGTGGCGGCGCAATCGCTTTCTCAGGCATGATGGCGAAGGAGGATCGTCCGAATCTGGCGTAGTTGGAGGGGTTGGGTGAGTCTCGCGTCCGTCGGAAACGATACCGAAGAAGAGAGTGAAAATCAGTAGCACCGGCTGGTTCGAAGAGAAGGTTCCTCTAAACGATACTGTCGTCAAGGCGGCATCTTCTGATGTAAAAGAGGAATCCAAACTATTACTGTTGAGCGCTGAGCGAAAGGCCGATGAGTTCCCTCCTTTCGCTGATGAGGAACTTCCGTCCTCCGATGAAGAGTACTGGTACTGACCTGACAATGATTGATTCTGCCCCTGTCATCCCATTGTAGATGCCGTATGGCTTATTATTGAATTTCATAATGTTTTACTTTTTTAGTCTTGCATGCTCAGGCGTTAGCCCGTCTGTTGGTTGGCTATCGCTGTGAAACTAACCGTTGCTTTACTTCAACCGCTTGACTACCCCCTTCTAGAAGATATAAATACGTGGACATAAATATCCTTCTGAGGCTTTCACACGTGTCACTTTTACTTTGGGATGTGCCCCATTTTTACAGGCTATTCAACTTCTTCGTACTCAGCCTTTTAAAAGGGAACAACTGCTTTATTTTAATACTCTTTGCTCTCGTTTCGAAATTTCTCCCCTCTCTCGCTAGATTTTGCTCCGAAGGAAGTTACGACCACTATTCGCCGGTGCAGACGGTTTGTCCACCGCCTTCTGATTCAAGGTACTTCACCTCCCTCCCTTAGATTTTCTTCTTGCCGATTTATTATGAGCACATCTAGAATCCCCAAAGATTCACAGTGGCCTCTGGTCGCAAATAGGTTTTTGAGGACTCTCCAGGATTTCCAGCAGCCCATAGATTTAGAAATAGAGTGAACTCCCAGTATTTTTATTGATCAAGCGGTATTAGATGCAGAGTTGGAGGAAAACAACATCGTTTTCCCTCCAGGCTTTTCCGTTAGGATTCCTGATGCTGGTTGCCGGCTTCATGATCCCCTATCGGGGGCCGATAGGATGCTATATTTTGACATGTTTCTTTACAGCTTCCGCTTTCCTATCCATGAAGCGGTGAAAAGATTATTAGTTCGATATGACATTAACCCAGCTCAGCTTACGCCCCCTTCTTGGTGCGGGATTTCGGCCTTCATTCGTATCTGCGAGTTGCGGGGCATCCTTGTCCTGTCTATCAATTTATTCTGCAAGTTTTTTAGTTTTAGGTGTCGCAACTGCGTGGTAGATATCGCCCCAAGATGGAGTGACGCACTGGTGCAGTCATTCTGGCAGAGATTCCGAGGTTTCGAAGAAACCGTGGCAGGTTGGAAGAGCGGTTTCTTTATTGTGAATTTACCTTTCCGCCCCTGGACCAGAGGTTTCAATCGGTGTCTCAATGACTCCCTTTGGACAAATCCATCAACCATATCCAGGGAAGAGCTTCGACAGACGAACATGCTGCTGGGGTTGAAATCGTCCTTCCGCATTCTAGAGTTTGCCTTGCACAGGATTATAGAGAAGTGTACTATAAGTAAGTTTCTTTTCTTTCGTTATCGCTTCAGCTAATTCAATGTTCTGATATGTCTTGCTAGCAAGTGACACTGAAAACCAACCGTCGAGCGATAAAGATGTCCCTCTGAACGTGAGGCCACTCTAGACACGGCCACCATCTCCTCCGCCTGAAAGCTCCAGTCATCCCGCCGTTCCACCAAAAAGAAAAAGATTCAAGACTGTCGCCAAGCGAGGTATCTCTAACCGAGCTTCTCAATTTCTCAAGAACTAGTTACCCGTTCGGCAAGGAGTGACTTTGAATCATCCTAAGACTGAGATACCTGACAGCGACAGTGAGGACATGGACAATGATTTTGGGCTTCGTCACTCTTCCGTAGCTCAGCGGAAGAAACTGCGCATGGGAAGTAGCAACCCCATCTCTGCAGCTGCTTCGAACAAATTTACTGAAACCTATGCTACCAGGACTGGCTCTTTCGGCGGCGAAAGTACTTCTAAGGTGGCTGTGGCAGCCGAGGCGTCAACCGACATTCCTCCTGAAATCCCCAAGGTTCCGCCAGAGGTCAACGTTCCTCCTTCGACTGCCGCTCCTGATTCTCTTATCTCGTCTTTTATTCCTAACGTTGTCGTCCCAGATCTGGCTCCTGCCGTTGCTCCTGACCCTCTGCCCAAGGGCCTTCCGCCATTATTCTATACTTCTATCTCAGGGACTGGGGGTTCCGCTGAAAATCTCTCGCCTCCTTTTACCGCCAACCTTTCTTCTTAAGGCCTTCAAGGAGCCACTTCCTATCACTTGGATTTGTCTACTTTTGGCACCAGCGGACTCCGCGCACTAGGGATATCGGATCCGTTATCGCGAAATGAGCTGGTGGGCTCCACGGTAGGTGCGATATTTAGCTCTCCTAAAGATAGGGAGGAGATGTCAGAGCTTCCTCTGGAGGTTCATCGTGAACGCGCTTTGAATGAAGTGCTGGCCAGCTTTCGCATGCTAAATTACTTCCTCGACATTCAGAGTAACAAGGCTCAGGGCTCCCCTTCTAAGGTGGCAGAGTTAACGCAACTCCGAAGCGATACCCAAGCTGAGCTTAATGACTATCGTGCTGAGTTGGCAAGAGAAAAGTCGATAGGGAGAGCAAAGATAGAACTTCTGGAGGCAGAACTGATGACGACTGACAAAAAGAACACTCTCCTCAGTGAAGAGATATCAGCCCGTGACGCTAGGTTGGCGAAGATGACCCATGAGATGTCGCGATGGAAGGACAAGGCGATACAAGCTTTTACGACCGGATTCCCAGATTATTATCACAGCGGGGCTTTCGATCCTGCCAAGATAGCTGATCATGCCTTTGAGAAGTTAAGGGATGCAGATGTCGGGGGCGTCAAGGGATTTCTTCCGCAATGAGCATAAGGCGGCAATTGAGAGTGTTTTATTTTTCTCTCCCGTATGACTTTCGTCTGGTTTGTAATAATTGTTAACGTTTGCACAATAATTATTACCGCTCCACTCTGGATAATGATTAATTTGCTTCACGGCGATATCTCGCTGATTACGTCATCACACTTGACTTCTTTCTGATAAAGTGATTTCTCTTTTTCGGAGCATTTAATGCTTTAGAATCCCCTCATTAATGCGATCGAAGGATCATGATGGTTCGAGGACACGTGTCCCCTCATCAGGACGCTAGGGCTAGCGTGATTTGATAGGATCGGAACGTATTCTCATATTTCTAGGGTTGTACTCATTACTCACGCCTGCCACGCGCGTAGCAACTATTCCAGCAGTCATGCCTTTTAGCCTCTTAGGGTTATAAAACCCAACACTCTATTTCTTTTTTCCATTTTCGATACTCCGTTTCTCTGCATCTTCTCGAATCGTTTTGTGCTTCTGGCATTCCTCCCCTGGGTACTTTGATTTTCTTCCCAAAAAGGTACTTCTTCATTTTCTTTTACTGTCTTCTTCCTCTCTTTGTTTTCTTTTTCCACCATGACAAAAAGAAAGACTCGGGCTTCTGGGTCTAAATCGCAGGATGAAGAAAAAATAGAGACTATAGTCAGTATTATTACTTCTTTTGCCATTCTTGATAAACACCTGTCTGATTATGGTGCAACCCTCCCTGAGGGTTTCAAGGCTATTGCCGCCCCTGCGTCTTTACGTAATCATAGAATCCTGTATGCCCAGATGTTCCGCTATGGTTTCTGGTTTCCGGTTGACCCGTTTATCCAAGAGTTGCTTGCTTCTCTGGATCTGAGTCCTGCTCAACTGGCTCCGAATGCCTACTGTGGCATTTATGCTTTTTTAGAACTTTGTAGGTACAAAGGAGTTACATCTCCTTCCCTTGCATTACTCAAATCTCTGTTTAAGATGTATAATCGTCGGGGTGTGATAGCGATATCACCCAATTATAATGATGATTCGCTCAAAAACTTCACCTGGAAACTCCTTAGCTTGGAATCTTCCATTGATAAATGGAAAGAGCAATTTTTTATTGTTGAGACTCCCAATCTTCCGGATCCATGGTGGTGGTCTGGTTTCAACCAGAGCGTCAAGGACAGAGCTTGGCGTCATGAGGCTCTTGATGAGACGGAACGGGCTGGTTTGACAAGTTGCTTAGTCTGGACATCAGCGTCCACACCCGCCTTCTGGCTTGAGGGACTGATATCAGAGATTGCGTTAGACGTGAGTATCGCGTCAATCTTTGATTTTTAGTACTGGTACTAACGCTGACGATGTCTTGTATTTTTGCAGCAACTGATCCGGATTACATTCCAGAGAGTGTCAGGAGGTGCCGGAAGAGACTTCGAAATAGGGAAACGGCCGCGGCCGTCAATATCGCCACTACTTCGGTTGCCGCTTCGGCTCCTCCCCAAACATCTTCTGCATCTATTGACAAGGAAATCGATACCATTCCTGTTGGTATCCCTGTTATATCAATCGCTGCTCTTCCGCCTCGGGCCTCCGCTCGCAGGGCTTCCGCCAAGGGAAAAAAGAAGAAGAAGACTCGGAGCGTTGCCTCCCTCCGGTCACCTATTCTGCCTTCTTCTGATGCAGCCGGCTCTTCAGAAGCGCCTACCGTTGGGACGGTAACTGCAACTTCCCCCAATATCTTTCGCATCGTTTTAGTGCTTGCTTATACTCTTCTTGTGGTTAATTTTTTTTTAGGATACTTTTGGTACTTCTACGCCTTTATCATCGCGAGGCGATATAGACGTGAGACGTATTCTGATTCGTCCGAGGAAGAAACAAAAGTCCACGGGAGCAGATGCAAGCTTGTCCTCGACTCAGGCTGACGTCGGGGAAAGGCCCCAAACTATTCTTGACCCTTCCACTCCTCCCTCGGGCTAAACTGGTACCATTTTTTAGAACGTGGCCATGCCTCCACCTTTCGAGACTTCTCTGCCCCTATTTGGTTCAGAGATGCCCCACTTTTCTTCTAACACCACAGTTTTCCATGACGAGTTGTCAGACTTTTCTTCTTATCAGGCTCATGCAACGTTTCAAGGGGGTGTCGCTTCTACTTGTCCTACTGAAACGTTCACGCCTCAGGGAGGTTCTGCTTCCAACCAGCCTCCTTCTCCAGCTACCATGGTTTTTGTTCCTTCCGCTTCTTCCACACTTAAGCATTTCAGGGAGGGGATAGTAGTGTCCAATCTTATGGCCGATGTGAGTTCTCATAATGCCTTGGGGCCTATTACTCACCAGGTGGACATGACTACGTTTCGTAGGTCAGGGATTGCAGCCATGGGGGGCGATAACTCGACCGTCACTGTATCGTTCTTGGTTGCACACATGTTAACTTCTCCTGAAGAACGAAGCACTTTCGCTGCTGTGGGAGACAAAGAGCAAGCCGATATGCTGCGCTCCACACTTTTCTCCGGGTTCCTCCAGTCTCATCTTTATGCTGAGCGCGCGTCGCAAAGGGCGGCTGACCTTGCTGCTTCTGTGGCCAAGCTTTCTCAAGAGCAAGAGGAGAAACAGCGGCTGTCGGAAGAGCGAGATAGATATATGGCAGATTTGGAGGTAGCTAAGGAGGTGGCAAGAGAGGCAAAGGAACAATTAGCCACTGTAAAGGAACAATTGGCCGCTTCTAACGCTGCTCTGACAGCTGAACAGTCAAAGTGTGCTACTCTCGGGGAGGAGAAAATGGCCTTGACGGGAGAGAGAGCAGCTTTGATAGAAGAGAACGGCGCTTGAGGCGGAATCAACTATCAAAAGATGCTGGTATATTGAGAAGAGTGTTTCCATCATGGCAAATTGCTTTGCAGTGGTTCATGGGGAGGAGCTTTATGATGGCGAGGCTGTCTCTAACGCCTTTTTCAAGAGATCTTCCAGTCTTAATGACGAGGGCTTCCGCTTGGCCAGGTCAAAGGGCTATCCAGAGGAGGGAATCCCGAAGACGAGGAGTAGGTAGGGTGTTATCCCTTCTTTCTTTTTGTGAGGATCGAATGTTACCCTCTTTGTATATTTTTGCATACTTTTGTATCCCTTCAAGGGTATTTACTTCTGAACAATGATACTTTAGCGGCATCGGTCTTTGTTAGGGCCATTTTCCTTTCTTTAACTTTTTATCGCCCTGATCCTGCTTTACCGTGCTTATCTCAACCACTGTCTAGCTGACCAAAAAGATAACGAACAGGGTTTTTAGGTCCTATCCCTTAGCTTGCTTTAACATCGGTGTGGTTGGCCTCATGTTTGTTTTGCCAAAGAGTTATACAACTCCTTCTTTGTCAATTCGAGTGCCGCGATCTCTTGAAGCCGGAGATATCCTGCACACTCGATTAATATCTATCAGTAAGAAATAAGAGATAACAGACACGAATTTCCTGTAGGAGCCGATCCGCCATCCTTCTAGGGCATCGGTGTCGCTTGCTATCACTTTCTCAACCAGCTCACTTCGCTAGGGATTCCACATCTGGTTACTTGCTGGGAGTTTGTGACTTTTCGTATTTCCATGATCAGCCGGAAAGTGCTTCTTCCTAGTGAGTCGTCTGATCAGGACAGTCCCTCACAAGGCTAGGATTTTTCACTTTCGGCATTATCCTCTCATCTTGGAAGTGTACCTTCCTTTGGCGAGCGGTCTTCATCAGACCGGCCGCAAAGATAGGATTTTTGCTTCCAAGATGGAGTTATTATCTCCTCAGGATGTGCCTCTCTCTAACGAGCCACCTCCACGAGAATGGTTGTCATAAGGATGAGGCCTTTTCACCTTTAGGAATCCTAGGGCGTGCCCTCACTCAGTGAGTCGGCGGATCTAGACCGACCATCACGAGGATAAGACTTTTCACTCCCAGGGGTACCGGGGCGTGCCTCTTCTCATGGTCCCCACCTGGTTACCACAAGGATAGGACGTTTCACTCCCAACGTTTCATATCAGGTGCGTCAGGGCGTGCCCTCACTTAGTGAGCCGTCAGATCAGGACAGACTATCACAAGGATAGGACTTTTCACTCCTGACGCTAAGTATTAGGCATGCCGGGGCGTGCCCTCACTTAGTGAGCCGTCAGATCAGGACAGGCCATCACAAGGATAGGACTTTTCACTCCTGGCAACCGTTTTTCACATTTTTCTTATCGCCTGCACACACACGTAGCCACAAAGCACAAGAGAGCTCATTACTCGAGCGTTAGTAGGGGTTAGGGCTATCATTAGTGAAAAGATGCAGGGATAACTCAAGATCTAGCATGATATAGTTTCAAACGAGCAATATTCCAGGAGTTAGGTAAGGGGGTACCGTCGAGTGTCTCTAGATGGTACGCTCCTCTCCCGACGATATGGGTAACCCGGTACGGCCCTTCCCAGTTGGGACTGAGCTTTCCCCGGCGTTGACCAGTTGCTCGTTGATCCCGAAGTACTAGATCACCTTCTTTTAGGATTCGTTCTTTGAAGCGCCTATTATGATAACGCGTCATCTTTTGCTTATAGTGTATCATCTTCAGCAAAGCTTCCTCTTGTAATTCAGGCAGTGCGTCAAGATTTGCACGCAACCTTTCCTCATTCAACTCTTCTCTGAAGTAAGCCACCCGTAAGCTCCTGGTACCAATTTCCACAGGCGTAACGGCCTCCGTGTCAAAAGCCAGTGCGAATGGTGTTTCTCCCGTGCTGGTTTTCGTGGTCATGCGGTATGCCCACATCATATATGGCAGTTCATCTGCCCACTTCTTCTTGGATCCCTCCAGGTTCTTCTTAACACCATTCAGGATGGCTCGGTTTTTCACCTCAGCCTGACCATTAGTCTGCGGGTGAGCCACGGAAGAGAATCTCTACTCGATTCCGAACTCCACACATTGGTTTCTAAAGAACTGGCTGGTGAACTGCGTTCCGTTGTCGCTAACGAGTACGCGAGGAACTCCGAAGCGCATAATAACTTGGTGCTTGAAGAAACTCCAGATTTTTTCCGTCGTGATGTTGGCAACAGCCTCAGCTTCTGCCCATTTGGTGAAGTAGCCTACTGCTACGACCACAAACTTTAGTTGCGATCTTGCCTTTGGAAATGGTCCAAGGATATCAATTCTCCATTTCACGAAAGGGCAAGGGGCGATAATATTTTGAATTTGTGCAGCGGGTCGCCAGGGAATCTTGGAGAATTCCTGACACTTTTGGCAAGTTCGTACATAGTCATGGTAGTCTCTCCGAATGGTGGGCCAGTAGAACCCTGATCGAAAGACTTGCGCAGCCATGGTTCCACCGGATGCATGCATGCCACAAATTCCTTCATGGATTTCGCGGAGGGTATGAAGACCCTCTTGTTCTGTTATGCATTTCGCAGCCGGATGAGAGAAACACCTCCGTAGTAGTTCCCCATTAAAGTATGTACACCGTGCTGCTTGCTTTAGCACTTTCTTCTTCTCAGCGTTATCTGCTGGAAGTTCATCATGTTTCAAGTATTTTATGACGGGAATTCTCTAGTCGCTGTCACTTTCTTCCACACAGAGCGTCGCTTGTTCTTCCATGAAGGAAGGTACGGGTATCTCCAGGTAGTACATCCCTTTTGGTATGGACGCCTCTGGATTTGCTGCGAGTTTAGCGAGATTGTCAACCTCAGCATTATCCTCTCGAGGAATGTGCTCGAAGCTGACCCGTATCCGAGCACTTGGTCTATTATCAGCTTGGAGTCTCCGCAAACTTTCAGTCGTAAGTCTCCCAACCTCCCAGAGTCATGTATTCCCTTGATTGAAATACTCTTTCCTATCCTGAGCCCGGCTAATAGTGCTTCATATTCTGTGGCGTTATTGGACAACGGCTGCAGGATTCGGATTGCATATCGCACATGGATACCGTGAGGCCCACTCATGAAAATTCCAGCCCCGGCAAGCTCTTGATTTTTGGCGTCATCTATGTGGATAACCCACAGGTCGGTGTAGGTCTCCGGGAAGGGAAGGTCCAATTCTTCTTTTTCCTTTTCAGTCAATTCTGTTAGGGGATCTAGCGTGAAAGTGCATTCCGCGATAAAGTCCGCCAAGATTTGAGCCTTCACAGACGGTCGGGACCGATAATGCAACCCATATTGTTCAAGTTCAAGAGCCCAAATTAGCATCCTCCCCGAGGATTCAGGTTTTTGGAAGATCCTTTTCAGAGGTTGGTCTGTCAGCACTACGACAGTATGAGCTTGAAAGTATCGGCTCATTTTTCGTGTGGCTTGGATCAATGCTAACGCTATTTTCTCGATACGGGCGTATCTGAGCTCGGCATCTTTCAGGACATGACTCACGAAGTATACAGGGCGGTGCGTGTGGTTGTCTTCTCGCACAAGGACCGCACTAACCACTTCGTCAGCAACCCCAAGGTATAAATACAGGATATCGCCAGGTTCTGGTCTTGTCAGTACCAAGTCAGACGATAGGTAAGCTTTCAAGCCTGCAAACGCTTCTTCGCACTCTGCCGTCCATCCGAAAGCGGCTTTCTTTCGTATAACTTTGAAGAAAGAGAGACACCTTTCTCCTTGTTTAGAAATAAACCGCCCTAGAGTGATAACACACCCGGTTAGCTTTTGTACCTCTTTTATAGTCTGAGGAGATATCATGTCTTGGATAGCCTGGATCTTTGACGGGTTGGGCTGAATGCCTTTTTGGCTGACCACATAACCCAAAAATTTGCCAGTTTGGAAGGCGAACATTAGGGAAGGCAATTTGCACCCGCGGGTATGGATACCCACCGGATACCCGCAATTGCGGGTATTTTGCGGGTATGGATTTACCCGCACCCGCAAAGTGCGGGTATGGGTGCGGGTATGGATAGTGCTTTACCCGCACCGCAACCCGCACTAAATACCCGCAGTGCGGGTATTAAATACCCGCACCGCGGGTATTAAATACCCGCACCGCGGGTATTAAATACCCGCGCAAAATAAATATACATGTCCTTAATATGCATCCACCAGGATTCGAACCTGGGTCTATTGCTTGGAAGGCAATATTCTAACCATTAGACTACAAGCAATTACTTGTCTCTCTTTGCACTAAAACTTAGATATACGGTAGTATTATTGTTATTCCATTTTGTAGTTAGTTGCAAAATAATATTAATACTAAATTCAGCTATTTTAAAGAATTACAATACTTAATTTATCCTAATTAATTAACAAAAACATACTACCAATTAAAATTAAAATTATATGCATAACATTTTAAATAAGGAGAATAAGGAAAAAAACATACTACCAATTAAAATTAAAAATATATGCATAAACTTTTAATAAGAAGAATAATAACATATGATGTGATCACGACCCCCGTCAAAATAGAACAACTTGCCGCGTCGCCATGGGAGACGGACACGAGCGGCCGAGCCGTGCAAATATTGCATTGCGTGTTCGCAACAAGCATATGGACAAGCAAATGGTGTCCGATTTGAGGGATCAGAGGCTTGATGGAAACTTCAAGATGTTAGCTTTCATTTGGGACAAGTTTCAGGCCAATCGGACGGGTGGATCAAAAGTTATGCTAGTTGACATTTTGGCGCGCGAAGCTGAAGCTGCTGGGAAAATCCTTAGCGTGATTACGCTAAGGTATTAGCGTGAATCACGCCAAGGAAAAATTGGCTAACGTGATCACGCTAAGCTCTTAGCGTGATTCACGCTAGCCACTGTTTTGAGTTGGATTTTTGGTCTTTTAAGCCCATTTTGTGTAATAGTTTAGGCCCATTGTAACTTAGTATAAATAGGGACTTGCTCCTCACTTGTAAATCAGTTTTGGATGATGAATGAATGTTTAAGTTGAGCTTACTCCTTCTTTTATTCATTCATCCATTGCTCACCCCTCCTTGAGAGAGATCCGTCGAGTGAGAATACTCCTCCCGATCTCTCTTTGGGAAATCAAATTGGTGCTTGCCTTGGTCTTGGATCGCCGTGGCTTGAGTCAATCAAAAAGAACAAGAATCCTTCACATGTGTAACCCGTTGTTACCTCCTCGTGTCTCAATCGTCATCTCTAATCCCTCCGCCATTCAATCGGGTAATTTGTTATTAATCCTTTCCGCTGCGTGTCCCCCTCCGTTCCTCCATATTTCCTACTGTTTTTATTGTTGTTTGTGTGATCAAACCCATGGGCTAGATCCTCCTTCGGTTGAATGTCATCTCGGCCGGATTTCTCTTCCGAGTTTCAGCCGTGATCGCATCAACATACTACCGATTACAATTAAAATTATATGCATAACATTTTAAATAAGGAGAATAAAGAAAAAAACATACTACCAATTACAATTGTATAGTTATATGTATATGTTATGCTCATAAGTCATATTCGATACTTGAATATTTATATTTATTCGACATTTTTTGAGTTTTGACGTGTGCTAGATATTTGTTAAACGTACTCCTTATATTTACTTGAGTTAATTGTATAGTTCAATATCAATATTTACTTGAGTTAATTATAACTTATTAACTATTGTATTGTAAAAAATTTGCGGGTATTCGCGGGTAATCCGCGGGTAATTCGCGGGTACAATTTGTCTCCTTTTACCCGCACCGCGCGGGTGCGGGTATGGATTACCCGCAAATTTGCGGGTGCGGGTATGGATAGTGCCTTACCCGCTCCATACCCGCTCCATTGCCTTCCCTAGCGAACATGCACTTTCGAGGGTTTACCTTCATCTGATATCGCTTCATTACTTTGAAGACCTCAGCCAGATCGGATAGGTGATCTTCAAAGCTTTGACTTTTAACCAGTATGTCATCGACATACGCTTCGACGTTTCACCCAATCTGTTTTTCGAAGACCTGATTCGCCATTCGCTGGAAGGTGGTTCCAGCGTTCTTCAACCCGAAAGGCATAACCGTATAGCAATAGGTGGCCCTCGGAGTGATGAAGGCAGTTTTCTCTTCATCCTTCTTGGCCATGGGGATTTGATGGTACCCGGAATTGGCGTCTAACGAGCTTAAGTATGCGCATCCGGCAGCCTGATCAACTAGCTGATCAATCCGAGGGAGTGGCTAACAGTCTTTGGGGCAAGCGTCATTCAAATCAATGAAATCGATGCACATGCGCCATTCTCCTCTGGGCTTGGGAACCAGAATTGGGTTAGCTAACTAGGTGGGGTATTGCACTTCTCGAATAAAACCAGCGTCGAGAAGTTTAGCAACTTCTTTTTCGACCGCCCTTGCCTTTTCAGTAGAGAAAGCACATCATTTCTGTTGGACCGGTCTGGCATCAGGGTTGACATTGAGTCGATGTTCTGCCACCTCCCGCGAGATACCGGGCATGTCAGACGGTTTCCATGCAAATTCTCCTTTGCATTTATTCAACAGTTGAGCTAACTGCAGATTTTCCTCTGCGTTGAGGTTATCGCTAACCAGAAATACAGCTCCGCCTACCCCGCTGACTGGGACATGAGTCATTTTATCTATGGGTTGGGTACGTTTTTCATCATTCTGCTTATATGGGTCCACCATCACGCACACGTACCTGTCGCAACTCTTCTGAGTCATAAGCAGATAGCATTCAGCTGCTAACTTCTAATTCCCTCAGATCGAGACCACACCATCCCAGGACGGGTATTTCAGCTTTAGATGCTTTTGTGATATCGCCGCTCCAAAACGGTTGAGGAATTGCCGTCCCAATATGACGTTATAAGGCAGATTTAGATCCACCACCAAGAATAAAAGCTCCTCTGACCGTTTGGAGGTATCTTCCTTGAAGTATACGGGCAAGGTAGTTACTCCTGTTACTGGGATGGGGACTCCGTCTACCCCAATAATGGGTTTTTTACAGGGCGTAAGCTCGCTATCTGAACGCTTCAGGAGATTGTAGGCTTCCAATGAGAACACGTTTACAGCACTCCCATTGTCAACCAGAGTTCTTCTAACTCCATGGTTAGCGATAATGGGTGTAACTACTAACGCATCATTGTGTGGATACACCACACCCTTCTCGTCCTCTTCAGAAAAGGATAATACCATACAATCCAAGGCACTTATCGCTTCACTCTTTATTGTCATGCCAGCTGTCGCGCCCCACGAAAATTACGGAAAAGGTAATTCGCGAGTGTACAACGAAATTTGAGACCTTCAGATGCTCGGCGTAAAAGGACGCCTAGCAGCATGCAATGAAGTCGCCACCCTAATTTGGTTGCTAGGCTTAGGGAACCCTAATCGTCATGGCATAGGAAATATAATAAGTAAAAAACTAAAGGCACAAAAAAAAAGGGTTTGGACCCCAGACAAAGGTTCGGGGTCGTATTATGGTCTCGGGAAGGTGTTACGCACCCGAGTCACATCCGAAAACGGTTACCGGTTGATGAGAGAGGTGTTTAAAAAGGTGTTTCAAAAATGCGTTTTGAAAAAGGGGGCCCTCAGAGGAATCGTCACTTTAGTCTTTTTATGATCGTGATGGGACTGAATTTTCCGTAAGACTGAATGAGCGCCCTCTTTTTCATCATCGGGCCGTGCATGATTAACTTAATTACTAGGTGATCCTAACATGGATTGCTAACAGAGTACCAATTTAAATGATTGATTTTAAAGTGAAAAACTGAAATGGGATCGAAAGTCCCCATGTACATGCAGTCAATACAAGCGAGAATTTAAAATCATATGAACATGGCATTTTAAGCAACTCTTTTAAACACGTTGTTCATGTGGGTTGATTTTAATCCTAGAAGTTCTATATATCATGTATGCAGTTGATATTTGCGAAAAGCATCGAATAAATAAAAAGGACTTGTGAGGCGTACTTTCGAGCGAAGCTTGAAATTAACCTACAAAACGAGAGTGTTAGTGATAGCTTGAGAAATAACTAAGCAATGAAAATTTTAAATGACAGTTGATTGCACACGTAAAATGATGGATTCTACGCATACGAGAATTAAATGCTGAGCTTGATGAGTGCACGAAAGTAAAGGACGACAGTTGATTGCATGCGAGAAATGATGAATTCTACGCATACGAAAATAAAATACTGAGTTGATTGCATGCGAAAAATGATTGATTTTAAGCACACGAGAATTTAAATGCTGTGTTGATTGCATGCGAAAAATGATTGATTTTACGCATACGAGAATTTAAATGCTGGGTTGATTGCATGCGAAAAATGATGGATTTTACGCATACGAAAATGAAATGTTGTTTTGATAAGTGCAGAAAAACTAAATGCTATTGGCGATTTACAGGGAAGAAAAAAAGTTTGATGATGTGCAGAAAATAAAACAGGTTGATAATGCAGAGAATAAACAGTTGGATATTTGCAGAAAATAAACTATTGATATTTTCAGAAAAATAACAGTTGATAGATTGCAGAAAATAAACAGTTGATAAATTGCGGAAAATAAACAGTTGATAAATTACGGAAGAATTTCCAGCAATTTGCGAAAAATTATAGCAGTTGAGTATTTACGAAAATTAAAATACGACCGACCATGTAGGCGGTATTGAATTTAAATTGCCGAAAGTAAATTGCTGAAATTTAAAGTGCGGAAAAGTAAAGTGCGGAAAAGTAAAGTGCGGAAAATTAAAGTGCGGAAAAGTAAACAGTTGATCATTTGCGGAAGGATTTCCAGCAGTTTTGCAAAAAATTAAAGCAGTTGAATATTTACGAGAATTAAAATGCGACCGACCATGTAGGCGGTATTGAATTTAAATTGCCGAAAGTAAATTGCTGAAATTTAAAGTGCGGAAAAGTAAAGTGCAGAAAAGTAAAGTGCGGAAAATTAAAGTGCGGAAAAGTAAACAGTTGATAATTTGCGGAAGGATTTCCAGCAGTTTTGCGAAAAATTAAAGCAGTTGAATATTTACGAGAATTAAAATGCGACCGACCATGTAGGCGGTATTGAATTTAAATTGCTGAAAGTAAATTGCTGAAATTTAAAGTGCGGAAAAGTAAACAGTTGATAATTTGCGGAAGGATTTCCAGCAGTTTTGCGAAAAATTAAAGCAGTTGAATATTTACGAGAATTAAAATGCGACCGACCATGTAGGTGGTATTGAATTTAAATTGCTGAAATTTAAAGTGCGGAAAAGTAAACAGTTGATAATTTGCGGAAAATAAACAGTTGATATTACAGAAAATTAAAAGTGTTAGTACGACAAATAATCATACGAAGCATACGAGTATTTTACGAAAAAAAAGTGAATTAAACAATTCGTGTATAAAACATACGAAAAATAGCACGTATCATGAAAAACAATTATACGAAGCATGCGAGCATTTTACGTAAAAAAAATAACGACTCGAAGGCTCGAAAAAAATATAAATGGGCTGGGCCCAGCTTGGAAATTTGAAGAAATGGGCCAGGAACAGTTCCTGGCCCAAGGGAATTATTTTAAATGGTGATGGGCCGAGCCCATCACCTTTCTCTCATTTCCTCACGCGAAGGGCCATGCGGCCCAAGTCATCATCTTCAACCTCCCATCGCCGGCGCCACTGCCGGCGACGGAGGTGGCGAACCAGGCGACCAATTCGCCTGGTTCTTGACCCGAATGAAAGCTCCCCCTCCCAGCAGCACAAACAAACCATCACAGCAAGAAATAGAAACAAAAACAGTAGGATTTCTAAAGGAAAGGAAGAGGTGCACATTTACATTAATTATCGAAACAATTAATCTAAGCAATGATAATGCAAACGGATGTTAGTATAGTGAAATTAGGCTGAAACTAAAGTGATTGCAGCAAGTTTTGGTGATTAACTAATTACCTAAGCTTTAAACGAAAATTTAAAAGAAAACAAGGGAAAGAATGTTTACAGTGATGCGGCTACCGGCGGACGACGGCGAGGCACGGGAGTGAGGGTGCGTGAGTGGGGTTCAAGAGTGCAGGAATTGGACCGGAAAATGGGGAGAGAGCAGTGTGGTTTTTATTGCAAAATTCCGGACCCTTTTGAACGAAGGGAGCGCGGCTATTTATAGCCAAAAGGGTCGCGTGGTGGCCGGACGGAGGGGCTGCGCGTGGAGGAGGGGTTGGACGTGATGATGGCGGAGCTAGGGAGCTACGGGCTAAGACGTGGCTGTGATGGGAGCAGGTGGCTCGGGCGAAGACGTGGCTGTGGGTTCTCCGGCACTGTGCATGTGCATTATGCACATTAAATCAAGGGCCATTGATCTGGTTGACTTTCGTTGTTGGTTGACCAGATCAATGGCCATGATCAAATGGACTTTCTGACTTTCCGAGCCGAAGGTACCGTCGCGTAGAGAAAAATACGACGGGTTTAACCGTCTACAGCGAATGACGAGAATTTTTCGTTTAACGTGTTTATTTTTGCGTTCAAAAATGTGAAACGTTTGAACGGAAAAATAAAGACGTTACGCCGAAAATTACACGAAACGTTGTAGACCGTTGCGAGCAGAAAAAAATCTAGCAACTAGTTGATGGAAAACATTTTAAAGCCAAGTTGCTGTCCGAGTGACCTTACTCGGGTTCAATAATAGCTCGAATAAAAATAAAAATAAAAATAAAATAATAAAATATTAAAAAAATGTGCGAAAACATAAAAAATCCTAAAAATCATGAGATGACCTAAAACGAAGAAAAAACTAGCAAACGACTGACGGATAGTCAAAAATATGATTTTTAAGGCTAAAAATATTAATGATGATAATAATGAAAATACATGCCGAAAAATTAAAAATGCGATTTCGAAAGCTGACGATGCTAACGATGATGCTAAAATGCAACGAAACACCTAAGAATGCTAGCGACATTAAATCAACTGAAAATGACTGTAAATTAACTAAATAACAGAAATGCTAAAATTAAATAAAAATGGCGTCAAAATTCGGGTATCAACAGTTGCCCCCTCTTTACTGTCTTATCGAAGTATTTGATAAGCAGTAAAGACAGTTGCCCCTAGATATCCGAATTTTGGCGACACGGCAGGTCTTCCCTCAAACTTATAGTGATGAGGTCGCTCTGGGAGGAGGAGATTGATTGATGCTGTTACTGGGGATACCAGGTGCTTGCTTGACGTCACTCTGGGAGGAGATAGGTTGTTGATCCTGCAAAGACGTAAACTTAAATCTGCTCGGGTATTGAGAGGCACATAAGTTGCAGGGAATGTAAATGACAACTACTCTACCGGGGATGGAAAGTAATTTTACGAAAATGTAAACGGCAGCCCCACTGGGGGGATGATCACTTGACATGTGACTGATGTTGCTTCGAAGATAGTGCGCGATTCGCAGAAGTATGAATGATTTGTCCTAATGATGTCACTCTAGGAGGAGGAAAATAATTATGCAGAAATGTAGAATTGTATGAATGATGTTGCTCTGGGAGGGGAAGAAATGCTAAGGTTGAAAAAGGTAGAACTACGCTATGCTATCACTCTGGGAGGAGAAGAAATTCTACGCGGGAAACTAAATGCTGTCACTCTGGGAGGAGGAGAAATGCTACGCTGGAAACTAAATGCTGTCACTCTGGGAGGAGCAGAAATGCTAACGCTGAAACTAAATGCTGTCACTCTGGGAGGAGAAGAAATGCTAATGCTGAAACTAAATGCTGTCACTCTGGGAGGAGAAGAAATGCTAATGCTAAAACTAAATGCTGTCGCTCTGGGAGGAGAAGAATGCTAAGTGCTGTCGCTCTGGGAGGAGAAGAATGCTAAGGCAGAAAATTTAAACAACGCCGATTCCCGTAGGAGAAGGCGCGAGATGCGGAAATTAAACTAAAGTCGCTCTGGGAGGAGAAGAATGCTAAGTGCTGTCGCTCTGGGAGGAGAAGAATGCTAAATGCTGTCGCTATGGGAGGAGGAGAATGCTAAATGTTGTCGCTCTGGGAGGAGGAGAATGCTAAATGCTGTCGCTCTGGGAGGAGGAGAATGCTAAATGCTGTCGCTCTGGGAGGAGGAGAATGCTAAATGCTGTCGCTCTGGGAGGAGAAGAATGCTAAATGCTGTCGCTCTGGGAGGAGAAGAATGCTAAATGTTGTCGCTCTGGGAGGAGAAGAATGCTAAATGTTGTCGCTCTGGGAGGAGGGGAATGCTAAATGCTGTCGCTCTGGGAGGAGAAGAATGCTAAATGTTGTCGCTCTGGGAGGAGAAGAATGCTAAATGTTGTCGCTCTAGGAGGAGGGGAATGCTAAATGTTGTCGCTCTGGGAGGAGAAGAAAGCTATCGCCAGCGGCCTTGATACGAACCTAGAATGCGTCTGCGTCCTGCTCAGGAGGTAACGACCCCAAGGACAAGACTTTCCCACGATTTGCAGCCGTAAGTAGTCCTCACCTGATATTAGTGTTTGCACTCAAGCTCTGAAACAAGGCTAAGTGTTTTACACTCATAAAGATGCAACTAACATGATACATAATTTATAGTTCGCAATGTCAATCCGAGTGAATAGACTTCGAATGAAGATGCACATGCATGGGCGTTCTAATAATCGATGGGACTTTTACGGAAAAGAATGAAAGGACGTGAAATGTCCGGAAAGAAGTTTGTTTTGGAAAAGATTGCTTTGCTTGGGAGTTGGAAGGCTTTTGATGAGTGATGTTTTCTTGATTGGCCCTGATGAGTGCGAGAGGTGTGAGCTCTCTCGCTTTTTGCTGGGGATGCTTTCTGGACAGAGTGCGTGAGCTCAGGGATCCTTGCTGGGGGTGCTCTTCGTTCGGCGAGGGGGCCTTTTCTTAAGTCTTCATTGGGGAGTGTCGTCGCTGTTCCTTTGGCGACTCACTACTTGAGTTGGCCTGGGGCCCCTTTCTCCTCTCGGGTTCTCACTAGGGATGCCTGCTTTGAGGTTTCTTGAGTTGGCCTTGGGCCTCTTTTGCTTGACTTTATTAGGGAAGGATGTTTTGAGATTTCTCGAGTTGGCCTTGGGCCTTTCTACTCGAGTTCACTGGGGAAAGTTTTCTTCGAGATTTTCTCGAATTGAGTTGTCCCCGAGCTGTGATTGCTTTGGCTCTTCGATTGTTTGTATTCGTCGAAGGTCTCTGAGCATTTTTCTTTTCTTTTCCCTTTTTCCCCTCTCTCTTTTTTCTTTTTTTCTCACATTTCCTTTTTTATTTTTTATTTTTTATTTTAATTTTAATTTTTATATATATCCCTCCCCTTTTTGATTTGATTTGAAAATGCCACAGAGCAGAGCAAGCACAGCCTTTGTCTTGATCTCTTCCCCTTCTGTCTTGAGGCCTTGGCCTTCGTCGTTGCTGCTTCTTCGGTGATAGTCCTTAGCGATCTCCTGGTGACCTTTTCCGTCTCCTTTGTCGTGAACTTGAACTTGGCGTGCTTTTACTTCCGGCTGGCAATTTTAGCTGAAACTGCTCTTTGGGGTATGATTGATATTGACGGTTTGGGGGAGTGATGACATATATGGTGTAAAGAGGGAAGAAACGAAAAAAGTGGAGAAAATCATAAAAGTCCCACGTCATTTTATAGCTATCCCATGTCTAATGGCGCATGTACCCTGGATATTATGCGAACTCAACTAGTATCTAGTCAGGCTCTTACACTCATGAAGGATAAGACGTGACGACTCAAAGATACTTACCGGGATTTGTTTGTGACTGCTTACGTCGGAGCAAACCGCGGATATAAGAGCAAACAGGTAATATCATGCATGGCACGTAACTTGGATAGATGCTGGAGTTAACAGAGGGATTAAATATTCCTAACCTATGTTGTGCATGAAAATGCTTATGAAAGTAGTATGCTTTTGTTTGAGCCGGGCTAAAGAGGGATTTTTGATTGATTTTTGATTTTTGATTGATTGATGATTTGATTGCCGGATGGTTTGATGGCCAGATGTTTGATTGCTGGATGTTTGATTGCTAGATGGTTTGATGGCTAGATGTTTGATTGCTAGATGGTTTGATGGCCAGATGTTTGATTGTTGGATGTTGGATGGCCAGATGTTTGATTGCTAGATGTTTTGATTGCTAGACGTTTGATTGCTAGAATGTGGGGGACGACTTATTTGCAACGTTCTAACGAGGACCTAAGGTTGCCCCCCAGTGGGCTAGAAGACCGTACTCGACTTAAAGCTAATCAAAGCGAGCAAGAATAAAAACAAATTTAAATAAAGGGAAAAGAAAGAGGGACTCCCATGAACCGCGCAGCGGGGCTGCGCGGGCGTCTTCCACAAGCTCCCTGCGGATGACAGCGAGATGCTTCCCGTCCCTGTGAGATGCAGAGGGGAAAACAGAAAGGGAAATTAATTTGAAAACAAAAATGAGATAAGTTCAGGGATTCTCCCTTCCTTTAACTCGACTTTTCGAGGGTTCCTATGACGTGGTCCTAATCCTAGGACGCCTTGCTTTGATTGGTTTCTTTTTAGCTGTTTTGTGGGTACTGCCGATCCGAGCCGTAGCAAGGACGAGATCTGCATTCGGTTCAGTTGCTTGCCGGTCCTGCTGGACCTTCGCTGATTGGCTTCGTGGTTGCTCGGGGATAGAGGGGATAACCCTCTGTCCCCGTGATGTGCAGCGGGGCTGCAAGGGTGTATGCTTACCGTTCTTCTGCAGGCAACGAATTGGGGGCGACCTAGTTCCTGAAAAAGACAAGGCGATGACAAATGAGGAGTAAATGCAAGGCAATGTTTAGCAAAAGTAGTGTGATTTGATGAGTGTTAAGCTCTCCCTTTTAGATGGGCTATCCGTGAGTCATCGCGGTGTGACTTGCATCGGATGGGCTTTGGGATTTTGGTCCAACGTTTAGTCCTTTGAGACCGATTATTTGCGATGCCGGCTGCGCCGGTAGCACTGCGAGGAAAAGAAATCTCGCTTTAGATGGTGATGGTTTGTCTTAAAATCTTTCCTGATTCGCTCTTGAAGGTGGCCTGCTACGGCAATTCAACAGCTCCTACGAGCAGAACTCTCTGGTTCTATCGTGATGACGAGCTGAGGCGTGAGACCTTACGTCCCTGCAAAACTGAAGAATGATTAGTGGCATTAGTCTAAGTGACGCGTCTTGCGTCCCGATCTACTCCTGGGGATCCATCCATGCCATGCCTCCTTTTGTCATCTCACAATTTTAAGAAAAAACAGGGGACAATAAATTTTAAAACAAAGCATCTCTTGAAAAAAACTTATTTTATTCATTTCAGGACAAATGTTTGTGCTAGATTGTCATGATAAAACCCTATGTCCTTGGTCTGCCCGGACGCTCTGTCCACGATGCTTCAGGCGAAGTATCTCTTAACTGCATCGGCATTTACCAGTTTCGGGAGATCGTCTCCATCCATGTTGGTTAGCATTAGGGCACCCCCTGAGAATGCACTTTTGACCAGGTACGGGCCCTCGTACCTTGGGGCCCACTTTCCTTTGCTGGCCTCCTAATGAGGGAGAATTTTCTTTAGCACTAAATTCCCAGCCTCGAATTTGCGAGGTCGCACTTTCTTGTTATAAGCGTTGACCATTCTTTGCTGATATAATTGCGCATGGCAGATAGCGGCCAAGCGCTTTTCGGGAAGGAGGTTCAGCTGCTCGTACCTCACACTCGCCCAATCAGATTCTTCTACTTCAGATTCTGCCAGGATTCTGAGAGAAGGAATTTCTACCTCGAGGGGAATTACGGCTTCCATGCCGTAAACTAATGAGTAGGGAGTTGCCCCTGTGGACGTACGGGTTGCTATCCGATAAGCATGTAGTGCGAAGGGAAGCATGTCGTGCCAGTCTTTGTGAGTGATTACCATCTTTTGGATGATCCTCTTCAGGTTCTTGTTTGCTGCTTCGACTGCGCCATTCATCTTTGGTCGATATGGTGACGAGTTTCGGTGCTTCACCTTCCAACGTTGGCAAAGATCGTCAATCATCTTTCCATTGAGATTGGTGTCGTTGTCCGTGATGATGGTTTCTGGGACCCCATGACGGCAAATGATATTTCTCTCAATGAATCGCGTGGTGGTTTTCTGAGTGATGTTGGAGTAAGAGGTGGCCTCTACCCATTTGGTGAAATAGTCGATTGCTACGAGGATGAAGCGATGGCCATTAGAGGCTGTTGGATGAATTTGGCCGATGATGTCGATTCTCCACATTGCAAAAGGCCAAGGCGACGTCATGCTGAAGAGAGGGGCTGGAGGGACGTGGAGATGGTCCGCATAGATTTGACATTTGTGGCACTTCCGAAAATAGCTGATGCAATCTCGTTCGATGGTGAGCCAAAAATAACCTTGCCTCATTATCTGCCTGGCCATCATGTGTCCACTTGCGTGTGTGGAACAAACCCCTTCGTGGATCTCTGCTATGATTCTCTTTGCCTCGGTCATGGTGACGCAGCAAAGCAAAGCTCCATCAGCTCTCCTTTTATATAGAACCTCGCCGTCGAGGTAGAAGTCTAGTGCTAAGCGTTGGAGGGTCTTTTTGCTAACCCGGCTTGCCCCCGGTGGGTACTCCCGGTTTCTGATGAACTGTACTAGGTCGTAGAACCATGGCTTGCCGTCAGGTTCCTCTTCCAAGGTGACACAACATGCCAGAGTTTACTTTACTTCCACTCTCAATGGTTGGAGCATTACTCCGCATTCTAACTTAAACATTGAGGCCAACGTGGCTAATGCATCTGCGAAGCGGTTCTTTTCTCTGTCGACTCGGTCGAATTCGGTTTCCTCGAATTCCTGTGTGAGTTGGGTGAGTAGCCTTTGATAAGGGATGAGCTTGGAATCCCATGTCTGCCATAGATCCTGGGCTTGATAGATGACGAGTGCTGAATCGCCGAAGATTCGGAACTTCTTTACTTTTAAGTCGATGGCTGCTGTCAGACCACTGATGCATGCCTCATACTCGGCGACGTTATTGGTGCATGGGAAGTTCAATTTGCATGCTATGGGGAATTGACGGCCATCTGGGGCTATGACCACGGCTCCCACTCCCTTGCCCGAGAGGTTCACCGCACCGTCGAAGAACATGGTCCACCAATCATCTTCTCGGAGATTTTCTGTGATCTCATCTTCAATCATTATGATGTCCTCATCGGGGAAGTCGAAGCTCAACGACTCGTACTCGTCCGAGGCATGATCGGCCAAGTGATCGGCGAGGGCGCTTGCTTTAACCGCTTTCTGAGTCACATAGATGATCTTGTGCTCAGCTAATAAGACTTGCCATCTACAAATGCGACTTGACAGGTACGGCTTTTCGAAAATGTATTTCAAGGGGTCCATGCGAGAGATTAGCCAAGTCGTGTAATACAACATGTACTGCCGGAGCCTTCGGGCGCACCATGCTAGGGCGCAACAAGTTCGTTCCAACATAGAGTAACGCATCTCACATTCGTTGAATTTTTTGCTGAGGTAATAGATGGCTTGTTCACGCCTTCCGGACTCGTCGTGCTATCCCAAAACGCAACCCATGGCGCTAGCCGTGACTGTCATATACATGAGCAAAGGCCGTCCTGGCGTCGGAGGAACTAGTACTGGCGGGTTTTGCAGATACGTCTTGATTTTCTCGAAGGCTTCCTGGCAGTCTTCGTCCCATTCTGCATCTCCGTGCTTCCTTAGCATTTTGAACATCGGCTCGCAAGTAAGTGTTAACTGGCTGATAAAGCGAGCGATGTAGTTGATGCGCCCTAAAAAGCTTCTTACTTCCGTTTCGGTGCTGGGAGCGGGTAGCTCCTGAATGGCTTTTATCTTATCAGGATCCACTTCTATGCCTTTGTTGCTGACGATGAATCCCAATAACTTCCCGGAAGTCACTCCGAAGGTACACTTAGCTGGGTTTAGCCGTAGCCGAAATTGCCTCAACCTTTCGAACACCTTTCTCAGGATGTCTACATGATCTTGCGTGCCGCGAGACTTGGCTATCATGTCGTCGACATATATTTCCAATTCTTTATGCATCATGTCGTGGAAAAGGGTGACAGCAGCACGTTGGTACGTGGCTCCTGCGTTCTTTAATCCGAAGGGCATCACTTTGTAGCAGAAGGTTCCCCAGGGCATGATGAAGGTCGTCTTTTCACTGTCCTCGGGTGCCATCTTGATCTGATTGTACCCCGAGAATCTGTCCATGAAAGAGAACATGTCATTTCTGGTGGCACTATCTACCAAGATGTCGATATGGGGAAGAAGGAAGTCGTCTTTAGGGCTAGCTCGATTGAGATCCCGAAAGTCCACGCACATGCGAACCTTCCCATCTTTCTTAGGCACTGGCACTATGTTGGCGATCCATTCTGGGTACTCCGCAACTCTCAAAAAACCCGCGTCTAGTTGCTTGGTAACTTCTTCTTTGATTTTCAGAAGGATGTCTGGATGCATCCTCCGAAGTTTTTGCTTGACAGACTTAAACTCAGGTTTTAACGGAATACGATGCTCAACTATCCCGAGATCAAGACCTGGCATGTCGGCGTATGACCATGCGAGTACATCGGAGTAGTCCTTGAGGAGAGAAATCAACCTTTCTCTCTGAGTCGTATCCAGGGTAGTTCCGATCTTGACCAGTTTTTGACTCTCATTGCTTACCCCCAAGTTTACTTCATCCAATTCCTCCCGATGAGGGGTTATTTCCTTTTCTAAACTTTCTAGTAAACGGGTCAGTTCGTCGGAGACTTCGGCCTTGTCTTCGGTCGTAGCGATGATTTCTTCGCCAGTAAAGACATAGGTTTTATCAAGACAATCCGAACTAACACTCATCCTGAAATTAAAAGCGCGAAAAAAAGAGATGCGTAAAATGAAAATTTGCATATATATTGATTTTTAACAAAAGGGAACAGGAGTCCCTACAAAAATGTTTTCGTAAGAAAACGTGCCAAAAACATATATATATATATTTTTCAAAATGAGAAATTACGGAGAGACATCCGGAAGCATGGTGATGGTCCAGTAGCCCACAGACTCCCCTGACTTCTTAACGAAAATGACTGAACCAGGCGACGATCCTTCTTCTCCTAGAGTGCAGATACGGAGGTCTGATACCCTGATTGGATTTTCATTGATGGTTTCAGCGGCGAAGGGGAACGTGGTTCTGATATGGGGAATCGGCATTTTGCCCTCTGGCGCAGAACGTCCAAATAGCTTAGCCAGCTGCTTTTCTTTCTTTTCTTGGGCGATCCTGGTGAAATTGGCCTTGCTGGGTTGGTACCCTAACCCAAATCGATCTCCGAAGCTCTTCGGAGGCGCCCAGCCTTTCGATCCTTGTAACTCGGCCCCGAGCCGTTTTCCTAATTGGAAGCTTCCCTTTAGTGTTGACTTAGTGGTTGTTTCGGCTACCCCCGATTTTGAGGCTTCGCAAATGGGGGATCCCTCCTCGATCCAACCCGCGTTGACGATTTCAAAGGCTTGGAAGGAACTCTCCAGGGTTTCGGTAGTTTCGATGTAAGGCACGGATGCATGCTTGGCCAAGATCAAGGCTTCTTCGGCCTTTATCGTGATGAGGGCATTGTCTTTGACGTATTTGAGGCACTGATGCAGGGAAGAGGGGACGGCTCCCGCTGAATGGATCCAAGGCCGTCCTAGAAGCATGCTATAAGCGGGTTGGATTTCCATGATCTGGAATGTCAAGATAAAAGGGTGGGGCCCGATGACCATATCCAACTCAATGTTCCCGATGATCTCTCGAGTGGTGCCATCGAAAGCCCTAGTCATCATTCCGCTAGGTTTTATGAGGGAGGAATCGACCGGCAGCTGTTCAAGGACATGCCTGGGCATGACATTAAGTGCGGACCCATTGTCGATTAGGGTCTTTGCTATGACGTGTCCCTTACATTCCACCGTGATGTATAGGGCCTTGTTGTGATCTCTTCCCGAGGGGTCGATCTCTTCTTCCGAGAAGGAAATGCTGCTTAAGGCTTGGATCCTTCCGACAAGGTTTTCCACCCCTTCTGTAGTGATATCCTTAGTCACGAAAGCTTGCTTCAAGACTTTTAAGAGAGCTTGGCGATGTGGCTCTGAAGTGAGGATCAGCTCCATGATGGAGATACGAGCTGGGGTTTTCTTTAGCTGTTCGATGATGCTGAACTCGCTCTGTTTCATGATCTTGAGGAACTCGGCTGTCTCGTCCTCAGTTACAGGTTTGCTCAAACCTTGCGTCTCTTCTACTATCTCTTCGCGGATCACAGGGTCTTTCCCTTTGGCTTGTCGTTGCTTTTCTACTTCCTCCGAGATATAACATCTTCCGGTGCGAGTCATGCCCCCGATATGAGAGGCTTCACCGATAGCGAGTGTTGTTGGTGCGACTGCAGGAGGGGTGGTGACCATCGTGTATCCGTAGTTGAATGGGACCGCGTGTAAGTCCCGGCTGGGAGTATTCACAGCTAATGTGAATACTACTTTACGTGGGATCGTGGCTGCCTCCCCTGCCTGGGCCACGTATTCGAAGGGGTAAGGTGCTGGTGGATTGTCCTCGATGGCGTTGATGGCTCCTTGGGTTTCCCCTTTGGTTTGAATGATCCCGAATGTTGCGAGTTGCTTGACTTTTTGCCGAAAAAGTCTGCAATCCTGGATGTCATGCTTGCTTTCCCCTTGGCAGAATAGGCATTGGGCCTGACTATTCCCTGGGAATGGCAGATAAGCGTTGTTGGCTAATGCGAAGAACAATTCTTCATTGGGTACTTCCCCCATCGACAGGTGAGAAAGGTCAATTCCAATGGAAGAAATGTCGCTCATCCCAGGATTATGGTGCGATAGAGGACTGGTTGTCATATCAGGACCCCTTGTCAAACCTTCGGACGAGATTCGTCCTTCTTTGGTTAGGTGCTCGACCTTCTCTCTAAAGTCGTAGCAGTTTTCCAAGGAGTGTCCTCGGGTTCCGGCGTGATATTCGCAGCTATCCTTTAGATCATACCAGCTAGGGTAAGGAAGGGATTGAGGCGAGAGTGGGGATGGTGTAATCTGCCCGTCTGCCAAAAGGCTTGCGTAGATCTCTTTCAAAGGAAACGGAGGAAGCGACCATGTCGGTGAAGGGTATGACTCGGAGTCTGAGGATTCCCAAGAAGGTAGTAAGGGCACTGTGCTAGAATAGGAAGGTGGTGCCGAATACCTGACGAGGTAATCGAACTTCCCGGAAGGTTGGCCCAAGGTGTCAATCTCGCGGTCGCCTTCGTCGCGGCGCGCGGAGAACCGCTTGCACGATGAAGTCGATCCTTTCTTCTGGACCATTTGGAGTGGGGTTCCATTGGCGTTATGCGGGATAGGAAATCCATCTCCGATCGTGTTGATGGATCCTTCCCCAGGGGTCACTTTCTGGGTTTGTATTACCCCGAGACTCGAGAGTTGTCTCACCTTTTCTGCGAACGACTTGCAGCTTCGGATCTTATGACCGTCGCTTCCTTTGCAGTACATGCAGTGACTCGGATTGCCCCCTGAGTATAGCACATATCCCTCTCGAGCTAAGGCCTGGAAAAGTTGTTCTTGTGCCAACTCGATATTGAAGATAGATGGTCGTTGCTTTCTCCCGCCGAGATGGTATTCACCCCTCCCTTTCCTTGGGAATGATTGGGGAGAGGGTTGGTGGATGTGTTGGGTCCTTTTACTAATCCTTCGAAAGATACCCATCCACTTTTGATCAAGTGATGGACCTTTGCCTTGAATGCGAAGCAATTTTCCAGAGTGTGACCTGGGGCTCCAGCGTGATATTCGCATCTTGCGTTGTGATCATACCACTTTGGGTAAGGAGGCAATTGAGGCTGAGCAGGAACCGGTACGATCTGTCCAACTGCCAGGAGATGTTTGTAGATCTCTCCTGCAGGGAGAGGGAGAGGAGGTGGAGGCTCTCGGTTCCACCGATTGTTGGTCGCGTTTTGGTTATTTGGGTCTTTTGGTGGGTTATATGGTTTGGGTTGCATAGGTTGTGATGTTTGTACTGGAGGGGGTGGGAAATGAGTAGAATTTTGAGGTAGGATATTAGCTATTGGTGGTGAATTAAAAGGAAATGAGGTGGGTTGATATAGTGACGCCGGCTGATACGGCGGTGGTACCAAATAAGGCGGTGGTGGCAGAAACGGTTGCCCCTAATTAGCTTGGGGAGCGACAAATCCGACGTCCCTTTTCACGACTGATGCTTTCTTTGGTACGGACTCTAGTGTTGGATGCGTGATTCGCCCAGACTTAATCCCTTGCTCGACTCTTTCGGCAATTAGGACCATGTCAGAGAAGCTGTTTGAGGGGTTCGAGATCAGGTAGGTGTAGTAGGGAGCTTTGAAGGTGTGCAAGAAAATCGACAAGAGTTCCTTGTCGCTTAAGGGTGGAGAGATTCTCGAAGCCAACTCTCTCCATCTTTGCGCATAGGTCTTCACGGACTCGCCGATTTTCTTTTCCAGATTTTGCAGGTCGGCGCGGTCAGGAGCCACCTCCATGTTGAATTTGTATTGTCGGTAGAAGGCATCGGACAAGTCTCTCCACGTCCTGATCCTGGCTCTGTCCAGCCCCATATACCAAGTTAGGGCGTGTTTGGTCAAGCTTTCTCGGAATAAATGGATCAACAACGGTTCGTTGTGGATCATCTCTGCCATCTTGTTGCAGTATGCTCTGAGGTGGGTCTTCGGGCATTCTACCCCAGTATATTTTTCGAAGTCCGGGATCTTGTACTTCGGAGGTATGACGATCCCGAGGACCATGCACATGTCGGCGGGACTTGTGGGATCGAATGGATCGGCCCCTTCGATTGCTCTGAGTCTCTCCTCGAGAAGATTCAGTCTGTCACTTTTCGGTTTCTCGGCCCCGATGGGGTTAGAACCGAAGGGCAGCACAGGTTCTGATGAGAACTGAGGTTGTGCTGGGTTGAAAGTGAGGAGCTGAGTTCCCACAGGTCCGGGAGCTGTGCTCGGAGGAATAGGAGGGAGATACAATGCCTCCAGGTGGGCCTGGCTCTTGCTGGGGTCCATGGCAGGGTTGATTGAAAGGTGCTGAAGCGACGGGGAGATCTCTTCACCCGCCTTAGCTGTAGGATTTGCAGTGATGGGTACTGTGAAGGGATTATCCCATCTCCAATGGCCCGGGGGACCAGAAAGTGGCGGGAGTACGGAAGGTCCGGCGACGGTGAGCGAAGAGTGAGGTCCTTTTGTTTGAGGGAGATCAAAACCCGGTGGTACTTCGGCGACAACTTCATCTCTTTCCTTTTCGGCCCTGGTGGCTCTTTCTGTAGTGATCTTAACTTGCTCCTCTAACTCTGCGATTCTAGCCATTAGTGCTTCGTCGGTCTTGGCCAGTTCAGTAATTTTTCGTTTTTGAAGTCTAGTTAGGGGGAGCCTGTGCGGAGTAGCTTGCTTTCGAGGAGCTATCGTGAACCTGAAAAAGGGAAAAACATAGAAAAAGTAAATACAAGTGAGGATATACAGGTGATATACAATCCCTGCGGCCTCCACATTTGCTCATTCATTTTCCGGCCACACTTTCATTTGATATTTTCAAGGAGGTCGGTGAGGCGAGGAATCCCAGTGGTTGACAAGATACGAAAGAAGCCTCTATACATTCCCCCGATATGAAGCAAATCTGAGATGCTAACGGCGAAGCCCAAATCAGCAGGGGCAACCAATGCCGCCATGCTAGGAAGATCTCTTTTTACGCCATACTTTTGACGATGCATGGCCTGATGCCTGGTAAACTCAACCGAGGGGAGAGACGACAATCTTTGGAGTTTTTGTGATAAACTAGGAAGACATGGCCATGAGTGAGTGATACTCGGATGTTTTGAATACTTGTTCTGATTTTTCGGAATTTCGGTGAGATGATTGTGTTTTACCCCGGGGGGAATTTTTTTTTTTTTTTTTTTTTTTTTTAAGTTTGTATTGGAGGGATAGTTGATATGGAAAAGATGAGTCGATTTAATAAATATCCGAAAGAGTACGACTTTATTAAAAAGCGTTTACAAAATATGGTAAACTTGCCAACTTCCTAAATTCATCAAAAATGGCTAGGATAGATGAAAATTAGGGGTCCTAGCTAAAAAGAACAGATGGGCCGATCTCCGAGCCTTTCCCTGAAGGTGTCATTCCTGGGCGTCCGAGTCCTGCTGCCAAAGGTACTCCATCGAAGCCAACTCCCCTTTCTTCATCTCTAACTCAGCCTCTAAGGCGGTAATTCGGCTTTGCAGTACTTGGTTGTTCCTTTCTCCCAAGTCTGCGCGAGTAGTCAAAACCCTTATCGTTGAATCCCTGTCTTCAATTATGGCACTTGATGCTTCTCTTTTGCGGGTTTCACTGCTCAAGCGTTCCTTAAAGGCCCTGAGGGCCACATTCTTTTGTACTGTTTGTACGCGGACGAAATCCTTGTGCTGCCTGTCCAGTTCATTCATCTGGACCTCTAAGCCACATTGACGAGCTTGGGCCATATCCCTTTCCTCTACCATCAGACCTCGTTCTTCTTGTGCTGCTAGCATCTGTTCTACCACTTGAGCGTAAGCCATGACATCCATTCCTTCGCTCACTTGCGATTCCCCTTCTTCTTCCATCGGTTTTTGATTTTCTGGGCGAGGTAAGACATTACCATTAACTCGTCTCGACCTCCACTGTGGATATTCTGGTATTGTGGTTGCAAAGATGCCATGCCCTTTGAGGCAGAAAGGGTGGGCCCAGTCATGGGCGTATAGCTGAATGTTCTGATCTTCTCCAGCGTGTGGCAGGTCTGATTTCGTCATGCCAAAAGTTACTGGAATGATTTGGGTGATGCGAAACTGTCTGAGGACGAGGGCCGGACAATAGTGAACGCATCCCCATGCTCCGATCAAAGGAACCCAAGGTAAGTGTCCGCAGCAGACGATGGGATTGGAAGTCTGCAGCCACTTGGCGTGCCAACTGAAGTCTTCTTCTGAGAGATTTATGAATCGGTTGATCCAGACATCCTTATTTTCCATCTCCCATCTATCCGTGGTCATTGCATTGATAACCTTGAGAAGAGGACATGACCTTATGTAGCTTGCGAAGAAAATGGTCTATCAAGAATCTGTTTGAAGTGGCTGACCAACCATACTGTCAACAACTGGGTGCAACATGTAAGTCTCCCTTTCCCTTTTCTTCGACAAGAGTCCAAGGAGCGAAAGGTCTCGGCCAGAATGGCTGTTGTAGGATTGATGGCATTTGTTTCCATCTCATAAAAGATGTTGGCTGCTGCAGAGTCGATGGCATTCCTCATTTTCGGAAAGAGGACAAATCCTACAATGGCGAAAGCCAGAATCCTTAAGCATTTCTTTCCGTTGGACAATCGAAAGCGTGCCTCAATATCTGACCAGCACCAGAAGTAGTCCCCCTCTCTGACACGAGTAGTGATTCCTAACAGCTTATCGAGCCTTATTTTGACACTTGAGGAGTCGAGTCGAACATTCTGGTATATGGCCGATATAGGAGAGGTGAAGCACATCAGAGCTGAGTACTCCTCTAGCGTAGGGGTCAAGTCTACCTCTTTGTCGAAAGAGAAGCACCGATAATAGGGATCCTAGAATTTTAGGGCTGCCTGGATGCAACCCCAATCAGTCTTTACGTCAACTAGGGTCAGTAGCTTTCCATATATACCCTCAAACTGTGTCTCTTCGTCTTCAGTCAGCTCATTTCTCAACATCCGAATCCTGGTTAAGTCAAAGTCCACAACTTCTACTTTGATCTTGGTGGTGATGTCAGGGGCGAACCCACGTTCCAACAGATCTCCTTGTGCGGCCTGATCGTCGAAACTTCGTCCCCCGAAATATTAAATGAAAGTAGTGTAGGTGCCGACATAGCGAATGAGCAAGATGGGTCCTATGGGACAAAAATAAAATTTTAAATGCAAAGTAACCTGCACGTGTAGGAAGTTTACAATTCGAATAAAAGAAAAATCATGTCAATATGCCAACAAGACAAATAGAGCCACGACAAACAGGTATAATCATGATGCATGTGCTGGGGCTCTGATTCTGACATTTCTAACTGGCTTGAATGGTTCCCGGATGATACCATGAAAAGGTCCCTAAAGTGTCGTCCAGTCACCCGATTCCTTGCGAAATCGTATAACCTTTCGACTGGCTTTAGGGGTTCATCCGAGTTGGGATTGGTGAACACTACCCAGGACATGTGTCCTAGGGCGTCACTACTACCCTCCTATTTTGGTAATTGTCCCCTGGGTGTAGGGCGCTATGAAATGCATATGACAATTGATAAAGCAAATAAATAAACAGACCAGCAATTGATCAAAGCAAATAAACAAACAAATAAAACACCTCTCTAAAAAGATAAAACCGGCTCCGACCCTAAAGTCCCCAGTGAAGTCACCAAACTGTCGCGCCCCACGAAAATTACGGAAAAGGTAATTCGCGAGTGTACAACAAAATTTGAGACCTTCAGATGCTCGGCGTAAAAGGACGCCTAGCAGCATGCAATGAAGTCGCCATCCTAATTTGGTTGCTAGGCTTAGGGAACCCTAATCGTCATGGCATAGGAAATATAATAAGTAAAAAACTAAAGGCACAAAAAAAAGGGTCTGGACCACAGACAAAGGTTCGGGGTCGTATTATGGTCTCGGGAAGGTGTTAGGCACCCGAGTCACATCCGAAAACGGTTACCGGTTGATGAGAGAGGTGTTTAAAAAGGTGTTTCAAAAATGCGTTTTGAAAAAGGCGGCCCTCAGAGGAATCGTCACTTTAGTCTTTTTATGATCGTGATGGGACTGAATTTTCCGTGAGACTGAATGAGCGCCCTCTTTTTCATCATCGGGCCGTGCATGATTAACTTAATTACTACGTGATCCTAACATGGATTGCTAACAGAGTACCAATTTAAATGATTGATTTTAAAGTGAAAAAATGAAGTGGGATCGAAAGTCCCCATGTACATGCAGTCAATACAAGCGAGAATTTAAAATCATATGAACATGGCATTTTAAGCAACTCTTTTAAACACGTTGTTCATGTGGGTTGATTTTAATCCTAGCAGTTATATATATCATGTATGCAGTTGATATTTGCGAAAAGCATCGAATAAATAAAAAGGACTTGTGAGGCGTACTTTCGAGCGAAGCTTGAAATTAACCTACAAAACGAGAGTGTTAGTGATAGCTTGAGAAATAACTAAGCAATGAAAATTTTAAATGACAGTTGATTGCACACGTAAAATGATGGATTCTACGCATACGAGAATTAAATGCTGAGCTTGATGAGTGCACGAAAGTAAAGGACGACAGTTGATTGCATGCGAGAAATGATGAATTCTACGCATACGAAAATGAAATACTGAGTTGATTGCATGCGAAAAATGATTGATTTTAAGCACACGAGAATTTAAATGCTGTGTTGATTGCATGCGAAAAATGATTGATTTTACGCATACGAGAATTTAAATGCTAGGTTGATTGCATGTGAAAAATGATTGATTTTACGCATACGAGAATTTAAATGCTGGGTTGATTGCATGCGAAAAATGATTGATTTTACGCATACGAGAATTTAAATGCTGGGTTGATTGCATGCGAAAAATGATTGATTTTACGCATACGAGAATTTAAATGCTGGGTTGATTGCATGCGAAAAATGATGGATTTTACGCATACGAAAATGAAATGCTGCTTTGATAAGTGCAGAAAAACTAAATGCTATTGGCGATTTACAGGGAAGAAAAAAAGTTTGATGATGTGCAGAAAATAAAACAGGTTGATAATGCAGAGAATAAACAGTTGGATATTTGCAGAAAATAAACTGTTGATATTTTCAGAAAAATAACAGTTGATAGATTGCAGAAAATAAACAGTTGATAAATTGCGGAAAATAAACAGTTGATAAATTGCGGAAGAATTTCCAGCAATTTGCGAAAAATTATAGCAGTTGAGTATTTACGAAAATTAAAATGCGACCGACCATGTAGGCGGTATTGAATTTAAATTGCCAAAAGTAAATTGCTGAAATTTAAAGTGCGGAAAAGTAAAGTGCGGAAAAGTAAAGTGCGGAAAATTAAAGTGCGGAAAAGTAAACAGTTGATAATTTGCGGAAGGATTTCCAGCAGTTTTGTGAAAAATTAAAGCAGTTGAATATTTACGAGAATTAAAATGCGACCGACCATGTAGGCGGTATTGAATTTAAATTGCCGAAAGTAAATTGCTGAAATTTAAAGTGCGGAAAAGTAAAGTGCAGAAAAGTAAAGTGCGGAAAATTAAAGTGCGGAAAAGTAAACAGTTGATAATTTGCGGAAGGATTTCCAGCAGTTTTGCGAAAAATTAAAGCAGTTGAATATTTACGAGAATTAAAATGCGACCGACCATGTAGGCGGTATTGAATTTAAATTGCTGAAAGTAAATTGCTGAAATTTAAAGTGCGGAAAAGTAAACAGTTGATAATTTGCGGAAGGATTTCCAGCAGTTTTGCGAAAAATTAAAGCAGTTGAATATTTACGAGAATTAAAATGCGACCGACCATGTAGGCGGTATTGAATTTAAATTGCTGAAAGTAAATTGCTGAAATTTAAAGTGCGGAAAAGTAAACAGTTGATAATTTGCGGAAAATAAACAGTTGATATTACAGAAAATTAAAAGTGTTAGTACGACAAATAATCATACGAAGCATACGAGTATTTTATGAAAAAAAAGTGAATTAAACAATTCGTGTATAAAACATACGAAAAATAGCACGTATCATGAAAAACAATTATACGAAGCATGCGAGCATTTTACGTAAAAAAAATAACGACTCGAAGGCTCGAAAAAAATATAAATGGGCTGGGCCCAGCTTGGAAATTTGAAGAAATGGGCCGGGAACAGTTCCTGGCCCAAGGGAATTATTTTAAATGGTGATGGGCCGAGCCCATCACCTTTCTCTCATTTCCTCACGCGAAGGGCCATGCGGCCCAAGTCATCATCTTCAACCTCCCATCGCCGGCGCCACTGCCGGCGACGGAGGTGGCGAACCAGGCGACCAATTCGCCTGGTTCTTGACCCGAATGAAAGCTCCCCCTCCCAGCAGCACAAACAAACCATCACAGCAAGAAATAGAAACAAAAACAGTAGGATTTCTAAAGGAAAGGAAGAGGTGCACATTTACATTAATTATCGAAACAATTAATCTAAGCAATGATAATGCAAACGGATGTTAGTATAGTGAAATTAGGCTGAAACTAAACTGATTGTAGCAAGTTTTGGTGATTAACTAATTACCTAAGCTTTAAACAAAAATTTAAAAGAAAACAAGGGAAAGAATGTTTACAGTGATGCGGCTACCGGCGGACGACGGCGAGGCACGGGAGTGAGGGTGCGTCAGTGGGGTTCAAGAGTGCAGGAATTGGACCGGAAAATGGGGAGAGAGTAGTGTGGTTTTTATTGCAAAATTCCGGACCCTTTTGAACGAAGGGAGCGCGGCTATTTATAGCAAAAAGGGTCGCGTGGTGGCCGGACGGAGGGGTTGCGCGTGGAGGAGGGGTTGGACGTGATGATGGCGGAGCTAGGGAGCTACGGGCTAAGACGTGGCTGTGATGGGAGCAGGTGGCTCGGGCGAAGACGTGGCTGTGGGTTCTCCGGCACTGTGCATGTGCATTATGCACATTAAATCAAGGGCCATTGATCTGGTTGACTTTCGTTGGTTGACCAGATCAATGGCCATGATCAAATGGACTTTCATCTGATTTAAATGGCCTCGAGCCGGTTCCCGCGACCAAACGTTCTGACTTTCCGAGCCGAAGGTACCATCGCGTAGAGAAAAATACGACGGGTTTAACCGTCTATAGCGAATGACGAGAATTTTTCGTTTAACGTGTTTATTTTTGCGTTCAAAAATGTGAAACGTTTGAACGGAAAAATAAAGACGTTACGCCGAAAATTACACGAAACGCTGTAGACCGTTGCGAGCAGAAAAAATCTAGCAACTAGTTGATGGAAAACATTTTAAAGCCAAGTTGCTGTCCGAGTGACCTTACTCGGGTTCAATAATAGCTCGAATAAAAATAAAAATAAAAATAAAATAATAAAATATTAAAAAAATGTGCGAAAACATAAAAAATCCTAAAAATCATGAGATGACCTAAAACGAAGAAAAAACTAGCAAACGACTGACGGATAGTCAAAAATATGATTTTTAAGGCTAAAAATATTAATGATGATAATAATGAAAATACATGCCGAAAAATTAAAAATGCGATTTCGAAAGCTGACGATGCTAACGATGATGCTAAAATGCAATGAAACACCTAAGAATGCTAGCGACATTAAATCAACTGAAAATGACTGTAAATTAACTAAATAACAGAAATGCTAAAATTAAATAAAAATGGCGTCAGAATTCGGGTATCAACACCAGCCCACTTCCGTTTATCCCCTAGAGCGGGCATGAGCTGTGCGGTTTCATCCAGATAAGGCGTGCCTCCAGCAATGATGTTGATAATAGGGACGTCCTCGTCAGCAATTGTAAGCATTTCCCGGCCTCCTCCAGCAGGACCAGTGTCACGGCCTGGGGGCGGGATGGCGTCGCCCTGCTATCAGCTACTCTATTTGTTGGGTTACTTTTAGCTTCTTCCCGTGTTTTTATGGCAAATTCCCCCAGATAGCCTTCCTCCACCAGACGTTCTATCGCCGCTTTGAGTTCTCGACACGCTTCAGTTGAGTGTCCTTTGGCTTTGTGAAATTTACAATAGGCATTTTCCCTTCGGCCCAGGATTACTCCTGGTCTTACAGGGGCGGGATAACGGATGGGCAGGTTTCGCTGCTCCACTATTGCTAGTATTTCTGCTCGGGGTAGAATGAAGGAAGGAGGATCTGAATCATAAACTTGTCCCTTAGGAGGATCACTTTACCGTTGGGCCGAGGAGTCACCGGATTTTCCTTCTGAGGAATTGCCTTTTCTCCGATTAAATGTCTTGGGAATGTGATCTTTTCGTTGAGCGTAATCGTCAATGAACCGATCTTCAGAGGTAGCTAGGATCAGAGCGTTAGGGGTTGGAGGCATGTTCCGAATTATATCCCTGTTTTCTTCTTCTTCCATCCTCGCATAGTTGTGGGCTTTCAACCTTAACGCATCCAAAGTCGCTGGAGGGTCAACCATTAGAGCTTCTCGAAGTTTTCCATAACAACAGTTTTGCTTTAAGGCTTCAATGGCGAAATCAACCGTTACACCTGGTGTTAGCGACATCTCAGTGTCGAAATAATGGAGGAAGCTCCTCAAAGATTCCTGAGGTTTCCTGTGTAAGTCGAACAAGGCAGCAGCTGACTTCCTGATAGGGACTGCAGTACTAAATCGACTCATGAATTTAGATTCCAGCTGCGCGAAACTGTCAATAGATCCACCCGGAAGTCCTTCAAACCACAAACGTGTGACCCCTAATAGGGTCATTACAAATATTTGACACAAAGCAGCGTCATTGTGGGTTTGGAATTGCACAAAATCCTTCACCTTGTTAAGGTGAGAGATGGGATCTCTGGTGCCATCATAAGATTCTGAGGGAAGCTTTACGTGTCTACTGACCCTATGACGCCTTATGCGTAGGCTAAAGGGGTGGCCCGAAGTATCGTCAAGGATTTCCCGTGCCTGCCGAGGCGGGGACGCCTCCAAACGATACGCACGATCTCTCGGATCTCTGATACGATGTCGCCGGGGAGTCGAACTGCGACTCCTTGGTGACCTAGTTCGATGTCTCCTACTGCTGGATCTTTCACTCCCTCCGGGAGACATATCTCTATTATTTTCATTTCTCCTTCCATCCCAATGACCTCTGTCATTCTCACACCATTGCCGCTCTTCTTGAGAAACAGGAAATAAAGGTACTTGTGGTATGTACGACTCCACCGTTCTATGAGCAATCTGTACAAGACTGACTGGCGCACTTAATGCGGGCAGCGTCGATGAGACATTCGCATGCAGCAAGGACGACAATGGTCTTTCTGTAATGATTGATAGAGTGAAAATGAATTGGGATGCCGCGCCTGACCCAGAAGCAGCAGGTGTATATCTACTAGCCAACTCTGTTAAGTGGTCTAGTTGAGCACGAAGGGCTAAAATGGAGCTCGCGAATGGGTTATTTGCGCTATCCACCACGGACCCCCGACTGAGGAGGAAAATGACTTGACCCCGCTATTTGGGACAAAGGAGTGCTCAGCTGTAACACAAACGTTCCCGTTGTTTACGCGAGAGATAGATCTGACATTCCTGAAGGAATTTCTTGCATCGAAGTGGGAGCATCTGAAGTGGCGAAGGCAAAGAGTCGTCTGCGGGTATCAAATGGAAGACTAGAGGACTGAGTCAACGACGGATCTGAATCAGAAGCTATAATCTTCAAATTCCCAGAAGAACAGAGCTTGGCTATTAAGGACGCTCACTTAATTAAAACCAAGACTCTCAATGAAAGCACCAATTTGATAAGATTTGAGTTTCTACGAGGGCGGGATGGAGATTATGACTGTCCGGAATCCAAGGTACCTGCAAAGCGCTGGAGGGGGCTCCGGCGTAGACTCTCCGATGCTTAAATTAGTATGGCTATGAAATTCTCCAGAGGTTTTTGTAGAGAATTTGCTCTTACTTTAGATCTAGAATGGGGTAGTACTTATAGGCAGAAGAGAATGCGTTACCCCAGGGGTGGGCGTTATCGAGGGGAGATAACGCCCAGGATGATGTCATTAGGGTGACGTCATGACATGATATCGCTGGCCAGATATCGCTGTCCAGATATCGCCTGCAGGCGCGGTTGGGATATCCTGGGACGGGATAACGCCATGTGGGTCCCCCCCCGCTGATGTCGACCATCCCAGGATCCTTAGCCTAACGGGGGCGACAACCGAATGTCATTTATCGGTCAAAGTCCACAGGGATCCATCTTTGACTTGAGGTGAGAAGTCGATTCTACCCTTGGTGTTTCCTTAATTGTTATCAACGTGCATCTAGCAATAGGGTTGTACCACTTCAGGTAAGGAGGTTGTATAGGCTGAATCGGGATTGGTGCAATTGCCCAGCTGCCAAGAGATACTCGTAAATTTCCTCTAAAGGAATGGGAAGAGGTGGTAGTGGTTCCCTATTCCAATGGGTGTGTTGGTTCTTTTGTGGGATTTGTGGTGGAGGCGATGGGAAAGGTTGCCAGTTACTAGGTCCTGGGGAGACAAAGATGACATCTTCCTTCATGATAGGTGCTCCTTTAAGCGTTTCTTCTGGTGTGGAAGCGGTGATCCTCCCGGACTTAATTCCTTGTTCAAATCTCTCAGCCACCATGACTATGTCTAAAAAGTTATTTGATGGATTGGATATAAGATAGGGGTAGTAGGGAGCCTTGAAAGTGTTAATGAAAATTGACGAGAGTTCTTTGTCATTTAGCGGAGGAGAAATTCTAGATGCTAGCCCTCTCCACCTCTGAGCTTAAGTCTTCACCGACTCGTCGGTCCTCTTCTCTAGATCCTGTAGATCAGAACGGTCTGGTGCAACTTCCAAGTTGAATTTGTATTGCTTGAAGAAAGCATCCGATAAATGTCTCCAAGTTTTGATCCTAACCCCATCCAAACTCATATACCAGGTCAAGGCATGCTTGGCCAAACTGTCTCTGAATAGATGGATTAACAAGGGCTCATTGTGTATCATATCGACCATTTTGTTGCAATAGGCCATGATGTGAGTTTTTGGGCACTCGATCCCAGTGTACTTCTCAAAATCCAGAATCTTGTATTTCGGAGGCATTATAATCCCCGGGACCATGCACATGGCGGCGGGACCTGTAGGGTCAAAGGGGTCTGTTCCTTCGATGGCCCTAAGCCTTTCCTCTAGCAGGTTTATTCTATCCATATTCGGTCTTTTTGTGATGAGAGCGTTTGGACCAAGGTATAGCGGGGGTTCTGTCGTGAATGGTGGTTGCGTCGGATTGACAAAAGGAGGCCGACTTCCCATAGGATTGGGAATCGCGACTTGAGTGGAATGGCCCTGGTGTGGGTAAAATCCCCGGGATTCCTGACGAATCAGATTTTGACCAGGGTCCAAAGTAAGGTTGACAAAGGAATGTTGTAGAGCTGTATCAACTCCTTCACCCGTGTTGACTACAGGGTTCGGGGTGGTGGGTACAAAGACGGGATCAATCCATTTCCATTGACCCCCAGGAACCGAAAATGATTGGGGTCTCGAAGATCCAGCGATGGCGGATGAAGAGGGTCCTATCATTTGACTAGGATCAAAACCGGGTGGGAACTCAGTGGTTGCTTTATCTCGCTCTTTTTCGCCCTGAGTGGCCTTTTCTATAGTAACCCTTACTTGCTCTTCTAACTCTTTTATTCTAGCAGCCAATGCCTCTTCTGTCTTGGTTTGTTCGGCCATTTTTCGCGTTTGAAGTCTAGTTTATGGGGAGGGCCTCGGTGGAGTAATTCGCTTGCGAGGAGCTATCGTGAACCTGAAAAAAGAAAATACGAAAAAAGAGTAAGTATAAGTGAGGATATGCAAGTGATGTACAATCCCGAGGCCTCCACGTTGCTCATTCGTTTTCCGGCCACACTTTCACTTGATATTTTCAGGGCGGTCGGAGAGGCGTGATCTCTTGGTTGTGGATGATATGTGAAGGAAGCCTTTATTCATTCCAACGATATGGAGCAATCTGAGATGTTATCTGCAAAACCCAAATCAACAGGGGCAACCAATGTCGCCATGCTAGGAAGATCTCTTTTACACTATGCTTGCAAATGACGTAGGGCCTGATGCCTGATGAACCTATCCGAGGGGAGAGACGATAACTTATACCATGAATTGGGAGTCTTGAGATGAACAAAGAAAACCTGGCCCTGAATGAGAAATGCTTAGATGTTTTAAGCATTTGGTAGAGAATTTTTTTTTTTTGGAGTTTTGATGAGACGATTGTGTTTATCCTAGAGGGATTTTCTCTTTTTGCAATGGTCTTTTGAGTGCTATCGGACGGACAATGGATATGGAAAGTTTGAAGGCGATTTAATAAATATCCAAAAAAGGTACGACTTTATTAAAAGTGTTTACAAGATGTAGTAAACTAGCCAACTACCTAAATTCATCAAAAATGGCTAGACTAGATGAAATTAAGGGTCCTAACTACATGAAAAGAAAAGGTTTGCCGATGTCCGAGTCTTTAGGTGAAGGTGTCAACCCTAAGAGTCGGAATTCTCTTGCTTCTACCAAATGTATCCCATTTAAGCCATCTCCCCTCTCTGCATTTCTATCTCGGCCTCTAAAGCTGCAATCCGGTTCTGCAGTGCCTGATCGTTGAAACTTCGTTCCCCGAAAATATCAAGTGAAAGTAGTGTAGGTGCCGACATATCGAATGAGCAAAAACGGGTCCTGTGGGACAAAAATAAAATTTTAAATGCAAAGTAACCTGCACGTGTAAGAAAATTTACAGTTCGTATAACATAAAATTTATGAAAAAATGGAAATCATGGCACCAAGATGAATAGAGCCACGAAAAAGCAGGTATAATCATGATGCACATGCTAGGGCTCTGATTCCGACATTTCTAACTGGCTTGAATGGTTCCCGGATGATACCATGAAAAGGTCCCTAAAGTGTCATCTAGTGTCCCGATTCCTTGCGAAATCGTGTAACCTTTCGACTGGCTTTAGGGGTTCATCCTAGTTGGGATTGGCGAACACTACCTAGGACATGTGTCCTAGGGCGTCACTACTACCCTCCTAATTTGGTAATAGTCCCCTGGGTGTAGGGCGCTATGAAATGCATATGACAATTGATAAAGCAAATAAATGAACAGACCAGCATTTGATCAAAGCACATAAATAAATAAACAAATAAAACACCTCTCTAAAAAGATAAAACCAGCTCCGACCCTAAAGTCCCCAGCGAAGTCCCCAAACTGTCGCTCCCCGAAAATTAAAAAAATTCGCGAGTGTGCAAAGAAATTTAGGACCTTACAATGCTCGGCGTAAAAGGGACGCCTAGCAGTATGCAATGAAGTCGCCACCCTAATTTGGTTGCTAGGTTTAGGGAACCTTAATCGTCATGGCATAAGAAATATAATAAATAAAAAACTAAAGGCATAAAAAAAGGGTCTGGACCCCAGACAAAGGTTCGGGGTCGTATTATGGTCTCGGGAAGGTGTTAGGCACCCGAGTCACATCTGAAAATGGTTACCGGTTGATGAGAGAGGTGTTTAAAAAGGTGTTTGATAAATGCGTTTTGAAAAGGGGGACCCTCAGAGGAATCGTCACTTTAGTCCTTTTTCATGATCGTGACCGTTCAGAAATAATTAATCGTTGAACGGGGTTACCGTTTGAACGTCTTTCGGTCGGGGTTACCGTTTATCAAGACCGATTGATTATTCCTAATCGTAACGTGATGGGACTGGATTTTCTGAAAGACTGAATGAGCGCCCTCTTATTTCATCATCAGGCCATGCATGATTAAATTAAATGTTACGTGATTCTATCATGGATAGCTCTAGCAGAGTACAGATTGAATGATAGATTTTTGAAATGGTAAATTGATGTGGGATCGAAAGTCCCCATGTACATGCAGTCAATATAAGCAAGAATTTAAAATCATGTGAACATGGCATTTTAAGTAAATCGTTAAACACGTTGTTCATGTGGGTTGATTTTAATTCTAGCAGTTCTATATATCATGCGTATGATTGATATTTACGAAAAGCGTTGAATAAATAAAAAGGAACGAAAGGCGTACTTTCGAGCGAAGCTTGAAATTAAAACCTACAAAATGAGAGTGTTAGCGATAGCTCGAGAAATAGATAAGCAATTTTATGAGTGCAAAAAATTTAAATGACAGTTGATGGTATGCTAGAAATGATGGATTTAACACATACGAAATTTAAATGCTGAGCTGATTGCATGTGAGAAATGATGGATTTAACGCATACGAAAATTAAATGCTGAGTTGGTTGCATGCGAGAAATGATGGATTTAACGCATACGAAATTTAAATGATGAGTTGATTGCATGCGATAAATGATTTATTTGACGCATATGAAAATTAAATGCTGAGTTGATTGCATGCGAGAAATAATTTATTTGACGCATAAGAAATTAAATGCTATTTTGATAAGTGCAGAAAAATTAATTGTAGTTGACGATTCACAGGGGATTTAAAACAGTTGAGGATTTGCAAAAAATAAAACAATTGATATTGCGGAAGAATTTCCAGCAGCTTGCAGAAAATTAAAGCAGTTGATATTTGCAGAAAATGAACAAGTGATATTTGCAGAAAATTAAACAATTGATATTTGCAGAAAATGAACAAGTGATATTTGCAGAAAATAAACAGTGATATTTGCGGAAGAATTTCCAGCAGCTTGCGAAAAATTGAAGCAGTTGATATTTACGAAAATTAAAATTGCGACCGACCATCGAGGCGGTAAAATGAATGATTGAATTTAAATTGCCGAAAGTAAATTGTGGAATTTAAAGTGCGAGTAATTTAAACAATTGATAAGTACAGAAAATTAAACAGTTGATAGTACGAAAAAAATAATCATACGAAGCATACGAATTATTTTTACGAAAAAGCGTGATCCGAAATCTCGGAAAGAATTGAAAATGGGTTGGGCCCAATTAAAAAATGAAAGAAAAATTGAAATGGGCCAGGAATAGTGCCTGGCCCATGGAAAAATTTAATGGTGATGGGCTTCCACGTGTGAACAGTGCCGAAGCCTGGCACTGTTCATCATCTCTTTCTTTGGTCGCCAGTGTACTGCCGGCAGCCAAGCTCCGGCCACAGGTGGCCGTTTCAAAAACTGTTCGTACCGAGACGCTCGTCTCTTCGATGACTTCTCGACCGTATGAACCTCAATTTTTAGTTTGACTAGTACCGAATTTAATTTCGAAAAAATGACAAAACCGTTAATTTTCAAAAACTAATTAATTCACACAATCTAGCTAACGATTTTTAAAATTGAAAGCATGTATTTAATCTACATCATGCATATGAATTAAAGGCACAAAAACAAGCAATTTATTTGCTCAAGATCAAGCCAAACGAATTTAAAGAAAAAGAATGCTTAAAAAACCAAAAAAATGCTTAGAGAGAGAAAGCTTACTCTTAAGCTTTAAACTGGACGATTATCGCTCGAAGTGAGCAACTGATCAAGAGGGAGAATGAGCAAGGGTTTCTTGCGATTTTGGTGCCGTTTTTACGAAGGATGGAGGCTTGTATTTATAGCCCGAAGTCGCGTGGCGTTTGAAGCTCGGTGCTGCGCGTGGTGGCTGCTTTGTCGCGGTGGCGGAGCTACAGCTGTGTGAGGTGGCAGGTCTAGGGCTTGAGGTGATCGTTCGGACGGGACAGGACGTCGGAGTAGGCAGTTCGGTGGCCTGCTCCACTGTTTGCTCGCTTCCACGCTATTCATGTGCACCATGCACATTAATTCAAGGGTCGTTGATCTGGTTGACATTCCTTGGTTAACCAGATCAACGGCCATGATTAAATGGCCCTTTACCCTATTTAAATGGACTCGAGCCGAATCCTGCGAGCAAACGTTCAGACTTTTCGAACCGAAGGTACCAACGCGTAGAGAAAAATATGACAGGTTTGACCGTCTACAGCGAATGACGAGAATTTTTCGTTTAACGTGTTTATTTTCCCGTTCAAAAACGTGAAACGTTCGGACGGAAAAATAATGACGTTACGCTGAAAATTACACGAGACGTTGTAGACCGTTGTGACCAAAAAAAAATCTAGCAACTAGTTGATGGAAAACATTTCAAATTCAAGCTATTGTCCGAGCAAACTTACTCGGGTCTAATAAAAGCTCGAACGAAAATAATAATAAAAAATAAAAAAACTAAAAAATGTGCTAAAATATTAAAAATCCTAAAATTCATGAGATGGCATAAAACGAAGAAAAAACTAGCAAACGACTGCCGGATAGTTAAAAATGTGATTTTTAAGGCTAAAAATAATAATGATAATAATAATGAAAATATGTGACGAAAAATTAAAAATGCGATTTCGAAAGCTGACGATGCTAAAATGCGATGAAACACTTAGAAATGCTAGCGACAGTAAATTAACTAAAAATGACAATTAATTAACTAAATAACAGAAATGCTAAAATCAATTTAAAATGGCATCAAAATTCGGGTATCAACAGACATCACGAAACAATAGGATTTTTCGTTAGACGTCAGACGGTGGAGTAGGCTAAGTAATATAGTGTAGGTTCATTAGCGATAGTTGGATGGACTTGAAGAACACCAAAATAGAAAATTGAGAGAATGAAACCGAAATATACTTTTGATGAATCATGGATCTAGTTCAGCAAATTAAGATTGGAATTTATACAACTCAAGAGAGTACAAGAACAAACACACAAAGCTGAAATTTGGTAATGAACTTGGACGAATCCAAGTATCTACCTTGGACACCTATTTGAATAGAGAAACAACAAGTGTTAATCGATTCAAGGATGAAGAAGATAAGCCTAGAAGTTATTATTTTTACTTGACTTAATACAAGGCTTGCCTAACCTAGTAGAATACAAAGAATGAGCCCTTGAAAGATTAGAGAATTATCACTCAACAAATGCTTTCAAATTTAGACTAAAGAGTAAAATGAACAAGGGAAATCCTATATATACTTGAGGACATTTTGGCTGGTTGGAATTCCATGACAAACACTTGCTTGATAAATTGAATGCTTTACATGGAAAAAATATTATTCCTTGCGCCCATCTAGACTATGCTTTGTTGACAATGTCCGGGATCTCATTAGGAATATAGGGTGGGCTGAATATTAGCCTTGAGTTAACTCAAGTAAAAATACTGAATTTCTAACTTTGTTTAGTCATTTGTTAGTTGAATATTACTTGTGATTTCCGGGTCAAACTTATCCAAGCAAGATCCTTGGTCTATTGTCGCATCTTGTGTTTGTTGTTGTTGGGTGAGTATCTCTTGAGTGTGTGAGTACCAATTACTTAAATAAACTAGATCCTTATTTAAAGAAGAAAAGCCCATAGATGTCTTGTAATAAAGTTTCTATTTTAGTGAGCAAAACAGCATCCAAGAAAGCAAAGGAGCCGTGAGCATATCATACATGATCTAGCCTATGTGCTCTTATATCCACAACTTGCCCATGACGTAAGTAGTCACATACATGTCCCTGTGAGCACTTTGAGCGCCCATGCCATTTTTTCTTTCATGAGTGGAATTGCATAAGCTGGCACTATTAGATTTGCATAATATCTTGGGTACATGCACCATTAGACATGGGATAGCAGTAAAATGATATTGGACTTGCTCTTTATTGCATTTTGTTTGAACCCTTGTTTTATAGCTTGCCCTTGACACCAATCTTCGTACCCCTCTTTGTATCTTCATTCCCCTCTTTGAAAAACCATTTTAGATTTTATTTTCTTTGGCTTGATCTTAATCCCTCCTTAGAAGACGACTGGTATTAGGGAAATTACATATGTATTAGTTACAAATATACGTAAGGTTTGACGTTTAGGGAATGGATTTGGAGTTTAGGGTATAGGGTATGAGTTTGGAGTTTAGGGTATAGGTATGAGTTTGGGGCTTGGGCACTACTAAAAAAAGGCTTTAGATCGAGGGGCACTATTTTTTCGTCGATAGTTATCGATATGATTCGCGTTTTATTGATAGAAATCCTTTCGATAACTTTTTTTGTATGTTTCCCGTCGATAAAATACGTGTCATGCTGGCGCGCATGTTATCGACGAGACCAACCCCGTCGATATCTTCAATTTTTTTTGCCCCCTAGCTTGTATTTACTATACAACATAATTTAATTATGTTTAACTTGTTATTAATATCTTAGTAAATTTTAACTAATATATGAAATTATTACGTCTAAATTACATATTTATATTTAATTCTAAATTACATATTTATTTAATTTTATTTGTGATCAGGTCTATGGTTCAGGGTAAACATAGAGTATGGGTTTAAGTAATTAATTATTTTTAAAATAATTAATATATGTAATTATAATTGTAATTAATGGTTATTAATTTGAGAGGTTTAGGTTAGACCTGTTTAACGGACGGGCTGCCTATGGGGCCTACGCTAAAGGGCTAGGGCTTAGGCTTCTAAATTTTAGGCCCGACCTATCCATTAAGGTTAGAGAGCTGGGCTTTGAGATTTTAAGTCCACGACCCATCCAAGCCCGATTAGTCCTACCCCCAACACATGTTTATATATTTAAATAAATATATTATTGATTAGTAATAGGGAAAATGATATAAAACAACTCTGAATTTTAATGTTTTATATTAGTGGAACCCTGAACTTTGTTTTTAATTAATCTCAACCCTGGTCTTCTCGATTTTATAAAATCGCAACCTTACCGTTATAGAAATCTGACGTGGCACCGTTGACCACCGTTATGTGCCATGTCAACCACTGCCTGCGTGCCATGTCAGTGTGCCACGTCATCCCTCATCCATGTCAGCCTCCACGTGTCACTAAGCATTTTTTTTTCCTTCTCAATCTCATCATCACCGTTGGATCACCCTACCTTTTAGGTAAGACAGATCCAACGGTCACATCTTTTTCTTCTTATGGCCATCTTCCATTTCTTTTCCTTTCCTCCTCTGTCTCCTCCGTTTCCTCCTCCAAATCTTGATCCTCATCAAAATTGTCAATTTCCACAACAAATCTGATTAGTTGATTATCACAAAGGTTGCTCATGTTGACAAGTTGACAACCTCCTATAAAAACCCTCAATTTCCAAGCTTTTCCTTCACCAATTCATGCTCTCCCTCTCTCAATTCTCGCTCTCTCTCTCTCTCGGCAAACGGCATGCAAGTAAACACATCTCCCTTTCATTCTCCCTTGGATTAATTTGCTGGTGGTTAAATTGCTTGGGTTAATTTTCTGCTGGGTTAATTGTTGCTGGCTTGGATTAATTTGTTGCTGGGTCCAATTGTTGCTCGATTTATTTAATTGTTGGCTGGGTGGATCAATCGAATTTGGTTTGGTTTTGGATGTTTTAGTTCGGTTTGGTTGGTGGCTAGCGGAGGCCGCCAGGTTTTTATGGTGGTGGTCGGCGGCGGTTTCCTGGAGGTAGAAGATGAGGTTAGTTTGGGTTAATAGGAACCGGGTTTGGTTTGATGGGTCTGTGGGTTGGCTTGTTTATATTTTTGGTTCTGATTGAAGACCAGGAGGAAAATGAAGGGGTGCCAGATCTAGAAATTTAAGATCTGTATTTTTGGATTTGTTGTTGTTGGCGGCGGCAGTGGCTGCTTGGGTGGTCAGCGGCGGCGATGGCTGCTTGGGTGGTCAGCAGCGGCAATGGGAGAGATTTGAGGAAGAATTTAGGAAAAAAAGAGTTTGAGTGGCGGGCCCATCTACCACGTGTATGCTGATGTGGCAGATTGAGGACGTGGAGAACTGACATGGCAACTTTAGGGAGGATGACGTGGCACATAATGGTGGTCAACGATACCACGTCAGATTTCTGTAATGGCAAGGTTGCGATTTTACAAAATCGAGAAGACCTGGGTTGAGATTAATTAAAAAAAAAGTCCAGGGTTCCACTAATACAAAACATTAAAGTTCAGGGTTGTTTAATATCATTTTCCCATTAGTAATATAAAAATGAAGCCTAAAGGGTTAGGCTTGGGTTTTGAAAATATTGGCCCACGTAAAGCTCATCTAGACCTTGCCCATATGGGCTTTACGAGGGTTTTAAAATTTTAGACTCGAGTCTGGCCCGTCCAATAAGTAGGTCTAGTTTAGGTATAGAGTATAAATTTAGAGTTTAAGGTATAAGGTATGTATGAGTATGGAGTACGAGTATGAATGTTTGAAGTTTAATTACTAGAATTAATAGAAATATATAGATAATAATGAAATAATTACTAATTAAGAAATTACATATATATGTTGGTTATAATTATACATGAGGTTTGAGGTTTAGGCATAGGGTATGGATTATTAAGTGGCAAAGTCCTTACCCATATATACCAGCATCATATATTAATTAATGTTATCAAGTAGAGGCGTAGAGTATATATTAATTATTAATTTTTTTATTGCATATTCTTTTTCTCTATAATAGAATTATTAATTTTTTTTTGGCTTAATAAAAATTTGTTATATATTTTTGAAACTTGATATTAGAAAAAAAATTATATACTAGTTGAAATATTAAAAGGAAATATAATTAAGGATTTCATTCTAACACATATATAAAATCTGAAAAATAGACTTGTTAAATATGTTTTTAATAAAAACCGTAATATAAAATAAATAAAAGGAGATAAGAAAAAATGTATAATTCTTGGTCTAGTGGTAAAGTGCCTTCCATTTGTACCACCAGACCAAGTTTGAATCCCATGAACAACAAAAAGATGAGGACTTCTTAAAAATGAACCAAATCTATCAAAAATACGTGTTATTAATGGGCGGCCGTTATTGTCGTGTTTTGTCCGTCGGTATATCAATAAATAAGTTTAACTAAAAGAATGCTTTTAGTGTAATCTTATAAAACATTTTTTTGGGTGCTAAAATTAAACACGTTGAGAAAACAAAATGGATAAATAAGAATATAAATTTTGTGGGATTCAATTAATTGGTTGCGGTTTCATTTTCATCTTTATTAAAAAAAGTTAGGTTTTGTATTTTTCTGAATTGTTTTTTTTGGAATGGAATTGGATGGTTTTGTTGGGTAACACACAACACACATAAGTGTACAAAAGATTGGTTTTAAGATTGAGACCAAAACGAATAGAAGGGCTGCTATCCCTAATATCACAAGATTGGTTGGACGGTTGTGTTGTGTACAACAGTCCCTGACACGGTCTAACTGGTCGGCCATCCTTAACAAAAACGACCCATTTCTCTTTGGTGCTATGCAATTAATTGGGGCTACTCTTTTAATTAAATGTGACATTCCATTGATTTTACGCATACATATGTTGTTGGGATTTGGACAACGGGACTAATGCGTTAGTACCGTTAGTATACGTTGGAACATATGGACGCATATGTTATGTGTATACCGCCATATAATATATTGTTAACATAAGGTTAATTGGATCAAATTGATGATCTATTAAAGTTAAGGGGTCCAATCGTCTAATTAAAACAGTGTGGGGGGTAAATCTGGTGATTGTGCAGATTCCAGATTAATTCCGAATTGTTGATGGACCGATTCGGAATTAATAATAATATTAAGGACGGATTTGATCCCTGGTGGAATTGCTAAAAGGAATAAGTTACCTTTAGGGTTTCATAAGGAGAGATATACAGAAAATACACACATACAGATATCTCTTGGTTCTCCATCCAACCCCACCTAGCAATCATCCACCAGAAGATCAAGATTTCGGGATTTCTTCAACTTCATGGCATCATCAGGTACGCTTCCGCATTCAGTTATTCCGTTTAATTCATACAAATCTAAATTGATTTCGATCTTGGATTGTTACGGTTCTAACAATTGGTAGCGGAGCCGTTTCAATTTTGATTATGCATGAATCAAATATTTTTTTATGATGCATGGTTGGAAAATCTTTTTTCGGGTCTGTTTCCCGAATTGTGTTCGACACCTTTTTTGAGTATCTTCTGGTTGGATTCAGTTTTTCCCCTCTTCCTCAAAGTTATAGATCTGTGAATTACAAATCTTTTGGAAGTGATTTCGTAATTTTCAGACAACGTTTGATACAGTTTCAGATCATATTTCGAAGATCTATCAAGAAAACTGTCGGGGGAAAAACGTTTGTATTCGACACCATTTTGGTGTGTCTTCTGATTGGATTCAGTTTTTCCCCTCTTCTTAAAAGTTGTAGATCTGTGAATTACGAATCTTATGGAAGTGATTTCGTAATTTTCAGACAACGTTTGATACAGTTTCAGATCATATTTCGAAGATCTATCAAGAAAACTGTCGGGGGAAAAACGTTTGTGTTCGACACCATTTTTGTGTGTCTTCTGGTTGGACTCAGTTTTTCTCCTCTTCTTCAAAGTTGTAGATCTGTGAATTTCGAATCATTCGGAAGTGATTTCGTAATTTTCAGACAATATTTGGTACAGTTTCAGATCATATTTCGAATATCTATCAAGAAAACTGTTGGGGGAAAAACGTTTGTGTTCGACACCATTTTTGTGTATCTTCTGGTTGGATTCAGTTTTTTCTCTCTTCTTCAAAGTTGTAGATCTATGAATTGTGAATCTTTTGGAAGTTATTTCGTAATTTTCAGACAACGTTTGATATAGTTTCAGATCATATTTCGAAGATCTGTCAAGAAAACTGTTGGGGGAAAAACGTTTGTGTTCGACACCATTTTTGTGTGTCTTCTGTTTGGATTCAGTTTTTCCCCTCTTCTTCAAAGTTGTAGATCTGTGAATTACGAATCTTTTGGAAGTGATTTTGTAATTTTCAGACAACGTTTGATACAGTTTCGGATCATATTTTGAAGATCTGTCAAGAAAACTGTTGGGGAAATTTCTTTTTTGTGTGTGACGCAGAATTCATGTGCACATTAAAGTACTGGTTCGGTTTGCCGGACTTAAAGTTGATTCAATTATTTTGAACATGAACATCATAAAGTTTAAGATGTTTGTCGGAGTTCAAAATTAATTGATTTATGAAAGAAAGTGGAATAATACTAATGAAGCTTTTAAGCTTAGCTTGTTTGTCTAACTAGATTAATAAAAGTAGTAAAGTCAACAAAGTGACCTCTGCTACGGACATTACCGAGTTAGACATTTCAAGTGTGGTGTTCATAATTTCATGCGGATAGTTGTCAGCCCAAAGGAAGATGACTATTTGGCAGAAATTATAAACACGATAGTGATGAATTTCAAGATCTATAACTATTAAGGGATTTATGCGATTGTTTGATCGGCCCAAAGGAAGATTAAATAATTGGCAAAATCAAGCTATACGATTCACACTATGACAGATTAATTAGCTGTGAGTTGTGCCTTTAGTCCAAAGACTAGACACAGTGTCATATAATTAATCTTTTGATTTAATCAATGTGTTATTCATTAAGTTTATTTCTTTCATATTTTCAGTAAAGTGAGTTGATTGAATGTTGTGTTCTTTCGGATATGAACTCAGCAGGCTCGGTATCTGCCAAATTTGAACAATATACCATTGTTGACTTCCAGTAACTTCAAGTTATGGAAGAGAAAGGTAGAGACAGCACTGTGTTGTATGAATAAGGATCTGACACTCTATAAGGATTTTCCTGAGGAACTAGATCTCGAAAGTTCTTATAAGGAACTCCAGGCTTTCGATGACTGGCAGCAATCGAACAGAGCTTGTCATTTGGTCATACTCAGTGTTGTCCCTATGTCCATGCAGAGCACACTGGATAAGGAAGCTAGTGCCAGCAAGATCCTAGAGATCTTGGCTCGTCGCTATACCCATACAGAGAAGGCCGAAATTAGCGATACTATTCGCCAATTTTCGACCATAAAGTACAGAGGGGAGAGCGACATACGGGAGTATGTCCAGGAGGTAATCAACCTAGCTGAGAAGCTGAAGGCACTTAAAGTTGAGTTACCAGATGACTATCTGGTACATTATGTGCTGGCTTCACTTCCACCTCAATACAGTCATTTCGAGGTGAGTTACAATTGTCGGGAAAAAGAGTGGGCAATTGATCAGCTGATTGTTCATCTGGTCCAGGAACAGGAAAGGTTGAGACACTCTCAACTGGATAGTGCTCATCTAGCTACAACCTCTTCATTCGGTTTTAAGAAAAGGAAAGGCAAAGAGACTGCAGGGTTTGGTTCTCAGAAGAAACATAAAGGCTCAGATACTGAGCATAAGGGACCAAAATGCTTCTTTTGCAAGAAAGTAGGCCACTTAAAGAAGGACTGCTCCAAGTATAAGACTTAGTGTGATAAGAGAGGTATCAGAATCCCTTCTAGTTTCTGTGGCTAAGAACACTTGGTGGTTAGATACAGGAACCACTAAACACATAAGTGTTTCTTTGCAGTGTTGCAGAGCATAACTTGGATTTATTGCATTCGGTTGACAACAATAATGAATGTTATGCTAGCGAGTCTAGAGGGATTAAGCGTAAATTGCCAACTGAGGATTCATTCAGGTTATGACACAGACGGTTAGGTCATATCTCCACGAGGAGAATAGACCGACTTGTGTCAGATGGAATTCTTGGTGATCTCGATTGTACAGACCAGCAGGTTTGCATCGAGGGCATAAAGGGCAAAACAACTAACAAAAGAGGGTTTGAAGCCGACAGAAGTTCAGAAACTCTAAAACTGGTACATACAGACATTTGTGGTCCATTCCCTACGGCATCCTGGAATGGTCAACGATACTTTATCAGTTTTATAGATGATTTCTCTCGATACAGATATCTATACCTCTTAAAGGAAAAGTCCGAGGCATTAGACGCTTTCAAGTCTTTCAAGACCGAAGTTGAGAATCAACTCGGCAAGACTATTAAGGCTGTCAGATCGGATCATGGTGGTGAGTACTATGGTCGACATGTTGGATCAGGTGAACAGCGTCCTGGGCCATTTGCCCAATTTCTCGATGAGTGTGGGATAGTTCCACAATACACCATGCCGGGGTCTCCGACCATGAATGGTGTATCTGAAAGGAGGAACCGTACCCTTAAGGATATGGTAAGGAGTATGATTGCCAATACTACCTTACCTACATCACTCTGGGAAATGCCTTAAAGACTGCAGTCTACATTCTCAACAAGATACCAACAAAAGCGACTAACAAAACCCCATATGAGTTATGGACTGGCCGAAAGCATGTCCTAAAATATTTAAAGGTTTGGGGATGTCCAGTAGAGGCAAGGCCTTATAGGCCTGATGAAAAGAAACTGGACTTAAGGACTGTTAGTTGCTATTTTGTTGGTTATCCAGAGAGATCAATGGGGGATAAGTTTTACAACCCTATTACCCGAACCTTTTTCGAGACGGGAAATGCTAGGTTCCTTGAGGATGATGATTTTGGGGGGGGAAGATGGAAGGTTAGATGTCATTTTTGAGGAGGATTCAGACATACCTCATCCTCATGCAGTTTTTGAGGGACAGGATGAACTTATTGTTCATATTCCTATTCTTATCCCTCAGAGAGCAAGAAACGACGTCATTAATCTTCCTACAGGACCAGGACTAGATCCACAAGTCATACTTGAGGATCATCAGGATGTCCATGAGGGTCCACAACCGGATCAAATTCAACAACCTCAAATAGTTGAGAGGACCAAGTAAAGGTAGATATGTCGTTAAGGAGATCCACTAGAGTGAGAAGAAATGCGATTTCGGATGATTATATCATATTTTTGCAAGAACATGAGGATACTATTGACTATTTGAAGGATGACCCGCTCACCTTTAAAGAGGCTAATAGTTGTTCTGACGCTCGAGAATGGATAAGGGCCATAGGGGATGAACTCAAATCTATGAAGGACAACGACGTTTGGGAACTTGTACCATTGCCTGAGAAAAAGAAACCGATAGGTTGCAAATGAGTTTTCAAAACCAAAAAGGATCCTCAGGGCAATATTGAGAGGTACAAGGCACGTCTTGTCGCGAAAAGGGTTCACCCAAAAGGAAGGAATAAACTATAAAGAGACCTTCTCTCCAGTTTCATCGAAGGACTCTTTTAGGACTATTATGGCCCTAACGGCACATTTCGATCTTGAGCTACACCAAATGGATGTAAAGACTGCTTTCCTCAATGGGGATCTTGAGGAAGAAATCTACATGAGGCGACCAGAAGGACTATCCTCCAACGAGGATAGTGAATTGGTTTGTAGATTAAAGAAGTCTATCTATGGGCTCAAGCAAGCTTCCCGTCAATGGTACTTGAAGTTCCATAGCATTATTACTTCATACGGTTTCAAAGTAAACGCTGTGGAGGACTGTCTGTACCATAAGTTCAGTGGGAGTAGATTTGTATTTCTACTGTTATATGTGGATGACATTTTGCTTGCTACTAACGATATAAAGCTTCTTCAGGATACTAAGGCTTTCCTCTCAGATAACTTTGAGATGAAAGACCTTGGGGAAGGATCTTTTGTGTTGGTGATTCAGATACACCATGATCGTTCACGGAGTACCCTTAGATTATCACAAAAGGGTTATATCGATAAAGTACTAAAGAGATTTAGCATGCAAAATTGTAAGCCACATGATACTCCTGTCTCCAATGGTGAGAAGTTTAGCCTTGATCAGTGTCCTAAGACGGACTTAGACCGCAAGTTCATGGAGGGTGTACCATATGCTTCGGCTGTGGGAAGCATCATGTATGCACAGGTTTGCACCCGTCCGGATTTTGCATTTATTGTTGGTATGTTGGGCAGATACCAGAGCAATCCCGGAAGGGATCATTGGGTTGCAGCCAAAACGGTCTTTTGATACCTGCAGAAAACGAAAGACTATATGCTCACATACAGGAGATCAGATCAGCTTGAGATCATTGGGTATACTGATTCTGATTTTGCTGGATGCCAGGATAGCCGGAGATCGACTTCAGGTTATGTCTTTCTTCTGGCTGAAGGAGTCATTTCATGGAAGAGCGCGAAACAGTCACTTGTTGCATCTTCCACTATGGAGGCTGAATTCGTAGCTTGCTACGGGGCATCCAGCCATGCTATATGGCTGCGGAACATGGTTAAGGAACTGCGAGTTGTCACTAGTATTGAGAGACCATTGAGGATCTTTTGTGACAACCGGGTTGCAGTGCTGTACTCCAACAGTAATCGAAGTACGTCAAGGTCGAAGCACATTGTTATAAAGTTCCTTGCCGTTAAAGAAAGGGTTCAGAGCAATCAAGTTAGAATAGAGTTTTTGGGTACAAACGATATGGTTACGGATCCGCTCACTAAGGCATTAACACCTGTAGCATTTCATGGCCATGTATCGAGTATGGGTGTCATTAAGTTAGATGCCTGAGATTAGTGGGAGTTCTGTTTGTACATTTTGTGACTCATATATGTGATGACTGTGTATTATGTTATTTCACAGTTTATGGATATTGATTTTATTCAATATATGCTCTAGATGTTTGATCTCATAAAGTAAAGAGGATCAGTTGGAAATTTGACAAGTATAGATCGCTTGTAATTTCCATGCTGCACATGCACACTGGATCCATGTCGTTAGTTAGTTAGTACTCGTAATCATTATGAGTTTAATTGCCTGAACTGCAATGACTGCTCTTTTGGTTCTTGTATTAATGAAGCTAATGGACTAGATTGAATTAGACGAATATATGCTAGCATTCGGGGGTTAATATGTGATTGTATGACAAAAGGTGGTATTATAAGGAAAGCATATTGTGTAGTTGTCCAAGTGGGAGATTGTTGGGATTTGGACAACGGGACTAATGCGTTAGTACCGTTCGTACACGTTGGAACATATGGACGCATATGTTATGTGTGTACCATCATATAATATATTGTTAACATAAGGTTAATTGGATCAAATTGATGATCTATTAAAGTTAAGGGGTCCAATCGTCTAATTAAAACAGTGTGGGGGGTAAATCTTGTGATTGTGCAGATTCCGGATTAATTCCGAATTGTTGATGGACCAATTCGGAATTAATAATAATATTAAGGACGGATTTGATCCCTGGTGGAATTGCTAAAAGGAATAAGTTACCTTTAGGGTTTCATAAGGAGAGATATACAGAAAATACACACATACAGATATCTCTTGGTTCTCCATCAAACCCCACCTAGCAATCATCCACCAGAAGATCAAGATTTTGAGATTTCTTCAACTTCATGGCATCATCAGATACGCTTCCGCATTCAGTTATTCCGTTTAATTCATGCAAATCTAAATTGATTTCGATCTTGGATTGTTACGGTTCTAACATATGTTTGTTTATATCTAGCAGTTTCAATAAATCGCACAAGCATTACTTTGGTGTTTCCTTCATTGTGTTAAAACAAAATAATAATTAATTAATTAAAATATATATAGAAAAAAGTACATACAAAAACAACCACGGGAGAGGGACAGATGGTTGACGACCGCCAAATTGGTGTAGGCCACTAGAAGCTTGCGGTCATACATACGGAACCAATTCAATTCAATTTAATTACTTTACTACAGCAAAATTACTGTAGCACTTTGCTGCCAATCTGGCCAGGAAAGGTCTACATCGAATTGATTTTTTTATGGCATGTATATAATTTGGGTAATGCTTATGTTTTGGGATTGGGTGTTAATGTAGCCACTAAGGCTTATTATTATTGTTGTTTTACTCTATTTCACAAGTTCCCGTTAATTTAAGTTTTGAATTATATCAACAACAAAAAAGGGTCACCAACAATCAGGCTTCTTTTGTACACCCACGTAAGTCTGAAACAGTTCCTCCATGGAAAGGAAACTACCATTTTCAGGTCTTTTTCCAATAAACGTTAGTTACATTTATGTTATTTATACCAGTAATCGGTTTATGTATAAGTGCTCTTAGAGTGCTCAGTTTGGCTCTAAACCTACATGTCGATGCCTTCGTTTCTTAGAAAATTCGTGCAGTGGAAGATCCTGAATTTGAAACTTTCTACACCAAAAACATTCTCTTAAATAAGGGTATTCATGCTTAGATTCAATAAAGGATATGTGCTATTTACATTTCAATATTGTGACACTTTCTATGAAAGGGTCATATTAATAGAAAATTAATCTCTTTTGAAAATTGGTTAAATTTTAGTTTTATTAGTACTATGATATAATTATCTCTTTGTAAAAGAAAATGTAATACCCTCTAATTAAGGGAAGATAATTATTAACATAAAATTATTGCATTTTCCTCAAGCTATGATAAGCATCATTGCTCGTTGTTTAAGTTCATGGCTTAATTAGTGTGCAAGTATAAGCTAATTTTTTTTTAGTTTACCATCCCCTCTTCTCCCTCTTTTCCTTTTTTTTCTATGTGTTGTTGTGCTATGCGCTGAAGCAATTATGTTGTAATCTAAGATTCATTGTGACACCATTTGCATCAAAAAATAATGGCGAAACCATTTGCATCGGGAAAAATAGTCAAGGATGTAAGGCTCAACAACTCAATTCGTGACTATGAGTTATTCAAGATGGCAAGTGGCGAAACTATATGAGTTGAGCACTAGGTTTCAAAATTTCGTGAAGTCTATGGAGAACTTGGGCAAGAAGGTTGCCAAATAAGAAAAGGTTGGCAAGATCTTGAGAACACTTCCTAACTCATTGGATGTGAAGGTGACTGCAATTTAAGAGTTCATTCTAATGACAACAAGAATACTTTCAAACAATTGATTTGGTCTCTAACGGCTGATGAGCAAAAGGCTAAGAACATTGAGGCACAAGTGTGTGGAGCATGAAGTAAGTACGCGAATTTCGATGCTAGAACTCTATGGCTCTCTTCATTAACTAATTTCATACGTTTGTGGAGGGGGGTATAAAGAGAAGGAGCTATAGAGGTGAAAGAGGAAACTCCTACGAGTACGAGAGCAAGAAAGATGGGAATGTTTGCAATAACTCTAACGATAAGCATTATACTTTTAATGAATTTCTAGATGCCTATGATGAACTTGCTAGATATATTGATGAGATTAACATAAGCTATGATAAACTTAGTAAGAAAAGGAAAGAGCTTAAACTTGAAATTTTTTATTTTAAAAGGTTCATCACAAGCATCATTGATGAGAAAATAAGTCTAATTCTTATGAATAATGATCTGAAAGGCAAGATAGCCAACTGTGATTCTCGTGTAAGATTTCCAGGATCATTAGAGGCTTGAGGTTAAATGTTTCTAACATTGAAAGCACTTGGCCAAGTTGTCCCAAGAAAAATGGAAATCCTTACACTCTTTTGAGGTACATGTGCTAGCAATTGAGTATCCAATATTGGTTGAGAAATCCTTAAACTTATTTATAGGGATTCTAGGGATCATATATGCACGAATGATATTTAGATAGCGGGTTGTCTTCGCACCTAATAGGTGATATGAAGAAATACACCCATTTTTAGGTAAAAGATAGTGGCAAGATAAGTTTGGAGATAATGTCAAGCATAAGATACTTGGTATTGGTAACATTGGCTCCTCCCCTTTTGTTGATGATATTTTGTTTATGGATAAACTTAAATACAATATTATTTGTGATAGCATGTATTTTGTATATACTTTACCTCTTCTTTTTCAGTCCACTTTAGACCTAGATGCTAGTGATTAGTGTCTATTTTCTTCTTATTCACAAAGACATTAAAGGGAGTTTTTTTTTTATGGAAATGCATACTGTCAGCTAGATTTTGAAGGGAAAGTAGTTGTTTTACCTTTGTCGCTTATCTTCGCTAGCGCTGAAAGCCCAAGCTAATTATGAAAAGTCCGGAAAGGGAAATTCTAATGAGGCTGCGATTTCTTCTCCCATGCATCCAGCTCATCAAGGAGCATTTAATGTGACTGTAGTTCAACTAGCTGTAGGATTTCTTATTTTTCTACTATATATATCTAGACTTTTTAGGGTTTTAAGAGAACTCTCTCTCTAGTAATTTTTACATTGTTACTTTCGGAACTCCGGACTAGCCTTGTAGCAACATTGGAGAGCTGCAATTTTGCAGTGTCTTACCTTCTCTTCTTCTTAATTCTATATACGTTTTATTTTATTTATCTCTTGTTTATTCAATTATGACCATGACTAGCTAAATCTTGATTCTTAGTAAAGATCATCGAAGGTTGCGTTCGTTCCAATTGTGAGGTCTAATCGTTCTTAATAAATTTCAAAATTTGTATTCGCATGTTTATTGTTTGCATGTCAATTTATCTATATTTGATTAGACGTTAGGCCAGCCTATAATTACACTTAGATAATTACCGTCATTCTTGTAGCCTAGCCACTATACGAAGCTACTTGATAGAGTAGACGCCTAGTTCAAAGTCATTAAGTCGTTAGTCCAATCTGACTAGAGTAAACAACTGATTAGGTTTAAAGACTTTGAGTGTACTTTTTATCTTGCCCTAGGTGTATCTTTCCTCCTCTTCATAGGTGGTTTGGTTAAATCTCTATAAGCGTATCTTAGGGGTTATCGAATTGTCAAGGCCTCTCCATAAGCGTACCTTGGAGTCGCTTCTCATACGAAGAAAAGCAAGAGACCTATGCGTACTTGGTCTCTATAACACATCTATGAATTTTGGTTAATTTTGGTCTATAGTACCCCCTAAATCACTTTATACAGTAAAGAGAAAATATTAGAGTACTAATTAGGTGTATATTAGTAAAGATAATTAAAAAATTACCTAAATTAGTGTGAAATGATATTTAATTTGAAAAATCGTACACTTCCTAAAAGATATTTTTTTATGAAACAGAGAGAGTACTTTATTTACATCTATGTAATTCTCTTTTAAACTTTAGACATCAACAACAAGATGCTATATTTGTTTATTGATTCTCAGCCTCGCTATAAATACTCTCATTAAACTGATGAATAATGTATTGTAAGTTTCTAATGTGTAAAATCTGAACATTTTAGTTTATGAAAGAAAGCAAACCTTAATATGCAAATATCTTCCTGATGCAATATAATGTATGAAATATATAGCAAATTATAAGGTAAAAGTTATTTTTTTTCCAATTAATTCGAATGCTTATTGCAAAATTAAATGGAAGTCGAGCAACTTAAGTAGAATACTTGTTCACGAAACCGATAAAGAATCAAGAAAACATTGGATGAAGATTTGAGAACCAATCTAGTTGTAATGAAGGAATTGGTATGGAGGTGGAGAGTGGGTGCTTGGATGGAGCAAAACCTAAGAAAGTGGGCTTGGTGGTGGTGAAATCTCAAATGTGAGTGTTAGATACTTGAACAACAGTCCCTATTCTGTGGTGATGGTTGATGATTTAGTAGCTCTTTGGTTATGGTTTCGTTTTCAAGAATTTGTAAGAAAGAGTCTCAGGTCGAACCTCGAGGGTTTCCATGGAGACTCTCCGACGATCAAGTCAGAATTCTCCTATGGCGAATAAAACTTAGGACTTTGCTAAATCGTAAAGAGCTTAGTATTATTATTTTTTTAATAAGCTAAAGATTTTATTCCTAGCCATAGAAATTATGGCTGAAAGAAGAAAATGGATGAATGTACATAAAAAGCAGAAAAATTGCAGCCTAGCCCCAGCCGGAGACTAAGATCTGCAGGAAGGAAAATACCTCACCTAAAAACCTGCCCTATTGGGCATAAATACCCCAATTCAGCAGCCAAGTAGGAGCAGCCATTAACATGGCTAGGCTGTAGGGAAATTTGAAGTCCTTAATACTTAACCATCTATGCCAAACCGCAAAAATGTTGTGGATCGTAATCCTTTGATCCCAAACTCCTTGTCTAAAAATCACTTGATTCCTGAGCTTCCATACGCTCCAAATCACCGCATAAAATAGAGGGCGCCACAACCTCTCCATTTGCACTCCCTTTCGCGGGCATAGGTCCCCCATACATTCTAGAGGTCCTCTAGAGTTCTTGGTTGACACCAAGACACTCCCATCCACTTCATTATATAATTCCAGCAGTCCCTAGCTGCATCACAATGAATAAGAAGATGGGAAATTATTTCAGTATCGTGATTGCACATAGGGCACTTATTGTTTTCCTCCTGTATCATACCTCTCTGCCAGAGAAACTCCCTAGTGGCTATACGACCTTGTAAAGATAACCAAGTGAAAAACTCAACACGGAAGGGAACCAACTTGGTCCAGCAAGCTTTGAGAAGGGGCTTCTCTTCATGGAGTTGTTTATCCACTGCCTCACACCAAGTTCGTGTAGAGTATTGTCTATTCTCCTCCAACTGCCAATGTGCTGCATCTAAATCATCCTCACTTCCTGGATTTGGTAAGCCTCCCTTCACGCTCTCCCATTCCTCTCTTTCCCATTCAAAAAGATGACGCCTCCACTGCATTTCCCACTCCCAATTCACGTTGTTATGATTCCCACACTCCCTTATGCATCCTGTTTGATTACAAGACACCTGGTAGAGGTGGGGGTGGACAAGGGCTAGAGGTAATCTGTTGACCCAAGGATCCCACCAGAAAGATAATTTTTTCCCATTTCTAACTTTCACCTCCGTGTGAGAGGCCCAAAAGTCAAAGAATTCCCCTTCCCTACTGAACAAGCTTATGATGTCTGTCCAAACCGTAGAGTACTTCCTCCTTCCCAACTTCCACAAATCGCCTAAACTCTCAATACCGTATTGCCTCCGCACCAAATTTTCCCATATCTTATCACTCCTATTTGTCAATTCCCATATCCATTTAAACAAGTATGCAACATTTCTACTCCTCAAATCTCCGACCCCTAATCCTCCTAACTCTTTCGATCGACCTATCACCTTCCAACTCACCTTAGCCATCCCCCGCTCTTGCTCCTGACCAGTCCACATAAATCTCCTCATTATTCCTTCACACTGACGAATGACACTTTTCGGCATCCTGTATATGGACATGTTGTAGATTGGTATGCTGGTTAAAGTGGACTTTATGAGAGTTACCCTACCACCTACAGAAAGTAAGTGTCCTTTCCAAGTTGCCAATTTACTCCTCAGACGCTGGACTAAGAATTGCCAGCTGGAGACTCTTTTCGGATTAAGCCCAACGAAAGACCCAAGGTACTTGAAAGGGAGCGTTTCGTACCTGCAACCTGCCCTCCTAGCCAAACAGCCTCCTACCTCTGCGCTCATATTTACGCCAACTAAGCTACTTTTGTGAAAATTGACTCTTAGTCCCGAATATGCCTCAAACCAACGCAGGACCCCCTTGACCCCCTGAATCTCATTCTCATCATTGTTCACAAACACTAGCGTGTCGTCAGCAAACTGCAGGTGGCTAATTCTCCAACCTGTTTGCATGTTACTTATGCCTTCCGCCGCAATATTGAACAGGAAAGGAGACATTGAGCAACCCTGGCGGAGGCCTCGACCCACCCCAAATTGGATTGTTGGAGACCCATTGATTAGGACTGACACCCTACTCGTGCTGATGCTCTGCCTTATCCATCCCCTCCACTTTTCCCCAAACCCCATGTATCTCATAACATCATCTAAGTAACTCCACTCAACCGAATCATAGGCTTTTTAGAAGTCTAGCTTAAACAACATCCCCTAACTTCTTGTTTCTTTCAAATAGTGGACTACCTCATTGGCTGTCATGACACAATCCAGGGTCTGTTTACCCCTCATGAAGCCATGTTGTACCTCGCTAATCTTCCTGCTAGGACCTTAGAGATTATCTTGTAATAGCTGCTAACCAAACTGATAGGCCTATACTTCTCAAATTTTTTCGCGGCAGTAATCTTAGGGATAAGGGTTAGAAAGGATGTGTTCACCCCTTTCGGAAACATACCTGTCCGAAAAAATCCCTGTATGAGGGTGCACATCTCTAGGCCTATAATACCCCAAGCCTTCTAAATAAACCTTAAAGAATAACCATCCGGCCCTGGAGTTTTAGCCCCGTCACAACTCTTTACCGCTTCAAATATCTCTTCAGGTGTCACTTCACGTTCCAGCCAATTCGCTTCTTCCACTCCTAATTTTGTAAACCCCAAGTCCTAGATTCTGGGCCTATCCCACTTGATAGACTCGAAAAAAGTGGAATAATATCTTACTGTTGCCTGTTTAATTGCCTCTGGTTCTGTAAGTCGTCCCTCCGGGGAAACGATCTCGTTGATGTTCTGCTTCATAACTTGAACCTTAGCCAGAACCTGTCCACTTTGTCCTGTTGTTCCCATAGCTCACAACTTAGGCGCATACGCTCACTATTCTCTTCCTCCGTTAGTTGTCTTTCGTCTGCTAGTCTCTCCAGAACGTCTGTTCTTTCCTGTAGGTTCTCTAAATGTCTCTCCACATGCCTGTACACGACTTTATTCCACCATTGTATCTTCCTCTTCATCCATTTCATCTTCTGAATGACTCTACATTCTCCTTGGATCTCCACTCCAGCTTCTGCCCACCATCCTGCCACACGCTCTCTAAAACCCTCATCCTCCCACCAAATCCCCTATTCCCTAAAAGGTTTTGCTCCCCAATTGACTTGATCGTAACGTAAAAGTAGAGGGGTATGATCAGACCAGTTTCTCTTTAGAGCTGTAAGTCGCCCATCTCCCACAACCGGCAACCAATCTGCTTGAATCATCACTCTGTCCAATCTGCTTCGACTCATCGCATTAGCCCATGTGTAGCGTCTTCCTATCAGCGATAAATCCTGTAACCTACATCTGTCCACCCATTCCTGAAAGCTGGTGATTGATTGTTATTCCACTTAGTTTTGTTGTCTCTTTATTTGTTTTTGAGACAATAAACATGCTGCTTTGACCCTTATTCCTTCCCTTTTCCAGAATTACACTTGAATGACCAGAAGTAGGAAAAGGAACGAAAAGGCCAAAGATTAGAGCTCAATTGATCAATCAGCCTTGGCAGATTTTCAGCTGCTGCATTTCCGACTCATCTCAAGGCCTTGAGATGAGGCTTCCGTGACGTTCCCAGTTCTGGACAGCACTCACCATGATTTTGCGCGCCACAATTATTTACTCTTGAGTGCGTTTCTTGTCTCCTTGGGCCCCATTTTTGCAGACACTAAGCTTCTTGAGTTCCTATATCATCCCTCCCACTCCTAACAAGCATCTTGGAAGTATGAAACAACATTCTCCTTGTGTTTTGGAAGAATATTGGACAAGCTTCTTGAAGACCAAACTGAGGAGACTTGTTAGTGGGAGCTGTCTCACCTTGGAGAGGAACATCTTGGCGTCCAGAAGGACATTAATAGAGATCAGAACGGACAGAGGAAGGGATTCAGACAGAAGGAGGAATTGGAGGAGAAAATCAGCTTTTCCCCAATTTTCCAGATTTTCCAGCACTTCTCTATTTTCGGTTTTGCACTTCTTGTATCATTTCTATTATGTTTTGTAACTAAAAACCTCCATCTCTGGTAGAGATTTAGAGGTTGACAATTCCAGAAACGTTGTGAGACTTCTTGTTCTTAATTAAAAACGTTTTCATATCTCTTTTCTTGCTTGGTTTAATGTCAATTTGTTCTTGTTGAATTTGGGCTTAGCTAACCTATGTTTTAACTTGAATGATTACAGTAGAATCACTCTAATGCCGCGTTTCTGTGTTAGAGAGAACCCGAGTGGACAACTAGTGGATAGGATGATGTCTTCTTGAAACTAGAAGAAGAAACGGGTTAGTTTTGAGGTCAATGGACTGCAAGTGCGTCCATCTCAAGGTCTAGAGAAGGGCCTTCCTAATCATAATCAACAAACTAGCAATCCTTGATTGTTAAGGGAGTTAGGGTCGCGAAAGGAGCTTCTCCTTGAGTGACTTGAGTAGGAGGAGGCTTGGAGATCGCCCCTGGATGTATCTCTATAACTTCTCTATGAAAATGGTTTTGAAAATCCTTTTGTCAATGATCAACATCTTGGAATTGTCACTTCGTTAATATCTCTACCAGGGATACCTTTCTCCTACTGATTTTCCTCTTATTTCACTGCTGTCCTCTTTTATGCAATTTATTTTCGTGCATTATTGTTTCTCAACCTATCAAACTCTCACCTCTTTAATTGGTTCTTGTCATTTACAGGAAAGCAAAGATCAGACCGATGTCTCTGTGGGATCGATCCTCTCATCACTATCTACATTATTATTGTAGCTTAGCACTGAGTTGTATTTATAACTTTTATGCAGGGCATGCGACACCCTCGTCAGCTGGCCATTCCTTGCGAGTACCTTTCGCTGTTAATTCTATCCACAAGTCTCAATATTTCATTAAAATCACCGCCTACCAAGACTGGCACATCTCTGGATTCTACCAATTGCGCTAAAACACCCCAAAATTGTTCTCGACTAGCCGCCTCATTAGGGGCATAAATATTCAGTAAAGCACACCTAAAATTCTCCTGCTTTAGAGTGCCCTCAATCCATATATACCTGCTTCCCACTTCCGAAAAATCCAACTGAAAAACCGACTCATTCCAGCCACTAAGCAACCCCCCAGATCGCCCATTAGCAGGGGCAGCTATCCATCTCGCATCCCTACTCCCCCACAGCGAGTGCAAAAAGAAATCATCTATCTCTATTTTCTTAGTCTCCTGTAGTAAATAGAAATCAAGCTTCTCTTGCAGAAAAGTTTTCCTAATGAACTTCCTCTTCCTCATCGACTGAAGTCCCCTACTATTCCATGTAATTAATTTAACCATTAGAGCTAGTATACTCCCTCTTCTCCCGATTTAGGGCTTGAAATTAGCCACCTCTATCCTAAAACGTTCTTGATCAAATGCTCTTAAAGCTACTTCATTCACCTGGTCTATTATAGCGAGTATCCTCCATACATTCCAAGTGTCCGGTTCTACCTTAGTAGCATTCGCAAGTTTATTCATTCGGTCAATCTCTACATCCTCCACTCGAAATATCGATTCATTGGAGCCCAATTCAGAGGCCGTTGTAGCCAAACTCCCCGTAGGTCCTACCATCCGCTTCACTTTACCTACCCCCCTTTTCATCTTTACAAACGGATACTTAGGGGATCCTACATGGTTATCTTCATTTCTGCTCGCATAGTCACTCCTTGCTCCTCCTCTGTGTTCTTCTATGGGGGTATCATCACCCTCCACTCTCTCTGTCTCATCATTAAAATCCACATCCAGATCCTCCTCGCTTACATTCCCATCTGACTGCGTACCTATCTTCCAATCAATGTTGGATATCGCTCTGTGCATGGGCTCTTCGTGGCAGGTCACTAGGTATTCTTTATCTTCTACTTTCACTTTGATCATTTCTTGTACTTGAATGATGTCCGTGGAGACCAAAAAACGCGTTATATCGAACCTTCTTCTAGCCATTGTATTGTCATCGACCACCACTAAATTCCCTATCTTTGCTCCAATCTTTTCAAACGTCTCCAGTCCCCATGCCTGTATCGGAACACCTACACATTGTACCCAACACAGACGTCCTCCTAGCCAATCTAGGTTCTCCTCCAACACCTTCAATTCTATCACCTCTAGGTCTAAACCTTTCTTATCATTCTCTTCACTGTAAACGTTGTCAGTTCCTTCTCTCCTTTGTAAAATGATCGTTGGGCACTGTTCCTTCTTCGAATCCTTCTCTCATTCTCCCACCTTAGGCGTCTCCACCTTCCTGTCCAATTTTGTGACGGTTACCTTTTTTCCTACAGTACTCATGCTCCGAAAAGAGTTGTTACTCTGAGGGTGCGCCCTCCTTTGTGTTGACAGCCTATTCTGGGGTGTAGTCCCCTTTCTCTTACTCAATGTTCTTCCCAAATTTCCTCTAATGGCAGATGTGCCTATGAATTGTCGATCTAAAGCGATCTCCATGTCTATCCGGTTTCCACCCAATCAAATCTTATAAATCCAAATCGCTTCCCTTCTCGATTCCGGCGATTGGGAATGAAAACATCTACTACTCTCCCAAATCTTGGCAGGTGCCACCTTCTAGTTACAAGGTATCGCAGTGATCGATTATCTATATGTAAGGGTAGGTTCTCAACATAGTAGGTAATCGTATGTTGGGTAAGACGGTCGTCCATGTTTCACCCCGGTCACAGTGGGTGTACCGGTGTTTGGTTGTCTCCGGCAGCAGTGGGCTGGCCGGAGGGGGTTTTCCTAGCCGAAGGGTGGCTAGGGTTTTAAAAAGAGAGAGTTGTTCTTGTTGAAGGTTGTTTTTGTTATTTTGGTCCTTCCTTCACTGAAAAATCTGATATGGATGCCATCATCACCATCCATATTTCAAGAGCTTAGTATTATGTACTCTATATTATTCTGTTTAGAATACTCCATGGAGAGCTATATTCATACTCTTCGTATTGCTAGGCTTTGGCATACCACTATGGTGAGAGATCTTTTCCTCATTATGAGTTTCCCTTACTTGCCGGTGTGCATACGTGGTGTAATTAATACTTTCCCATATAGAATAGACAAATAAATATTACCATATTAATCAGGAGAGTAAATCGATAGTTAAAATAGGACTTTATCTGACGTGATCCTAAAATAAGGTGGTGAAGATACTTAAAATGGGTTGCGTACCTTATTCCAATCAAGACCCTTTTTTCACTCATCTAATTCCAATGTAAAGCACTCGAGGAAGGACATGATCAACCCTCCACTGGTGACACAACTCATGTTTACTATGGCGATGTGGCCGAGTAGAATATACACTCAGTACTTTGGTACTTACAATTTATGCCCATTGTTCCAGTTACTAACAGTGAGAATTGATTTTACAATGAATTATGACTATGTGTCTGCTCCTCAAATGATACCCGTGACCCTCTCACTTCCATTGATGACGATACCATTGCCTTCTTTTTCTCTTTGTTTTTATTGTTTCCTCTCGTTTCTCCGCATGCTGCTTACTTCCTTAATTATTTTAGGGTAGTATATATACAATATATATTATTGTTTATTTATTTTAGGTTTTTTATCAATTCGTTTTACTAGTATTCATATCTATTTTTTTTTCACTCTCTCGATATGATTTTTATCCATTCTAAAAACTCAAAGTCCAAATTTTAATTAAGAATAAATAGTCCCTTATCACTTATGATTGGTTAATAATATTCACAATTTTTACCTATCTATAACACTGAGAGAGAAGAAAAAAGTGCTAATAATCATCTTAATCTTCAGGATTTGATTTACAAGTTGTATTTGATGTGCCCCCAAAATGCAAATCTATCACACATGTCATGCAATACAACTTGCTCACTGGAGATATTATCAAATTATCATCATCAATATCTCGCAGCTGTTCTCTTTCATATATCCACTATTTTACATGTGGAAAAGGAAAATAAATAAATAAATAATTAATTAATATAATCTAATTAAATATCGTAAAGGCCAACCATGTCTTATTGTGGAAATCAAAACATCAACACACGTCCTCCTTAGGAATCAAGGAAAAAGAAATCTATGTATTGTTCTTTTCTTTGGTTTCTTTTTAATTAATTGTTTCTTTTTAATTAATTGTTTCTTTATATATGTCAAATTTGGGATATATATGTTACGATCGATCGTGGAAATTAGTCAGCCAAGCCAAGTAACGTCCTTACAAGAAGAGACACTTCATTAGTTTTGTCATTTTCTCTAGAGTCTCAAGTGGGTGGAAAGGAAAATGAGAGTAATCCAGAAGTGTCACTTGACTTTGCATTATCATGGGTGGCTGCAACACATGCATTATATAAAATATATTATTACATACAAACAAATTTAGAATTAGACGGAGGTGAGAGAATTTTTGAAGAAAATGACACTCTGCAAAATTATTATTATTGTTATTATTATATATTATATTGAGATACAATCACTTTGTTTTCTGTTTAGCTATGAATTTTGTGTATTTTGAATTATACTATATTAGAATTAATCATATCCGCGCACATTTATTAATAATGAAATGTTCTTTTTCTTTTTATACAAATTTAATGAGGCTCCGGGGCCACAACCCCGACTAATTTTTGTTGTTCTTGTATTAGTCTTTAAAGTTCTATTCTTTCTTTAATAGTCCTTCACTTTCGGCCCTCCAAATTTTTTAGTTCTTCTATAACAACTCTTAAAATTCTATTATTTTTTGGTTTATCCTTTATATTTACGACTCAAAATTTTAAATTCTTTCGTAATAATCATTAAAGTTTAATTTATTTCTAATTTGTCTTTCATTTTAACCTTTAAAGTTACTAATATTATTTCGCCTGAATTTTTTTATCCAAGCTCCGTCACTGAATTGCAATTGTATACATTACAAAGATTATTTATGTATATAAACTTGTATACATAAGTAAGTTTTTTTTTAACCTTATGATGTATACCTAAGAGAGATTATCACTTGCTGTATAAACTTACTTATAAACTATTTTGGAAAATTAAGATAAATATAACAAAAAATATGAAAACTAAGAATATAGTAAAATATTTTGAATGTCCGAAAAAATTAAAACTAAAAACTATTACATTTTTTTTAAAAATAAAAATATTAAAAAGTGAAAAATTATAATGCAATAAAAAAGACTTTAAAATAAGGGAAATGCTTCCTAATGCAAGATTTTTTTTAATAAATACTCAAAATAAGAAGAAGTTCTAAAAATGTTTAATTAAGTAAATTTTTGTCCACGCATTTATCCCAATTTCACATATAGCAATATAGCAATATAGCAATATAGCAATATAGCAACCTACTGACAAAATCTAAATAGCCACCTGAATTAAAATTATTTATAAAATTTTAAAACTTTAGGAAAGTATTTTAAAATATGACATGACATGTAATAATGATATAGAAAATATAAATCAAATATTTTATTAATTAATGCCACATAGATGATACGTTAACTAGTGATATGTTGTTATTTGCTCTGCTTTCATCAAGCAGTTGACGTGGCAGTCAATCAATGATGATGTGGCGAAAACTCAAGTGGCTATTTAAAATTTTGTCAAGGTAGGATGCTCTTTGGGAATCTGGGCAAGCGCAGGGGCAAAAGCTTGCTTATGCCTTCTAAAATTTCAAACAAATTTTAAAAAAATGGAAGAAAACTAAATTATTGGAACGAAAATATTGCAATACTAATTAAATATTATAAATAGAAAATAGTTATGAAAAACACAGATAAAAATAAAAACAACTTAAAATAATAAAAATTTGAAAGAAAAATTCAGAAACAATTAGGAAAACAAGTGAAATGGGAAAGTTATAAAATGTGAAACATTATGAAAAGAATGGGAATAAGTTCTAAGAATAGAAACAAACGAGATACATGTAAAAATAAAAAATGAAAAACTTTGGAAATTTCCTTTAAAATAAAAGATTATATATGGAAAAATGAATTTCACCTATTTTTAATATAATATTTTCACATTATAGGAAGTTTATTTTATATTGGATACTTTTTTGAAAAAAAAATACTAACATTTTGAAAAACTTTGCCTTATTTTTTGGGTTTTATCTATTGTTTTAAGATCCATTAGATTTTAGTAATTTTTTCGTAATTTTTTTATTTCTTTTAATTTTATATTTTTATCGCACAATCTAAAATAGTGTATGTATTTTACTAGATTTTTCCATTGCTTTTTAAATGTTTTTTCTTCTTTTTCAAAACCTATTTCCTATTTTTAAACACTTATGTACAATATTTATGAACTTTTCTAAAGTTTTCTTTAATGTTGTATAAGTTTTCTTAATTTAAAATTTTATATGACTTTTTTCAAGAAATTTTGATAATTTTTCTTATTTTTTGTATTATTTTCATTTTTCTATATTTTATTGGCGTTGAAAGTGCCATGCCGTATAAACAAAACATAATTTGTTTAACTAAATTTAATGGGGGTTAGTGAAAAACCTAATAGGCGCATATACGTTGACATTTTTGTAAAAAAACATGTATATTTTTGTACGTATTAGATCGCATGCTTGAATTTTCTAGTTCTAAATAGAATCCAAATATGATGGGATTTGGTTACCAATTTGGTCATCGAATTATAGTTAAGGTGATGCTGTTTTAAGAAGGAAAGGTATAAGCTTTATTACTATTCTACCAATTTTTTAAAATTCGAGTCATGAGTGATGTAGCTGTATTAAAATTTGTGCTTGACTCAAATCTAAAATAGTTTACGAGTGATCAGTTTATTATTTAAAAAAAAATTAATAAAAAATTAATTCACCGTAAAAAGGTCATGTGTCTATAGAGTGCGGAGACGCATGAATAATATACAGTATATTGACTTGAATTGCAGCAATTATTAGTTAATGTCTTAATGAGATCACGAGGCCATATAATTTGAAACAATGACATGAAATATGCCCCACATGGATACCGGCCGGTATGATCTAGAGCGCGGCCTCCTACTCAGATTCGCATCCTTGCAAAATCTATTAAAAATTGCATGACCACGGGAAACTTGTAGAATCCCATTCTCTTCAAATAACTACAACTCCATTGGTATCCTAATAGATTATTGTATTAAAAAAATTCCTACCCAAAACTCTAATACTTCTTAAATTTTTTATTTAATTCCTTCTTTATTTCAGTTGAACAGAAGGAGCGCATTGTCGCGCCCCCACGAAAAATCTAAAGATTCGCGAGTGTGCAACGAAATTTGGGACCTTACAATGCTCAGCGTAAACAGACGCCTCGCAACATGCAATGAAGTCGCCACCCTAATTTGGTTGCTAGGTTTTAGGGAACCTTAATCGTCATGGCATAGGAAATATAATAAGTAAAAAAACTAAAGGCACAAAGGTTCAGGGTCGTATTATGGTCTCGGGAAGGTGTTAGGCACCCGAGTCACATCCGAAAATGGTTACCGGTTGATGAGAGAGGGGTTTTAAAAGGTGTTTGATAAAGTGCGTTTTGTTTTGAAAGGGGGACCCTCAGAGGAATCGTCACTTTAGTCTTTTCTATGATCGTGACGGTTCAGGAATAATTAAGAAATCTTTCTGACGGGGTTACCGTTTATCAAGATCGATTGATTATTCCTAATCGTAATGTGATGGGACTGGATTTTCTGTAAGACTGAATGAGCGCCCTCTTATTTCATCATCGGCCCATGCATGATTAGATTAATTACTACGTGATCCTATCATGGATTGCTAACAGAGTACAAATTTAAATGATTGCTTTTGAAGTGGAAAAACTGACGTGGGATCACATGATCCTATCCGTAAAGTCCCTATGTACATGCAGTCAATATATGCGAGAATTTAAAATCACATGAGCACGGCATTTTAAGCAACTCTTTAAACACGTTGTTCATGTGGGCTGATTTTAGTTCTAGCAGTTTTATATATCATGCGTACGATTGATATTTACGGAAAGCGTCGAATAAATAAAAAGGAATCGAAAGGCGTACTTTCGAGCGAAGCTTGAAATTAAAACATACAAAGTAAGAGTGTTAGCGATAGCTTGAGAAATAAATAAGCAATTTTATGAGTGCGACAATTTAAATGACAGTTGATTGCATGCAAGAAATGATGGATTTCACGCATACGAAAGTGAGATGCTGAGTTTGATAAAGAAATGATGACAGTTGATTGTATGCGAAAAATGATGGGTTTTACGCATACGAGATTTAAATGCTGAGTTGATTTGCATGCAAAAAATGATTGATTTTAAGCATACAAGAATTTAAATGATGACATGATTGCATGTGAAAAATGATTGATTTTACAGATACGAGATTTTTAGATGCTGTGTTGCTTGCATGCGAAAAATGATTGATTTTACGCATACGAGAATTTAAATGCTATGTTGATTTGCATGCGAAAAATGATTGATTTTACGCATATGAGAATTAAAATGCTGCGTTGATTGCATGCACAAAATGATTGATTTTACGCATACGAGAATTTAAATGCTATGTTGATTGCATGCGAAAAATGATTGATTTTAAGCATACGAGACTTTAAATGCTATGTTGATTGCATGCAAAAAATGATTGATTTTACGCATACGAGAATTAAATGTCGTTTTGATTGCATGCGAAAAATGATTGATTTTACACATACGAGAATTAAATGTTGTTTTGATTGCATGCGAAAAATGATTGATTTTACGCTTACGAGAATTAAATGTTGTTTTGGTTGCCAAAAATTGAATGTAGTTGACGATTCACAGGGGATGTAAAACAATTGAGGATTTGCAGAAAATAAAACAATTGATATTTGCGGAAGAATTTCCAGCAGTATGGTGAGTGCGGAAATTAAAACGATTGATATTTTACAGGAAATAAACAGTTTGATATTTGCAAAAGAATAAACAATTGGATATTTGCAGAAAGTACGACAATTGATATTGCGGAAAAATTTCCAGCAGTTTGCGAAAAATTAAAGCAGTTGATATTTGCAGAAGATTAAAGTAATTGATATTTGCAGAAAATTAAAACAGTTGATATTTACAGAAAATTAAACAGTTGATATTGCGGAAGAATTTCCAAAAGTTTGCGAAAAATTAAAGCAGTTGATGTTGCGGAAAATAAAGCAATTGATATTTGCAGAAAATTAAAACAGTTGATATTACGGAAGAATTTCCAGCAGTTTGCGAAAAATAAAGCAATTGATATTTGCAGAAAATTAAAAGAGTTGATATTTACAGAGAAATTTAACAGTTGATAGCGCGAAAAATAATCATACGAAGCATACAAATTATTTTTACGGAAAAACGTGATCCGAAGTTTCGGAAAGAATTGAAAATGGGCTGGGCCCAATTGAAAAATGAAAGAAAATTGGAAACGGGCTAGGAATAGTTCCTGGCCCAAGGAAATAGGGATTAAGCGGTGATGGGCCAAGCCCATCACCCATGCATACGTGAACAGTGCCGAGACATGGCACTGTTCGTCTCCTTCCTTGGTCGCCGGCGCTACTACCGGTGGCCAAGCTCCGGCTTCCCTTGCTCATTTCTCGGGATCTTCATACTGAGACGCTCGTCTCCTCGACGGCGTCTCGACCGTACGAAGCTCGAGTTTTAATTCAAAACACACTGAGTTTAATTTCGAAAAAATGACAAAACCGTTAATTATCGAAAACTAATTAATTCGCACAATCTAGCTAACGATTTTTAAAATTGAAGGTATGTATTTAATATACATCATGTATGTGAATTAATAGCATAAAAGAAAACAATTTATTTGCTCAAGATCGAGCCAAACGAATTTAAAGAAAAACTTGCACAAAAAACTAAAAATGAGCTAGAGAGAGAAAGCTCACGTTTCAAACTTTGAACTGGGCGATTGTCGCTCTAAATGAGCAAGCTGATCAAGAGGGAGAGAGAGCAAGTTTTCCTTGCAAGATTGGTGCCCGAAATACGTTGGATGAGGGGTTGTATTTATTGCCCGAAGTCGCGTGAGGAGGGAGACGCGGGGCTGCGCGTGGTGGCTGTTCTTGTCACGGTGGCGGGTCTACGGCTGCTGTGCTGGCGGAGCTAGGTCGCCGTGATGATGGCGGATGGGACGGGAAACGGTCGAGGGGACAGGACGTCGGAGCAGGCAGCTCGGTGGCCTGCTCCACTGTTCGTGCGTCTCCAGGCCATTTACGTGTGCCATGCACACTTAAATTGTCAACCGTTGATCTGGTTGACCTTTCTTGGTTGACCAGATCAACGGTTGAGATCAAATGGTCTTTTAGTTTATTTACATGGCCTCGAGCCGACTCCGGCGAGCAATCGTTCAGACTTTTCGAAATGAAGGTACCAGCGCGTAGAGAAAAATACGACGGGTTCAACTGTCTACAGCAAATGACGAGAATTTTTCGTTTAGCGCGTTTATTTTCCCGTTCAAAAGTGTGAGACGCGCGAACGGAAAAATAAAAACGTTACGTCGAAAATTACACGAAACGCTGTAGACCGTTGCGAGTAGAAAAAAATCTAGCAACTAGTTGATGGAAAATATTTCAAATTCAAGCTATTGTCCGAGTGAAACTTACTCGGGTCCAATAAAAGCTCGAACGAAAATAATAATAAAATAATAAAAATACTAAAAAATGCTCTGAAATATTAAAAAATCCTAAAATTCATGTGATGGCCTAAAACGAAGAAAAAACTAGCAAACGACTGCCGGATGGTGAAAAATGTGATTTTTAAGGCTAAAAATAATAATGATAATAATAATGAAAATATGTGCCAAAAAATTAAAAATGTGATTTCGAAAGTTGACGATGCTAACGATGATGCTAAAATGCAACGAAACACCTAAAAATGCTAGTGACAGTAAATTAACTGAAAATGACTGTAAATTAACTAAATAATAGAAATGCTAAAATTAAGTAAAAATGGCGTCAAAATTCGGGTATCAACACGCATCAATCATACTTTTGAGATGTAGTGAGGGTTATCAGCTTGGGCAAGCAATTGAATGACGACAAGAGGAAAGTGTGGGAGAACATTAGTAGTTGAACACATTTTTTTGCGAGGGCAAGCATAAAGGGAAGTTCAAGTTTCTTGAACTCATTATTCCAACTCCAACCGCCATGTCTTGCCCCTGTTACTATTGTTGTTGCTGCACACTCCCGTCTTGCCCATGACCATGAGAATCCTACGAAATCTCCTTGAGATAGAGAGTTAGTTCACACCAATGAGCTTCTTGCGTCAATCCTACCTTTGCTTCAGTCCATCACTACTCAGCAGGCGCAGAGAAATCATCCTCTAACCAACTCTTGAATGATCATCCTTCCTGCTCTTGCTGCTCCTGCTGCACATATCCCGGGTAGTCTTTCTTTTTCTTTTTCTTCATTTTTAGTTTTAGCCCTTATGTAGTATTTTTTCCACATTAAGGACAATATGTTACTCAGTTTGGGGGAGGGACACTTTTATTGTTTGTGTTTTTAGGCAACTTTTAAAGATTTTTTGAATTATTTGGTTGTGAATATTACTTTTCTTGATGAAAATCCACACTACCATTTATTTTTAAACTTTTCTTGATCGAGTATGTTTATCATTCCGCTGCATTATGGATAATCTTGGTATTCATTGACATTATATGACATTCATGAACTTGCTTGTGTGCTCTTATATCCATAGCTTGCCGATGACGTAAGTAGCCATATCACCCTGTAAGCACTTTTGAGCTTCCATACCATCTTTGATGAGTGTAAATGCATAACTAGCACTATTAGGTTTGCATAATATCCTGGGTATATGCACCATTAGACATGGGATAACAGTAATATGATATTGGACTTGCTCTTTCTTGCCCTTGACATCATCCTCCGTTCCCCATTCTACACATTTATTCCCCTCATTTGATAAACCACTTGAGACTCTGTTTTCTTTGATTAGTCTAAAACCCTCCTTAGTAAACAACTGGTAAGTAGTGTTTGATTAGTTGCTAGCTAGAGTTGAGGATGCAGTTTGAGTATGCTTTATTCTAATTGGGATGGAAAAGATGCTCTTATTAAGGATTGATGGAGGACTACGCTGGAAAGAAGACAGAGGAAAGTGAGGATAAAAATCTGCTGCGCTGATCATAATATATAGAAAAGAAGGACCCTGTACTTGCTCTACCCCAAAAAAATAATAAATGAAAGTGTTCTAGAAAAAAGAAAAGGAAAAAATTAGAAGAACACGGTAAAAAGAAAAAGGCAAAAGCAAGTACAGAGAAGAGTTTAGAGTCAACAAAGTTGATCTCAAAGAAGAAACCTTTCCAACAAAGTATGAAGAACTTATGCATCTTGCCCTCGCTACACGCTGTCGTCGAGTACTGCTTACTAGCCCTTCTTCTGTTTGCTATAGGTTTCTTTCTTTCTTATTGACTACTCTTTTTCTTCTCTTCATCTTCTCTACCTTCCAGTCTCTTTTCTTACTATATTATACCCTTTCTCTTTCCTTGCAAAGTCCTCTTGATTATTTGAATGCCTATGCATGTGTATCTTTCACTCGGATTGACATTGCAAATTTGATTTTGTGTTATGTTTGTTGCATTTTAATGAGTGTAAATACCTAGCCTTGTTTCTAAGTAAGAGTGCATATACCTATATGGTGCGGATTACTTGCGCTGCATGTTATGGGAAAGTATTGTCCTTGAGGTCGTTATCTCTTAGGCAAGATGCAGATGCTCTTCTAGGCTTGTATCAGGTTTGTTTGTATTTGAAGATGAATGATATATTCTCCTATGTGTAGATTGATTGAACATACTCTTAATAGGGAAGTTGTTTGTTTTTAACTTGGTACAATTGATTGAGCCTTAATTGTAGTGGTTTTTAACACTAGTTCTCTTGCAATTTTGAATGGTATGCTATTGATTTTGGTGTGAATTATTCGATTATTGTAGGAAATAACTTTGGAGCGGTAGGGAGCACGAAAGAGGAGAAGATTGAGTCCAACTCTGGGCAAGTATGGAGCAGAAGGTTTCTTGGTTGATTTCTTGACAAAGATAGACTCAATCTTAATGAAGTGGACAAAAAGAGCGAAAGGACATACTGCCAAGGAGTCTCCTCACTAAAGTTGGGCTTGAGGAAACAAAGTAGTGGGTTTGGGCTTAGGTCACTTGGCTAAAGACGTGTGTTTGCATGGCTACTTTTAGAAGGCGCGACTGGACATAGCTTTGAATTTCAATTTAAATCACGGAATCAAATTTTGAGGGATTTGTTATTTGATTTGATTTGGTTGGTAATTTAGAATTTAAATTTAGATTCAAATTATAATTTTTAAACTAGGATTTGTTAGAGGATTTTAAGGGAGAAAGAACACTATAAATACTCTCCCTTACTTTCCCTCAAAGAGGGGTCGAACAATCGCTCTTCTTCTCTTTTCTCTAGTTTTGAACTTGTTTCTCCTGTCGTCTTCAACCTTGAAGATGCATGAATTATTTATTTAATAGTTCTATCATTTTCCTTATTTTTCTTGTCTTTCTCTAACTAATCTTTCTTGTTCTTAGTAGAGGCATTTAAAGCATGAGTATGAGCTTGCATGAGACCTAACTGATCTTATTAATCTTTAAATCTCGTTATAATCTTAACGTATTTTCTGATTTTAGATCTAGTTAATCTATAGTTGAATAGATAATACAACAGTCATTCTTCTTGGTCATGGATTATTGACCAAGAGGATCAAAGTAGACACCAACGCGTTATCGGAACATCCACAAAATGGTAGGGTGAAAGGTTAATCAGATCTGGAGTTGTCTTCCCCTAATCAATCATCAGCTAACTCAGTAAACCCTTTAACCAACAAGGTGCTAGTTGGTTAAGCATTATCTCCAAGCGTACCTGAGGTGGTGTTGATACATGAGGAAAACAGAGGTCATAAGCGTACCTTGATCCTATAACAGCTTTGTAGATTAAAGATGAATATCCATGCGTCCATGATTGCAACTCATATCTTATCGCTTGCCAATCCTCTACTAGGAATTTCTCTCATATTTGATATTTTCTTCATAATTTGTGTCTTGGCCAAGAATGATTCTTGGCCAAGACAATTATCTGTTTTATTTATTTTACAGTTTTTAGCTTTAGATAAAAATCCCCCCCATTCATTTAAGTGTTTAATTATGGTCTTTTATCTTATTTTAAGTCTACCCATTCTCTGTAGATCGAATCTCTTAGCACTATTTGTAATCTTTTGTAGGTATTGATAAGTTGTATTTATTTTTGACGCATTTGACACCCATCAACAATGCTTGAGGGTAAGCATTTGGGTAGTGTGGGGAAATTTGATAGCATGTATTTTGTATACATTTTACCACTCTTTTTCTACCCACTATAGACTTAGATGCTACTAATCAGTGTCTATTTTCTTCTTATTTGCAGATATAAACATTTGAGGGAGTTTTTATGAAAATACATGCTATCAGCTGGATTCTGAAGGGAAAGTAGTTGTCTTGCCTTTGTCGATCATCTTCGCTACCGCTGGAAAGTCCGAGCCAATTATGGAAGGTCTGCAAGAGGAAATTCCGACGGAGCTGTGGTTTCTTCTCCCATGCGTCCAACTCATCAAAGGAGCATTAAGTACATACCTAGTTCAATTAGAAATAGGACTTCTATATATACCTTTAGGATTTTGTAACAAGTTTTCACTTAGCATTCTTTTACTTCTTCTTCTCCAACTTTTGAGGAATCATGTAGCTGCTTTGGAGAGCTGCTGCATTCAACTCTTCTTCTTCTTCCTCTTTTATATTTTTGTTTATGTTTTCTTTGTGGAACTAATTCTGATTTCCTAGGAAAGACAATTGACAGTTTTTTTATTCATTCAACCATGAGATCAGATTGTCCTCACTATTCTTGTGCTTGTATTTACTTATTTATTATTTAAATGTCAATATTGCTTTTCATTTATGGTATGATCAATCTATGTCTTACCGAAGTTGTTACCATCATTCTTGTAGCCTAGCCACTATATGAAGATACTTGATAGAGTAGACGTGTAGTTCAGAGTCACTAGGTCGCCAGTCCAATTTGATGAGAGTAAATAGCTAATTAGGGGTAAAGGCTTCGAGTGTACTATTTATCTTGCACTATATGTATCTTTCCTCTACTTCATTGACAGTTCGACTAAATTCCTATAAGCGTACCTTAGGGGTTATTGACCTGTCAAGACCTCTCCATAAGCGTACCTTAGAGTTGTTTTTTTATTGTTTTATTTTATATCTGGTTGTCTAGTTTACGTCTTGCCTATTCTCTATGGATTGAGCCTGGTACATTATCTTCAATCTTTTTTATAGCTAAGTTGTCATTATTTTTTACGGCTTCGTCAACCGATCACATACCTAAGATAACTAAACACTCTTAAAAGTAGTTTTATACTCAATAGCTACTAATGGAGATAGATTAACCAAGAAAGAAGTTGTGTTAATAGCTTAAACCTAAAATTATCTTCCCACACTTGAATGCGAGAGCATGCTTCGTGCCTTATCACAAAGCATTTTGTTCATGCGTTCTACAATACCATTCTGTTGTGTTGATCCTGCACAAGTGCGATGTCTCACTATCCCTTCGCTACTGTAGAACTCATTGAACTCACGATTGTAAAATTCCAACCCATTTGTTAGTTCTAAGATGCTTAACTTTCTTCTTTGTCTACTTCTCAACCATCGTCTTCCACTTAAAAAATGTTGGAAATGCCTCATCTTTCATTTTCAGAAATTACACCAAACCATCCAAAAATAATCATCAATCAGAGTCATAGAGTACTTACCACCACTCTTAGAAAGGATTTTGTTTGGACCCCACAACTCCAAATGGATGTAATCCAAAGTACCCTTGGTCCTGTGCACTGCCTTTTTGCTGAATCTCACCCACATTTGCTTACCCAACACACTGTGTTCAAAAAGTACCATTGCTACTTTATAACCATTCAACAAATTCACTTAGTCAAAATAGACAACCCTCAGTAATACCATCTAAGTTTCTTAAAAGGGTTTTAACCTTGAATATATAAACAATAAAAGAAATGAAGAACATATGAAATGTGAAAATAAAAGACAAGTAGATAGATAATGATTAGAAGTTTTACTTGCATAATACATGGATCATTAACCTTAGCATCAAGCAAAGCGGGTCTTGTAAACAAGGAGGAATTAACACTTAAACAATATTCTTAAGCCCTAGACCTAACATGAACAATGTAAGATTTCTTCTCTTTAAAAATTTCATAGAACAAATAAAATGGAAGCATCTAGATGGAGAAAACCCTAAGGAGGGAATTGTGGTGAAAATGACCTCATATAGTTGATGGATGTCGAATTCGTGAAATAATAATTAAAGTTACAACTTACCACCAAAATAAATTAAATTGTAAATAGTGATAAGAGATTTGATCCTTAGGAAAAAAGTGTAATTTTTGGAAAATGGCAAGGTTATTTTTGAATTGCGAGAGTGATTTGTTTGGAATAAATCCAAGATTGATTTTTGAGAAATAACAGAGAAAAAGTCTCCTAGCAAAGACAATGGCAAGGTTATGATTCGATTATATTGATCATTGATTCATGGATGTTCGTTTCTGATTTATGGAGCAGCTAAAGTAACCAAGTACATTTAGGTTCCCTCCTTTCCTCCTGCAACAAGTTACTTAAAGGTACACTTATTAAGCAACCGAGATTATCTAGAAACCTTAAGATATACTTAAGATTTTACTAGAAAAAATGTTAAAACCAGGGAAAGATTAACTCTAAGCCAAGACTAAGATTCACTTATAACCTCTAGACCTAATTGCTCATTCACTCTAGTCTCAAAAAGTCTCTGATTGAGATCAATCTAGTTGTCTGCTTTGTTCCTCGGGCTTTGTAATCCGCAACCTTCTGAACCTACATTAACTATTCAAATTGAAACCTAAGATGGTCAGTCTTAAATACAACATGAATAGTATTGGCATTAAATCAATGAATGAAGAAACACAAATACAGAAAGTAGGAAGATTATTTAGATCTCACAACGATGATGAATCATCACCCTTTTGTTGCCTTCACTAGGAATTTAACATTTAGCTTGACATACCCATAATAATTAAAAACTAAAACTTTAGAAATTCAATAAAAGAAATTCGGCGGCTTCAATGAAGAAGACAACCGTAGCTGTTTTTAAAGTCACAAAAAAATTGGAGAGAATGATTCCTAAAATTTGAGGCATATGTTTGTAGAATTAAGGGAGGAGTTAAATATTTTTTTCCTTTCTATAACTTCTCCTACGAATCCTAACCTAACATTGTATTTGTTTACTGGATAAAATTGATATTAAAAATAGAGATAATTCTATGGTTTTGGAGTCCTACAGGAATACAACTTCCTTCTCCTCCCCCACCACTGTATTTTGTTCCTTTAGAACTCCTCCAAAAACATTGCAAGTCGTTATCCATCCACATCTGTATTTTTAGGTGTTTTTTATTTTCTTCCTAGCTGCACTACTTTTGCTCTAGGCCTAGAGTTAACTTTTCTACGGTTACAGTCCCTTTTCGTTCCTTTCCAGCAACTTCTTGTTCTTTTCAGCTTCTTTTTCTTCTTCTATTCCAGATCACCTCTTTCTGTAACAAGGGAGGGAAATGACATAAAATCAGTAGTATCTCTATCTAAAAATACATATTTAGACAAAGATAATTATCGAAATAAACACACAATCGAATTCCCCCACATTTAGCCCATTGCTTGTCCTCAAGCATTTTCCTATACATGACATCAAACTTCATCCCATCCTAACTTCCTGATTCATCATAAAAGACACAACACACTTCAATTATGAACTCAATCCCTGATTATAAAAATTCATCCACTTTAATAAGTCCATAATAATAAGCTAAGTACTTCAACAAACACCTGAAGGAACAAAACATTTTTCAGTTTAATAAAAGAATTTTCTCATACAATCAAGCAAATACAGAAAAGTCACAATAAGAATCTTTTTATTTCTGTTTCTTGGCCTGGGACTGGCTCTTTTTCTTTCTTTTCATTGCATTGCTTTATGCACAACTTCGTTTTCATTAATCTTTCTTTTTCTTTTCAGGCATACTGTACTTTCTTTTGGCATCAATTTTTTTTTAATCAATCCATAATACACTTTTAGCACTTGAAAGAAAAATAATTATGCATTCACGCGCACCACTAATGGCACTAGTTTCAGACATTAAGGGGTTAGTGCACTACCGACAACTAGAACTTTGTCTCGAGACAAGTGGGAGATGGTGCCAAACCACCAACTCCATTTGGGATGAGGGCAATGTGGTGGAACAAAACACAGGGTAAGGTGGTGGAACAAAACACAGGCAGTCATACAACTAAAGCAAAAGACTCATCATGCATTGCAGGAATTAAGAACCGACAATACTTATGCGTTCAAGGAAATCAGTTTATTCATGTTTGTGACAAAATAATTTAGGGTGCTCCCTCAAGAGATTGTTAAATCCTAAGCATTATTCATCATGAAACTATGGGGATGGATATATATTTTACATCATTGACAATGTTAAATTATGTCGGATGACTTGTTAATAAAACATTGAGTTCATTAGTCAAGTGTATTTGTATCTCAAGTATTGAAACAGAGTAAGGGAGATGAAAGTTTTGATAAAAAATAACACACACTGTCACCATAACAAACACAATTAAGACTAACATGTATTGAGTGACTTAACAAAATTGTTTTAAAAAAGTTGAAAAATGAAACATAAAAACTCTATTTAATTCTAAAAACTGACTCACGACATGCATAAACACTCAACAAATATTTACAAAAATCCCCCCCACACTTAAAGGACACATTGTCCTCAATGTGTAACTTAAGAACAAAAGGATCACACCAAGCACACATAAAAAGAAAAGAAAAAAAGAAAAATAAAGGTGTAGGAAACACCTGGGTATTTATGCATTGGGAGGTGGTTGGTGATGAGAGCCAGAACCAAAGTTGGCTATGAAAGTGCGATGAAGTGCTAGAAAAATTGTTCTTGGAAATCCTTCTGCCTTTGTTGTTCTTGCCCTAGACTTAACTTTTCCGCACATGAAATACACTCCTCGTTCGTTGATATCCTTTTTCCAGGCCTAGAATTAGGTACTCCACACACACCTTTGTTTTCTATTTTCCTGAAATTTACCAAAGTAGAGTTAAGTTTTTATCCAAATAATCCATTTTATTGAAATTAAAATTGAAACTAAAAAAAAATTTAAACATGGGTAAATCATAGAATGGTTTGATTCTCTGTCTATTCACTTTAAATACTCTTCTCGTCTTCAAATCTTGAATTTCTACTACACCATGAGGGTAAATGTTAGTTATGACAAAAAGGTCCTTTCCATCTAGACTTAAGCTTACTAGGAAAAGAATTAAAGAGTAAAGCTTTCTATCCCACAAAAAGTGTTTTCTTCGAGATCATCTTGTCATGGTTTCCCATAGTCTTGTCCTTGAATAATAGAGAATTGTCATATGCATCATATTTCAGTTCTTCAACCTGTTTTGTCCATTTCCATATTTACTAATAGAGTTTCTTGTTCTAGGCCTAGAAACGCATATTTCTAGTGTGATTGTAGAGTTTTCAACTCTAGTTGCGGGGGTCTGCATAATGGATGGAAGCAACTTATTATGAGTGTTGGGTTGTTAAAAATTAATGAACACCTATGTTTTACTTGCGGCCTAGGATTGGTGTGCACGTGGAGAGAGCTAGGCAGGTGGCCTAGGGTTTGCGCGGGTCTCGCGTGCGCATGGCCTAGGGTTTGTGCGTGTTGCGCCTAGGGTTTTCACTAGCCTCGCGTGTGCATGGGCTAGGGTTTGCGGTAGCCTCGCGTGCGCTTCGATTGGGGCAGACGAAAGATAAAGAACACTATGTGATTTATTATGCTTCCAAATTACTTGATCCTGCCCAACAGAACTACACAGTCACCGAAAGAGAACTCCTGGCTATCGTTTACGCCCTAGACAAGTCTTGTCAGTACCTCTTGGGCACTCACGTCATTGTCTACACCGACCATTCTGCCCTTAGATGCCTCCTGACGAAGATAGATGCTAAACCACGCCTTATCCGTTGGATCTTGCTCTTCCAAGAGTTCCATCTCCTCATCAAGGACAAGAAAGGAGTAGAAAATATGGTCGCGGACCATTTGAGCAGACTTCCTGCCCAAGATGATGATTCGCTAGTACCAATCAGGGATGTCTTCCCTGATGAGCGTCTCTATCTTGCCCAAGCTGTCCAGTTTCCATGGTTCACAGACATTGTAAATTTTTATGCTACAAGCTCTTTCCATGCGGATGCATCACCCAGCGATCGCACCAGAATTCGAAAGCAAGTAAAATACTACATCTGGGACAACCCCTACATATGGAAACATTGCTCTGACCAAGTTGTTAGGCATTGCATGAATCTTGAGGAAGTACCTTCGATCTTAAAGTTTTGTCACTCTTCCATTGAAGGAGGCCATTTTGGTACCAAGAAGACTGCAATGAAAGTTCTCGAAACCGGATTCTATTAGCCATCCCTATTTTGTGATTGTTATATGTATTGTGCGTCTTGCCCTAGATGCCAATGTACTGGGAATATCGGAGCATGCAACCAGATGCCCTTGACAGGTATCATCTCTTGCGAGATTTTTGATATCTAGGGTATTGACTTCATGGGGTCATTCCCGAATTCTTTTGGCAATATCTAGATTCTCCTCGTCGTCGACTATGTTTCCAAGTGGGTCGAGGCCAAGGCAACCAAGACAGATGACTCAAAGGTAGTTGCCGACTTTATGCGCTCTAATATCTTTAATCGATTCGGTACCCCACGCGCCCTAATCAGCGACCGGGGTACCCATTTTTGCAACCGGATCGTCTACTCTCTCCTCAATAAGTACGGAATGACTCATCGCGTCTCCATGGCTTATCACCCCAAGATAAACGGGCAAGCTGAAATTCCAACCGAGAAATCAAAGCAATTCTTGAAAAGACAGTCAATCCGTTACGGAAGGATTGGAGCATGAAAGTTAGAGATGCTCTTTGGGCTTACCGGACCGCCTTCAAAACCCCAATCGGGATGACTCCTTATAGACTTGTCTATGGCAAGCCATGTCATTTACCGGTGGAAATTGAGTATAAAGCCTTTTGGGCTATGAAGCAGGTCAATACAGATCTAGGGCAAGCCGACCAACACCGTCGCTTGCAAATCCAAGAACTGGAGGAATTAAGGGATGATACCCATCGCTTGAAGCCATTCTATGAAGGGTTCAAACCTTTCACGACCGATGAAATGAAGGTGGCAGATCCACCAGTCTTGCCCTAGACGCCTAATGACGTCCAAGCCTGGACAAAAAAATGGTCGGTCAAGGAGGCATTCCACGCGCCTCATTTACTTCTTCCTCTTAACTCTTTCTTTTAATTATTTATGTTATTCCTTTCCTTTGTTTTATTCTATTTTTATTATTTCCTTAACATCCTTTATTCCCTCCCTTTGTTTTTATCCATCTTCTCTCTCATCCTTTTTAAATTTTGAAAAGGACTTCTACTTTTTCCAGATTGGGTTCCGCACCCATCTGTTCCCAAAGCCCTCTCCATGCGCGACACGCGTCTCGCCAATATCACCAACCAACGCTCCACTTCTTTTCCAATACTTTTTAATATTTTTCTCCCTTTCTTCCAACGTGCTACCACCCCCCCCCCCCCCCCCCCCCCCCTTCATCTTCCTCCCTTGAAACCCTAAACACAAACCCTAGCAAACGCCATGTCCGCCCCTAAGAAAAATACCAAAATAAAGATGGTCGCCCACAAAATCACCCAGGCCGCCGCCCTGCCTCCATACAACGTACTCCATCACCCACCTGCTCCACGACCCCCTCGCCATTAGCCACTGAGTCCGGATCCCGTTCACTAGATCTGGCTGGACAATCGACAAGAATTCGGACACTAATATCTATAAGTCATCGGTGCAAACCCATAAGCCAGCAACTGACGAAGGAGAGGAAAGCGCCGTCGAAGAAGAGGAAGAAGTGACCTTGCGGAAGAGAAAGCCCAAGACAACTCTGTCCGTCAAAATAGAGGAGACCGCTGTCGACGCCGGAGAGTCATCTGCACCAGCTAGCAAGAAAAGAAAGAGCACCAAAGACGAGAAAAGAAAAGCAAAGGAGTCCAGTTCTAGGAAGTCTAAACGGAAAGCTGAATCCTCACCAACTCCTACATCTGCAAAATCTCGCGCCACCACACCCACGCCAGCGTCATCCTAGGTGACATCTGAACTCGCCGACCTTAAAGGAGCTGACTGGCGATGAAAATGCCAAGTTCAGCCCTAAATCTTCTAAGGGGCACGAGATTTCTGACCCTACCCTCAGGATCTTGCATCGATTTCTGGCCCTTACCTTTGCAGGTAAGTTAACCTCATCTGGCCAGTTGTCGATGCAAGAAGTATTTTTCTTGTGGTGTATGGCGCATGAGATTATGCTTAATCTAGGGTTTTGGTTTGCTACTGCTGTTGCAAGTGTCCAGAGCATATCTCGCAGTCCTGTTATGGGATCGTTAATCACTCGTATTGCCATAAACTTGCATAATTTAGATTTATCTTCCAGCAACCTGTCTGCACCACTTGACTTTAAAATGCTAGACCCCAAAACCTTCGACGAGATGGGGCATTTGTGTGTCTCACAGCGTGTCTTGAGGTTTAGTGCAGGTTGTACGCCGGTGAAAGAGCAAGCTTTTGGCACTAAACATGGAGGAAACTTCACATATCAGAATCCTAAAGATATCAAACGTCCACGCCAAACCAATCCTGCCCTAGACGCTCCAGCCAATCCTGCCCAAGACGATCCATCTCCTACTCCAGTTGCTCGGGATGCTCATCCTAGCCTCCTTGCTGCCACAGCAGAGACCAACACCCTCCTTCGATCCATTCTGAAGTAACTGCAAAACCTGATGACGAAAGTGGCAAGGCTAAACCTTCCGCCTTTGTAGCGGCCCCGACTGCACACCACCGCCCTAGGGCATTCCACAACATTCTCCTATCCCTTCCCCCTGAACTCTTTTTATAATCTAAACTCCCTTTAGATTATACGCCTCCATCGCATTGAGGACAATGCGAAGCCTCAGTGTGGGGGAGGACTCCTTTCATTTATTTGCTTTTATTTAGTTTATTCCCTTTCCCTCGCTTTATTAGATTGCATGATTTTGAAAAACCTCATGATTTTGAAACTCTGTTTTGCTTATTCCATGCTGCCCAGTTTTAAAACCCCCTTGTATGGATACACTTTAGATTTATGAGCACATAGAAATGAACTGCCTTTCATGTTGGTCTTGCCCTAGATCTTGCATGCTTTGTTTGCTAGCTCTTATAACCTGCGTCTTGCCCTAGATATCAGCAATCATTTATAGCACCTTGTGAGCATTTGAGACTAAACAGTTATATTTATCATGTGTGATTCAATGCTTGGCTAGGCACCGAACTAGGTTTGCATGATACCCCTGGTATAGGCACCATCAGTCTTAGGAAAGCAGCAAAAAGACGAAAAAAACTTTGCATCTCTGTTTTCTTTCTTTTTCTTTCTATCCTTTCTCTTTTTCTTCATCTTACCCTCGACACCCTATTTTATCTAGCCCCCGACATCTTTTCATTTCCTTCTCATTTCTCTTTTCTTTAACCACTTGTTCTCACTTTCCTTGATCCCTTTTCCTTGGCAGGTGAGCAGTATTTGTCAGAGGTGGCGAGCTAGATGAGTAGCAAAGCCTAAGTGTGGGGGGGAGGTCGAGAAGAAAGTGTAGATGCTGAAGCAGAGCTAGGGAAAAATCATCAAGCTAATCCAAAAGGAAATCAAGCCCTAGTTGAAGTAAGTTGTCAAATTCGTGCCTCGTTTTCATCTATCTTTAAAAAAAAATTATATATATATATATAATAATTTCAAAACTAGAAAAAGAAAAGAAAAGAAAGTTTTATCCACTTTCAAAATAAAAGAGAGAAGGCAAAAGCACGAACCAGAAGAAAGAAGTATTGCCAACATAGTTCCCAAGAAAACCCCCTTAAAAAACAATTTCGTCTAGCCCTCGACTGTTTTCCCTTGACAGATACTGTCTCACCGCTTCATCTCCTTCGAAACCAAGGAAATCCTTCCAGGTTTTTCGTTCTGTTCTCCTATTCTTTTTCTTCCTCTTATGCTCTTCCTATTCTCTTTCTTTCTTTCCTTTTTTCTTCATGTTCTTCTTCTTCTCTCTACATCTCCTTTCCTTTCATTCTTTTTTTTATGATGCAAAGTTCATTTCTAATTGTTGATTGCCTAAGCATGTGGATTTTAACTCGGGTTGATGTGCAAACTATGTTGTGTGTCTTGTTAATTTGCATACTTGAGTGATTAATCACCTAGCCTCATCAGAGTGTGAGTGTAAACACTTTCCCGGTGAGGATCACTGATGCCTAGGTCTGATGTGGTAAAGTTTCTTCGTTAGGGTCGTTATCCTAATGATTTGATGCAGAGTTATCTAGGCAGAGTGTGTCTTGATAAGGTCAGGGCTGATTGTTTGGTTTGTTAATTCTTGCGCTATGGTTGGTTGTGCCTGTCTATATCTTGGGGTGTGTTTTCTGTTTTGATCGCTCGAGGGCGAGCAATGGCTAGTGTAGGGGAATTTGATATGGTGTATTTTTATGCATATTTTCCATTCCTTTCAAGTCCAATTTTACACTTGATACTACTAATTTGACTTATTTCCCAACTATTTTGCAGGTTTGGACTAAAGGGAGAAACTTGCTGAAAAGCGCGCCATTTGGATGCATTTCTGCGGATCTTATATCATCGAGGCCTAGACACCGTATGTCGTCGGGGCCTATCCACCTTTATGCCGTCGAGACCTGGATGAACTGCTGAAGATATCTTATATCTAGGCCTAAACGACGCACATGCATGTTTCTTCTCGGATGATGCTTGACCAAAGATGCCAAAAAGATTCTAGCGGGATTCTATGCAAAGTTCATCCAGCTCAGTAGAGGATATTCTCCCCAAGGACGCGCCTCCTTCCTTCCTTTCTAGCCAGCTGGCCCATTTTGTCCTCTATTGGGGTTGTTTTAGTATATATTTGCCCTTAACTCTTAGGGTAAAGGAGGCTGCTTTTCTTTAGGATATTTTCCAGATTTTTAGTGTTTGGCAATCAATGTAGCCGTCTCTCTCAACATTGGGATCTGTTCCTTGTTTATTTTTCTAGAAACTAAAGCCCCAAGCTCTGGCCGGTTTTTAATCCAATTTTCATTTTCATTTTCATTTTCATCTCTTCTCCGTTTATGTTTCTTTGTCAATCCGTTTTGTGTATGAATTCCAATATGAGTGGCTAAGTCTCTTAGTCTTGGCAGCTGTGTTTTAAGGATTGCAAGAGGATAGTTGGGGGGTCAAATGGTTCTTAAAATGTTTTCATTATTGTATCCGCTTTCTTGCCATTTCATTGTCATTTCGTGTGAGGTTTGTTGGTAGTTTGATCATCTACTAGCATGCTTCTCGTGAATATTGTCATTTCCATGGTAATAACTAACGTGAGGCCATGGAATAGAGTAGGCACCTAGTCCAGAGTCACCATATCCTTTGGTCCAATCTGGCTAGGGCAAGAAACTAGTTAGGGCAAACTTATCAGTGTCTAGCCCTAGACGTGTCTTCTCTCCGCTTCACGGGCCTGCGTGTATAACCCATAAGCGTACCTTGGGAGTGACTTCTCTTGAGAAGAGAAGCAGGGGGTCCACGTGAAAACAAGATTCCTATAGCATGTCTATGGTATGAAAATAGTCTATCCTTGCACCAATGACCGACTAGACCTCGACGCAATCCACCGTCTACCCTTTGACAAGATATCCCCTTTTACCTGATCTATCGTCTTTACTTACTTCATTATTACCTTTATTGCATCTGTTTGTCTTTACCATTTTTATTGTTATTCTCCTGCCTTATTCTCATTCCCGCTTTATTTAATCATTTCCCTGTGGTTGGACCCTGACTTGCCGCTGTTTACATTAATTTGTGCATCTAGCCTTTCAGGAACATTAAATACTATATTTGATGCGCGTTTCGACGGTGCATCATTCATCTATAAATCTCTTTGAAGTGTTGGATATGCGTTTGAGGGATAGTGTGATTGGCAGAAGGATCCACAAGATTGAACTTGTCGCATCTGACCTGCAAGAAAAGAATGGAGAATAGTAGCCATATCACTAATCTTTTTTTCTATTGAAGCTAGCCATACCTCCCTTGTATCAGCCATGACTTCTTCTTCTGGGTTAGGATAGGGGTCTATTGGTTCCTCTTGTTCTTCTGGAAACCTAACTCTAGCCTTATAGTTAATTTTTCATCCTGCTCAGAATTGGAAACTGTTCAAAATTCTGACTTTGATGGAACAGGTTGTTCTAATTCAACTCCTTCAACTTTTTCTTTTCTTTTCTTTTCTGGTCATTAAAAAAAACACCAAAAATTAGCACACTGATTCCCTAACAACAGCGTAAAAAATTTGATGGATGTCGAATCCATCAGATAATAATTAAAGTTACAACTTAGCACTAAAAAAATAGTGATAAGAGGTTCGATTCTTAAGGAAAAGGTGTAATTTTCGGAAGACTTGTTTTGACCAACAAATAATTAAAATAAATAGGGGTGTTTTATTTTTGAGTTGCGATGAAATTTAAATTAAATAATTGAAAATGAGAGTGATCCTTAAGAACAAAATTATGATTCGATTATGTTGATCATTGATTCATGGATGTTCATTTCTGATTTATGGAGCAGATATAGCAACCAGGTACACTTAGATTCCCTCCTTTCCTCCTCCAATAAGTTACTTACAGGTATAATTATTAAGCAACCCTAATTATCTTGCAAGCTTAACATACACTTGTAAGATTTAATTTGAAAAATTGATAAAACCAGAGAAAGACTAACTCTAGGCTAAGACTAAGGTTCACTTATAGCCTTTAAACCTAATTGCTCATTTATTCTAGTCTCAAAAAATCTCTGACTGATATCGATCTAGTTGTCTGCTTTGTTCCTCCGGCTTTGTAATCCACAACCTTCTGAACCTACATTAACTATTCAAATTGAAACCTAAGATGGCCAGTCTTAAATACAACATGAATAATATTGGTATTAAATCAATGAATGAAGAAATACAAATACAGAAAGTACGAAGATTATTTAGATCTCATAACTATGATGAATCATAACCATTTTTTTGCCTTCACTAGGAATTGAGCATTTAGCTCGACATACACATAATAATTAAAAACTAAAAATTCAGAAATTCAATAAAAGAAATTTGGCGGCTTCAATGAAGAAGACGACCGGAGTTGTTTTCAAAGTCATAGAAAAATTGCAGAGAAAATAATTCCTAAAATTCGAGACAGATGTTTGGAGAATTAAGGGAGCGGTTAAATACTGTTTTCCACCCTGTAATTTCTACTAAGAATCCTAATCTAACATTGTATCTGTTTGCTAGATAAAATTGATATTAAAAATAGAGAGAATTCCATGGTTTTGAGTCCTATAGGAACACAACTTCCTTCTGCTCTCCCAACTCTATATTCTAATCCTCCTCCAACAGTTAGAACTCCTCCAAAAATGTTGCAGGTTGTTATCCATCCATATCCACATTTTTGGGTGTTTTTCATTTTCTACCCACATTCCTTTCCAACATCTTCTTGTTCTTTTCAGGTTCTTTTTCTTCTTCTCTTCCAGATCACCTCTTTCTATAAAAGGGGAGGGAAATGACATAAAATAAGTAATATCTCTATCTATAAAAATATATTTAGATAGAGATAATTATCGAAATAAACACACAATCAATGGTCATTTTTGACCTTAGTGGTCCCTTAGGCGATATGGTCGAGGGTGTGGCCCCTATTATTGGCCATTTGTGTTGCTGCACTAGCCCTTGACGCATAGTGTTAGGTGCTGACAAGTTGCGACGGTACGGGGTGGCCAGGCTGGCTGGGTGCTCTGCTAGCGTCCAAGCCTTGTCTACTTGCGCAACAATTGTTATGGGTTGCTATTGTATGTTTTGTGCCTATCAATGGCTAGGGCAAGGCCGAGGCAGGGCAGCGCTTGTGATAGAGTGGCTCGTGCCTTGGCCAGCTTGGAGTGGCTAATGGCCTTGGCTTAGCCAAGGCAGACCGACTCTTGCGATAAGGTGCCCCATTCCTTGGCTTTTAGCTTAGGCCATGTCTCGACCATGGCTCTCGGCGACACACAAAATTGAAGTTCTTGACTTGCATTGGTTGCCTTGAGCTTACGTTGCGATCCATCCTTATGGAGTTACCCTTGGAAGCTTTTATAATCATATCACTCTGTCACTCATATGAACTAGATGAAAATCCCATAACTGATTTTGATTACTGCTCCTAGATGCTACTACAACTTCCCATGAAACTGAATTACCCTAAAGAATATATAGTCCATTTTCTTTAAACTGCCCTTCATGAGTACCATAGAGCCTTTACATACCCATCTTGATTACCCCATTGTCTACATGATACTTTTAACCCTAAGAGTGAAGTATCCCGAGAGAAATTAGCCTTTCTCTTCAACTCTAGAACATGCCAACACTCCATAGTTTTGATTACTCCATCAAACATCCTTAACCTAACATTACCAATCCCACCAACTTACAATGATTTAGTCATTGCCCAAATAAATAGTACTTCTCATTGGTTTATATCTTACAAACTAGTGCTTGTGTGTAGGGGTGTGTGTTCGGATTTCAGATCGGAATCCGACAAGTTCGGATCGGATTTTTTCGGATTCAGATTTTTTCGGAGTTTTTGACGGGGAATCCGAAACCAATCCGACACCTTCGGTTTCGGATCGGTTCGGTCGAATTTTTGGATTTTTTTTGGATTTTCGATCGTAATTGTAAATTTGTAATTCATGTCGACTGGTATGAAATAGAATTAGCTACACTAGCAATACTTATTTACCAAATCTAGGACTCGAACGGCTCACTAATTTAAAACAAAAAATACTTATTTACCAATTCTGTAATTTCTGTCGCATGCCACCTAACCAACCCACATGCTTATAAGTTCTCTCACTCTCCTCCACGTTGCCTACGCAGTTATCACAGTTCCAACTCAGTCCCCACACCCAACTCTTCTCAACAGTCCGTCTCCATCACAGATCAACAACCAACAACACACAACTTATCCATCCTCTGTTTTCCTTTCTCTGGATTTCTTGCACAAAATCAAGAAAATCTAATCAAAATCAAGAAAGTCATGCGCTTCTTCCTTTTGTGCGGCTAAGACGAGTGCGAGCTGGGCAGGCAACAAGCTCCAGGTTTTTGCCCCTTCTGCGGTGGGAAAATCCAAGCCATTGATGTTGAGAGCCGATGGAGGTTGTGTTTCTTGCCAATTTGCTACAAGATCAAGCGGAAATAAGTCTGTAGTTTATGTTCCAGGCGTTTGGAATTGTATGGAGCGACGGTGACGGGTTGGGGTTGGGGACAGAGGGCAGCTGCGTTTGCGGGTTGGGTTGGGGATTAGGTAAACTGAATTAGGGTTGGGACTTGGGTGGGAGTCGGATCATTTAATCATTTGGATTATCGGAATCCGACGGATTCCGATAATCCGACCGTCGGAATCCGACTGCCTCCTCCGAACCGGATCCGAAAATGATACGGATCGGATCGGTTGGGTGAGTTCGGATCGGATCGGATCGGATCGGTCGGATCCTCCGATCCGAGCTCACCCCTACTTGTGTGGACACATCTGAAAGGTAACATCGGTATCAAGAACCCAAGAATTTTTACCATGATTTGAATTAACGGATAAAATCTCTCATGCACTGTTAGAATTACTGTCATCAGAACTATACTTGTTAACAATATTTGTAGCATTCTCGTGTTGATTACCCTTTTTATTCTTCAACTTGGGATAATCTCTCTTAATGTGACCTAGGTCCCAACATAAAACAACATGACTTAGTAGCCTTAGAGTTAGATCTAACTATGGAATTTTTCGTTTCCCTTGTTTGGCATATGCCTCTAGTCACCAAACTCTTACCTTTTGTATTAATTTTGGAAATTCTTTCCCCAAATTTTGATTTCGGTGAACGACTAAAATCATCTAGTGAAATACTACCATTTCCATACATTATAGTGATACGATCCGACCTCCGATGTGTTGGTCGAATGTATAATACAAAGGGAGGATCTAGCTCTAGAGTTTATGACTAAAAAATACATAAAAAATAACAACATATATGGAGGAAACAAAGGGGGAGACGCAACGAAAAATATAAAGATAAATACTCAGATTGAATGGAAAAAGGATTAGAGATGATAGCTTGAATAACGATAGATTGAACACTTGAGATATGCTTGTTCAATACTTTGAATACATGGACAAAATACCCTCAATATTGCAGAAAATATAAACACTCAAATATCACACTCAATCGCTCACAAATATGAAGTAATAACGGATTACACAAAGATGGAAATTTGTTATTTTTTAATGACTTAAGTCACGACTTTCCAAACCAAGACAAACATCAATATTGAGCCCAGATGAATAAGAAGGAGTAAGCTCAAATCTAAACAATATTCATCAATGTCCAAGCTAATGAAAATGTACAAGAAACTATCTATTTATACTAGGTTACAAAAATGAGCATTTTATGACAGGGTTGCCCCTCAAAATAATTAAAAGTCTCATTTTCTCCAATTTGTCTAGGGATAAACGGTATGCCATTAAGGGCTTAACGATATGCCGTTAGTCTCGGAAAATTTTGGCTCAAAATTGCATTTCGCTATCGATATGCCGGTATCGTCCCAATAGGGTACTCGTGTCCGGAAAGCTCTACCACGCAAGTGTCCTAAGGCTGGGCTGATATGCGGATGGGTTATCGGCTCCCAGTAGCTGCTCGGTCATCCCAACGGTCCTTTATAGACTCGATACATGCGCGAGGTCTTGCAGTTGGTCCGTGCGTTGCGTGGATGGATGTCGGTTCCCGATAACTCCCAGTCAGGTTACCGGTAAGTGGTCGCTTGGCTGTCGGCTCCCGGTAGCTTCCCCTATGGTTCCCGATAGGTGCCTGGTCAGCACAATCCCGATGACTTCCCCTATGGTTCCTGATAGGTCACTCCCGGTAGGGTACCTGCTTGGCGGTTAGTTCCCGGTATCTTTCCTTAAGGTTCCCTAGTTGGTGGTCGTTGACGGTAGGATACCTGCTTGGCTGTCGGTTCCCGGTATCTACCAATCTCATGTAGAACATTGTCTTTAACGCTTATCAAAATCTCACCCATCGCCTTCTCCTTCATATATACCTTTTCATCATTCTTCATCTCCTTAGAATCTTTTCGACAACTGCCTTCCACAAGCCTTGCATAACTAAGGATGACCGCATCCTTATCTTCCACAAAAGCAAACTTGATTTGCCATCAAACGTCTCTAGCTCATACTTTGTTCAAGACATCATTTGTAAACCATAAATCACGCACACAACCTCCTAAAGCTCCGCTACCAGAAGCGATGCAATCAATTACAGATAAGCATAAAAAAGAAGTAAAGAATATAGTTTTTTACGTGATTCGATAAATGTTGCCTACTCCACGGGCAAGACAACCAAAAAAGTTTCCACTATGATAAAAGGAGATAATGTGTACAACCAAAATGATTAACCCTAACACCCAAGCACCTTTATTGGCCCAAGCCCTCTTCTATCACAACAGACCTCAGAATATGATATCTTAATCATACCCCGGGTTTTAAGTCAAGTCAACAGTTAAAGTCGTAGGAAAAATTTAAGACAACAACGAATTTGAAGTTTATAAATTTCACTTCTCACCTCATCATGGATCGAACTATAATTTACTTTATAAAATAGACATACACCTACTAACTAGGATACAAATCTATGTACTTCATAATTACTTTTTTAGTTTAGTGATGAACATTCTTCATCTCTTTTTTTTATTGATTTTTTTTAAAACACAAGAATTTTAAAGCTTTTAAAAGTTCGCTTGGCTTCACTTTAATTTCCAATGTGTAGGGAGTCTTAAACTTTTTTTTTTTGGTGGTAAAATTTCTTCTTTGTTGGTAAAAACTAGTTTATTGAATTGCAAAGAAGAATATGTATGTATGTATGTATACATTAAAATTGTATGGTATAAGAACGGTCCAAAGTCACCGCTCGGGTGCTGTGGCCAACCTGTCTTTGTTTTTGTGATGTCATTTTCTCATCTTAAACACCTTAAGGCCTTCCTCTTTACATGTAGGGCCTGAAAGCTATGTAGATCTTTCCATTCATCCACTCCTCTCTTCTTCTTATTTTTTATTTAATAATATTTCTTTTTTCTCTCTCTTTCTTTCTTCTTCTTCCTCTTCCTCAAGACAAGAGGGATAGAGAGTAAATATTAATTACCTTTCGGAAAGTACAATATCTATATTTATATTTTTATTTTTATTTTTATTTTTATTTTTATTAAGTATTATAACCATCACTTAATTAATTAATTAACTAATTTTATCTATGCATACATGGGGACACATAAATAGATACATACAAGTTGCACCATTGGATATGAATTGGTACAATGTCTATTTTCCCCCAAGTATAAAGAAGGGAGGCCAGACCCCAAAAAGCTTGATTGGATTTTATGTAGATGAACCTTTTTCTTCTTCTCCTTCTCCTTCTCCTCCTCCTCCTCCTCTTCTTCTTCTTCTTCTTCTTCTTCTTCGTTTAGTTTATGGCCATTAATTAAAGTTAATTAATTAGTCTTGCCTGCTTTGTTTAGTTTATGGCCATTGCGGCAAGCATGAGCCACACAACCAGTGACAACAATGAGGACAACAACAACAACAAAGATGATGACGAGCATGAACATGACGTGGTGATGCCTGGATTTAGATTCCACCCAACGGAGGAAGAGCTGGTTGAGTTCTACCTTCGCCGTAAGGTTGAGGGCAAGCGCTTCAACGTGGAACTCATTACTTTCTTGGATCTTTATAGACATGACCCTTGGGAACTTCCTGGTATATATATATACACACGCCCAATTCCCCCAATTCTCTTCTCTTTTTAAGATTATTATACTTTTTAGCTTTTTCTTTCGTGTGTATATATAATAACTACCTCATCTCATGTTCTTTCCTCTCTTCTTTCAACTTCTTTTTTCTTTTGTTGATTTCTCGTGTTTGCTATCTAACCTAGCTAATTACATGTGAAATCTTCATCTTTTATATGAATATGCTTGCTTACTTTAACTTTGACACCGATTTTGTGTTATATACATGTGATGATCATCAGCCTTAGCAGCAATTGGAGAGAAAGAATGGTTCTTCTATGTCCCTAGAGACCGGAAATACCGGAACGGGGACAGGCCAAACCGGGTGACCACCTCCGGGTACTGGAAGGCCACCGGAGCAGACCGGATGATCCGAACCGAGAACGCAAGGTCAATTGGGTTGAAGAAAACCCTAGTGTTCTACTCCGGGAAAGCCCCAAAGGGAATCCGTACTAGTTGGATCATGAATGAATATCGCCTGCCTCACCATGACACTGAACGTTACCAAAAGGTAATTAATTATTAGCTATTTTACTTAATCTTAGGGTAGGGGCTTAAGATATATATCTATCTGATCATCTCATGTTCTTTCTCCTCTTCTTTCATTCTTTTGTTTTGTTTTGTTTTTGTTTTTGTTTTTGAGTTTGATTTTGATTTTATAATTTTGATTTGGATTTTGATTTTGTAATTTTGATTTTGATTTTATGATATTGGTTCTGGAAATTTCCATCAATATCTTTTCTATTGACACTATAATGTGTTTCACTTAAATTTTCTCTATTTGAATCTGTTCTTTCCTGGTATGCATCAGTCCTAGTTCATGTCGTTCATCTGAAACTAGCCAGTATTGATTTTGTTTTGGTTCTATACTTCTAGAACAATTAAATTTCATGCCAATCGCCAAATATTTCTTTTTTTTTTTAAAAATAAAATAAAAAATTAATTCTTGCTAGCTAGCTAGATACCTTGGAGAAAAAGAATGTTGCATGGATCTAGCGCCAACGGTAAATAGCTACGGGGAGTTTGTGTATAATTAGGACTGACAACTCGATCGTACGGTGAGGATTACATGAGCAGTGAAGAATTGTAAATATGTTTTTTTCTTTAATATTAAACGATATTCGAATAGTTCTTCGAAGATAGAAGATTCAATTCAAAAACTTGTTGCTGCGTGTGTTTTGATTCTGTTTCTTGCTTATATTTGATGATTTAATAGTTTTAATTCTCTGCAAAAACATTTAAAGCAAAAGGAGGAGCAGCAAGCGACATGCCTCAACTTTAAATTGTCCTTCGTCTGTGACCCACCCAACCCACGAAATCTTTGTGCATATATTCAATGCCAATCCCAGTACTCCTGCAAACCAGTTATGCTTACCTCATTGTCGATCCAATGTTTTTTTTTTTTTCCTTTCTTTCTTTGAAAAAGAAAATGAAGGTTATGCTTAATCAGTCCCATTATTTCTTGTTCAGATTTTTTTTTAAATTTTTTTTTGAAGGTGTGAACCACAGTTATCTCTAGATTGAATCTTTTTACGCGGCTGATGAATGAATTTGTTATAAAATAATGGATGGGCGGAGAATGCAGGCTGAGATATCGCTGTGCCGCGTGTACAAGAGAGCTGGAGTGGAGGACCACCCATCGCTCCCTCGCTGCCTTCCAACTCGAGGATCTTCTTCGTCGAGGACGACATCGGTGGTTCAACAGGCGCAGCAGCAGAAGCAGCAGCCTCAGCTACTGAATGCAATGGAAAAGAGTATGATATTGACTAGTCATCATGTGTTTGGAGGATCATCCTCAGCCGCACAAGCTGCGCAGGCTCAGCTGGCTCAGATGGAAACCATCGAATTAGGTGAGAGTAGTGGCCATGGGAGTAGAAGCAGCAGTTGCTCCGATGTCACAACCGCATTAGGCCTAGTAGTCTCCAAGCAAAACGCAGCAGCAGTAGCCGCATACCATCCGTTGCCTCCAATCAGAGCAGAAGCTACTTCAATAATAATGGAACCAGAAGATCAAGATCAGGAACAAGAAGATGATGAACTAGACAAGCACCACCACAACCAAGAAACAGATAATCAAGCTGCAAGATTCAGTATGCAAATGTTCCTAACCCAGCAACAGCAACAGCCACCGCCCACCAATCTAATTCTCCCATCCAGCAGCACCCTCACCTTCACCAACAGCAGTTGCCCACCAAATGTGAATCCAACTGCCAGCGCTGTAGTACTGGATGATCTCCATAGATTAGTAAACTATCAGCATCAGCAGCAGCAGCAGCAGCCGCAGCCGCAGCATCAATCTAATTTTTATTATCAGCTTCAACAACAACATCATCATCAACGTCAACAACAACATCAGTTCTCTGGTCTGAACAATATTATGGCACCAAACAGCAGCCTGCTCCCCACCGCTGGACCCTTCTCGGACAGACTTTGGGAGTGGAACCAAATAGCTCATGACCCAACAAGCTTAAGAGATATTCATCATCCCTACAACAACAACAACAATGACCCTTTCAAGTAATTAATTAATTCGATCGTAATTCATATATAGATATAACCTCATCTATATCTATTGAACAATCCAACGCGCTTAAATTAGCATAATCAGCTTAATTAATTAGTACGTAGATGAATTACTTATATTTCCATATTCCATTGATGTATCAGTGACTTATATAATGTTGCTTTATAGATACATGTTAGGGTTTTGGGATTATTACTTAATTTATAGTTGAAGTAACTTAATTTCTACCTCCTACTTTGCTTTTATCTTATAATTTATTAGATAAAAGAAAAAGTTTACATTAAAAAGGGAGGTGCAGCTCTTTAAAGGGGAGCAAACTCTGAGCATACAAACTGCCTCCTACTTTGCTAGTCTCTGTGTGTGTTTTTTTTGTCTACCTGCAGCTTTGCTAATTTATGTGTTGAACCTTTGATTTTAGCAGATTCTCTGAATGAGTAATGCCATATGCTTAAGAGCTTTCAAAGAGAGAAAAAATAACAATTGGTATACAATTTAAATATTTATTAGGAGTATTTTATCCCGTAAATAAACTGATTAATTAATCATAATCTAGTTAATTTGAGGTTATTTGTAGTCCTGACCTAAAAATGGGTGTGATAATTAAATTAAATAATTAAGCTCAGTGGATAGCTAGCTAGTTTTTAGAGATGATATTTAATATATTAAGAGTAGAATTAATATTATTTTTGTTGAATTGGCATGAGGAGGATTGGATATTTAGAGTAAGAAGTGATGAAGTAAGTGAATTTCCTGATATCTGACACATGACAACATTGACAAGGGTGTGAAAGTATCGATTTGAAGTAGCAATAGTGAAGAGAAGAAGGAAGGAATAATGACGAAGGGAAAGAAGACCGATGCAGAGGAAAAGAAGACCTTGCAGAGAGGAGCAGGACCCATTTCCAGACCCTAACTTCCAAATCCGACAATGACCGACCACCCATCCCAAAAACAAAATTTGTCTCCTCGCTTATTCTCTTATTTTCTGTTTCTACATCATTTTACCCCTCTCTTCTTTTCACAGTTTCAATTTTTAACTAACCAACCCCAATTCTCCTTTACAACAATTAATTTTTGAAGATCACACGCCTGTGCATGGGCATGTAAAGATTGTCTCACGCGCCTAATTGGATTTTCCTGCCAATATAGAGATTACACCCAGCCTGGGTTGCTTAAAATTTATCCCACCACTACGAGAAATTATTAAGCCTCTATGTAACTACCTTATTGATTGGCAATCCAATTAGGCGTGTCTGGATGGAACAACAGTATAATCATGAAGATATTTTTTCATATATTATAGAATGACAAATATCGAACCATCAAACCAATTTCTATACACATACCCAGATATAGATAAAGAAAAAATTGGATTTAATATGGTACATTTGGTGTAATATATATTTAATATGGTTCTTGCATGACTTGAATTGAATTGAAGAACATATAATTATATACATCTAACATATATAGAGAGAGAGCCTGCAGAATCTGACGATGATGATGAGGTACTAGAGGTAGAGCTACTGGTGTAGTTTTAGGAAACATGCATAGTGCATGTTAGCATTTGGTGTAGATCAGTGACCATTAATGAATTATTACTGCAAAGTCAGAGCGATGTGCACAAAATGTGGGCGTGCATTGCATTACGCAAAAACATTCAGAATAGGTATATGCTGTTTTTCTTTGTGGCATGGGCCGTTACTATCGTGAGAGAGGTCCACCGCAAACACTTAGCTATACCTCCTATCATCACCTAATAATACTTTTCTCATTACCCTGCTTTTATTCCCCACCCTCCATCACATTCCAAAAAGAAACACCTACCCACTTTACCTACAAATATTTGCATACATAAAAGACCTATCCAAATTGTAATCTGCAAAAGTGTGGAAATGTAACTTTTATCAGTGTTAGGTTCTGCAAACTAAAATCTCATATTACATAAATTAGAGAAATCAGAGCTAAAAAAAATATGAAACTTTTAAGTGAAGAACACTTGAACACTTGAACACTTGAATTTTGAAGAACACAGTTGAAACAGTACACCAAGCTTCACAAATATCTCACACAAATTCGATCACAAGAACAACGAATGGCCGAATACAAATAAAAGGAACAACTACACAATAAAGGTGATGGTTTGCATTTTACTTGTACGGTACCAAAGCACAATCAAACTTAGGAGCGTACAAGACGAGTTTAGCGTGAGGAGTAATCTCAACTCAAGAGGAGCAATCTCAAGTCAATGAATAAAAATTCACTCTTCAACCTAAACTAATGAAAATATTAGCTCCGGTTTTTATACTTAGGCGCAAAATGGGACTTGTGACGACGTTGCCTTTGTGAGGACGCTCTCTTAGGTTGTAGGCCGTGGGTCTTCTGATGGGCTTTTTAAAAACTCATGTCCGGAATGGGCATATTTTATGCAAAAAGACAATTGGACTTTTAATATTCTACTAAAGTAAGAGCGATTATTCTAATCCACAGAGAAATTGACTTTAATTACCAATAGTTCAAACCCTTATCCAAAAAAGACTCTTAGGTTTTTATTTTCTCTAACAAATTCTTTTAAAAGTATGCTCAAGTACATTCTAATTTGATGGTAACCACTCCTCGATTTTATAAGTGTAGAGAAAACAATAGTATGTCTCAAAATTTTGAAAATATCCTCGATTGTGAATTTATATGTATTTTTATTAAATTTCCTGCAATTTATTTACACTTTTTAAGGACCATTTTTCTTTTTAACCAATAAAATAGAAGAAGGATAAACTTTTATAATCTTGATCTTAAGAATTTCTAAAGTTTGCTTCTCAACCTTGTCTTTTTTTATGTCTAGAGCGTTTGTATGGATTAAGATTAGCAGGCTTGGCTCCTTTTTGTCAAGGAAATATAGTAATGAAGAGATGTGAAAAGGTGTAAGTGCAAAATAATTTAGAAAGGTAGAAGATGACCTGAAAGTCTCATTTATTTGATTGAATAAACACTGCTTAAATACGTGAGAAATAAACTAAAATCCTATAAAGAAGGAATAACAATTCCACTACACATCAATTAACTAACCATTAGCTACATGGCTAAAGATTAGGAACTCCATCAACTGAAAATAACAAACATAACAAATATCACCATGCCAACTCAGCATTTTACATCAGTAAAAATACTTATAGCTATAGATGCATATATTCCAATAGTAACTGCCCAACCTCCTCAAAAGGACGACCTTCAAATTCATCTAATAGAGATTGAATTCTTACTCCTTAAGAATTGTCTAATTCCACAAAGAGTAATTTTATCTGGCTAATCACGCACATGTCTGCATTTTAGGTGTCTTGGACGACAAGGAGATGTCACAAGCCGTCCTAGGTCAAGACTACACCTATATAAAGAGCTCTTATGTTATGTTTCAGAACCTTTCGATCATTTTATTAAATGTGAGAGGCATTATTCTCATTTGGTTCTCCTAAAGAACTTTGAGGCTTTATTTGTTAAAAGTCTACTAATAATTATAGTAAAAACTATCTTTTTCCTTATTGATTTGACATCTAGGTTGAAAAACATTTATTTTTCTTAGGTCTAATCTTTGTGATTGAGATCCCTGCTTGCTAGATGTGGTTTAGGTTGATTGTTACTTTCTTATCAATAGTTTTAAAAATGATTAGTAAGTTCTTTTTCGGTTCTACAACATAAAGATCATCTATATTTGTGTCCTTGCATCCGAACAATCCTAGAAACATACCAAGTATGGTAATAGAACAAATATTTGTATCCAATGTAGTTTCACTATCATTACGTATTTTTTATTATTGCGTCTTCATCCTCACCTTTCTCTTCTCCTTCTCCTTCTCAGCCGAATCTCGACCCGAACGGAACTAGACCACTTTGAACTAAGCAAAAGGTTTTAATTCCTTAGTGACTAATGGAGCACTTCAAGGATGATTGAATCTCTAACTGAATAAGATCGAGTATTCATATACTCGAGTTGTCAAAATTTCACTCAGCAATTATGGTGTCTTTCACTCTTTTTCCCCTCCTTCTTTTCCTTCTTCATCCTCTTCCTCCCACTTCTCCCTTCTCATTTTTCTTCTCTTATTTTCCTCCTCCTCCTCTTCCTCCTTATGCTCCTTGATTGAGCTTAATTATAGTAGTTTTTAACCACCTGTTCTCTTGCTTTTTCGAATGATATGCTATTGATTTCTTTGAGAAATATTCAATTATTGTAAGGAACAAAATTTGAAAGGAGAAGAGCAGAAAGGAAGATTCGCGCATGATTTCTGGGCACTTTTTGAGCAGTTGACTTCCTAGTCCAACATTCTAGACCAAGACAATGAGTCTCTCTCTTGGCCAAGATGCTCTTGCTTGACCAATCCCTCACCTAGTGAATAAAACTTTCGGAGCAGATAGCGATTAAGGCACTGAAAGAAGGTATCCCTGCCCTGACGATCTAGAGCGTTAATCACGGGCTGATTTAGACGCATCCCCGCTGATCTAATCTGATCTTATTTCTCTCGTGAGGAGGAGAGCATTTAAAATGCAATTTATTTTAATTAGGATTTCCCTTAATTTCTGAAATTAGTTACTTTCATAGGAAAATAAATACCCTCTTTAGGGTTTAGAGCTAGGCATCGAGGATTTGTCACAGTGGCCGCCCCTAGCTGAAAATCTTCTCTGGGTTTTACTTAGCTTTCATATACTCTTGCTCCTTCAGCAATGAAGGATTTTTCATATTCTCAATAAATTATTATTTGCCTATAATTATGAGTATGCGTAGCTAATCCTTATCTGCTTAGTAGAGGTATTTTGTGGCATGAGCTTGAATATGCATGAGACCTAATTGTTCTTATCAATCTCCATATCAGCATTTAATTGATTCCGCACATATTCTTAACGCATTTCTGTTTGGTATTAGAATTGATCACTCTAGGATTGAACAGATCTCGTAGCCTTCATTCTTCTTGGTTATGGATTATCGACCAAGAAGATCGAAGTAGAATCCTACGCGCTACTGGGTATCCAAGAAATGGTAGGGGGAAAGGTTAATCAGACCAAGTCCCAACTAACAACTGAGAATACTAGTCTGGAGTTGTCTTCAACTAAGCCATTGAGGACGAACGCACCGTAGAGGTGTAATCGACTCAAGCCAGATGGCAACTCGGTAAACCCTTTAACCAACAAGGTGCTGATTGGTAAGGCACCATCTCTAAGCTTACTTGAGGTGGTGTTGATATAGGAGGGAAGCAGGGGTCATAAGCGTACCTTGATCCTATAGCAACTTTGTGGATTGGAGAGGAATATCCTTGTGTCGGTGATCGCATCTCATGTCTCATTGCTCGCCAGCCTCTACTAGGAAGTTACTCTCGTATTTGATCTCAATCTCTGAATCCGCTTTCTTGACTAAGATCATTATTCTTGGCCAAGACAGTTCTGCTATTTTAATTAGTTTTAGTAGTGATAAAACCCTACTTCTCACTTAAGTGTCATTACTGGCATTTACAAGCACACACGATAATTGTACCTTAACTCCTTGTGGTTCGATCCTCTTACTGCTATCTACAAGCAATTTGTTCTTAGTAGCGAGTTGTAACTCTTATATTTATTTTTGACGGGTTCGATATCCTATCAAATTTTGGCGTCGTTGTCAGGGAGTTAACGGATATTGAGTATGTGTTTTCTTATTTTATGACTAGGTTGTCTCGCGAAGAATTAATTTCATTCTATCCAGAGTTGACTAGATCGGAAAGAGAAAACAGAAGAAGAAGAAAATTAGTACAACCTAGTTCACAAAGATAGGAACCAAATCCTATAATCAACATGGCATAGCCTGTGGAATAGACCCTCAAGCAGTTGAACCAAGGAACATAGCAAGAGACCTACTCTTGTCTCAACCTACCACCGGTGGATCATGACTAGATAATCAAAACTAATGTCATTCACAACCTGAAAAAGTTCCATGGGCACTCTAACGAGAACCCATATGTTCATTTGAGGACTTTTCATTTGGAATGTGATGCGCTTAAGGCCCGAGAAGTCCCCATTGAGAGGGCGAAATTGAAAGCCTTCCAATGGTCACTAGAAGATTTAGCGAGGAATTAGTTCTATACCTCACAATACCATCAGTACTTGGGCCTAAATGTCAGCAACTTTCTTGAACAAGTACTAGAATGCTACCAAAGCCGGAGTAGCCAGAAAGAATCTTGTTTCCATCCAACAAAAAAGAACCAAAAGTTTTGGGGAATACCACTAAAGATTTCACGGCTCACGTGAATACCACCTATGGTTTCAATCAAAATCAACAAAAAAAGTACCCACCAAACAACAATCCTTACTCCAACACCTATAATCCCGGATAGAGGACTCATCCAAATTTCAGTTGGACTCAAAATCAACATCAAACTAGTACTACATTCCCTTCTTTCCAACCCCATCAACAGCAACCACCGTTCAACCTAAAAAACTTTACTCCTAGACCATCCCAAAACTAAAACAACCAAATTCTCCAACTAACCGCACCTCCACAGCCATTGCAAATAGCTGGCCCTACATGCGATGATGAGATAGACAGAACTTTTGCTCAACACGGTGTTGTGCTTGCTGAAATTCAGAAATAATTGAGGTTACTACTAGAGGAGAAACAGAAGCAAGGAAAATTTCCATCCAACACGGTAGACAACCCCCAAGCATAATGTGAGTGCGATCAGTCTGAGGATTGGTATACAACTACCCAAAAGAGAAGAAACAGTGGCTCTTGAACAGGAGAAAAAGAAGAAGCCGAGGCACAAGAACTGGGAAGAGGTGATGGAGTTTGAAAGGCAATACAAGTACAAACCCATAGAACAAATTGAGGAAGAGGAAGCTGAAGAAATGGAAGAGGTAGAAAAGAGAATAGAAATAGAGGATGAACCTCTCTTGACAAAAGAAGATACCGAGAGAGAGCAATTGGACAAAAGAGCCGACAAGGAAATAAAAAAGGAGAAAGAAGCTGCCAAACAGAAGGAAGACGATGCACCCCTACTATTTCCACCTGCACCTTCAAGGGCTAAAAGGGAAAAAGAAGAAAAGGAATATATGGAATTTTTTTAAAAAGTGGTAATTAATATTCCAATGCTTGAATTGATTGCTAAAATTCCTTAAAAGTTTATGTTCTGACAAAAAGAAACTTATAGGTCTTGGACAGGACAACTTAGGAAAAAATGTCTCCTCTGTGATCAAGTCCAGACTCCCAGAGAAATGCACTGACCAAGGCACGTTTCACATCCCTTGCAAGATAGAAGACAAGAAGATCGAAAAAGCCATCTGTGACCTGGGAGCTGGGATCAACGTGCTTTCATTTGCTGAGTATGAAAGGCTTAACATCGGAACCATGAAGGATACAAGAGTAGTAATCCAGCTCACAGATAGATCCATCATTTACCCAAAGGGAGTTGTCGAGGACGTTCTAGTCCAAGTCAATGATTTTATATATCCTGTTGATTTTTATGTTGTTGATATGAATATGGATTTTTCCACTAACAACACTAATGTCCTCTTAGGCAGACCTTTCCTAAGGACTGCGAGAGCATTGATTGATATTTTTCATGGATGCTCAACCCTTGAATATTGTGCACAAACCATTAAGTTCAATATGTATGATGCAGGGAAGAAGCCAAGCAAGATCAGTAGCTTCAATCTCATTAATATCTATGAACCGCTTGCCAATGAGATTTATGATTTATGTGAAAAAACCAATTGGATTTTGATCTTAACAGGCAGATGAAGGAAGAGAAACAAGAGCTAACAGAAGCGCCAGCCTACACAAAGGAGGTTGTAAAAGAGTTTGATGTTTTAAATCCTTTAACTGAAAATGAATTAAATTCTGACCAAGCCTTTTTTTTTTTTTTTTGCGCTGGGTACCCAAAGAAACCAGAAAGGTGGATCTTGACCAAAAAAAAGAAAGTCCACATTGCAAAACGCTGATGGTCAAGAACAATCCTCTTAGACACGTGTCCCTTAGAGAGTATAAAGGCCCAAAAAAATGAAGAACAACTTCCTCATTTTCCCAAACCCTTGCCTTATTCAAACACAACCGCCCATTCCCTCCTCGGAAAACCGTTCTATTCTAACCTCCAAACAATTGCCACAACTATTATGCCAAGAACAAAAGCCTCAATCACTGCCACATACCAAACAAAATACGGAATACCCACATCACCAACAAGCCAAACAAACCTCTCAGGATCTAGACCACCGAGAAATCCACCACCTCAACTCAAAATGACTTTGAAATAGACACCACCCGGTCCACAGTTAACCACCAGTTCATAAAGGCGTTAAGTAAAGAAATTCGTGGCCGTCGTCCTTACCCTTCCTGACATTACAATCGATTCCACCCTACGGGTAGCTCCTGTGACGGACAATTCACCAAAAAAAACTCCGACTCCGATGAGGTTCCCTTGAGCCGACTATGAAAAAGGAACTAGAGACCCCGCCATTTGACAAAGTTAAGGAAAGGCAGAGGAAAATGAAGATGGATACCCAAGCCCCACTAGTAGCTCAAACACCACCTGTCATGACCAAGGACCTTAACACACCTGCCCTAACCAAGATAGCACCAAGGAGATCCCCTACGACTGCAACTGCTTCCGCTATTGTGCCAGGCCAATGATACAAACTAATGGCCCACAAAACCTACAAACCTAGAGAAGATGCTGAACCTTCCCCCCTGTCACGGAACATCGCAAGGGCAAAGAACCCATGACCGACCTTCACACCAGAATCAGGAGACGAACTTGAAAGTGGATATTCCAAAAGCGTCTCCAACCCAGAAAATCTGGTCAAAGGTACGAAACTCACCCTTCAATCCCCTAAGTTTGGTGGCTGGTTGAGCTTTGATTCCCATGATGTCCAAGAGAGATTGGAAAATTAGGTAAAAAATGGTGAGATTCTCCCCTGTGTTGTTTTTTATTACGAATTGCTTCACAACCTAGGTGTATCTACTAGGCTTAAGAAGTTAGTTAATGATATAGGGTGGGGACCAGTATTTTTTATGATCAATGTCGTGCATACTAAGTTGTGTTTGGAATTCTACACTACACTTTGGGTAGATCTTGTTGCTTTAGATTGCATGGGCAGAGAACACCCTAACGTTTTCAAGAAAGATGTGATCAATTTTAGACTGTGTGGACACTAGAAACATTTGAGTTTGTATGAATTTGATGTCCTGTTAGGTTTTACCCTTGATGACAAGGAACTTCCCCTTTGGTACCCCTCAACACACTATGAAATTCCCAAGGATTGGGATGTCAATGAAGCTTTTAAATTCCTTACTAGAAATTAGGAAGCTCACTTTACCAAAGCTTCCAAGGCACATGAACTTCGTGATCCAGTCTTGAGGATCCTACATAGGGTCCTCGCCATCAATTTTTATGCTAAGACAAACATGTCTGGTGCCCTATATAAAACAGAACTGTTTATTTCGTGGTGCATGTTTACAGAACAAAAAGTCAGTTTAGGCTATTGGCTAGCCAAGCAGTTTGCTGCTTCAAAGAACAAAATGATTCTAAGTAACTTGATTACTATGCTTGCAGGTAAATCTGGTCACCTCAATTATGCTACTACCAAACTCCTAGATGTTAACACACACAAATTACTTGATAGAAAAGCACTCGACCAAATGGAATTTTTCCATTTGGAGAAAGGTTGATGATAAGATTCAATGTCGATTTGATAAGACTTAGTGTCGTGTCTGATCGGAACGGCGGCGATCGGTGTCGGGGTACCTGCAAAGCGCCGGAGGGGAGCTCCGGCGTAGACACTCCGATGCTTAAGTCAGTTCAGGGGTATGAATTAACCAGAGGTTCTGCTAGATGATCTCGATCTTACCTTTTGTTTGAAAATTAGGGGTATTTATAGGCCTTGGTGGCGATACCTGGCAATAACAGTCCAGGCGATGTCTGATGATGACGTCACGAGCGATACTAGTAGGTGACGTCATGAGCGATAACTGACGGGGGTGCCGGAAGCGATAACCTCGGGGATCCATAGGATGGGATGGTGCCGTGTGTATAGAGACGCGTGAGTCCCTCCCTCTGCTGATGTCGACCATCCTAGGAATCCTTTGCTGATCTCCGGGCGATATGAAGAGATATTACAGGACTTATGGGAATCCGTCCAGCAGGAGCCGCAAGTGTAGTAACACCGTAAGGGTTGTCTTGATTATTATCATAAGCCCAACTGAAAACGAGCCCGAGTGTTTACCAAGGGCTGTCATTCCCTGTCCACGTCTGGAATCTTAGGTGAGGGTTCGTTCTTTCCTGGGGCGATATGTTCGCAGGACCTTCGAACTTCTTCAATTGCCCAACGCTGATCGATTTTAAGTGATGAGCTGGAGTTTAAGTCTGAAGCTTTCTGCCGAACAAGCTGCTTCCATCCTTCATTCTCGTCTAGAGGCCTGTTCTCCTGAGGCGTCAAGAGATTCACGAGAGACGCTGCTATTACGTTCGTAATTACGAGGGCATTGCTTTCGCCCAGCGATGTTATTCTGTTTGGCCTCTTAGCAGGGCTTATGAAGTCGCAACTTTACTCGTGTCGTGGGAGAGCTGCTGATGGGCCACTTGTGACGCCGTCAAGGACTGCAACCAGGTCATGTCGTGGGCTCACACGTTCCGGGTCCATCCTTTTTCCAAGTGTACTGCAAACACATAGGGGAGATAGGTACTTATGGAGAAGTTAGCAAACTTTGTACTTACAGGGATTTGAGGTCACGCGGGCCCTATCTTTCTTTTTCGCTTAAGGAAACAACGATATCAACGTGGTTTTACGCCATCAGCTGCCTACGATTAGCGTGGCTTTATACCACTAGATGCCTGTGATGTCGACGAGGTTTTATGCATCTAGGGCTACCTGCGACACCAACGCGGCCTTACACTGTGGATACCGGTAACCATATGGCTTGTACGTCATGGCTACCCGTAATATCGTACCTTTTGGCGTTTTTCTAGACGCTACCTCGCACCCCTTCGAACATCGGTATCGCGGATAGTATACGAACATCGACCTTTGCTTCTGCTTCCGGCTTATCAGTCCTTAAGGGTGACGAGACGGCTCGCCTTTTGAGGACCTCCTTGTTCTTTTCCATGCCCCCCCCCCTCTTGGAGCCTATAAATCGGGGAGCTTCATCGACCCACGTTTTCCTCATCTCTGGCAACTTGCATCATGGATCATTTGACTAAAAACTTTCTCTTTTCCAAGGGCCATTCTCTCAAGAACCTCAATGATGGTGACGTCGGATTCCTGGAGAACATGTTGGTCAAGACTTCTGAGGACATCCTGGAGCTGCAAGGGATGTTGACCCCACTCCATTCCAAGCTGGGAGCCATGTCTCTAGAGGATTCAGTCCTTTGGAGAGCGTGTCGAGGTTGGCCACCTCCATCGCTCGGATTCATGTGGTGATCGCCATGCTGCAGCAGCGCAAGGATATGTTGGGGTGCTGCTTGAAGGGGATGAGAGCCACCTCCCATGATCTAATTCTGGTCATGGACTCACTGAGAGACATTCCCGAAATACCAGATGACGCCGGCTCTGATGCCTGATAGCGGTGGTGCCCCTTTTTTCCTTTTCCCCGTGTCATGTAACTATACTTTCCCGGCCATTAGGCCATAATAAATAAACTGTTTCTATTATTCCACTTCGCAACTGTTCTTCTTCTTTAATTGGCCCAATCTGAAAATTACTCAGCCACTGGGTAGTTTTCTGGCTGGTTGTTCTACATTAAATCTACGCCGCCATTGTCCTGGCAACTAATTGGCCGATTTTGCGGTTTTCCTTGATTCATGTGAAAGTTCAACAGGCGTGACTGCAAATCCATATTTACACCTCAGGTTGTACACGTGTCTACCTTCAAGAGTTGGGTTGGAAGACTGAAGATCCCTTTTTTCTGATTTTCTGGCTATTTAAGGGGATCCTCTTTCCCTTGTTTTTATTCACCTCCTCGTTCGTTTTTTCCTTTGATAAGTAATCTGTGATCTCATGGCTGATTCTTATTTTTTAGATACGTTCGCACGAGATTCTCCACCAACTCCTCTGACTTCTCCTGATTCGGACAATCCTCCTCTGTCGCCTCCTTGGAGGCCGCCTGTTCGCCGTCGGTGTCGCAAGAGGCGGAGGAAAAATGCTGCGGAGGCATCTAGATCGTTCTTCGATTCTCTTTCCTCTTTATCCACGAAGGGGAAAGATACGCCCTTCCTTCCTAGTGAGTCGCCACAATGGGCTCCCTCTGCCTGTTTAGTCGTTGAAGCGGTATCGCCAGCTGTCAAGGAGGGGTCAGATCGATCATCCGCTCGCTCGGGGGAGAGGGTTGAGAAACCTTTCCCTTTCGCTGACGAGGATCCATCGCTTTTAGGTGAGGATGATGATGACGTGGTCTACTGTTATGGCGTCTCCTGGTCTGACGGTGAATAGTTGGGCATATCATGCCTCCTTTGTAGATGCCGTATGGCTTTTCCAAAATAATAAAATGACGCTTTATTTTCTTTTCGCTCTCCGGCCGCTTTTCTCCCTTCGTGTTTCCAGGATTATCGCGGAAATGTGCCTTTCGCTGGATGCGACTGCCTTTCGGTTTTCAATCCGTAACTGTCTTTTCTCAAGAGACATTGATGACTGCCCACGCGTCCTTTTCCACTCTGCACGTGTTTTATTTTCACAGGCTGCTTTCTTCTTTGGGTTTTACCTTTATAAGGAATCCACTCTTCTCTTTTAGTACTTTTGCTAATATTTCGAAATTCTTCGCATTCTCTCTCTTCTGTGCTTTTTTCTTCTCGAGGGGTTTACTGCGATTGCTTACCGGTGCCAACGACCAGTTCACTAGTTCTCTGTTCCAGGTATTTTTGTTTCTCTAGCGCCATAGCTTTACTTTTCCAGTTCATTATGTCTCGTGCTAGACCTTCTGCAATTATCAAAAATCCCCTAGATCCCGAAGTTAGGAGAGCTCGTAGTGTTTTTGATTGTAATGAGGTTTGAGGGTTGAATTAGAGGAGAACGGTATCACTTTTCCCACGGGATACCGCCCTTTTGTCCCTTTGAAGGATACTCGGCTCACTGATGCCATGTGGGGAACGTTTCGGTTGGTTTATTTCAAGATGTTTACCTACGGATTTCGTTTCCCACTTCATACTTCTCTGATGAAACTGCTAAACCATTACGATCTCAATCACGTTCAAATAACTCCACCTTCCTGGTGTGGACTTTACGCCTTTCTTCGTTCGTGTGAGATGAAGCGTATTTTCGCTCCATCGCTCGATCTGCTCCGTACATTTTTCACCTTGAGGTGTCACGGCTGCTTAGTGGATATTACCCCAAGATGGAATGGTGCTCTTGTTCGATTCTTCTGGCGGAATTTTCAATGTTTCGAAGAGAACGTGGACAACTGGAAAAATGGCTTCTTCACCCTTCGCTTGCCCTCTCGATATTGGTGCGGTGGTTTCAACCGAGAGATTACCAGTGCCGCTTGGCGAGAACTAGATGTGCTGTCTCGTATGGATGTGTCCAATGTTAACGCCTTGTTAGAAATAGAAGGGCCTTTCCGCATTCGGGAATTTGCTCGGTTCAGGCCTTTGTCAGAGTGTGTCGTTGGTGAGTTTTTTCTTTTATTGCCTTATCGCTTCGATTTTCTTGTCATGTTGAAATATTTTATCGGCAGGTAACGCTGAGGGTCGATCCTCTAGGGAAAGTGACACTCCTCTGAACGTGGTGCCGCTTCAGACATTACCTCCTTCTCCTCCACCTGAAGGCTCTAGTCGTCTGTCTATTCCGCCGCGAGGAAGGAGAAACAAAACCGTCGCGACACGCAATACATCTGCTCGACCTTCTCGTTTCCTTGAGAATTGGCTACCGTCTCGCGGTAAGGGAGTGGCCCCAAGTAATCCCGTGATTGAAGAGGTTGACAGTGATAGCGAAAGCATGGATACTAGTTTCGAGCTGCGTCATGCCACTCTTGCCCAATGGATGAAACTTAGGTCGAGAAAAAGTGAACCCGCAGCGGAGTCAACCGAGGACGATAGCGAAGAGATCGCCGCTGAGACAGAGCGTCACGTAAAGAGAGTTCGTAAAGAGAAATCTGACCCACCAATTCCTCCCGCGGAGGAAGTTAACGCGGTTCCTATTGAGGGAGTTAACGCTTCACACGTTTCGGATCCCTTGCCAGTGACTGAAGTTGTCAAGGTACCCTCTACCATTCCTCCCAAAGTTAACGAGGCTTCAGTAGTGGTGGGCTCTCCCTTGGTGTCTGGCAGTCCTAGCTCTCCGATTCACTCTTTTATTCCTGATGTGATCTTACCGGCTTCAAATCCAATTACTCCTCCTAACCCTCCCCCACAGAAACCTCAGTCTGTGTTTCTTTCTTCGATTTCGGGCATTGGTGATTCCACAGAAAGTTGTTCTCCTCCTTATATCGCCAATCTTTCCCTTCAAGGCCCCACCACACATCAGCTGGACTTGTCTTCCCTTGGTACCGATGGCCTTCGCGCTTTAGGGATATCAGACCCGCTATCGCGAGAAGAGCCAGTGGGCCCAATAGTGGGGCAAATGTTTACTTCTTCGAAGGACAAAGAAGAGTTCCTGCGGCATCCTCCTGAAGTATGACATTCACGCCTTCTGACTGACATGCTGGCCAGTTTTCGTGAGCTAAATTACTTTTTCGAAGATCAGCGTGACAAGGTTCGGCCTTCTCTTGATTTGAAGGCAGTGCTACACGCTGCCTTAGGGAAGGTAATGGAGCTGTCGCAGCTTCAGGAGAGAAACCGGGCGGAGTTGGACGACTGTTGTGCTGAGCTTGCTCGAGAAAAATCAAAAGGGAAGGCTAAGATAGAGCTTCTGGAGGCGGAATTGGTGGTGGCTGACAAAAAGAATATATTCCTTCGCGAAGAGATAGCATCTCGTGATGCGGATTTGGCCAAAGTACCTTCAAGGATAGCCTGGTATAAGAACAAGACCATGGAAATTTGTATTGCTGAATTTATGAGTCTCCATCGCCAGGGAACCGTTAATTCGTCAGTGTTGGCCGATTACGCTTCCAAGAGGATGAAGTCTCTGGGCGAAGTTGAGGGAGATCTTCCTTCTAGGAATGGCGACCGCGAGGGCCCATGATTAATCGAGGCTGTTCCATTTAGAAGATTTTTCTGCTTATTTGTTTCTTTGTCTTGTAATAACGCCTCGTTGTGCGACAATATTCATATTTTACTGCTATTTGATTTTTATTCCGCCTTTTCAAAGCTGCCTTTTTTCATTAACGCCCTCTTGCGTTATCTCCTTTCTTGCGATATCGCTTTTGTTTTTTCCAAGGGATGGTACCTGCTTTTCAGAGCATTTAATGCTTGCTAACCTTTCATTAGAAAAGTCATGATTGTGCAGGCACACGTGTCCATTTCTTCTGGCGCTATGGGCTAGCGTGCTTGAGAACTTTACCTGGATCGAGGTGTTGTAGCGCTTTTCTAGAATTGCACTCATTGCCTGAGTCTGTTTCTCATGTCGCTTCCATGCAACGACTATGGCATCCGCCGTTTCGTTCGATTACTAGGGTTATAAAACCCAATATTTATTCTTTTCCTTTTCTTTTATCATCCCACTTTCTCATATTTTCTTTTAGCCGTCTTATTTTCTCCCCACTATTCAGGGCTCTTCGAAGTGCTTTCTTTCTAAAGGTATTTCCTTTTTCCTCCATCGTCCTCTTCATCTTTTATTTCTTTAATTCTGCCATGGCTAAGACTCGCCGCTCTGAGTCGAAATCTGCCGATGAGAAAAGGATGGATATTACTGCTAGTGTTATCACATCTGAGGCCGCTCTCCGTAAGCATTTGGCCGCCCATAATGCTGATATCCCTGATGATTATAAGACCACTATTGCCCCTGAGTCACTACGTTTGAACAGCGTTCTGACGGGTAGTCGAAGGGTCTTGTACGCGCAAATATTCCGTTATGGTTTCCGGCTTCCTATTGACTCTTTTGTGAAAGAATTGCTTGTTGCTGGCGATCTGAATCCGGCCCAATTATCCCCAAATGCGTATTGTTGTGTTTATGCTTTCCTGGAACTTTGTAAATACAAAGGGATTACTTCCCCTTCCCTTCTACTGCTCAAATCGCTTTTTAAGCTGATGAAGTGCCGGGGAGTGATAACAATATCGCCCCATTTTGACGATGACTCTCTTAAGTCTTTTACTTGGAAACTCCTCCACATCGAGTCTTCCGTTGATGCCTGGAAAAAGGAGTTCTTTGTGATAGATCTTCCTGAAGGTCCTAGTTCCTGGTGGCGATCTGGGTTTAACCAAAACGTCGATGATACCGTCTGGAGCCGACCAGGGACCCTTCCTCCATGCGAACAAGACTGATTAAACAAGTTGCTCAAACTGGAAATCAGCGTTCACATCCGTTAAGTGGCTTGTAGAATGGACATTCATTCTTGTGTTAAACGCGAGTGTCGCATTACTCCCTTATTTGTTATCGCTGATACTAATGCTGATGTTATTTTGTGATCTCGCAGCGATGGATCCCAACTATAAGCCTGAAAGCGTAAGGAGACGCCTAAAGAGGGCTCAAGAAAGAGAAGAAAAGGAAAGGGCTACCTCCACGGAAGCTACTGATAATCCCACGGAGCTGCCAGCTACTTCTGCGAGTCTTGCTCAAGTATCCTTTTCTTCGGCCGGTGAGGGGAATACTGCCATTCCTTCAGGCGTTCCCCTCGTGACCATCGTTGTTCCTCCTGCCCAGCCTTCTTCTTCTTCCAAGGCTCCTAAGGCCATTGCCAAAGGAAAAAAGAAGAGAAAAACAAGAAGCGTTGCCGCTCTTACACCTTCTCCAGACGCGGCAGGTTCTTCAGACGCACCTCTTCCCAACACCGTTACAGTAAGGGTGTCTTTTAGCCACGATATGCTACATTTTCGATGTCTGCCGTGGTTTGATTTCTTTTTTCTATATTTCATATTGCGTTCTTGGCAGGACACTACTGCTGTCGCTACCTCCGCTCCTCTCTCAGGCGCTATGAATTTGGGCTACGTGCTGACTGGTTCTAAGAAGAGACAGCGGCCGAAAGGTGAGGGCGGAAATTTCTCTTCCTCCACCACCGGAATGGAGAACAGACCTGCAGACGGTTTTGATTCCACGACCATTCCCCAAGGGGGGCATTCCTCTGAATTTTTGGCTAACATGGGCGCAGGGGAGACTTTCGGGGTTTCACCCAATTCTTTTGGAGGTCCCGTTCACGCATATCCCTCCAATCTGGGATATCAAGAGGGCTTGCAGGATTTTCCAGGTTATCAGCCTCATGGTGTTTACCTTGCTCCGGGGGGTTCGTCCACACAGGTTCACCCTCCTTTTCCATTGGCGTTTGTTCCTTCGAGCATCCCCCTGTCGGACCGTTATGGCAAAGGAGGTGCCACCTTCAACTTTGTAGCGGATCTTGGTCCGATAGGTGGGGTTGGCACTATGACCCATCAAGTTGGACTGTACGATCTCCGTAACACTGGATTGGCGACACTGGGGGGCGATGGCTCGGATGAAGTTTCGGCTTTGCTGGCTTCCCAAGTATTGGCGTCTGCGGCGGAACGGGATTCTTTCCTTTCCAAGAACGAGGTCAATAGGGTGAACTCATTACGCTCCAGCCTTCTCACTAACATGATGAAGTTCAATTATTGGGCGGAGGAAGCGCAGCGTCAGACTGCTTTCCTTTCCTCCTCCTTGGAGGAATTATCGCGGGAGCGAAATGAGAAGGAGAAGTTGCTGGAGGAGCGCACGCGACTATTATTAGCTCAACAGGAGCTGAAGAAGGAACATTCGGACACCTTGGCAGAAGAGAGGGCCAAAAATACTGTCTTGGAGAATGAGAAGTCATCCTTGGCCCAAGAGAAGGCTGTCGTGGAGGAAGAGTCGGCCGATAGGAGTCTGTGGCACGTCGAGCAGATTGCTGCTATTTTAGTTGCTTATTTCGAGGAAGTCCATGGGGTCGATGCGTACAAGCCTGATGATGTTACGGCGGCTTTCATGCGAAGATCTGCTCATCTTAATGAGGAGGGTTTTCGCCAAGGTAAAGCGGCAGGCTGGAAACGGAGGAACCCCGACAGTTGACATTCTTCGAGGCTTTGCCGCCCTTCTCTTAGTGATCAAGTGTCACTAGATTTTTGTAATTATTTTGACTGCTGAAGTTCATAACTCCTTAAAACCTTTCGGTGTAATCAGACAGCTTTATCGCTATCTTTCCTTTCATTTAGTTGTCTCCTTACGACCTTCTTTGGCGTTGTCTTCGCCCCGTTATCCCCACCAAAATTTCAAAATTTGATATCGGGTTAGTTCTCCTGGTAAGTCTTACGATATCGCTGCTTATGAGATCATTACTCCTTTCGCTGCCCGAAAAATATTCTGCACATTCCTAATTGTAAACCATCAGTAACAAAAACACGTTACGAGGGATAGTAATTACCCGTAGGAGCCTTTCCGCTGCCATCATAGCGATCTTGAAACCCGCGTGAATCGCTTTCGCTATCAGCTCTATACTTCACCAGGGATTACACATCCGGCTACTAGCTGGGATTTCACGATTCTCCGCGTTTCTCTTTTTTCACGATCGGCCCGTAAAGTGCCTCATCTTAGTGAGCTGTCGGATCGGGACGACTATCACAAGGCTAGGGAGTTTTCACTTTTAGGCGTTGGCCTCGCGTCTAGAACCGTGTCCTTACTTAATGGCCTGGCTGCAGCAGCCCAGCCGTTAAGATAGGATTCTTGTCTCTAGAACGGAGTTTCTATTCCTTTGGGGCGTGTCTTGTCTTGATGGGCCGTCTCCACGAGAATGGTCAGTACAAGAAAAGGACTTTTCACCCCCAAAGATACCGGGTAGTGCCCTCACTTAATGAGCCATCTGATCAAGATCGGTCATCACAAGGATAGGACTTTTCACCCCCGGGGGCGTCCAGGATCTTTCAATCCGACGCTAATTCAAGGTATGTGGGGTCGTGCCCTCACTTAGTGGGCCATCTGATCAAGACCGGCCATCACAAGGATAGGACTTTTCACTTCCCAAGATACCCCCTTTTTTATCTGCACAAGGGCAACCACAAACACCCACGAAAGCTCTCTCCTCAAGCATTAGTCATGGTTAGGGTTGACATAAATCAAAGGTGCAGATAAAATTAAATTCTAGAGTAATATAATTTCAAATGAGCGATATTCCAAGAGTTGGATAAGGGTGTACCATCGAGCGTCTCCAGACGATAGGCTCCTTTTCCGATAACGTGGGTGACGCGATATGGTCCATCCCAGTTTGGACTAAGTTTTCCCATACGTTGTCCTGCCGCTCGCTTGTCTCGGAGCACCAGGTCACCGGCTTTCAGCAACCGCTCTTTGACGCGCCTGTTATGATAACGGGCCATCTTTTGTTTGTAATGCTGCGTTTTCAGAAGGATTTCTTCTCGGACTTCTGGTAACGCGTCTAGGTTGGCTCGTAACCTTTCCTCATTCAGTTCCTCTCGAAAGTGAGCCACCCGTAGGCTCATGGTTCAAATTTCCACCGGTGTAACAGCTTTGGTTCTGAAGGCCAACGCGAAGGGTGTTTCTCCGGTGCTAGTCTTTACAGTCATGCGGTACGCCCACATCATGTATGGTAGCTCATCAGCCCACTTCTTTTTAGACCCTTCTAGGTTTTTCTTGATACCGCTGAGGATGCTCCGATTGGTTACTTCCGCCTGTCCATTAGTTTGCGGATGAGCCACGGAGGAAAATCGTTGCTCGATCCCGAATTCTGAGCACTGGTCTTTAAAGAATTGGCTGGTGAACTGTGTTCTGTTATCGCTTACAAGGACACGAGGTATGCCAAACCTCATGATAACTTGATATTTGAAGAAACGCCAAGTCTTTTCTACCGTGATTGTGGCGACCGCTTCAGCTTCTGCCCACTTAGTGAAATAGTCTACCGCCACTATGACAAACTTCAGTTGGGACCTTGCCTTTAGGAATGGGCCTAGGATATCGATCCCCTATTTAGCGAAAGGACAAGGGGCAATAATTTCAGATATTTCAGTGGCAGGTCGCCGAGGAATTCTGGCAAACTCCTGGCACTTAGGGCAAGTTTGCATATAATTGTGGCAATCTCTCCGGATGGTGGGCCAGTAGAATCCGGATCTGAAGACTTGTGCCGCCAAGGTGCCACCTGATATGTGCATACCACATACTCCTTCATGGATTTCGCGCAAGGTGTGAAGACCTTCTTGCTCAGTTATACATTTGGCGGCTGGGTGAGAAAAACATCTTCGAATCAAATCCCCGTCATAGTACGTACAGCGAGCTGCCTGTTTCAGCACCTTCTTCTTTTCAGCGGTATCCTCAGGCAGTTCCTCATGTTTCAAGTACTTGATTACGGGAATTCGCCAATCACTCTCACGCTCCTCCACACAAAAAGATGCTTGCTCTTCCATGAAGGATGGTACCGCTAGCTCACGATAATATACGCCTTTGGGTATGGACACTTCCGGATTCGCGGCCAATTTGGCTAGATTGTCAGCTTCAACATTTTCCTCTCTGGGAACATGCTCGAAGCTGACTTGCACACCCTCTTTCTTTATCTCCAATAGTTCTCGCTTTACTTTAGCGAGATATTGAATCATAATGGGTTCCCGGGCCTGAGAGTGCCCCAAGACCTGGTCAATTATTAACTTGGAATCACCACAGATTTTTAGACGCAGGTCTCCTGTTCTCCCAGTATCGTGCCTCCCTTTAGAGGAAAGTCCTTTCCCTATTCTGAGCCCGGCTAGCAACGCTTCATACTCTGCCCCGTTATTAGACAACGGCTGTAGGATTCGAATGGCGTATCGTATTTGTATGTCGTGTGGCCAATTTATAAAGATTCCAGCTCCCGCTAGCTCTTGGTTTTTGGCTCCGTCCACATGGACGATCCAAAGGTCCGTATAAGTTTCTGGGAACAGGAGATCCATATCGCCCCATTCCGCTTCAGGTATGCCGGCCAAAGGGTCCTCTGTAAAGGTACATTCCGCTATGAAATCAGCCAGGATCTGAGCCTTTATGGAAGGTCGAGACTGATATCTTAATCCATACTGTTCTAGTTCAAGCGCCCAGATCAACATTCTTCCGGAAGATTCAGGCTTTTGAAATATTCTTTTCAGAGGCTGGTCCGTAAGCACGGTGACGGAATAAGACTGGAAATATCGGTCCATCTTGCGGGTAGCCTGTATAAGAGCAAATGCTATTTTTTCAATTCGGGCGTATCGCAACTCCGCATCCTTCAGAACGTGACCCACAAAATAGATTGGGCGATGCGAGTGGTTATCGTCGCGAATGAGGACGGCACTGACCACCTCGTCTACAGCGCCAACATACAAATATAAGGTATCACCCGCCTCAGGTCTCGTCAACAGCAGTTCGGACGATAGATAATCCTTTAGGGCGATAAATGCCTCCTCACATTCCGGGGTCCACCCGAGCGAGGCTTTCTTGCGTATGACTTTGAAAAAAGGAAGACATTTCTCTCCTTGCTTGGAAATGAATCGCCCAAGGGCGATAACTCGCCCCGTTAGCCTTTGCACCTCTTTAATGGTTCTTGGCGATATCATGTCTTGTATGGCTTTAACCTTTGAAGGGTTAGGCTGGATACCTTTTTGGCTGACGACGTAGCCCAAGAATTTTCCCGTCTGAAATGAAAACATGCATTTTCGGGATTTAACTTCATGCGATACCTTTTCATTACATCAAAGACCTCCTTTAAGTCCCGCAGGTGATCTTGAAAGCTCACACTCTTTACCAATATATCATCAACGTATGCTTCCACATTCCTTCCTATTTGCTCTTCGAATATCTTGCTGGCCATACGTTGGAATGTAGCCCCGACGTTCTTTAATCCAAACGGCATCGCCGTATAACAGTACGTGGCCTTTGGAGTGAGAAACGCAGTCTTTTCTTCATCTTCCAGGGCCATGGGGATCTGGTGGTATCCAGAGTTGGCGTCCAGTGAACTTAAATAGGCGTACCCGGCAGTTTGATCAACTAATTGATCTATACGAGGGAGCGGGTAGCAATCCTTAGGGCAGACATCATTTAAATCGGTGAAATCGATGCACATGCGCCAGCCCCCATTGGGCTTAGGGACAAGGACAGGGTTCGCTAGCCAGGTGGGATATTGAACTTCGCAGATGAACCCTGCGCCAAGAAGCTTGGTTACCTCTTTGTCCACAGCCAACGCCTTTTCATTAGAGAACGCGCGCCGCTTTTGCTGTACCGGCCTAGCATCTGGGTCCATATGGAGCCGATGCTCGGCTATTTTGCATGATATACCTGGCATGTCTGCGGGTTTCCACGTGAAATCTCCTTGGCATTTATTCAGTAGCCGAGCCAGTTGAAGGTTCTCCGCTGGGCTGAGTTTTTCGCTGATCAGGAAGCTTGCTTCCTCTATACCGATTGCCGAAATGGGTACCATTTTGTCCAGAGGTTGAGCGCGCTTCTCATCGCCTTGTTCATAGGGGTCCGCCGCTATACACACATACCTATCGCAGCTCCTTTGAGTCATGAGCGAGTAGCATTCCGCCGCGCGCTTTTGATCGCCTTTTATGGATACTACCCCATCCCATGAGGGGTATTTCATTTTTAAATACTTTTGAGATATCACCGCTCCAAAACGGTTGAGAAAAGGTCGCCCGAGTACGACATTGTAGGGCAAATTTAAATCCACGACAAGGAACAACAAGTTCTCTGATCGTTTATAGGTGTCTTCTCGGAAATATATGGGCAAAGTAATTACCCCCGTGACAGGGATGGGAACCCCATCAACGCCAACTATGGGTCGTTTGCTGGGCCTTAGCTCATTATTAGGGCGTTTCAGGAGGCTGTACGCTTCCAGCGAAAAGAGATTCACCGCACTCCCATTATCAATAAGGGTCCTTCTGATTCCATGGCTGGCGATGACGGGCGTAACCACCAATGCATCATTGTGCGGGTAGACAATGCCTTTCTCATCTTCTTCAGAAAAGGATAATATCATTCGATCCAAGATGCCTATCGCATCTCCTTTCTTTGTCGTGCCATCCCGTGTACGTTTTTCTCCTTTTGCGGCGGTCGGTTGTTCTGATTCGTCCATATAAGTGGTTCCTCCCGCGATAATGTTAATCATAGGGATGTATTCATCGTCGATCGTAAGAGTTTCCCCATCTTTTCCTCTGGGAGCATCATCCTTCTGCGGAACGCGAGGAGGAACTGGTCGTTCGTCTGCTGTCCTTTTCATGGGATTATTTCTGGCATCTTCTCTTATCTGGGTGGCAAATTCTCCTAAATATCCTTCTTCCACCAAACGTTCTATCGCTGATCTTAACTCCCTACACGCTTCTGTGGAATGGCCCTTGGCTTTGTGGAATTTACAATAAGCATTCTCCCTTCTCCCTAGAAGCACTCCTGGTTTCGTAGGCGTGGGGTAGCGGATGGGAAGATTTCGCTGTTCCGCTATCGCTAAAATCTCTGCCCTTGGCACATTAAGGGAAGGAAAATCTAGGTCGTACGTCCGATTTTTATAAGAATCCCCGTGACGTCGAGTGGGGGAACCACCGGTTTTTCCCTTCAAAAAATGACCCTTTTGCCTATTGGAGGCTTTGGGGATATGATCCTTCCGCCTGGCGTAATCGTCGATAAAATGATCGTCAGGAAGGGGTTTTGCGGGAGCAGCGGTAAGTTGAGATGTCTCATGCGGCACGTTATACGTCCTTTCTCTGTTTTCTTCTTCTTCCATTTTTGCATAATTGTGGGCTTTAAGTCTCAACGTATCTAAAGTCACTGGAGGGTCTACCATGAGCGCGTCTTTCAGTTTTCCATAGCGGCAGTTCCTTTTTAGGGCTTCTATAGAAAAATCAATAGTAACGCTCGGCGTTAAGGACATTTCCAAATCGAAGCGACTGAGAAATTCCTTTAAAGTTTCTTGAGGCCTTCGTTGTATGTCAAATAACGCGGCGGCAGATTTCCTGATTGGAATTGCCGTACTAAATCTGCTCCGAAATTTAGATTCTAATTGTGAGAAATTATTAATGGATCCACCAGGGAGTCCCTCAAACCAGAGACGCGCAACACCCGACAACGTCATGACAAATATTTGGCACAACGCCGCATCACTGTTGGTCTGAAACTGAACAAAATTCTTCACTTTATTGATATGCGAGATAGGATCCTTGGTGCCATCATAAGTATCAGTGGGAAGCTTCACGCGTCGACTGACCCTGTGACGCCTTATACGACGGCTAAATGGGTGGCCTGATGTATCATCAAGAATCTCACGTGTCTGACGCGGAGGAGACATTTCAGCTTGACGCCCCCTATTTCGTGGTTCTAGCGTAAGATGTCGCCTAGGAGATCGACTGCGACTCCTAGGCGAACGACTTCGATATCTTCGACTACTAGATCTTTCACTGTACTCGAGAGACAAACTCCTGTTGGCTCCTTCCCTCCGTCCGTCCCACCGGTTCCTAACCCCCTCAAGTTGCCTATCTCCTTGTGGGAGGAGACCTTGCGGCATCTGTGGTACGTAAGCTTCTACTCTTCCTTGAGTGAACGACACAACACTAACCGAGGGATCTCCCGCGGACAAAGGCATCTGGAGGTTTTCCGGAAACAACGGTGATAAAGGTCGATCAGCGACAATAGATGGTGTGAACATGACGCGGGGAGGGAGACTAGATCCAGAAGCTCCAGGCGTGATTCTTGCGGCCATTTCAGTCAAATATTCCAACCGAGAACGAAGGGTCGCTATTTCCATTGCAAAAGGATGTTCATGGCCGCGCACAGATCCCCCCAAAAGAGGAGTGGAGAAGTCAGGTCCCGCTATCTGAGATGACGAAATGCCCATTTGCGAAGAGACAAGTCCTCCAGCGATTCCAACCGAGTGGTCCAGAGATCCAGAGGTAATTGGTTGCGACGTCATGGAGAGATCAGCCGTAGCAAAGGGGAATAACTATCTGCGGATTGAGAAAGGGATATTAGAGGATGATGATCGGATCGGCTCCGATCCTGTGGTCATGACCGTTCCAATCTTCCGACTAAACGGAGCTTGGCTATTAAGGACTCTCACTTAATATACCAAGACTCTCAATGAGAGCACCATTTGATAAGATTCAATGTTGATTTGATAAGACTTAGTGTCGTGTCTGATCGAAACGGCGGCGATCGGTGTCGGGGTACCTGCAAAGCACCGGAGGGGGAGCTGCGGCGTAGACACTCCGATGCTTAAGTCAGTTCAGGGGTATGAATTAACCAGAGGTTCTGCTAGATGATCTCGATCTTACCTTTTGTTTGAAAAGTAGGGGTAATTATAGGCCTTGGTGGCGATACCTGGCGATAACAGTCCAGGCGATGTTTGATGATGACGTAACGAGCGATACTAGTAGGTGACGTCATGAGCGATAACTGACGGGGGTGCCGGAAGCGATAACCTCGGGGATCCCTAGGATGGGATGGTGTCGTGTGTATAGAGACGCGTGAGTCCCCCCCTCTGCTGATGTAGACCATCCTAGGAATCCTTTGCTGATCTCCGGGCGATATGAAGAGATATTACGGGACTTATGGGAATCCATCTAGCAGGAGCCGCAAGTGTAGTAACACCGTAAGGGTTGTCTTGATTGTTATCAGTTGAAAGGATTTTTGGAGGAAGTCACACAAGGTCGTACCAGTTTGCACCCTTAAAGTACCAATCAAGTCCAGAATGCAGTACAATAAGAGCTAATCCAGCAGTTGAGCATCAGATTGACCAAGATGCTAGTACTTCTCCTGCACCAGAGCCCACACAACACAACACGATATATGTGCTGGCTGCCCTTGACCAGAACAACCAACTCCTCACAACCATGCAACAAACACTCCATGACAAGCAATAGACCATTCTGGAACTCGAACAAGACTACAAAGCCACTCACACCATCGTGACAAAATTCATCAACGGTCTCTGTAGCATGGAATCAGCTATAGACGGTCTCCATGGTAGCTTGATTCATGGGTAGATTACTCCTTTGACTTAGAGGCAAACCCCACCTAACAACCCCCAGGTCGTCTTTTCTTTCTTTTCTTTTTTATTTTTTTGTTTTTTATTATTTCTGTTTGGAGTCTGTGTTTTTCACCCTTTTCTCACATTGAAGACAATGTGTCCAATAAGTGTGGGGGAGGGGTAATTTGTGTGATTAAATTGTCTCAGCATGCAGTCTTTGCGTGAGTTAGATTACATTTTGGGCAATTCTTAAGCCATTTTAAATTTTTTCTGCATAATTTTCTTCTGATTTTTGTGTGTTTCTAGATTGCATGTTTTGTTTGTTTTTAAGAATTAGAATTCATCATACCCTTGAACATATTATCCCTTCACATAGAAATAAAGAACCCTTTGTTTTGTGGCTCCATACCATACTATTAAGGTAAATAATTGGGTTAACATTTCCAATGCTTATAAGAGTACGATTCCTAGTACTATTTAAACATCGCTTTTGTACATAGATCCATGATTCGAGTACCTAATGCCAGGATTCTCAAGAGAACCATGCATAACTGTTTTGTCTTACCTTGTGCATCATTATACATAGAACTGCCATGCAAGAAATTCAAAGATGAGCCATTTAATAAGAATAAATGCTTTAGTATTTCTACCTCACTAAGCAGAAATATCTAGAGAACTAAAGATTTTACCTCAACATATTAAAGAAAGCATTCTGTCCTGGTGTTCTCGCCTCATCAGGTAGGAACATCCAAGAAACTACTCATGAAATGTCAAGAAATACTGGTAAATTGCTAAGCTAAAAAACAATAATGAAATTTGGGAGAAGTTCATGTGAAGAAGGGAAACATAGGAAGACCCAATAGTTTTGTCATGATTCAATTGCGAAGAGCAGAAGGTCATCGCGCCCTCGACGCGAACCAGACCATTGAGCAGACTTGTGCCCTTGATACCTGCATCGGATCAAAGACTAAAAGCCAAAGGAAAGCATCTTCGAAGATCCGCACGAGATTCCATGCGCTTCCAAGAGATGCATGACACTCCAGAAGATCCCAGAATATTCCCTGCAGAGGAAGCGTCCTTCCTATGTGTTGTCACCCACTCATGCGCTGACACCTTCTCTCCTTGAGCTGTATTTTGTCCCTTAGCTACTTTTTAGGCTATTTAAGCTTAGCTTTAGGGTTTTTTGTAAGGACAACTATCCTAAGACATTCTGTCTCTTTACCTAATTTTTAGGGATTCTCTCTTCCTCTTTTTGAGCACCATCGTCAGCTTGTAAAAGGGAAAGCTTGATTTCCTCCATCAGTTTTTATTCGAATATACTTCTCCTTTATTTTCTTTTCAATATAGTTTATGTTATTCTCTTTCTCTATCTACTGTTTATATTTTATTATGAGTAGCTAAATACATTTCTCTTAGTAAAGGGTGTTTCAAGGGTTGTAAGGTTCGGTTGAGAGGCCTAATACATGCTTAATATATTCTCTTGTCACATTCGGTTGTTTATCATTTTATTTCCATGCTTACTTAGAAATATTAAGGGCTTGATCAACTGTTGATATTTCTGTTTGAGTGTTGTTATCCTAGCAGCGATAACGTCATTGTGAGGTTGTTAGGAGTAGTAGACACCTAGTGGCGACATCGCGAGAGGTCTTTCGTCTAGGGGTAAATGATTGTTTAGGTGATGTGATGCGAGCTTGACAATCTGTCTCGCCTCAGCTTCATGGGCATTTTGAGTAGTGCCTCCCTGCATTCGTGCCTGGGAGGACGGCGAAACGTCAAGGCCACCTTATTAACAGTGAAAATGGGGGGTGGCTCTTAACTAAGAAGGTGAGTAGGGGATTTTTAGTGAGAACTTGGTTCCCACAGTAGATCTGTGCATGAGTTTGGAATATATTTATGCCAATGACTAATTGACCTGAAACCCAACGTGAGAACACAATAGGAACGCTCGAGGGAATAAGGAAAATGCCTTGTGTTCTTAAGACGTGATCGGTGGACCCCGCAAGCAAAGCCACTTGGCCATATTGACCAAAACCGCGGCGCCTGCACATCTATCCTTTATCTCTAATTTTATTTAAGTTATTTTAGGGTTTCGGAACCTTTATGGAAGTTTAGCTTGTTGCTTTTTTGTTTTAATTCTATTTTTAGAAACTAGACTAGTTTCCATTTTGGAATTAGGGTTTAGAGCATCCTTAAAAAGGAGTCGCGCACTTTATATTTTGGTTAGACTATTTTTGATAAGTGAAAATAGATTGTTTGGATTTTCATCCACTCGTTCTTGATGAACCTTGCATCTAATTGAGTTTCGTGCATTCAATTAGCTTGTCAAGTAAAACTTGAAAGCACCTTTCATTGAGTCATCCGTTCTTTGGAGTGCCAAGGATATCTTACCTTGGAGATTTAAAGGTTTGACACAAGAACGTCAAGGGATTCTGTGTGGAGTACCGAGGACACCTTACCTTAGAGATTCACACGTCTTCTTCGAGTTATTTTCCGCATTGAAACCCACGTCGCTGGACAACGATCTAAGAAGAGCATTCTAGCCTACAAGGAACGCATCAGCTGATATGATCCTAGACCCATGGCTAGCCCCATCGCACACACAGCGCACACACGCCTTGCGGTCAAGGCCAATCGAATGAATACCTCAAGCTAAGGATGTTGTGAGGAAGATAGTGAGGTTAATACAACCTCTAGACACAGAGGTAAGGTAGGGGACACTGCTGGGTCAAGCTTCTAGGTGAAGGATGACATGGGAGGTGGCTTGGAGGCTCTTAGCGCAAAATTTAGCATCCACTAGAGTCAAGTCATGTAAGAAAGACTTCAATCGAGGATCCAAAGTAAATTCAAGGCCAATTGGTGTCTTAGGAAGATCTTGGGAAAGTTTGAAGACATTTGGACGAGCCAAACTCAAGAAGGCTCGAGATGAAATTCTCGCACGTATGAGTTCTAGGCGTAGACGAGTCAGACCTATAGAAGTCAGAATTGTGCGATCATCCTTGTTTTTGAAACTTCAAGATGTTATAAAGCTTGTGACAAAGTTTCAGTTCAAACTCACGCATCGTTTTCATTTTATGCCAAGAGACATTTTTTGTTGACAGCAGTCCTACACAGACTAGGACTCTCTGATGCGATAGGAGTTTCTGTCCGAGCCAGTTCGGACCTATCCATCCAAGATAAGGAGGATATCACCTTGTAAATAATTTTTTGATGTTAGCTTTCATTAGGAACAGGTTTCAGACCATTTGGACGAGCGGATTTAAAGTTATGCTAATCGACATTTTCTTGCGCAGAGTGAATGCACAACAGTCCGGGAGTGGCAGATTGCATCGAGCCTTGATGTGATCACACCCAAAACAGAAGCAAGGACAGATCTTTCTAATGGCTTCAGGTGATCACGTCAACTCTTGGCGTGATCACGCCAACTGGTACCAGTTTTGCACCAAGAAGGAAATTTTTAAGTTTCCAATTTTTAATTGGTTATTAATTAAATTAGTTTGAATTTATTTATAATTAGTTTAATTAATTAATTAGAAGTTAAATTAGAAGAAGGACTTCTAATGTAAGGATTTAGGGTTTCCTATTTAAAGGAGCCACCCTTTTCATTGTAAAAAAACGTTATCTTTTCAATGAAAAATTCATAGAGTTTTTTCTCCAATTGTTCTTCATGAACCTTGTCCCTCATTGAGTTCGAACACTCGATTAGGATAGTAAGTAAAACTCGAAAGTTCATCCCATTGAGTCGCCGCCCGAGGTTGATATTCACAGGTTGAATATAGGTCAAGGGATAGAGTCAAGAACCTCACTTGAAATTGATTAGGTTGGTTGACACAGGTTGTCTTCAGGTCTAAGCTCGTACTTGTTGAGTTTATCTTCCGCATCCGAAATCCAAGCCTAGAACTAGATCGGTAAATTACTCATTACTCATCCTACACATCAACGATCGTATCAGTTTTTCATGCGGGGTGATAAGATTAGGACTTCTGGGAAAGCGGGGTAGAGATTATGGTGGTCTGGAGTCACTGTGGAGGCAGTTCGCCGTACTTGCAAAGCGCCGGAGGGGGGGCCCGGCGTAGACACTCCGATGCTTAAGTTAGTATGGCTGTGAAATTTTGCAGAGATTTGGGTAGTAATCTTAGTCTTACCTTTGATCTAGAAATGAGTAGTATTTATAGGCAAAAGAAAGGATGTTACCCCCAGGGGTGAGCGTTATCGGGAGAAGATAACGCCTAAGATGACGTCAGCAGGTGTCAGCTGGATAGGATATCGCTAATGAGGTATCGCTAGTGAGATGTTATCGAGGTTGTCCGGGATAGGAAGATGCCGCGTACAGAAACGTATGCCGCATGGGTCCCCCCTCGCTGATGTCGACCATCCCAGGATTTCTCTGCTAACGCGGGCGATAGCCGGGTGGCTGCCGCTGGCCAAGGTCTGCAGTTATCCGACCTTCACTCGGGATGGAAAGACAAATGTACCCCTAGTACTTCATCAATTGTTATCATAAGCCCAACTGAAAACGAGCCCGAGTGTTTACCAAGGGCTTCATTTCTCAGCTTCTAGAGGAGTGTTACTCCTTTTGCGCCGTGGCAGATTCGTGAGGGTCTTCGAGTTTGTATGACTCTATTGTTATTCCAACCATGCCTATTCATTCCCGGTGTTAGCCAAAACTCGGCATCTTTGAACCAGATACCCGATAGCGAAGCGGGTAACGTGAACCAATCGCTTGTGATAACTATTGGTCACAGAGAGGACGTCGACCAAGTTGACAGTGACGAGGTTGCAACGATATCGCTGGTCATAAACCAGGACTGATAACACCGGCGATATACCCAAGCTAATAACGCGGATGTTTCTCACGACATGCTTTATATGATCAATATCGGCAAAGTAGGGCGTTAAGGCGTTACCTCCTTGTAGCTCCGAATATCGTTCTAAAGGCGATACTTCATTGTTTTTCATATCGGGGTGTCGTTGATGTCGCTTTTCCTATCCAGGCTCGTTGGATCCAGCCTTGCTGTAAGCCACCTGCAACACTGACATGGTCTTACGCCATAAACTACCTACCATTTGCGCGGTTTTACGCCGCAGCTACCCGCAATATTGACGCGGTTTTACACTGCAGGTCACCTAAAAATTGTGCGGTCTTACGTTCTTCTGGATTTTAGTCTGTACTCTACTTGAGTATCTCGGGTGTCAACCAAGGGTTCCAGGTTAGCCTTTCCCCCTGGCTGCTTCGGGGTAACGGGACGGCCCAATTTTCGAGGGGCATACCCTAGTGAGTAGTTACTACTCCGGATCTATAAATGTGATCTCTTTTTTGGTGCAAATTCTTCACATTCTCTCTGCTTCTCCTTTATCATTTCTTCATGGATGATCTTAATAGAAACTTTCTGATTTCCAAGGCCCTAACCCTCAAAAATCTCACTGAGGGTGACGTCAGCTTCCTGGAGAACATGCTGACGAAGACTTGTGAAGATATGTATGCGGATGTATGTTTAGGCCATTAGGCCGTAATAAAAACTTCTTTCCGTTATTGGGCTTGCGACTTCTTTCCTTTTTTGGGCCGTTAGTCCTCGCTTTGGTTGAGGGTTGTGCCAACCCAACTGAAAATGAGTTTGCTATTGGTCAGACTTCTGCAGCATTTATACTTCTTTATCTGCCAGGTGGCGACGGTTATTCTGGCGAACCGTTTTGCACTAATCATTCGCCGCTTTTCTAGTATTAACTGATTGGGCAGTTTTTTGGTGTTTCTTGATTATCGAGAAATCCCAACAGGCTTGATCAAAGGATTTGATTCTGCCATTATGGTTGATATTCTCGAGATGCATTAAATTATCCTCCTCTCACTTGTGAAAAATTTTAAGAGTCTTACCACTTTAACTATTTATGGGGAGTTCTTCTTCTTTTCCCTATTCACCTTCTTCTTTGTACTTTCCTGTTGTTGTTGATTTTCATTTCTCATGGCTGACTCATATGATCAGGTCTCCGATGAGCGAGAATCTCGTCCGACCCCTCTGACTACACCGGATTCTTCTTTTGAAGAGGCGATTGCCTTACCGCGAAGGTCGGAAGAGGTCGAAGAAGAGAGCAAATTCTAAGACCACTGGTTGGTTTTCTTCTTTTTCAACCCCTCCAGCTTGTAAGGGCAAAGAATTGTCTCCTCCTGCTGACTGGTTTGAAGAGGAGATTCCTCCAGGTGATACCGTCGTAAAGGTGGCATCTTCCGCAGTGAAAGGGGAGTCCAAACTGTTAACGCCGAGTCTGGAGCGAAAGAGTGACAAATCTCCTCCTCTTGCTGATGAGGAGCTTCTGTCCTCAGATGAGGAATACTACTACTGGTCCTCTTACTGGCCTGACGATGATTGATTCTGTCCCTGGAAATCCTTTGTAGATGTCGTATGGCTATTATTAAATGAAATGATGCTTTTGCTTTTTTAGTCTTGTATACTCAAGCGTTAACCCCTCTTTTGAAAGATGGCTATCATTGAGAGACTAACTGTTGCTTCGATGTAACCACTTGCAACTGATTGTTAGTAACTACCCCCTCCAGAAGATATAAATGCTTAGACATAAATATCCTTCTGAAATTTTTCACACGTGTCACTTTTGCTTTGGGGCGTGTCCGATTTTTATAGGTTGTTCAATTTTTGAACTCAACCTTTAAAAGGGAGCAACTGCTTTCTTTTAATACTCTTTTCTTGCACTTTGAAATCTTCTCCTTCTCTCTCTAAGTTTTTGCTTCAAAGGAAGTTACGACCACCGTTCACCGGCGCCGACGGTTTTGTTCACCGCCTTCTGTTCAAGGTACTTTACTTCTTCTTCATCAGATTTTCTTCTTGCTGATTCATTATGAGTACGTCTAGGATACCCAAGGGTACTCAGTGGCCTCTGGCCACAAATAGGTCTTCGAAGGGTCTCCAGCGGCCCATAGATTTAGAAATTGAGAGAACACCTAGTGTTTTTGTTGATGAAATGGTATTGGAGGCAGAGTTGGAGGAAAATGGTATCTTTTTCCCTCCTGGTTACTCCGTCAAAATTCCTGATGTTGGTCATCGGCTTCATGACCCTCTATCAGGGAGCGATAGGATGGCATATTTTAATATGTTTCTTTACGGTTTTCGCTTTCCCATTCACGAAGCGGTGAAAGGATTATTGCTTCGTTATGACATTAAGCCGGCTCAGATTACGCCTCCCTCCTGGTGCGGGATTCATGCTTTCATTCGTGCTTGCGAGTTGCGGGGTATCTTTATCCTGTGTGTCAATTTATTCCGTAAGTTCTTTAGTTTCAAGTGCCGCAACTGTGTGGTGAATATCACCCCGAGGTGGAATGACGCGTTAGTGCAGTCATTCTGGCAGAAATTCCAGGGCTTTGAAGAGATTGTGGCTGATTGGAAGAGTGGTTTCTTCATCGTGAAATTGCCTTTTCGCCCTTGGCCTAGGGGTTTCAATTGGTGTCTTGATGATTCCATTTGGACAAACCCGTCGGTAATATCCAAGGAAGAACATCGGCAAATGAACATGCTGTTGGAACTGAGCTCGTCCTTTCGCATTCGAGAGTTTACCTTGTACAAGCTTATAGAGGAGTGTACTATAAGTAAGTTTCTTTTCTCCCATTATCGCTTTGGCTTATTCACTGTTCTGATATGTCTTGTTGACAGGTGACGCTGGAAATCAATCGTCGAGTGATAAGGACGTTCCTCTGAACGTGAAGCCGCTTCAATCACTGCCGCCTTCTCCTCCGCCTGAGAGTTCCAGTCGCCCTGCCGCTCCACCGAAGAGAAAAAAAATCAAGACAGTTACCAGGCTCGATATTTCTGACCGGGCCTCTCACTTCCTCGAGAGGTGGTTACCTATTAGGAACAGAGGAGCGACTCCTAACCGTCCTAAGGCTGAAGTAACCGACAGTGGTAGCGAGGACATGGATACTAACTCTAGGCTTCGTCATGCTTCCGCATGCTGAATTACTTTCTCGATATCCATGGCGACAAGGTTCGAGGTGGAAAGACATGGCAATACGAGCCTTCGCCGCCGGATTCCCAGACTATTACCATAGCGAGGCTTTCGATCCTGCCAAGATAGTTGATTACGCCTTTGAGAAATTGAGGGACATAGATGTCGAGGGCAATAAAGGAGTTCTTTCGTGATTAGCGTAAGGCAACGCTTGAGCGTGCTTTATTTTTCTTCAAACATTGGTTTCATTTGGCTTGTAATAATTGATAATGCTTGCATAATACCGACTGTCATTCCACTCCGGATAATAATTAATTTACTTCTTGGCGTTATCTTGATGGTTAAGTCATCATGCTTGTCCTCTTTTTGATAAAGTGATTCTGCTTTTCGGAGCATTTAATGCTTAGGATCCCCTCATTAATGTGAGTGAGGGATCAGGATGGTTCAGAGACACGTGTCTACTCATTAGGACGCTAGGGCTAGTGTGATTTGATAGAATCAAAGTGTCTTCTCGCTTTTCTAGGGTTGTACTCATTGCTCACGCCTGTCACGCGCGTGACGACTGTTCCAGCAGTCGTTTCACTTGGCCCCTTAGGGTTATAAAACCCAACACTTATTTCTTTTTTCCACTTTTGATAATCTATTTTCTCTGTATCTTCTCGAATCGTCTTGCATTTCTACTTTTCATCTCCTAGGTACTTCGATTTCCTTCTCAAAAAGGTATTTCTTTATTTCCCTTTGCTGTCTTCTTCATCTTTTCGTTTTCTTTTTCCACTATGGGTAAAAGAAAAACTTGTGCTTCTGGGTCTAAATCGATTGATGAGGAAAAATTAGATATTATAGCTAGTACTATTACTTCTCCGACCATCCTTCATAAATATTTAACCGATCACGGTGCTAACATCCCTGAGGGCTTCAAGGTTTCTGTTGCCCTTGAGTCTCTACGCCTGAACAACGTTCTGACCGGCAAACGCAGAATCTTGTATGCCCCGATGTTTCGCTACGGTTTCCGATTTCCGGTTGACCCTTTTATCCAAGAGTTGCTCACTTCTCTTGATCTGAGCCCTGTTCAATTAGCTCCAAATGCCTACTGCGGCGTTTATGCATTTCTAGAACTCTGTAAGTACAAGGGAATTACGTCTCCTTCCCTTGCATTACTCAAGTCTTTGTTTCGGCTGTATAACCGTCGGGGTGTGATAGCGATATCACCCCGTTATGATGATGATTCCCTTAAGAACTTCACCTGGAAACTTCTTCATTTAGAGTCTTCCATCAAAAAATAGAAATGGCAATTTTTTATTGTCGAGACTCCCGAGCTCCCGGATCCATGGTGGCGGTCTGGTTTCAACCAAGGCGTTAAGGACAGTGCTTGGCGCCAGGAGGCTCTTAACGAGACAGAGCAAAACTGGTTTGACAAGTTACTCAAATTGGAAATCAGCGTTCACACCCGCCTTCTGGCCTGCGGGGCCGATATCCGAGCCTGCGTTAAACGTGAGTATCGCGTCATTTTTTGATTTTCAATATTGGTACTAACGCTAACGCTGTCTTGTGCTTTTGCAGTGACTGATCCAAAGTACATTCCCGAGAGTGTTAGGAGGCGCTTAAAAAGGCTTCAACAAAGAGAGGAGGTTGAGCAAACGGCCGTGGCTGTCGATATCGCCACCACTCCAGTTGTTCCACCTATTACTATTTTGATTCCTCCCCAAACATCTTCTACTTCGGTTGATGGGGAAACCGACACCATTCCTGTTGGTATTCCTGTCATATCAATCACTGCTCTTCCTGTTCAGCCAACCGCCTCTAAGGCTTCAAAGGGAAAAATGAAAAGGAAAACAAGGAGCTATTTTTCAATGCCTTTCTGTATTTTCTTTTGTTTTTCATAACTTGTGATTGTTTTTCTTCATAAGATACTTCTGGTGCCTCTACCCCTAAGCTACCGCCGGGCAATATGGATTTGAGGCATATCCTGGGCCAATCGAGGAAGAGGCAGAGGCCCGATGGAGAAGGTACAAGTCTGTCATCGAGTCAAGTTGACGTCGGGGAGAGGCCTCAAACCGTCATTGATTCTTCAGCACCTCCCCCGGACCAGGCCACTAACATTTTTGGGAACATGGCCGCTCCTGGGCCTTTTGAGACTTCTCCACCTTCGTTTGGTTCGGAGGTTCCTCGTTTTTCTTCCAACTTGGTCTACAATGACGACTTGTCAGGCTTCTCCTTCTATCAACCCCATGACACTTTTGGGCCCTAGGGGGGTTCCTCTACTAACCAGCCTCCCTCTCCTAACCATCCTCCCTCTCCTGCCGCCGTGGTCTTTGTTCCTTCTGATGCTTCCATGCTTAAACGCTTTATGGAGGGAACGGTAGTGTCCAACCTATTGGCCGATGTAAGCTCAATTAACGTTGTTGGGCCCATTACTCATCAAGTGGACCTGACTACGCTACGTAGTTCAGAAATCGCGGCCATCGGGGGCGATAACTCCGCTGTCGCCGCTCATATGCTAACATCTCCCGAAAAACGAAGCACTTTTGCCGCTGAGGGAGACAGAGAGCAAGTTGACTTGCTGCGTTCTAACCTTTTTACCGGTCTCCTTCGGTTTCATCATTATACAGAACGCGTGTCACAAAAGACGGTTGCCCTTGCCGCTTCCGCGGATAAACTTTCAAAGGAGCAAGAAGAGAAGCAGAGATTGCTGGAAGAGCGAGAAGGATGTATAAGGGCCATGGAAGCGGCCAAAGTGGAGGCAAAAGAGGCGAAGCAACAGTTGGCCGCTTCTAACGCCGCTCTGTCAGCTGAACAGTCGAAAAGTATCGCCCTTGAGGGAGAAAAAGCAGCCCTGGTGGAAGAGAGGGCAGCCTTGGCAGGAGAGAAGGCGACACTTGAGAAAGAGACATCAGTCTAGTGTCAGTGGTATATTGAAAGGACTGCTGACATCATGGCTGACTGCTTTGTGGAGATTCATGGAGAAGAATTTTACAAAGGTGACACCGTTTCTGACGCCTTTTTGTGAAATTCTGCTGATCTTAATGACGAGGGCTTTCGCTTAGCCAGATCGAATGGCTACCAAGGGCGGGAGAGTTTAGGGAACCAGTTGTAGGCAGGGTATTATCGCCCCTTCTTTTTTGTGAGGATTAAGCGTTATCCACTTTTTGTTCATCCTTTGTATATTTTTGCGACGCTTCGTGGGTGTTTAAACAATAGCACATCTATGGTATTGGTTTCCTTTGTTGTTGATTTTCTTTTCTGTATTTCTTTTTCTTCGAATTTCTCGTAGCACGGCCATCGCGCCATTATCATCCTGATTATGCTGACGGGCTTTGCCAGGTTCAACTTAACCATTGCTCGGCCTCATCATAGATGACACTCCTCTAAAAAGAAGTATCTTTCCCACGATCAAAAGAGATGACGAATAGGGTCTTTAGGCCCTATTCCTCAAATCATGTAAAAATTAGCACAATTGGCCTCACGTCAATTTTGTTGACGGGTTGCGCAATCCTGCTATCGCCTCGAGCGTCACCATCTCCGTCAGTCAGAGATATCCTGCACACTCTCGATTAATATTTATTAGTAAGAGATATGCGACAACAGACATGGGTTTCCCGTAGGAGCCAATCCGCTGCCATTCTAGGGTACAGGTGTCGCTCATTATCGCATTCTCAACCAGCTCACTTCACCAGGGATTCCGCATCTGGTTACTCGCTGGGATTTCGTGATTCTTCATGTTTCCACACTACCACGATCGGCCGGAAAGTGCCTCTTCTTAGTGAGTCGTCTGATCAGGACAGGCCATCACAAGGTTAGGACTTTTTACTTTTGGGCGTTGTCCTCGCATCCCTGAATCGTGCCCTCACTTAGTGAGCCGTCTATATTAACCCGGTCACAAGGATAGGATTTTCACTTCCAAGATGGAGTTACTATTTCCCTAGGGTGTGCCTCTCCTTAACGAGCCGTCTCCACGAGAACGGTTGGCATAAGGATTGGGCTTTCACTTCCAGGGATACCGGGGCGTGCCTCATCTTAGTGGGTCGCCTATATTAGCGCGGTTTACCAAAAGGAAGGGACTTTTCACCCCCGGGGGAGTCGGGACGTGCCTCGTCTTATGGCCCACACGTGGCTACCACAAGGATATGACTTTTCACTCCCGACGCTAAATATTAGGTGTGCCAAGGAGTGTCCTCACTTAGTGAGTCATCTAATCAGGACTGACCATCACAAGGATAGGACTTTTCACTCCTAGCAACCTCTTTTTTGTTTTTCTTTCATCGTCTGCACACACACAGAGCCGCAAAACACAAGAAAGCTCACTATTTGAGCGTTAGCATGGGTTAGGGCTAGCATTAATGAAAGGTGCAGAGATAAATCAAAATCTAGCATGATATAATTTCAAACGAGCAATATTCTAGGAGTTAGGCAAGGAGGTACCATCGAGTGTCTCCAGATGATACGCTCCTCTCCCAACACTACGGGTAACGCGGTACGACCCTTCCCAGTTCGGGCTGAGCTTCCCCCGGTGTTTACCGGTTGCTCGCTTATCCCTGAGTACCAGGTCGCCTGCTTTCAGCAGTCGTTCATTGACGTGCCTATTGTGATAACGCGCCATCTTCTATTTGTAGTGTAATATTTTCAGAAGAGCTTCCTCTTGCAATTTCGGCAGCGTGTCAAGGTTTGCCCGCAACCTTCCCTCATTCAGCTCTTCTCTGAAATAGGCCACTCGTAGGCTCATAGTACCGATCTCCACGGGCGTGACGGCCTCAGTACGGAAAGCAGTGTGAATGGTGTCTCTCCTATGCTAGTTTTCGTGGTCATGCGGTATGCCCACATCACATACGGTAGCACATCTGCCCACTTCTTTTTGGATCCTTCTAGGTTCTTCTTAACATCGTTAAGGATGGTCCGGTTCGTCACCTCTGCCTGACCATTGGTCTGCGGATGAGCCACGGAAGAGAAGCTTTGCTCGATTTCGAACTCCACGCATTGGTCTCTGAAGAATTGGCTGGTGAATTGTGTTCCGTTATCACTAACTAGCACACGGGGTACGCCGAATCGCATGATAACTTGATGTTTCAAGAAACGCCAGATTTTCTCTGTCGTGATGTTGGCAACCGCCTCAGCTTCTGCCCATTTGGTAAAATAGTCTACCGCCACAACCACAAACTTTAACTGAGACCTCGCCTTTGGAAACGGTCCTAGGATATCAATTCCCCAATTCGCAAAAGGACAAGGAGCGATGATGTCATAAATTTGTGTGGCATGTTATCAAGGAATCTTGGAGAATTCCTAACACTTTTGGCAAGTTCGCACGTAATTATGGCAGTCTTTCTGGATAGTAGGCCAGTAGAACCCCGATCTAAAGACCTGCGCAGCCAGGGTGCCGCTGGACGCGTGCATACCGCAAATTCCTTCGTGGATTTCGCGGAGGGTATGAAGGCCTTCTTGTTCCGTTATGCACCTGGCAGCCGGGTGAGAGAAACATCTCCACATGAGCTCCCCGTTAAAGTACGTGCACCGCGTCGCTTGCTTTAGCAATTTCTTTTTCTCAGCATTATCTGCTGGTAGCTCATCATGTTTCAAGTATTTTATGACGGGAATTCTCCAGTCATTTTCACTTTCTTCTACGCAGAGCGTCGCCTGTTCTTCCATAAAGGAAGGTACGGGTATCTCTCGGTAGTACACCCCTTTTGGTATGGACGCTTCTAGGTTTGCCGCGAGTTTGGCGAGGTTATCCGCCTCAGTGTTATCCTCTCGAGGAATGTGCTCAAAGCTGACTTGTATGCCACTTTTCTTTATTTCTATCAACTCGTGTTTCACTTTGGCAAGGTATTGCACCATGATGGACTCCCTAGCTTCAGAGTGTCCCAGAACTTGGTCTATTATCAGCTTGGAGTCTCCACAGATTTTCAACCGCAGGTCTCCCAACCTCCCTGAGTCACGTATTCCTTTTATGGAGAAGTTTTTCCCTATCCTAAGCCCGGCTAATAGTGCTTCGTATTCTGTAGCGTTATTGGACAACGGCTGCAGGATTCGGATGACATATCGCACATGGATGCCGTGAGGCCCACTCATGAAGATTCCAGCCCTGGCAAGCTCTTGATTTTTGGCGCCGTCCACGTGGATGACCCACAGGTCGGTGTAGGTTTCAGGGAAGGGGAGGTCCAACTCCTCTTTTTCTTTTTCAGTCAACTCCGTCATTGGATCTGGCGTAAAGGTGCATTCCGCGATAAAGTCCGCCAGAATTTGAGCCTTCACAGTCGGTCGGGATCTGTAGTGCAATCCATATTGTTGAAGCTCGATGGCCCAAATCAGCATTCTCCCCAAGGATTCGGGCTTCCGAAATATCCTTTTTAAAGGTTGATCCGTAAGCACGATGACGGTATGAGCTTGAAAATATCGACTTATTTTCCGCGTAGCTTGTATCAATGCAAACGCTATTTTTTCAATACAAGCATATCTCAGCTCGGCGGCTTTCAAGATGTGACTTACGAAGTATACAGGGCGGTGTATGTGATTGTCATCTCGCACAAGGACCGCGCTGACCACTTCGTCAGCAACCCCGAGGTAGAGGTACAGGATATCGCCAGGCTCCGGTCTTGTCAACACCAAGTCAGACGATAGATAGGCCTTCAGGCCTGCAAACGCCTCTTCGCATTTTGTTGTCCATCTGAAGATGGTTTTTTTGCGTATAACTTTGAAAAAGGGGAGGCACCTCTCGCCTTGCTTAGAAATAAACCATCCCAGAGTGATAACACGCCCTGTTAGCTTCTGTATCTCTTTTACAGTTCGAAGGGATATCATATCTTGGATGGCTTTAATTTTTGAAGGGTTGGGTTGGATCCCCTTTTGACTGACCACGTAACCCAAAAATTTACCCATTTGAAAGGCAAACATGCACTTTCGAGGGTTCAGCTTCATTTGGTATCGCCTCATTACTTCAAAGACTTCCGCCAGATCGGATAGGTGGTCCTTCAAGCTTCAGCTTTTGACCAGTATGTCATCGACATATGCCTCTATGTTTCGCTCAATCTGTTTTTCGAAGACTTGATTCGTCATTCGCTGGAAGGTGGCTCCAGCATTTTTCAACCCAAAAGGCATCGCCGTGTAGCAATAAGTGGCCTTCAGAGTGATGAAAGAAGTTTTCTCTTCATCCTCATTGGCCATGGGGATTTGGTGGTACCCCGAGTTTGCGTCCAGCGAGCTCAAATAAGCATACCCGGCAGCCTGGTCAACTTGCTGGTCAATCCGAGGAAGTGGGTAACAATCTTTAGGACAGGCGTCGTTCAAATCTGTGAAGTCGATGCACATACGCCACTCTCCGTTGGGCTTGGGAACTAAGACGGGGTTAGCTAACCATGTAGGATATTGTACTTCCCGAATAAGCCCGCATCGAGAAGCTTTTATATTTCTTTGTCGACAGCAGTCGCTTTTTCTGTAGAGAAGGCACGTTGTTTCTGCTGAACTGGTTTTGCGTCAGGGTTGACATTAAGTCGATGCTCTGCTACCTCCCGCGAGATACCGGGCATGTCGGCCGGTTTCCATGCAAACTCGCCTTTCCATTTGTTCAATAACTGAGTTAACTGAAAAAATTTCTCTGGGCTGAGGTTATCGCTAACCAGGAATATGGCCCCGTCGACCCCATTAACTGGAACGTGAATCATCTTGTCCATAGGCTGAGTGCGTTTCTCATCATTTTGTTCATATGGATCCATCGTCACGCACACGTACCTATCGCAACTCTTCTGAGTCATGAGCAGGTAGCATTCAGCCGCTAACTTTTGATTACCCCGGATTGAGACCACACCGTCCCAAGAAGGATATTTCAACCTCAGATATTTTTGTGATATCACCGCTCCAAAAGAGTTGAGGAATGGCCGCCCCAATATGGCGTTATCAGGCAGATTTAGATCCACCACCAAGAATAGAAGCTCCTCTACTCCGATAATGGGTATCTTCCTTAAAATATACCGGCAAGGTGGTTACTCCAGTCACTGGGATGGGGACTCCGTCTACTCCGATAATGGGTTTTTTGCAGGGCGTAAGCTCGTTATCAGGACGCTTCATGAGATTGTAAGCTTCGAATGAGAATAGGTTCACGACACTTCCGTTATCAACAAGAGTCCTCCTAACTCCATGGCTGGCGATAATGGGCGTAACTACTAATGCATCGTTGTGTGGATATACCATGCCCTTCTCATCCTCTTCAGAAAAGGATAATACCATGCGATCCAAGGTGCTTATCGCCTCACTTTTGATTGAAACACCTGCTCGCTTCCGCTTATCCCCTGCCGCGGGTGTCAGCTGTGCGGACTCGTCCAGATAAGGTGTGCCTCCAGCGATGATGTTAATGATGGGGACGTCTTCGTCATCAACCGTGAGCGTTTCCCTATCCCTTCCTGCAAGACCTGCGTCGTTGCCTAGGGCACGGGAAGGTGCCGGTCTGTCGTCGGCTACTCTATTTGTCGGGTTACTCTTAACCTCTTCTCGTATTTTGATGGTGAATTCTCCTAGATAGCCTTCTTCAACCAGGCACTCTATCGCCAATTTGAGCTCTCTACACACTTCCGTAGAGTGTCCCTTAGCTTTGTGAAATTTGCAGTAAGCATTTTCTCTTCTTCCCAAGGTTACCCCCGTTCTCACAGGGGCTGGATAACGGATGGGCAGGTTCCGCTGTTATCTCCAAGAACCGTTAAGGAAGTACAAAGACTAACAGGGCGCGTTATCGCCCTAGGGCGCTTTATTTCCAAACAAGGCGAGAAGTGTCTTCCTTTTTTCAAAGTCATACGCAAGAAAGCATCCTTTGGGTGGACCCCGGAATGTGAAGAGGCGTTTGTTAGCCTAAAAGATTACCTATCGTCCGATCTGCTGCTGACCAGGCCAGACCTAGGTGATACTTTATACCTATATCTCGGCGCTGCTGACGAAGTGGTCAGCGCCGTCCTCGTCCGCGACGATAGCCACATGCACTGCCCCATGTATTTCGTGAGTCACGTTCTGAAAGATGCAGAGTTGCGATACGCCCGAATTGAGAAAATAGCGTACGCGCTAATACAGGCCACTCGAAAAATGGACAGATACTTCCAGTCTTTTTTCCGTTATCGTACTTACAGATCAACTGCTGAAAAGGATATTTCGAAAGCCTGAATCCTCGGGAAGAATGCTAATCTGGGCTCTTGAACTCGAACAATACGGGCTGAGGTATCAGTCTCGGCCATCTGTAAAGGCTCAAATCTTGGCAGATTTTATAGCGGAATACACCTTTACGGAAGATCCATTAACAGACGTACCCGAAGAGGAATGGCGTGATTTGGATCTCCCATTCCCGGAGACTTATACGGACCTCTGGATCATTCATGTAGACGGGGCTAAAAATCAAGAATCGGTTGGAGCAGGAATCTTTATAAATGGGCCGAACGATATGCGAATACAATACGCTATCCGAATCCTGCAGCCATTATCCAATAATGCGGCAGAATATGAGGCGTTACTAGCTGGACTCCAGATAGGGAGAAGCCTTTCATCTAAAGGTAGGCACGATACCGGCAGAACAGGAGACCTGCGTCTGAAAATTTGCGGTGATTCCAAACTAGTGATCGACCAGGTCTTAGGGCGCTCTCAAGCTCGGGAGCCCATCATGGTCTAGTATCTCACTAAAGTGATGCGGGAGCTATTAGAAATAAAGAGAGAAGGCATGGAAGTCAGTTTTGAGCACATTCCCGGAGAGGACAACGCCGAAGCTGACAACCTTGCCAAGCTGGCTGCAAACCCAGAAGCATCCATACCCAAAGGCGTGTATTACCGAGAATTACCTATACCCTCCTTCATGGAAGAGCAAGCATCTTTGTGTGTGGAAGAACTCGAGAACGACTAGCGAGTCCCCATAATCAAATACTTAAAACACGAAGAACTGCCTGAGAATATCGCTGAAAAGAAAAAAGTGCTGAGACAGGCAGCTCGCTGTACGTATTATGACGGGGACCTAGTCCGAAGATGCTTTTCGCACCCAGCGGCCAAATGCATAACGGAACAAGAGGGTCTTCACACGCTACGCGAAATTCATGAAGGGATATGAGGTATGCATGTATCGGGTGGCACCCTGGCTACACAAGTCTTCAGATCTGGATTCTATTGGCCCACTATACGGAAAGATTGCCACGACTATGTGCAAACCTGCCCGAAATGTCAGGAGTTCTCTAAAATTCCTCGACGTCCCGCCACTGAAATATCAGAGATCATCGCCCCTTGTCCTTTTGCTAAATGGGGGATCGATATCTTGGGTCCGTTTCCAAAGGTAAGGTCCCAACTAAAATTTGTAATAGTGGCAGTGGACTACTTTACGAAGTGAGCGGAGGATGAAGCGGTCACCAACATCACGGTCGAAAAAACTTGGCGTTTCTTCAAGCACCAAGTTATCATGAGGTTTGGCGTACCTCGTATCCTAATCAGCGATAACGTGACACAGTTCACCAGCGAATTCTTCAAAGACCAATGCTCGGAATTCAGGATAGAGCAACGATTCTCTTCCGTGGCTCACCCCCAAACCAATGGACAGGCAGAAGTGACAAATCGGAGCATCCTTAGTGACATTAAGAAAAATCTGGAGGGGTCTAAAAAGAAATGGGCTGACGAGCTGCCATACGTGATGTGGGCGTACCGCATGACCGTTAAAACCAGTACGGGAGAAACACCTTTCGCATTGGCCTTCGGTACCGAGGCTGTTACGCAAGTAGAAATCGGGACCATGAGCCTACGAGTGGCCCACTTCCGAGAGGATCTGAATGAGGAAAGGTTACGAGCTAACCTGGACGCATTACCAGAGGTCCGAGTAGAAACCCTCCTGAAAACGAAACACTACAAACGAAAGATGACCCGTTACCATAACAGGCGCGTCAAAGAACGGTTGCTAAAGGCAGGCGACCTGGTGCTCAAAGACAAACGAGCGGCTGGTCAACGTATGGGGAAGCTCAGCCCAAACTGGGATGGACCACATCGCGTTACCCAAGTTATCGGAAAAGGAGCCTATCATCTGGAGACGCTCGATGGTACTCCCCTATCTAACTCTTGGAATATTGCTCGTTTGAAATTATATTATCCTAGACCTTGAACTATCTACACCTTTGACTGATGCCAACCCTAACCTTAGCTAACGCTCCCTAAGAGAGCTTCCTTGGGTGTTTGTGGTTGCTTTTTGTGCAGATAGAAAAGGGGGAACCTGGGAGTGAAAAGTCCTATCCTTGTGAATGCCAATCCTGATCAGATGGCTCACTAAGTGAGGGCACGACCCAGGATGCCTTGAACTAGCGTGGGGATTGAAAGATCCCTAGCACCCTCCGAGAGTGAAAAGTCTTATCCTTGTGAATGTCGGTCCTGATTAGATGGCTCACTAAGTGAGGGCACTACCCGGAATCCTTGGGAGTGAAAAGTCCTTTTCTTGTAATGACCGTTCTTGCGGAGACGGCCCATCAAGACAAGGCACGCCCCAAGGATATAGTAACTCCATTCTAGAAGTGAAAAGTCTTATCTTAGTAACCAGACTAGCGTAGTCGGTTCATCAAGTAAGGGCATAATTCTAGACGCGAGGACAACGCCTGAAAGTGAAAAGTCCTATCCTTGTGATAGCCAGTCCCGATCCGACGGCTCACTAAGTGAGGGCACTTTCCAGGCCGATCGTGGAAAAATGGAAGCGCAAAGAATCGCGAAATTCCAGCTAGTAACTAGATGCGTAATCCCTAGTGAAGTAGAGCTGATGGAAAAAGCGATTCACGCGACTTCCATGACTAAACGCCCTATGACGGCAGCGGAAAAGCTCCTACGGGTAATCACTTTCTCTCGTAACCCGTTATGCTACTAATGGTTTACAATTGAGAATGTGCAGAATAACTTTTGAGTGGCGGAAAATTGACGACTGCACAAAGTGACGATACTATGAGGCTCGCCGGGAAAGCTAACCCGATACCGACCTCAGCGATATCTGTTGCTGAAATGAGTCTGCTCAAGAAATTAAACATATTATGTCGCCAGGATGGTAGCGACACCCTGGGAATTTCAGAAAGTGAAATAAAGAAAGGGAAAAGACAGCAGCAAAGATATAAACTGTTCAAATGCATAAAGGTACCTTAGAAAAGTCACGAGTTACAGAAACCAAAACAATAACGCCGCGGAGGCAAAAAAACAAAAAGCCTGACAGCAGTAAAAGAGGCGGCAAAGCTCAGGAATGTGTAAACCCTCAGGGTTCCTCCGTCTCCAACCCTCCGCCTTAGCTCGGCGAAAGCCTGCTTCATTAAGGTCGGCAGACTTCTGTTTGAAGGCCTGTGACCTTGTCACCTTCATACGCATCTGCTCCATGGACCTCTTCAAAGCATTCGACTAAGATGGTGGCCGTCCGCTCAATGTGCCACAGGCTCTTATCGGCTGATTCCTCCGTCAGAGCGGCTCTCTCTTCCTCCCAGGTCATTTTCTCCTTTGCCAAGGATGACTTCTCTCCTTCCAGCACGGCATTCTTTGCATCAAGGGTAGACACTTGTCTCGACAGCTCCTACTGAGCCAGTAACAATCGATTGCGTTCCTCCAGCAGCTTATTCTTCTCATTTCACTCTCGCGAAAGTTCAGAAAGGGACGCAGTAAGAGAAGCAGCCTGACGTTGTACGTGCTCTGTCCAGTACTGAAATTTCACGAAATTGGAAAAGATTCCAGTGCGTAGCGAGTTCACCTTATCGTCATCTGTCTGTGAGAGGAAAGCTTCCCACTCAGTAGGGGTCGACAGTATTTGGGCTGCCAAGAAAGCCAAGGGGTCAACTGAACCATCGCCCCCGAGAGCCGCTAAGCCCGTATTGCGAAAATCATATAAACCCACTTGGTGAATCACAGTACCAGGCTCACTAGAGGAACTTAGGTCCGCAGCATAGTCAAAGGTAGAGGCCCCCTCGCCGCAACATTGCGATAAAGGAACGCTTGAGGGGACAAAGGCATAGGAACCACGAGGGTGATAGCCCGTAAAGTCCTAAAAACCTTCTTGATAGCCCGAGTTAGGACCATATGTATGGACGGGCCCACCGAAGGAATTGGGTGAAGCCCCGAAAGTCTCAGTCGTACTCAGGTTCCCCAAAAATCCAGAAGGGTGAGTTTGGGGAGCATCCATAGAAACAAAGATTCTGTCTGGCCCGACTTCCGCCTCGACAACGTTAGAAGATAAGCTCCCACCCTCACCCTCCAGCCGAGATCTCTTCCTGGAACCGCCCAGCACATGACTCATGTCCATTTCACCTGTGGGAGAGGTGGAGGTAGAACCAGTAACGGTCTCCTGCTAAGAACCCAGTACGAAACACAAATAAGAGAAATGGCAATAAACAACGATAAACAGCATATCGTAACAAGGAAGCACACTCACAGCGGCAGTCTTGAGAAGAGGTGCTTCCGAAGAACCTGCCACGTCCAGAGAAGGAGTAAGAGCGGCAACGCTTCTTGCTCTTTTCTACTTTTTTCCTTTGGCAAGGACCTTAGGAACCTTAGAAGAAGACGGTTGGGCAGGAGTGGCAGCAATGGTCACGATAGGAATACCTGAAGGAATGTCAATATTCCCCTCACAGGCTGAGGAAGAAGATACTTGAGCAAGGCTCACGGAAATGGCAGGAAGCTCAGTGGAGTTATCGACAGCTTCCGTAGAGATGGCCTTCTCTTTTTCTTCTCTGTCCTGGGCCCTTTTCAGTCGCCTCCTAACGTTTTCAGGCTTGTAGTCAGGATCTGTCGCTGCATGATGACAAAATAACGTTAGCATTAGTATCAGTGATAGTAAAGAAGGAAGCGACTCGACACTCACGTCTAACGCAGGCCTTCATATCGACTCTGCACACCACATAGCGGATATGAACGCTGATTTCCAGTTGAAGAAGTTTGTCTAACCAGCCTTGTTCGCGCTGAGGTAGAGTCTCCGGTCGCCCCAGACGTTGTCCTTGACGTCTTGGTTAAACCCATACCGCCACCAGGAACTGGGGTCTTCAGGAAGATCTATCACAAAGAACTCTTTCTTCCAAGCATCGACAGAGGACTCAATATGGAGAAGTTTCCAAGTGAATGACTTGAGTGAGTCATCGTCATAATGGGGCAATATCGTTATCACTCCCCGACACTTCATCAGTTTAAAAACTGATTTAAGCAGTAAAAGAGAAGGGGAAGTGATCCCCTTATATTTACAAAGTTCTAAGAAGGCATAAACGCAGCAATACGCATTCGGGGCTAATTGAACAGGATTCAAATCGCAGGCAATGAGCAACTATTTTATGAAAGAGTTGATGGGAAGCTGGAAACCGTAACAGAACATTTGTGTGTACAGGACCCTACGATTGCCCGTCAAAACGCTATTCAAGTGTACCGACTCAGGGGCAACGGTGGCCTTATAACCCTCAGGGATAACAACATTGTGAGTGGCTAAATGCTCATTAAGAGCAACCTCAGAGGTGATACTACTAACGATAATAGCCATCTTTTTCTCATCGGCAGATCTCGACTCAGAGCGGCGAGTCTTAGCCATGGCAAAAATAAAAAAGTAAAGATGGAGAAGACGACGAAAGAAAAGAGGAGATACCTTTAGAGAGAAAGCTCTTCGAGAACCTTGAACGGTCAAAAGAAAATAAGACGGCTAGAGAAAATATGAAGAAAGCAGAACGGAAAAAATAAGCAAAAGAAACAAGTATTGGGTTTTATAACCCTAGTAGTCAACAAAACGACGGACGTCGCAGCCGTTGCGTGAGAGGATCACAAGGAAAAGACTCAAGCAATGAGTACAATTCTAGAGAAACACGGCAACGCTTCGATCTTGCTAAAATTCTGAAGCACGCTAGCCCTAGGTGTTCTAAAAAATGGACACGTGTGCCTAAGTTATCAAGACTTTTCTCCCGCATCAATCAAAAGCTCATAAGCATTAAATGCTCTGAAAAGCAGAAAGGATATCTTGGAATAAGACAAGAGTGATACTACACTAAAGGGGATAACGCAGAATGGCATTAACCAAGCCGGTAGCCTCCCGGATAACGGGGAAAAGCAAAGCAGAGATTATTTAAAAATGAAGTGCAAATATCGTTTCGCGCGAAAAGGCGTTATTACAATACAAGAAAAAGTGAATAAATGGGAAAATCTTCCCAGAGAATCAGCCTTGACCAGTCGATGGCCGGCACAGATATCGCTGCCACCATTCGCCTACTCCTCCCCGAGAGAAAGAAAATCTCCCTCGCCTTCGCCTAAATCCTTTATCTTCTTGGAAGTATAATCAGACAGCTTGGTCAAGTCAACGGCTCCCTAGCGGTAGAGATCTGTAAAGCCAGCGATACAGGCCTCCATAGTCTTATCTTTCCACCAAGCTATCCTCGAGGGCACTTTGGCCAAATCCGCATCATGGAACAATATCTCTTCACGAAGGAGAGAGTTCCTTTTGTCGGCCGCCACTTGTTCCGCCTCCAGTAGCTCCACTTTAGCCTTCCCTTTGGATCTTTCTCGTGCGAGATCGACGCGACACTTGTTCAACTCTGCCCGGGTACGATCATGAAGCTTGGATAGCTCTGTTACCTTCGCCAAAGCGGCATCTAATTGTTCCGTCGAATCGGGAGAGCATCGAACCTTGCCGCTCTGATCCTCAAGATAATAGTTCAGCTCGCGAAAGCTAGCCAGCATATCATTCAGAGGGCGTGTATGTTGAACTTCAGGAGGGCGCTGCAGGAACTCTTCCTTGTCCTTCGAAGAACTGAACATCTGGCCCACTATGGTCCCTATCGGCTCATCTCGCGATAGCGGATCTGATATCCCTAAAGCACGAAGCCCGTCGGTACCGAAGGACGACAGATCCAGCTGAAACGCAGCATTTCCTTGAGGACCTTGAGGGGAAAGGTTGGCGATAAAGGGAGGAGAGCAACTCTTTACGAAATTACCAACGCCCGAGATCGACGAAAGGAATAAAGGCTGAGGTTTCTTCGGGACAGGATTAGGAGGAACGTTTGGGTTTGAAACCGGCACGGACACGTCTGGGATATAGGAGGAAATCGGAGAATCAGGGCCACCGGATGGCAAAGGTGGGTCCACCCCGCAAAAACCTCATCAGTTTTGGAAAGAACAACGGAAGGTGCCTTGACAACCTCCGCCACTTGCGAGGTACTCGTGATAGGACACATGTCGACCTTAGTGGAGGGAACTGCGTTAACTTCCTTCAAGGGAGGAATCGGGGGATCCATTTTCTCTTTCCGGATTTTCTTTTTGAGGCGGTCCGTTTCGGCAGCCATCTCCTCGCTATTGTCCTCGGATGACTCCGCCACAAGACCGTTTTTCCTCACCCTGACCTTCATCCGTTGGGCAAGAGTCTCGTGACGTAGTTCAGAGCCGGCATCCATGCTCTCGCTATCGCTATCAACTATTTCAGTCGCAGGACGACTCGAAGACACTCCCCTACCCCGGAGCGGCAACCAATTCTCAAGAAAACGAGAAGGTTGGGAGGAAACGTTGCGCGCTGCGACAGTCTTAATCCTCCTTTTCCTTGGTGGGATAATTGGATTGCCGGAACTTTCGGGCGGCGGAGAAGGAGGTAGCGTTTGAAGTGGTACCACGTTCAGAGGAGTGTTATTTCCACCAGAGGAACAACCCTCAGCACTACCTGTCAACGGAATATATTAATATAGCAAGTAAAGCGAAGCGATAACGCGGCAAAAGAAAAACTCACCAACGATACATTCTTTCAAGGGTCTGAATCGAGCAAATTCCCGAATGTGGAAAGGCCCTTCTATCTCTAAGAGAGTAGAAACATGGGACACATCGGTGCTAGACAGCACTTCTAGATTTTTCCAATCGGCACTAGCAATATTTTGATTAAAGCCTCCGCGCCACCAGCGGGACGGCAGTCGAAGGGTGAAGAAACCATTTTTCCAATTATCCACGTTTTCTTCAAAACCTTGGAAGTTCCGCCAGAAAAAGCGCACGACGTCGTCATTCCATCTAGGAGTGATATCCACCAAGCAGGCGCGACAGCTCAGCTTGAAAAATATACGGAACAGATCAAGGGATGGAGTGAAAATACGCTTCATCTCGCATGACCGAAGGAACGCGTAAATCCCACACCATGAAGATGGAGTTATTTGAACCGGATTGAGATCGTAGTGGTTGAGCAGCTTCATCAGAGAAGTATGAAGTGGGAGATGAAATTCGTAGAGGAACATCTTGAAGTAAACCAGCCGAAACGTTCCCCACATGGCGGCGTGAAGCCGAATGTCTTTCGTAGGGATATATGGGCGACAACCCAAGGGGAAGGTGATACCGTTCTCCTCCAACTCAGCCCTCAAAACTTCATCACAATCGAAAATACTACGAGCTCTCCTAGCCTCGAGATCTATGGGATTTTCGACTCTCGTAGAAGCTCCAATATGAGACATAAGGAATTGGGAAAATAAACTACAGCGAGAGAGGGACAAAATACCTGGAAAAAGTAGCCGGAGAACAGACCGTCGTCGCCGGCGAGCAGTTGTGAAGACTCTCTTCTCGAGCAAGAAGAAACGCAGGAGAAAGAGAAAGTGTGAAAAATTGCAGAATATTAGCAAAAATGATAAAAGAGAATAGGGTTTCCCTTATAAAGGTTCAACTTGAAGAAGACAGCCTGTAGAATTGAAACACGTGCGGAGCAGAAAGAGACGCGTGGACAGTCATTTATGTCTTTCAGAAAAGACGGTTATTGACTAGAGATCCAACGACAGTTGTACTCAACCACTGATCCCCTCAGCGATAACCCTTGACGTTCGAAGAAGTGAATTAGAAAGGCGATAGGGGAACAAAAGAAAAGGGAAGATTATCTTATTCATTTTTGGAAAGTCATACGGCATCTACAAAGGGACGAGACATTTTAAACTAATCGCCCTCAGACCAAGAGATACCATAGCAATAAACCACATCATCATCCAAGAGCGATGGCTCCCTACTAAAGGGAGGGAAAGTCTCTTCCTTCCTCTTTCCTACGTATATCGATGATCGGTCGGGCTCCTCTTCTGTGGTCGACATCGCCATTTCAGCGCTCACGGAGGGGAAAGTTATTTCTGGCAAGACACGGGGAGGAAGAGAGGGTTCATCCCCCTTTTCAGCAGAGGGGGTATGATACTTGAAAAGCGGTGCAGACACTTTTGAGGCATTTTTCCTCTGCCTCTTGCGTCCCCGCCGGCGAACAAACAGCCTCCACGGAGGCGACGGAGGAGGGTTGTCTGAGTCCAGCGAAGTCGGAGGAGTTGGCAGGGAATCCCGCGCCGCTGTATCCAAAAAATAAGAGTCAGCCATGAGATCACAGGCGATCTGCCAAGGGGAAAAATAAATAAAAAGATGAACAGAAAAGGGGGAAAGGATACCTTTAAATAGCCAAAAGAGGGGGAAAAGCTTTTGATCTCCCAACACGACTTTTGAGAACTGACACGCGTACAACCTACAGTACGAATCTAGATTTACAGTCACGCCTGTTGAAATCTCCCCCAGATCGAGGAAAACTGAAAATTAGCCCAATCGATGGACAAGGAGGTGGCGGCGCATAATTAATGTGGAACGGTTAGTGGGGAAACCGTCCAGTGATTGACTCGTTTTCAGTTGGGCTAAGAATACCTCCAATTGAAAAAAGACAAAGGACGCATTAAAGAAGAAGAACAGTGATTAAGGACACAACGGAAGCAGTTTATTTATTATGGCCTAATGGCCGAAAGGTACAGCCTCATAACTAGGAGAAAAGAAAAAAGGCTCAAAGGGAGCCACCGCTGTTAGGCATCAGAGCCAGCGTCCTCGGGAACTTCAGGAATGTCTTACAGAGAGTCCATGACCAGAGTCAGGTCGGCGGAGGTGACCCTCATCCCCTTCAAGCAGCACCCCAGCATGTCCTTGCGCTGCTGCAGCATGGCGATTACCACCTGGATCCGAGCGATAGAGGTGGCCAGCCTCGACACGCTCTCTAAAGGACTGAAATCCTCCAGAGACGTGGCTCCTAGCCTGGAATGGAGTGGGGTCACCATCCCTTGCAGCTCCAGGATGTCCTCGGAAGTCTTGACCAGCATGTTCTCCAGGAACCCGACGTCACCATTATTAAGGTTCTTGAGAGTGTGACCCTTGGAAAGGAGAAAATTTTTAGTCAAATGATCCATGATGAGGAGAGCGTGGGGGAGAAAGCCCCCTGATTTATAGACTCCGAGAAAAGGGCCTTGGGAAAAAAGGAGGTCCTCAAAAGACGAGCTGTCCCGTTACCTTCGAAGACCGATGGACCTGAAACGGAAACCAAGGTCGACGTTCGTATACTACCAATGATGCAGATATTCGAAGGGGTACGAGATAGAATCCTGAAAAATGCCAAAAGGTATGATATTACGGGTGGCCATGATGTAAAAGCCATACGGTTGTTGGTATCCACAGTATAAGGCCGCGTCGATGTCGCAGGTAGCTCCTAGCAACGTAAAGCCTCGCCGACATCGCAGGTATCTAGTGGTATAAAGCCGCACAAATCGTAGGCAGCTGATGGCATAAAACCGCATCAATATCGTTATTTTCATGAGCGGAAAGGAAAGAAAGAGCCCGCGTGATCTCAAAATCCCTGTAAGTACAAAGTTTGCTAATTTCTCCATGAATACCTATCTCCTCTATGTGTTTGCAGTACACTCAAAAGGATGATGGACCCGGAACGTATGCGAGCCTACGGTATGACCTGGCCGCAATCCTCGGCGGTATCGAAAGTAGCCCGTCAGTGGCTCTCCTACGACGCGAACGAAGTTGCGACTTTCTAAACCCTACTGATGGACCAAGCAGAATAATATCGCTGGGCGAAAGCAACGCCCTAATGGTTATGAACGGGATAGCGGCGTCTCTTGTGGATCTCTTAATACCTCAGGAGGACGGGTCTTTAGACAAGAATGAAGGCCGGAATCTGCTTACTCGGAGGAAAGCTCCAGATCTAAGCTCTACCCGTCGTTTAAGCCAATCTCTGTTGTGCTAAAGGACACAAGAAGCTCGGAGATCCTATGAGCATATCGCCTTAAGAAAGAAAGGACCCTCACCTAAGATTCCAGACATGGATAGAGAATGACAGCCCTTGGTAAACACTCGGGCTCGTTTTCAGTTGGGCTTATGATAACCATTAAGGCAATCCTAAGGGCATTGCTGTAATTATGACCCCTGTCGAAGAGGGAGTCCCACAAGACTTATCGGACATCTAAGCTATCGCTACCTGACCTTGAAGCGTTTACTGGGATGGTCTACTTCAGCGGGGGGGGGGGGGGGGGGGGGGGGGGGGGGGGAGAGGTCTCACGCATCTCTAAGCGCACGACATTATCCCATCCCAGGGACCTATAGAGCTATCGCCCCCGACATCATCGTAGGTATCGCCCCCGGTACCCTCCTCGGAGACATCAACCATGATGCTACCTCAGGTATCACTCATGACATCACCCTCAGGTATCGCCCGTGACGTCATCAGGGTCGTTGTCTGGCCTGGATATCGCCCTTTCGTCCAGCTATCGCCTCCAGTGGCCTACAAATACCCCTTAATTTAAACATCAAGTAAGCCAAGAATTCTCTTACTAGAACCGCTACTATTTTTGAACCACTTACTGACTTAAGCATCGGAGTGTCTACGCCGGAGCCCCCCATCCAGCGCCTTGCAGGTGGATTCGACGGCAACTACAGCAACTCCGACCAATGGAAGTCAACCCCCCGATCGCATAAGAGATAAAATCTTAACAACAAAGAGCGATTCCTTTTCGGTTAAGTCTTGAATTTCCATGTGCAACTCGGTGAATTCTTTCACGTACTCGCTCACACTTCCCTTGTGCGCTAGGCACTGAAGCTTGGCCCTAGCTTCATGCTCTACATTTTATGGGTAGAACATGGCCTTCAACTCCCTTGTGAAGTCAGCATACGTGTCCATGGTCCCTGTACCACGTTCGATGTCCCTATACCTACGCCTCCACCATAGCATCGCGGTATCTACTAGGTAATTTACCACGGTCTTGATCTTTTCCTCATCCTCTATGATGTGGCATTGATCAAAGTAGGGGTCAAGGCCATAAGAAGTTCTCAACTTCCTTGGCGCTCCTTATCCCACCGAAAGTCTTCGGTCTTAGTGCGTCGATCCTCGATCATGTAGGTGCTCCTCCTTGGATGACAGCCTACTTACAAAGGATCAATTCTCCTTTTAATTCTTGCACTTGTTCCATCAAGGTGACTACTTACGCTTGGAGGGTGGTTTGGTCCTCGTACTGCTAGTCACTCAACTTGACCATGGTGTTGAGGACACCTTGCATCCCCACCTGGAACTCCTCCTTCCCTATAGAGAGTTTTTCAATATGTGGGTCCAGCTCCTTAAATCGGTCCATGTTGTCGGCCACAGTTAACTCTAACCGTGCCACCCTAGCCTCCATTGCACGTGAAACGCCTTCATATTTGTCACCCAAGTTGCCCCTCTCTTGTTCGTTGTTGGTTGAGCCTAAATCATTAGCCATGTGTTCGTGTGAACTCTTGCTCCGCTACCACTTATCATGGGATAAAAGTATGTGCACCGATTTCACTAGTGCGGCCCTTAGCTAGCTTGCCTTCTTACTTGCTAAGTCAGGCTCTGAATGAGTTAGCACAAGTAACGCAAAAAAAAATAAAGAACTCAAAAATGAATAAGAAAAGGTGTGGGAAGGATTCGTATATTAACATCACGACTTGGTCCTTGGCTTGGAGTGCTTCTTTCCTCATCTCGGCCTCAATCTAAAGTGCTAGCTTCTCGGCCTCAATCTAAAATGCTAGCTTCTCGGCCTTGTTGCGGGTTATTGGCCTTTATGGTGTGGTGTCCTCAACGTCCAATGTAGGCGCAGCTATGATCGACCTCCAATCCATGTCTTTAGATACCTCGTCCAATGCATGACAAAGGGACAAATCCTTAATATGGAAGGAATTGTTAATGGAGTCGTACTCACTTGGAAAATCAAAGACATAGGCGTTGTCATTGATCCGGTGTAGAATTTTTGAAAGGACCGTCGCCTCTCGGACTTAGTTTTCCTTGTCATTAGTGTGGAAAACGATCCTTGAGCCAGTGTAGCCAAACCCATTACCTCGGCTCAAATGTGATAGACGTTTTGCCTTTGTTTAGTTTCGTAGCCACACGGTCATTCGTAGCCTCGATATTTTTGCGCACTTGTTCATGCAATTTCTTCACCTCCACGACCTTGGTCTCGCCATCTACACACTTTAAAATACTCAAAGGAAATAGTAAGAGGTTAAGAGGGGTTAGAGGTTGAAACTCGTAGACCACCTTAAATGGAGAAAAGCCAATAGAAGAGTAATGCGCATGGTTATAAGCAAACTCAATGAATGCAAGACAATCTTCCCACTTGGTTACGTGCTTATCAACCATGACCCAAAGGAGAGATCCTAAAGTCTTATTCACTACCTCCGTTTATCCATCCGTTTGTAGGTGACAAGTGGTGGAAAAGAGGAGTTTAGTACCTAGCTTCACCCAAAGTGTTCGCCAAAAGTGGCTCAAAAATTTTGTGTCCCTATCGCTAACAATGCTTTTAGGCATGCCATGTATTCACATGATGGTTTGAAACAATAAATGTGCAATGCGATCGACATCGTGAGCCTTAGCACAAGGGATGAAATGCGCCATTTTGGAAAAAATGATCAACAAAAACAAAAATGGAGTCATTTGATGGGTGTCGAATCCGTAAAAAATAAATATAAGTTACAACTCGCTACTAAGAACAAGTGGATTGTAGATAGCAGTAAGAGGTTCGATCCACAAGGAGTTATGGTACGACTTTTGTGAAAACTTGTAATAACACTTAGGTGAAATTGGGGTTTTGTCCTAAAACTAAAACTGAAAAGTAATAAAGCAATAAAACAGTCTTGGCCAAGAATGGTGTTCTTGGTCAAGAAGGCAGATCTAGAAATGGGAATCAAATATGAGAGAAATTCCTAGTAGTGGTTGACAACCTATGAGACATGAGTTACAATCATTGACGCAACGGTATTTATCTTCAATCTATAGAGTTACTATAGGATCAAGGTACGCTTATGACCCCTGCTTCCTTCCTACATCAACATCACCTCAGGTACACTTAGAGATGATGCCTAGCCAACCAGCACCTTATTGGTTAAAGGGTTTACTGAATTGGCTGACGAACGATTAGGGGAAGACAACTCCAGACTAGTATCCTCAGATTTGATTAACCTTTCACCCTACCATTTTGCAGATATTTTGCTAGCGCGTAGGTGTCTACTTTGATCCTCTTTGTCAATAATCCATGGCCAAGAGGAATGACTATCATGTGATCTATTCAATCCTAGATTGATCAGGTCTAATATCAAACAGAAAACACATTAGGAATAATTATGAGATCGATTAAGCTCATGCTTAAAATGCCTCTACTAAGAAGGATGAACTTAGCTATTCATACTCGTGATTGAAATCAAAATAACAATGTATTGAAAATAATAAAAATCCTTAATTGCTGAAGGAGCAGAGTGTATGTGAAAATGGCGATAGAAAATCAGAGAGAAGATTCAAACACAGCAATGGCGAACCCCCTTCTCAAAACCCTAGGAAGAGTATAAATAGTCCACTCTTCCTATAAAATAGCTAACGGCGGAAATAAAGGAAAATAAAATCCTAATCAACTCTAAATTTTATTTGAATTTCTCTCTTCCTCACAAAAGAATCCTATTATAACGAAAATAGCAGGGAGCATTGATCGCATGTATTTAGTGCAGGATTTTCTCCTTTATTTTGGCCTTTTCGAGGGCATGATACTTCTAATTTGCCCCATTTTTCTATATTTTTGCAGATCATTGTCTAAAGGAAGAAAAGAGCAAAAGCATGCGATTTTGGAAGGATTTCTTGAACTTCGAAGCATCAAGGCCTAGAAGATCGAAGTGTCGTTGTGCCCCCGATGCTAACCAGACCAGTGAGCAATCTCGTACCCACGACGCTTCTGCATCAGTTCTTAATCAAAGGCCAGAGAGAAAGATTCCACGCAGATCCCCAAGAATATTCTCTTTAGTCATCATGCCCTCGAGGCTAATCTATCGTCATGACCTCGAGGCTACTCTATCGTCTTGCCCTCGATGCCGCGCGCTTCCAGAATATTCCCAGAATATCCCCTTTCGGACCAAATAGTTTTATTCTGTGTTTTTGAACTCCTTAGCTGGATTTTATCTTTTTGTAATCCCGTAGCTGGCTTTTGTCTTCTTATGGGCAAGAGGACCTATATAAAGCTTTAGGAAAAACCCACCACATATTCATAGTAGATCTTTTTGTGTGCTTCTCTTCAGTTTTCTCCCCTCCTCCTTTTGGAGGAGGCAGACCAGAACATTTCCAGCATCCTTGTACATAAACCGGAGCTTTGCTCCAGCCGGTAATATTTACTAGTTTTCTCCTTTATCTCTTCTTTACTTGTTTTGCTTTCTAGATCTAGATTTGTGTATTTTCCAGCATGAGTAATTGATTTGTCTTGTTATTAGCAAAGGTTATTTGAAGGTTGCATGGGTAGTTAAGAGGCCTAAATGTGTTTAATATATTCTTAATGTTGTATTTGGTTGTTTATCGATTTTAATTCGTCTAGGACTATTGGAAGCTTAATTACCTACTAGTTTTCCTTTTCGATTTAATTCTTTTGGGGTTTATTGGATGCTTAATTACCTACTGGTCTATCCCTCTAGATTACTGTCATCTTAATGGTAATAACTGACGTGAGGCCATTAAGAGTAGTAGACACCTAGTGGGGACATCGCGAGAGGTCTTTCGTCTAGGGGTAAACGGTCGATTAGGTTATGTCATGTGATCGTCAGTCAAATAGAGATTTATAATGCCCAAAAACGTGTGTGCACAAGAGATAATGTGTATAGTGGTAGTCAGGGTCGAACACAGGGATTGTGAGAGACTGATCTATGGTCTTGAATGAATTCCCGGGACAAAAGCACAAAGAGTAACAATCAGGGGGGTTTTACTTGGCTAAACGAGTTAGCCAAGATAGATTGGGGAGCTAACAATTTCTATCTAGGAAAGCAGTATTCGGGGTCTCTAATGTCACGTTCGAGGTCCCGAATGATAAAGTAAGCAAATCAGCAAATGAGTTCAGAAATATCAAACAGGGGTGAAATAGTCGCAAATAATCAAATAAAGAAGGATTCTTAGCAAAGGCATTCTTGGGTTGCATTCAGGGGCTCGATCGTCATCAGCACAAGGATATTCTATTCAAGACATCATAGAAATGACATGGGGACCATATTCCTCGGATATCCCCTACTTTTCTCTTAAGAGAAACTACCCCCCGTTTCCACATATGAGGTAGTCTTGACAGTTTGCCATCCCTCCAGGCACGAATACGGGAGGGCCATACTCAAACTGCCCATGAAGCTAAGAAAAGACAGATCTAGAGCTAAAAGTCCCTCAGTTTGTCAGGCTCGTGACCTTGCTCTAATCAATTACCCACCCTATCTATTCGAGACCACTTCAGCGCAGTCAAGACTAAACAAATGCCTACTTGTTTCATGCAATTTTCCTTCTGTATTCATCACATAAATGGCAACATTCACACAAAACAATAATCAGTTGATCAAGCCTCAAATTATTTCATGCGAAGATGTAATTAAAATGACAAGTAATTGAATATGGCAGCAAGAATATATTAAGCACATTAAGGCCTCGAATCTGCCCTTGCAACCCTTGAATCACCCTTGCTAAGAAATAAAGATTTAGCTACTTATGCTTGAAGATGAATGCATAACAATTAAAGAGAGCATAATAAAATAAAGAGATTAAGGGAAGAAAACTTTGTTACTAAAATCCGTTTGAAGCCCGGCGGCAAGGTTGAAGTTGAGCTAACAAGAACTAGAGAGATAAACTAGAGAGAAGTCTAAGAAAACTAAAGCTAATGATTTTCTAAAATATGCTAAGTGGTAAAAATGATGAGAGATGATGCCCTAACTACTCTTAGATGCTCCTTATATACTAGAGCTCTAAGCACAAATTATCTTCAGCCTAAAACTAGGGACAAAATGCATTAAATGAAAGCCTACTAAAATGGATCCATGCTCCCTAAAGCACAAAGCTGAAAAAGCATAAAGCTGTCTGATTTTTCCAGCTTTGGCAGGTCTGGACTAGGCTCAAGGGCTGAGATGATCAGAGCGGTAGGTATTTGGTGGTCAGTGCAGACTGCTGGAACAGTGTCAGAGGAGGCACATGGAAGCTCTGGCAAGAGGACACGTGGAAATGTCATTCTTCGCCCTTCGGGGTCCCGAATTGAGAATCCGATTCGGGACCTTGAACGCTGCTTTGGACTTGGGACCTCGACTTTTGGTCTTGAAGCTCAAAACTACACAAAATACTCCAAAAATGCATCTTTTCGCATAAACTCCCTATTTAGGCCTAAATCTGCAATAGTAGTGAAAACAAGGGTAAATTAGCAGAATCATGCCTTAAATGGGTAAGAAAGTTGGGAGAAAATTGTGCATAAAAATGTGATATCAAATAATCCCCACACTGCCCAATGCTCGCCCTCAAGCATTCACAAAATTTTTAAAACAGTCCTCAAAACATAACAGACACACCAAACCATAGCACAGAGAACAAGCACGCTATTCTCAAGATTCGGGACCCCGAATGAAAACAGACTCCGCCTAGATACACCTGCATCAAATCAGAAGGATAACGACCCTTAAGAATAGACTTTTCCACATCAGCCTATTAACCAGCAGTCCTCACATGGATCAGTGTTTGCACTCATGCTCATGAACAAGGCTAGGTGTTTAAACACTCAAGTATGCAAAAAACGTAGCACAAAACTAAGTTTGCACATCAATCCGAGTACATTAGACATATGCATAGGAAATCCATCAATCAAAAGACTTCGCATCAAGGGCAAGAAGGGGAAACAAAGAAAATAATTGATGAGAGGAAATGGAAGAAGCGTATTGAGAAGAGAAAGTGGAGAAGAGGGAAAGTAAGGAAGTGAAATGAGAAGGTGGTGAAACCAACTCAAACCTAGAACGCTCCCTTGGCAGAAGGAATCGAGATGGTGAGACAATGTTGCTGAGGGCGAAAGCTATACTAGGCTTTTCTTCTTCGAGGGGGATCCTTGCTTTCTCCACTCGGGACCTTGGCTCGGGGCCTTGAATGAACGCTGGCTGTCGATTTTAATTTTTTTTTCATGAAGTTTGGTCTCTTCTCTCTCTCTTTTATTTATATTTCTGTTTTTCTATATATATATATTTATTTATTTATTTATTCGAGAGAGAGAGAGAGGGACCTGGATTGAGGATCAAGACCTTGTTCTTCGGGGGCTGGATATTCTGATTTCACTTCCCTACACTTGTGTTTTGCTGTGGGTGGGGAGTGATTTTTCGTTCTGATCTGCCCTTGATTTCTTCGTTTCAGCTTCGAGGTCTTGAATTGTGCCAGCGTTTGGGGTCTTGAATTGATGGGATCCCCACACTTTGCTTTTGCTGCTTCATTTGTCTAGTCTAGCCCTCGATAGCTCTCCCAACAACATTGCTTCACCTGCCAAGAGAAAGATCAAGGAAAATTCAAATGGTTAGAATTGGAGAGGTCAAGAGGAGATTCAGGGTCAAGAAGGGAAAACAGAACAGAAAACAAATGAGAGAGAACAATTCGATGCGAGGTCTTAATCTTTTTGTTGCTTTCCTATGTCTAAATGCGTCTATACCCATGGATATTATGCAAACCCAGCCAGTACCTAGTCATGCATTCACTCAAACAATAAATATAGGCAAGAAGGCTCAAATGCTCACAAGGTGTTAATTCGTGACTACTGGTGTCTAGGTCTTGAAGCAGATATAAGGCATGACAGGCAAAGGATGAATCATTCGGGACCTTGACCATAGACAACATTTTTATTCTATGTGCATAAGTCAGGTGTGTGTCCATCATTGGGGCGCTTTTCAAAATCTAGGCAAAAATCCGAGAATAAAAATAAAAATAAAGAAAAACTAAAAGTATTATGCATAAACTTAGGAAAAATAAACTAGGGAATAAAACATGCATAAAATGAAATGTACTAGAAGTTCAAACTCCTCCCCACACTTAGGCATCGCATTGTCCTCAATGCGGGAAGGAGACAAAAAGATGGCAGTTTTAACTAAAGCAGAAAAGGAAATTGTTCAACATGAGATAAACAGCCCACGTAGGGGCAAAGGGGGTTGAAATTGTTCGGGATCAAGGAGGAGGGGGGTTCATTGCGGCAGCCTGAGCTTGGATTTCCTTTAGGATGGCGCGATTGGTTTCCAGGATGAGATGCAAAAGCCTATTGGTGGTTTCGGCAGCCGGGACTTCCTAGGGGTCTCGAGGGTCAGCATGTTGTTCCGAGGCAGCTGAAGTGTTGGCTTTGGCAGAAGGAGGCTCGGGAGCGTGAGACTTACCTCGGGGCCTTGATAGATCCGGATACTCCAACTGGCCCTCGATTTTCCCTTTGTTATCTGCATGGAAGCTCAAAACACCATCAGTAACATAAAAGAATCCCATCGTGTCCAAGTTCTTGAGACCAAGGAGCTTGAAGGAATTCGGGTGCTTGTACAGGTTGAACTCTTGGGGTGTCCATGAGTAAAGATGCGAGGCTAAGCTTGTGATGAGAGATCCGAGGACAGGAGATCGACCCTGGGGGCATTTGTGACGTTATGCACAGAGGTAGCTATCCAGTAACCAAGGTTGACCCTCTTCTTGTGATACATGACCCATAGGAAAAATAGCTCGGATTGAGCAAGCTGGCCCGAGGTCCCGAACTTACCCGCGAGGGCAAGGGACAGGAAGTGTTGCAAAATCCGAAGCGCAGGGTCTTGAATGCCATGGGCCTTGGTGTTGCGAGAGTCAAACTTGGCCTTAGGATTCCCGGTGAGCTCCCGAAGGGCCTGATTGTTGTTGAAGTCGGCCGGGACAGTGGTCAAGGTGTCCTGATATTCACCCCCTTGAATGTCTTCACGACTGACAAATCCTAGGTAGACGTTGAAGTCGTCGAGAGACATAGGGTGTCATTTGCTAGCCAGCCTGAAATTGATGCATCCCTTGGCAGAAAGGTCGGGGCCTACCCCACCCTTGGGCTTGAATAGATCAACCTTATACCAGAAACTCGTAAAGAACTCGAGACTGAGCTCCAAATAGGTCGGCTGATCCATGAAAAATAAGCTATCCCCCTAACCAGTTCCCGGATTCAAGACCCAACCCCTAGTTTATCATAAAGTTCCATGTCTAGCCTAGCACACGGGGCTACTCCCTTGTTGTTCAGCAAAGTAACCTTATCTAAAGATGGTTTATCATTGAAGATAAATAACTCATTAAAAGTTTCAAGGTTGGTTGTTACCAGGTAGCTAGGTTTAGATCCCGAAGCAGGCGATGGGGTCTCGAGGGATTCCTCCTCCTCAATCCGTTGAGCCTTCCTGGGGGTCTCTTCAGCTGCTTCCTTGCCCTTGGGCATAGTCGGGAGCTTCCTTTTCTTACTGGCTGGGGTCTTAGAGGTCGGAGCCTTGGGAGCAGGGGCTTTGGTAGCGCTCTTCGCCGCTCTAGCCGGCATTTTAGAGGCTGATTTGGCCTTAGCTTTGCCCTTGGTCTGCTGCGGGCTGGGTGGCTTTGGTGCAACCTCTTGAACTTTGTCCTCGCTCTCAACCCTTGGCTCTTCGGGCCCTTGAGCGAATTGCTCGGGACCGTGAGCGGTTGGGGGCTCGTCTTTTTCATTATCTCTTTCCTCCTCTTCATTCTCCTCTGCCTTCTCTTCAACCTTCTCCGTGCTAACCTCTTCTTCAGATCGGCCTTCTGAGTCCCAAGGGAACGCTTCCTCGTTCTCCTTTTCCACCCTCTTGGCCTCGCGGAGGCTGGAGCTGGTCTTGTCTTCCTCATTCACCTCGGTGTCTGAAGTGATAACATAACCGATGGGCTTGACATCGAGGGGAGTGGAGTTCACTAGACTACCAGGAGGGGTCTGCGTCGTCGATGGCTGTTTCTTCTTGCTGTCGGCGGTTGTAGTTGGAGGAACGCGGTGCACCTTACCAAATCTGGTCATCTTTGGAAGGGAGGTGGCGAAGACGATCTCGTCTAGGTCAATGGTGGCTTCTGAGGAGGATGACCCGAGAGGATCAGTGGTGGTGGGTGACTGGTTGGGTTGGGTGTTCTTCGGCTGGGATTCTATGGAGTGAGGGTTGGATGAGTGAGAGGTGGTGGGTTTGTTTAGGTTTAGGTTTGTGCGTGCCATGAGGAGGAAGAGTGGTTTTGAATTAATTTGTGTAAAAAGGAAAGAGGGGATTTGTGTTTTGATTTGATGGAGAGAGATGGGGCAATTTGGTTGGGTAACGGATGGTGGTCTGACGGTTAGGTGGCGTGGGTTAGTGGGTTGGAGGATATGGAAAGGTGGGGAGAGAGAAGAGAACTGATTGCCTTGGACTTCGACCTCCACGTGGCGTGCTGGGAGAGGACGCGCAGTGCCAAGGGCAGCGTGTGCCTGCAGCTGCACGGGAAACCAAAAAGGTAATCATTGATTTCAAAAATTGGGGAAGGTGATAAAACAAAAGGGATTTTAATGGGGATCAAGAAAGTAGGGAACAAAGACATTTAATAAAAAAAAGGGGAAGACAAAGGAATTAAATGAAGGGGAAAGAAGACAAAGTAATTTAAAAATTTACCTAGGTAAAATAAAAAGGATGCAAAAAGAATTTGAAAAGCTAAGGTTGACTCAAATAAAAATAAAAATAGGTGCAAAAGATTTAAAAGAGGAATAAGAAGGGACAAATTTAACTAAGACCACCTAGGGCAAATAAAATAAAAAAAAGGTGCGCGGAAGAGAGAAAAAGTATGCTAGACTTAGAATTGAAAGACATGAAAATTAAAGAGATAGGGTAAGGAATTCGGGGGCTGTCCCCACACTTGGCCTTGATTATCGTCTAGGCCTAGACGTTGTTTCTTCATTCGGGGGCGTTGATTGCTGGGTCCTCGACCCTTACTTCTTCGGCAGTTGAGGGCTTGAATCCTTCATAGAAGGGTTTCAGCCTGTGCCCGTTCACTTTGAATGGTTCTCCATCGTCCAGATTCTGGATCTCAATAGCTCCATGATCAAACACCGCGGTGACTTTGTATGGTCCCGTCCATTTGGACTTGAGCTTTCCCGAGAAGATCCGCAATCGTGAGTTGTAGAGCAAAACCTTTTGCCCAACCGTGAAGGTTTTGATTACGAGGTGCTTGTCATGCTGGGCTTTGGTCTTGCCCTTGTAAATCATTGAATTTTCATAGACATCCCCTCGAAGCTCTTCGAGCTCTTGAATTTGCAAACAGCGGTCCTTGCTCGCTAAGTTCAGATCCGTGTTGACCTTTTTGATTGCCCAGAAAGCCTTGTGCTCAATTTTGACCGGGAGGTGACACGGCTTGCCATAGACCAGCCGATACGGTGTCATACCGATCGGGGTCTTGAATGCAGTACGATAGGCCCACAGCGCGTCTCCTAGTTTGAGACTCCAGTCTTTCCTTGACTGATTGACTGTCTTCTCGAGAATAGCCTTAATCTCCCGATTCGAGACCTCAGCTTGCCCATTGGTTTGGGGGTGGTAGGCTATAGATACTCGATGGGTCACTCCGTACTTGCTAAGTAACGAGGCGACTGTTCGATTGCAGAAATGGGTCCCCCGATCGCTGATGAGGGCGCGAGGGGTCCCGAATCGGTTGAAGATGTGGGTTCTGAGAAAATCAGCAACTACCCTCGAATCGTCTGTCTTGGTGGCTTTGGCTTCAATCCATTTGGAAACATAGTCCACCGCAAGCAGGATGTACGTGTTACCGAATGAATTTAGGAACGGTCCCATGAAGTCAATGCCCCAAATATCAAAAATTTCGCACGCAAGGATGCTGGTCAAGGGCATTTGATTTCTCGCCCCGATGTTTCCCATGGCTTGGCACCGAGGGCATGTAGCGCAAAACAAATAACTGTCCTTGAAGATTGACGGCCAATACAGACCGGCTTCTAAGACCTTAAGCGTTGTCTTCTTCGCAGCAAAGTGCCCTCCTTTGGTGGTCGAGTGGCAGAACTTGAGGATTGACGGGACCTCGTCCATTGTGATACAGCGTCTGATAATCGGATCCGAACAATGCTTCCATAAATAGGGGTTGTCCCAAACATAGGCCCTGGCTTGCCTTCGAATCCGGTTGTGTTCCGCGCTCGAGGCCTCTACTGGAAGTACGCCAGTGGCACAAAAATTTGCTATGTCTGTGAACCATGGGAACTTTGCGGTGTCAACTAAGCACAAATGCTCATCTGGGAAAGTCTCCCAAATGGCTACTTGGGAGTCATCCTCTTGGTTCGGGAGCCTACTCAAGTGGTCAGCTACACAATTTTCGGTCCCTTTCTTGTCCTTGATAGCAAGGTTGAACTCTTGGAGCAGTAGGATCCAGCGGATAAGCCTAGGCTTCGCATCAGTCTTCTTGAGTAGGCATCGAAGGGCGGAATGGTCGGAGAACACAATCACTTCTGTACCCAGGAGGTACTGTCGAAACTTGTCAAGGGCATAGACAATCGCCAAAAGCTCTTTTTCCGTTGTCGTATAGTTTTGTTGCGCAGGGTCTAGCAACTTGGATGCATAGTAGATGACGTACGTCTCCTTGTCTTTCTTCTGGCCCAGAACGGCTCCCAAAGCCTGATTGCTAGCATCACACATGATCTCGAAGGGGAGAGTCCAGTCGGGGGCCCGAATGATAGGAGCAGAAATGATCTTGGCTTTCAAGGTCTAGAATGTCGTCTTGCATTTTTCATCAAATACGAAGTCCACGTCTTTGTGTAACAGTTGGCACATTGGCTGGGCTATCTTGGAGAAGTCCTTGATGAACCTCCTATAAAATCCTGCATGACTAAGAAAAGAACGAACATCTCGAATATTCGAGGGGTAAGGCAAGGTCTCGATAACTTGGATTTTAGCCTTGTCCACTTCGATACCCTTTTGGGACACAATGTGGCCCAAGATAAGCCCTTGGTCAACCATGAAATGACATTTTTCAAAATTAAGAACAAGGTTAGTTTCTACACATCTTTGCAGAATTTTCTTTAAGTTCGAGAGGCATTCAGGAAAGAAATTACCATAGACCGTGAAGTCGTCCATGAATACCTCAATGCATTCTTCCACAAACTCTGAAAAGAAGCTGACCATGCACCTCTGGAATGTGGCTAGGGCATTGCATAACCCAAAGGGCATGCGTCTGTAAGCAAAGGTCCCGAATGGGCACGTGAAGGTGGTCTTCTCTTGGTCTTCAAGGGCTACTGGAATCTGGTGGAACGCCGAATACCCATCCAGGTAGCAATAATGCGTCTTGCCCGCAAGGCGCTCTAGCATTTGATCTATGAAGGGCAGTGGGAAGTGATCTTTTCGGGTGGCCTCATTCAAGCGTCGGTAGTCGATGCATACACGCCAGCCATTCTGGATTCGGGAGGGAATTGGCAGACCCTCGGGACCTGGAATGATGGTGATGCCAGTCTTCTTCGAGACCACCTAAACGGGGCTGACCCATGGGGAATCAGAGATGGGTTAGATGACTCCGGCATCGAGGAACTTCAGGACCTCTTTCTTAACTACCTCCATCATGAGGGGATTCAACCACCTTTGAGGCTTTCTGATTGTCTTGGTGTCCTCTTCAAGATGTATACGGTGAGTGCACAAGGAGGGTGCCAGACCCTTGATGTCGGCGATCGTCCAGCCGATGGCCTTCTTAAAACTCTTGAGGAGGTTCACCAACTCAAGCTCTTGATCCTCTTCCAGTTTGTTGGAGATTATGACTGGAAGGGATTCCTTCTCCCCGAGGTAGGCATACTTCAAGTGGGAAGGCAGCGCCTTAAGTTCAAGGTCCGGAGCTTGTACCAGAGAAGAGGGGAGTCGCTCATGATCTACGCATTCGGGGGACTCACTCGGGGGCTCGACTGTTAAAATAGCATTTGCTTCGAGAGCTGCTGCAACCGTGATTAGTTCAGTGGGAACCTCAATGGACGATGTCATGTCCTTCAAGGATTCGAGAGTAAGACTTCGGTCAAGAATCAGCTTCAGGGGCTCGATGGAGTTCAGCTCAGCGATGTTTTCCACAAGAGGGTCGAAATAGGTATGGAAAAGGGGGTAGAAATATAACTTATCACTGTCCACAAGAGTTTGTAGATCGCGGTAAGAGGATCATCCACAGAGACCTCTAGGAAATGTAGTTCTTGGTTGACTTCCTCGTTACTGGATTTGGTTTGGTAGAATCTGAAAATAAAGACAAAACAGAAAGAAGTAAAATAGTTCAAAACAGTATTGGCCAAAGGCTTGGCCTAGACAGGGGTCAAGATTGAGATAAATCAAATAAAAGGGGAATTCCAGGTAAGGGTGATGTGAGAACTTCTGTTCTTATGCTTCGATCATCGACTCAAGTGTATTCATCTCTTCATTCATAGTACTGTTATAGAGTGGAGGAACTCCTTTTCACTCCTGTCTTCCCTCCTCTTCAAATTACCTGGCGGGTACTCCCTCTCCTGATAATCCTAGTCAAGGGACACCTTGCTGGTTAAAGGGTTTATCCGTTTGACTGCTGGCTTGAATGGTTGTTCGCTTCCTCAATGGTATAGGGGAAGACAGTACCTAGGCCAAGTTGTCTCCCTGTGGAAACCCTAGGTTGTCAATCTGGTCTTGACCTAGATCACTTATTTCTTCTAGTCTGGCGCGAGACTAGTCACCTACTTCGCCTAGCCGACGGGTACTCCCTTTCCTTCTAGGCTGGTTGCAACTCTTCTCTACTAGGGTACAAGAATGGCCAACTCTTGCCTCTAGTGAGTAAGAGATTAAATAAGCTTAAGAAATAAATGAATACGAATAAAGAGATTATTAAGCATGGTTTGATCTCACGAATGCATAAGAACTAAGCTCATCAACCCTTACCAGGAATAGGTGTTTAGCTACTCATACTCATAGATAGAAAAATAAAATACTTGATTGCATAAATAAATTAAATCCGGAGCCAAAAGTATATCAATGTCGAATTGGGGAAGAAGAAGAGAGCGTTTGAAGAGGAGGACACGTTTCAGCTATAAGTAAGCTAAAACTCCTCTATCCTTCTCCAACTCAATCTCCTAAATAATCTCCTAAATAATATCCTAAATAATCTCCAAATAAATTATCCTGATTTGTTTTGAATAAAAATAGGAATTTAAAATATATAAAGATGGAAGGAGATCCTTAATAGGATTCTTAAATAAATATCTTCTTGATCCTTCTCTTTCTCGCTGGACAGCTATGATTTCCCAGCTCGCAAGGCCCAACGCCGCTGCTCATGATTCCTCTCTCGCGGATCAGTTTTGGCCGGAGTCTTGGCCAACCGCTAGGCCAAGACTCGGGAAAACAGCTTCAACGCTCCACAATTCATATTCTTCTATAAATTGCCTCCAGACCAGAACTGCTAAGATATGGGAAATACAAGGATAAATCAGTAGGTTTACTGCCTAAATAACAAGTAAATGGATAGTAAAAACATGATGAAATGCAATGTAATCACACGTCAATAAAATTGACACTCAAGAATTCTGAGGGGTATTTCATGGAGTCCAGCATATTAAAACGGATGATTTCTCCATCAAATTCGAGGGAGATAGAGGCCTCATAGCAGTCAATCTTTGCGCGGGCAGTGGCCAAGAAAGGAAGTCCCAAGAGTAAATCTGAAGACTTGGTGTTTGTTGGGTTTTCCATAGAGAGAACATAGAAATCCGCTGGAAATAGAAATTCACCCACTTGAACAAGAACATCTGTGATTATGCCTTTGGGGTATACAACCGAGCGGTCTGCAAGTTGGATGACAAGTGTGGTCTCCTTCAAGGGCCCGAGTCCAAGACTGTTGTAAATGGTCAAGGGCATAACATTAATTCCAGCTCCCAAGTCGCACATTGCCTTCCCAATATCGATGGTCCTGATTCTGCAAGGGACCATGAACATGCCTTGATCCTTGCACTTGGGTGGAATTTTGCGCTGGATATGGGTGGACAAATTTGCTCCCACACTGATCCTATTCACCTCCGTGAATTTGTTCTTGTTGGTGCACAGCTGTTTCAAGAATTTCGCATATCGAGGCATGTTCTTGATGGCCTTGAGGAGGGGAATATTGAGGATGACCTTGCTGAACATATCAAAGATGTCCCGATCTTCTTCTTCTTTCTTCTTTTTGATCAGCCGTTGAGGGAACGGGGGTTCGAGCACTTTGTTTATGAATTCCTGGGAGAATTCTTCTTCCTCAATGGGTTGTTTCTTCTTACAGCGAGACTTCTTACTGGAGAAGAAATGATCAAGAGTTGCGTCGCCGAATCCAGACTTCTTAGGTTGTTCAGTGGGTTTTTCACATTCGGGACTTGGAATAGCAGCGTCAGTTTCAGGACCTTGAATGCCTCCCGCAGACTCGGGGTCTGGATGGACACGAGAAGGGATCTCGAGACCACTGCGGAGGTTCATGGCGCACGCCTCGTGCTTTGGGTTAGGTTCCGTCTGCCCTAGAAATCTTCCTCCATTTTTTATCTCCTTCATTTCGGCCATAAGGGTCCGTATCAATTTATCCATTTCAGCAATTTTCTTCTTATCAGGAGAGGGCTCCTCATTCGGGGGTGCTGGCATGGTGAAGTTCTGGTCTGGGGGCGGCTGCCTCTGGTATTGGAAATTCTGAAAATTGGGTCTTGGCTTGTAATTCTGCTTGTTGAAAGGAGGGGGGTGACTTCCATATGGGTTTTGGCCATACTGATGGCTGGTTCCGACTTGCTAATTGTTGTTCCACCCATAGTTAGGCTGCTTCCAGCCTTGATTGTTGCTGGTATTGAATCCTCCTGCAGTATTGACGGGCATTTCTTCAGGAATAAATGGGCAAGCATCAGTGGGATGGTCTGAAAGCTGGCGATTTGGCAAGCCTTGACCTAGACTGGATGTCCCGAGGCCATGTTCTACAGCATATCCGTGATGGCTGCTAATTGATTCTCCATGGCGGCTGAGCGGGCGTCTTGAATGCTGGTGGAATTGTTGAGCTGGAGGTTGTTCTTGGCCATGAGTTCAATAGTATCCTTGGCAGCAGCAGGAGTGAGTCTAGTAATGGATCTGCCAGCAGCAGCGTTTAGCAAGGCCTTGTCTCGACCTGTGAGTCCTTCGCAAAAATATTGTATGAGAGCATGCTCGGACAGATTATGCGAGGCGCATAGAGCTTGCATCTTCTTAAACTGCTCATAATATTGCTCAAGGTCTTCCGTGTCTTTTTGGAGGACGGACACGAGCTGATTTCGGGTCACCATAGCGATGGACACCGGGTAGTACTTGTCCGTAAAGGCCTTGGACATTTCAGCCCACGAGTTGATGGATTGTGGCTGCAAGTCATAAAACTAGTCAAGAGCATCGTCCTTGAGAGACCACATAAAGGCACGTAGTTTAGCATGCTCGGCAGTGACATTATGGGGCTTCATAGTGTCACAGATGGAATAAAGTTGCTGGAGGTGACGGTGGGGGTTCTCTTTAGCCAACCCTCGGTAGAGGGGTAGACGGTGCATGGTTGCGGATTTGAGTTCCCAGTCATTCGAGACCACTGGCCAAACGATACAACTGGTAGGGGCCTCGGGGGCAGCATTGAATTCATCGATGGTCTGGATCGGCGGAGGTAATGGGGGAACTAGTGGAATACCATTCCCTTCGGGGCCATGATGATCCATGTTGGGTACTTCTGGGGGAACTGGTGGTAAATCTTCGGGATTTGGATTGTCCTGGAGAGCCAAGAGACGTTCGAGGTCCCGAACACAAGGATTGGAATTCGATCCTTGGGCAAGTCTTCAAAGGCCTCTTTCTGTCCTTCCTAACTCTTGATCAAGGGGCAGTAAATCGGGTGCAGATCTCCTGGTCATACAAAGAAGAAAAATAAATCAGTCTTGAAACAATCCCCGGCAACGGCGCCAATTTGATCATAAGTCAAATAGAGATTTATAATGTCCAAAAACGTGAGTGCACAAGAGATAATGTGTACAGTGGTAGTCGGGGTTGAACACAGGGATTGTGAGAGACTGATCTATGGTCTTGAATGAATTCGCGGGACAAAAGCACAAAGAGTAACAATCAGGGGGGGTTTACTTGGCTAAACGAGTTAGCCAAGATAGATTGGGGAGCTAATAATTTCTATCTAGGAAAGCAGTATTTGGGGTCTCGAATGTCATGTTCAAGGTCCCGAATGATAAAGTAAGCAAATCAGCAAATGAGTTCAGAAATATCAAACAGGGGTGAAATAGTCGCAAATAATCTAATAAAGAAGGATTCTTAGCAAAGGCATTCTTGGGTTGCATTCGGGGGCTCGATCGTCATCAGCACAAGGATATTCTATTCAAGACATCATAGAAATGACATAGGGACCAGATTCCTCGGATATCCCCTACTTTTCTCTTAAGAGAAACTACCCCCCGTTTCCACATATGAGGTAGTCTTGACAGTTTTCCATCCCTCCAGGCACGAATGTGGGAGGGCCATACTCAAACTGCCCATGAAGCTAAGAAAAGACAGATCTAGAGCTAAAAGTCCCTCAGTTTGTCAGGCTCGTGACCTTGCTCTAATCAATTACCCACCCTATCTATTCGAGACCACTTCAGCGCAGTCAAGACTAAACAAATACCTACTTGTTTCATGCAATTTTCCTTCCGTATTCATCACATAAATGGCAACATTCACACAAAACAATAATTAGTTGATCAAGCCTCAAATTATTTTATGCGAAGATGTAATTAAAACGACAAGTAATTGAATATGGCAGCAAGAATATATTAAGCACATTAAGGCCTCGAATCTGCCCTTGCAACCCTTGAATCACCCTTGCTAAGAACTAAAGATTTAGCTACTCATGCTTGAAGATGAATGCATAACAATTAAAGAGAGCATAATAAAATAAAGAGATTAAGGGAAGAAAACTTTGTTACTAAAATCCGTTTGAAGTCCGGCGGCAAGGTTGAAGTTAAGCTAACAAGAACTAGAGAGATAAACTAGAGAGAAGTCTAAGAAAACTAAAGCTAATGATTTTCTAAAATATGCTAAGTGGTAAAAATGATGAGAGATGATGCCCTAACTACTCTTAGATGCTCCTTATATACTAGAGCTCTAAGCATAAAATATCTTCAGCCTAAAACTAGGGACAAAATGCATTAAATGAAAGCCTACTAAAATGGATCCATGCTCCCTAAAGCACAAAGCTGAAAAAGCATAAAGCTGCCTGATTTTCCCAGCTTTGGCAGGTCTGGACTGGGCTCAAGGGCTGAGATGGTCAGAGCGGTAGGTATTTGGTGGTCAGTGCAGATTGCTGGAATAGTGTCAGAGGAGGCACATGGAAGCTCTGGCAAGAGGACACGTGGAAATGTCATTCTTCGCCCTTCGGGGTTCCGAATGGAGAATCCGATTCGGGACCTTGAACGCTGCTTTGGACTCGGGACCTCGACTTTTGGTCTTGAAGCTCAAAACTGCACAAAATACTCCAAAAATGCATCTTTTCGCATAAACTCCCTATTTAGGCCTAGATCTCCAATAGTAGTGAAAACAAGGGTAAATTAGCAGAATCATGCCTTAAATGGGTGAGAAAATGGGGAGAAAATCGTGCATAAAAACATGCTATCATCATACGAGCTTGACACACTGAGATGTCACGCCCTAGATATGTCTTACCTCCACTTCATGGGCGTTTTGAGTATTGCCTCCCCGCATTCATGCCTGGGGGGACGGCGAAACATCAAGGCCACCTCATATGTGGAAACGGGGGGGTAGCTTCTCTTAAGAAGGTAAGTAGGGGGCCTACGTGGAAACATTGCCCCTATAGCATGTCTATGACATAGGAATAGAATATTTCTGCGCTGATGACTTTCATGCCCTCGACGCAACCCGAGAAAAAACTTTACTGGGAATCTTTCTTATCTGCTTTCATGTCTTTATTTATGATTCTGTTTATATGTCTTGCCCTTGATTCTTACTTTTAGTGCTTTTTACTTTTCATGCCCTAGATTACTGTTTTTATTAGTTAACTTGTTAGCTCTTTTCTCTCTTGGTCAACTTGTTAGCCAACCAAACCAACCCCCCCCCCCCCCCCCCCCCCCCCCCCCCCCCCCCCCGTTTTTTTTGTTGCTGTCTCGGTTTGTTTGTCTTTGTCATGCATGAAGTTAGAGTCTTACCCTAGTCTCCATGGATCGACCTTGTTACCACTATGCACAATTTATTATGCACTTGATAGCAGGTCTATATTATTTGTTTGATTCTCAGTTTTGGTCAAGAAAGCAGCCAAGAATCCATTTGCTCCAAATTTGTTCGGAATTGTGCTTAATTCCCCTCTTTTTTGCTCCCTTCCTCTCCAAAGTAGTTTCCTACAACAATTGAATGATTCACATCGAAATCAATAGCATACCATTTAAAATTGCAAGATAACAAGTGGTAAAAACAACTACAATTAAAGCTCAATCACATGGGTTGTAAGTGATCAAATTCCTTTAACTCAAGATTATACCTAATCTTCTCATTGACACCATTGAGGAACCGTGCCATTGTGATTTCTTCGCCCTCGTCGGTCTCGGTCTTGGTAAGTAGTTCCTCTAGGTCATTGAAGTACTCTCCCGCAAACTTAGTACCTTGCTTGAGGCCTTGCAACTTATTTTGCAAGTCCCGTTTGTAATGCACGGGCACAAACCTTGCTCTCATCACCCGCTTCATTTCTTCCCAAGTATGAATGGCATGTACCGCTCCTCTTTCCTTACACACCTTCTCCCAGTAACTAATGGCATAGCCATCAAACTCCATGGCTGCTAGTTTGACCTTCTTACCCTCGGAATATTGATGACAGTTGAAGATGCATTGAATTTTTCCTTCCCAATTAAGGTACTCTGAAGGGTCGATGGTTCCCTCAAAGGAGGAATTTGGACCTTTATGCTACTTAGGTTGTCATAAACTCTAGGTTCTTGTGGCCTCTCAAAGTTCTCGCCAAACCATGGTGCTTGGCCTCGTTGTCGCCTTCCTTTATTTTGCCTCGCAAGCTCACCAAAGTCATCATTAGCTGCCTCATATAAGTCCTCATAGAACTCACACTATTGGTAGGGTGTGGTACTTGTATGGTAGTGAGGAATTAGGGGTTTCCTGCTGGACGCAGGGAGGTCCTCTCGGTTGCGTCTCATATCATTGTCCACAGCCAACTGTACGCCGCTGGGAACTAACATCATACCGCTAGACATGGGGTCTTCACTTTGGCATGGACCACGACCCTGTGGTGGCCTAGTGGTGCGGTTATCATATGGGTACTGCCCTCAGTTGCCTTGGGCATATTTGTCCCGGATGGCTTGCATTTGGTGTTCGGATACGGCAAGGTTAGGCGGAGGGGCTTGCCTCCTGGGGCCCATGGTGAGGACGTTTGGGAAGCCTCGGTCGGCCACCCTTTCCTTCTCTTTAAGATCAGCATCACTATCCTGGCCTTCCTCCACAGACTCACAAGTAACATGGTCTTTATTTGGCTCTGCGGGGGGTCACGGCACTTGGAAGGGTAGGGCTTGTGGACGCCCCGGTTGGTGAATTTTGATTCAATATAAGGATTCTCAACATACTCATCATCTCCTCATGTCTACATTCCATCGCAACTTGATTGCGCTCCATGGACTCCATTCGGGAATCCATTTTGGCTAGCACCGGACTAAGGGCTTCGTCGGACTTGGCATCATTATTGCCAACTACGCTTGCGTCGGACATTATTTATTTTGTACCTGCACACTCACTTAAACGTTAGTAAATAATCACTCCCTCACATGTTTTAACACTCGCGTTTGGCACTCGTAAAAGATAGTCTCACAAATCACTTAAGAAAACATTACACCAATTTCTTGCAACCGCGCAATGCTTACCGCAATCAACCTTATGGTTGAAGTTAAGTGTTTGTTCACCAATGCTTAAGGAATTAAACAAGCTGAGAGAAATGTTTTAGAAATACAAGACTTAGGAAAAATACTGGACAGAAGTGAGGAAGGACTCGAAAGAAGGCAAGACTCAAGACACAAGACTTGATAGGCCTCGGTCGGAGGTTTGAGTTTGGAGTCCGAGCTAAAATCTTTTTGGCTGGAGAAAATCTTCTAAAAACTTATAGGAAGAAAGGTAAGAGATGGAGGTGAAAGGTTTTAGTTATGTGGTGATGGAAGGGAACATTCTGGAAACTCACTCTCGTCACTTTCTAGCTAGCCAAGTTAGGGTAGGGTACATTTGGGTTTTTGTGTTGTACCTCTTTTCTTTTTAATTTTCTTTTTGTAGGATCTCTTCAAGTTTTAGCTGGACAGAAGAGAAGGAATGAAAGGCTAGATGTTAGTTGTACTTGGTATTTTGCCACACTAAACGGTTTCTAGCTAGGTGAAGAGAGAGGTGGACTAGGTGTTGGTTGAGGAAAATCCAAAAAAGGTGAGGTGAGAGGGAGCGGCGCCGCTGGCTTGCATTCAATGCAAGAGATGGATGGGTGATGGCCAATGATGGGGAAATAATATTAGTTTAAGGGGAAGCATAAATGTTTAAGAGATTTGAAGTGGTGGATGGATCAAACTCCCTCACTCTCATTCAAGGATGAAGCTTCTCGGATGAACCGGATGAACACCAAGTTGTCACCTTTTCTGTTTTGACCTTTAGGACTGAAAATTTACTAGAATAAAAATCACCACTTGATCTTAAACGAAACTAGGATGAAAGGAGGACTGTTTAGACAAAAGAAATGCTGAAAATGGTGGAGGGAAACTCGGATGGTACTATTTATAAGATGAACACTCAAGAACCTTCAAAGATGGAAAGTTTTATACCTCTCGGCAATGTTGGCCAAAAAGCACAAAATTTTTCGCAAACACGACAAAAACTCAAGAGGAAAAACTTTGAAGGCACTTTATGGAAGATTTTTTTGGACAGAAAGTTGGAAGCTTTTTGGTGGGAAAACAAAGACACAAGCTTGCAAACTCTAAGGCACCAAGTGCTCCGCTACCACGAGATGCGCTACGGCTCATTGTGAAATAAGTCATAGTGTATGGAGCCTCTTGGTTAGGATTTAGCGTGAGAGTTCACACAAACATGGACACGGAGAACAAGTACAATGACCTAGAAGGATGACTCGGGGACGCAGCGAAAAGAGATGAAGATAATACACAAGGAAGGAAGAGTGTTACCGTAGGAATGAAGATGGAAGGATGGACGATGTTGAACACGGCGAATAGTATGGAACTTACACAATACTTGAAGAACACAATGGTGGGGAAACAGTAGGCAGTGCACTTATTTAATATTCTTACACAAAATAGTGTTCAATGGGTACAAGTTTAGTTCTCAATATATTAACAATCTCACGGATACAAGGATGGATTTCCCAGAGAGAGATAGGGAGGAGTATTCTCAACTCAAGCTATCTCTCTCAAGGAAGGGGGGTGAGTTTAGTGGTGAAGGGGAGAAGTATTCTCACTCTACAATTCACTCACAAACTAAATTGTCTATGAGATAAGGGGAATGGCCTAT